>JAWMAG010000041.1:18305000-18860000 GCA_037013455.1 Ceratitis rosa
TATTTAACTTTATTTTATTTTATTTAATTATATTTAATTTAATTTTACTCAACATTATTTTATTTTGCTTCATTATATTTATGATCTTGTATTTCCTGTTTTCAATTTGAGAATTTTATTTCACAATTAAAGGTGAGCACGTTCTGTTGATAAGTTTGAAGAGTGACAAAAATTAATTTTTATAATAAAGAAAAATATATATAACTTTTTATCTAATTTGTTTTCACTTGATTGCTTCAGTTTCTTTTTTTTTTGATTTTATTTAATATAGCATTTAATTTATAAAATTACTTTAATTGTTATATATTCTTTTGTCCTGAGCATTTTATGCACTCGAAACTGTTTTTAATGTTTTTATTTAATATTATTTTAATTTCAAAATCTTTTAGCACTGCATTTTTTATATGTAAATTTGATATAATATGACTTGAAATAAAGGCTCTTCATAAAAAAACCATCAGCCGTTCGGAGGCAACTTAGTTTCCGTTGTTTAAATTAATTTTTTTTAGTTTCTTCTTTTTTAAAAACCCTTTTTCGTGCAAATTCGCTTATTTGCTTCTTACGCACGGCCTTATTTTCTCTGCAAATATCTACACCACCCATAAATTCTTTGAATTCTTCTTACGCCAAAACTCGTTTACGCTTTTGTTGCATGCAACAGATTTATTGCGTAAACCAATATGTTGCACTTGCTTTAGCCACTTTGCTTACTTTGCTGCTTCTTTTGCTTTTGTTGCTTGACTTTTTTCTTTTCTGCTTAGCATTTACTGTTGCATCAATGCAAGAAGAATAGCAACAACAATACTCGCTACGTATGTACGTGTATATTCCAAGCAACTCCTGCTTGGCCTGCTGGCCTGTTGCTTACTACGACTTGTTGTTGCTGCTATTTCTAGTTGTTGTTGGCCGACAGCAACCTGTTGCTGCTTCATCAATTTCGCTAGGAAAAATATAGGAAAAAAAAAACAGAAAATTGTGTTTGTACGCGTGTTGGTGGCCACTTGTTGCCTGTTGTCACGGTCGTGCAACTTGTTGCTCGCGCTGCAAGCTGCTTCTTTTATGCTTGTTTGTTTATATGCATGTACGTGTGTGTGTATGTATGTATGCATTTTGCATTTACTGCACGCTAAGTTTTGTTTGCTTTTCTTCTTTGATTTTCCATTTCTTTTTTGTTTTTTTCTTTTTCTTTTTTATTGGCTTATTGCACACTCTTGTTGTTGTTTGCCAACTTTTCACGGTATTTTACCAGCTGCGCGACGTTACGCTTGCCTGTTGCTTTCTTTATACGATTTTTGTTTTTCTGCTATTTACTTCATACATACATATGCATACATACATATATACATATGTATATTTATGTTTCTAACTGAAAAGCACATAAACTTATATATATGTACATACAAACAGCTGGAAAAAAATTCTTATTAACTTTGATTGCTGCTTCTCCCTTTGCAATTATAAGCTGTTGTTGTTGTTGTTGTTGTTGGCGTTGTGGCAACCAATTGGCGTTTGAATGACTTCTTCTATACCTACACTTTGCACAAGCTTGGCTCGTTGGCTCGTTGACTGGTTGGATACTTGCCTAACAGTCAGACAGCCAGTCAATCAGGCAATCAGGCAATCAGTCAATACGTCAATAGTTGACTTTGCCTTTGACTTTGAGACTCCTTGGTTTGTTTGTTTGTGTGCACCGCTTTGTTGGTTATGTTTATTTGGTTAAGCTGCGCGCTTAACGGCCACTTGGATTTTTATGTTGATTGCAACAACTTGTTGTTGTTGTTGACGCTGTGCGTTTTTTTAATTTTTCTTTCTAATATTTTCCTCTCTCTCTTTTGTTTTTACAACTTTTTCCAATTTCATTTGTTTGCATATATATATATATATATTTTTTTTTCTAGTTGCCTTGTTTTCCACTGCACTTTTTTCACCGTTGTTGTTGTTGGCATTCTTCTTTATTATTAGTTTTTCTCGCTTGCTGCCGCTACCCGTCACTTGCATACATACATACGTACATATGTACATATTTATTGGTTTTTACAGTTGATTGTCGGTTAGCTTGTTGAGAAATTGGCTTTTAGCTGGTGGCGTAATAACTTTTTCTGTTTCAGTACATACATAGGTATATTGGTTTTTCTGTGTCAGTTATTCTGGGTTTATATATTTTTTTCTCTCTTCGTCTACTTCTTCTTCTACTTCTTCTTCACTTGCCAACACTTGTTGCTCTTCCACAAATATTATTTACTGCTTTAACTGGAAAAATTCATAAGCGCTTAGCTTATGCATGTATATGTATGTGTACCATATGTGCATGTGTTATGCACGCGTGCATTTGTGCTTTTGTGTGTTTGTGTGTGTATGCGGTGGGGGCGGTTGATTGTCCAGCTACGCGTCTATCAGCTGGCTTTACAATTTATTACCACTTTTCTATTTTTTGTTCTGCTTTTCTTGCTTTTGTTTTTGTAAAATTCTGACACTGGATGGAAACGGTGTTGTTGCGCTTGTTGCTTACCGCGTAATCAATTATTTGGCCTTTGTTGTTATTTGTTTTGGTTTTTTTTTTGTTTTTTTATCAAAGCGTTCAAAGTGCAATAAATTTATATGTATGCATGTGAATGTGTGTGTATGTGTGATTTTCGCACTTTTTGATTGGATTATTTCGCATAATTTGTTTCTGTTTGTATTTTGCTATTGTTTTGTTGTTTTTGTCCACTTTTATTGTTTGTTGATTTATGAGTTTGGCGTGTTTTCAATGGTGTGCGTGAGTTTAGTAAAGCAAATAAGGTGAAGAAGTTTTCAATTAACAACAAGTGGAAATCGAAATTTTCGAATGGGAAAATTTTTGAACTTGCATCTTTAAGTTTTTAAATTTCTTAATTAAAACATCTCCTTAAGGTAAATATATATTTGAGTTGAGCTTATAAAAAACCGTTTTGGAAAACTAGATAATTTTTATCTGTCAATTAACAACAACAAAAAAAATTAGAAATAATAAAACCAAAATCCGAAGTTGTGAATAAAATTGGCTTGGGAATTTTTGTTTTTATTATTTTTGTGTTGTTTTTGTAATTATCATTATTATTATTATTATTATTATTATTATTATTATTATTATTATTGTTATTCTTATTATCATTATTTTTTTATTGTTATTATTTTAACTTCTTATCATTATTCTAATTATTATTATTATTATTTTTATTATAAAGTAATATTATTATTATTCTTATTTTATTATTATTATTACTATTACAATATTATTATTATTATTATTGTTATTATTAAGATTGATATTATTATTACTTTTATTACTATTTTTATTCTTTTTTTATTGTTATTAATATTTTAGTTTATTATTATTGTATTTTTAATATTATTATTATTATTATTATTATTATTATAATTATTATTATTTTATTATATTTGCAAAATTTGCTTTCAAATTTATCTTTATATATTTTTTAATAAAATTAAACATTTATTAAAATTAAAATTTGGCAAGTATCGCATAGTATATAGTATATGTTTGAATGTTTTCGGACAATATTACTAACTTCAAAAACAACAGCAAAAATTCTCTATTTGAAATTTAAACCAAAAAAATAAATAAATAATTAAAACTGCAAAATTTTAAATCCAAAATTATTACTATAAAATTTAGGTAAATAAATTATTTTAAGAATTTTCAAATTTTTTATTTCTTTCATTCACAAGCCCTATAAATATATCTTATCAGTTTTGAATTTATGAAATTATGCTGCAAGCATTCTATGTATATCAACATAACTTTACTTATAAAATGATTTTCATTAATTATTTCAAAAATATTAAATTATATATTTATAATTTTATTTGAGGATTTTTTTTTGAAAATGATTGGAAACTAAACAGTTTTACTTTAACTTTAAGGCGAAATATTATTTTTCCAAAAACATATTTAAAAAAAAAGTTGATTTTTTATAATTATCAGAATTTATAATTTTACCAATACATGCCTCAAGCAATTAGCTTTGATATATTTATATTATGGTAAATTAATATTTTTTATAAACTTAAATTCAATATTAGTATTACATTATATTTTAGTTTAATTTTTTTGTTTTCTTTTTCATTGCGTTTAATTTTTTTGTTTTAATTTTAAAAAATTTAAATTTATATTTCTCCGTTTAGTTTTATTTTATATTATTTATTGCATTTTAAAATTTTTATTTGATTTTTTTTAAGAAAATATAATTTTATTTTAATTTGTTTTAATTTATTTTCATTTCTCCATATATGATTTCAGTTTTTTTATTTAGTTTAATGTTTTTGATTGCTTTTTATTTTATGTTATTGTGATTTCTTTTTATTCGTTTTATTTTCTGTTATTTAAATTTATGTTGTTTCAGCGAATTTCGTTTTATTACTTTTACTTTGATTGATTGTTGTTTTTATTTATATCTTTACGAATTCTACTTTATTATTTTTAATTTTATGCTCTTTTATTTGAAATTTTTTTAGTTAGTTCTGGTTTACTTTCCTTAGTTTTTCAGTTTTTGCTTCATTTTGAATTTTTTCAGCTTTATTCAAATTAATTTCATTTTAGATTATCTATTTTTTATTTAGTTTTATTTTATTTGAAGCTATTTGATCGAATTCTGTTGAATTTAATTTATTTTATTACAATTGTTATTTCTTTTATTATTCTAATTTATTTCATTTAAATTTATTAATTAATCAATTATTTTTTATTTTGATTTAACTTATTTACTTTATTCTAATTAATTTAATTTTTTATTTATTTACCTCATAATAATTTGTTTTTTATGTAATTCAATTTTTTTAATTTATTTTAAATAAATTTAATTTTTTTTATTTTATTTAACTTTATGAATTTAATATTATTTTAATTTACTTTATTTTTTTTATAATATAATTTTGTTTTATTTAATTTTAACTGATTTATTAGCTTTTTATTTCATTTTGTACTATTTTCCAATATACTTACATATATGTTATTGCTTTTTTAATTATTATTTTTCTTTTATTATTTTATTTTAATTTGTTTGAATTTATTTTATTTTATTTTGATTTCATTTATTTTTTCATTTAAATTAATATTACTTTTTTATATTAATTTATATGATATAATTATTTTTTTTTTAATTATACTTTATTTTTATGTCGTTTTGTATTACTTTCCTTTTTGTTTAATGTTGTTTTTTTAAGTTTACTCAATTTTCTTGTTTTCTTCTGTTTATTTGATATTATTTTGCTTTACATTTTAATAAATTCTTATTATATTTTATTATTTTGTTCATTTATTACATCGCTTTTCGTTTGATTTTCTCAATAATTTTTGTATTCTCACTGGTTTTCTTTCCATTCTTCTCTTTCACCACAACATTAGGCCGCAGCACTTATTTACCATATAATTTCACTTATTATTTAATTAAAAATTTCACTGCAATTAGCGTGTAGGGTTTCGCCTTAATTAGTAGCTTTTTTCCACTTATTGTTGCTATTGCACAAACCGTAAAGGGCAAAATGCCAGAGCTAACAAATGCACACACACACACACATACATACAAGCTCTGGTACTCGTGCAAAATGTGTCACGCTTGTAGTTTTTATCAACAGAGAAATAATAAAATTTAGTAATAATTTATTACAAAGAAAAAAAACTATATTAATAAATAAGTATGTTGGTATGTTTAAAAATATGTGTGTATATACTTTTTTTTATTCGTCACTGCTTGGCGCTGCTAACCACAATTGCACATAAATCGTATGTATTTATTTTTGTACATATGCAGGTATGTACGAGTGTATAAAATCAGTTGTTGATAGCCGGCGAAAATACTTGTAAATGTCGTCAAACTGGCGTTGTTTTAATTAGCGATAAAAATTATCTGTACACAAATTGTTACGTACTAAGCACTTATGTATGTATGTATTTAATTTTAATTTTTAAATTAAATGATTTCGCTAATAATTTTTATTAATTATAAAGCGTTCAATTGTGTAAAGTTTTCACTCTTTTAAGTTTAACTAGGAAAATTAAATCAAAACTTTGCAATTTTTATGGTATTATAATTTTTTTGTTCAACACTCTCTTTTCAACTAATTCTTTCATTAAACAAATGTATGAATTTTTTTTCTACTCCGGTAATTGTCCGTCGCACGACTGCAACCAAAAACGGCACTAGACTAAATGTCAGTCAGTGAAATTCTTTTCAATGTGAACCAGCCCCAGCGGCAAGCGGCAAAAGCAACAGAGCAGGAAAATACATACAAACACAAAAACGCGCACACCCAAACACACTAATGGCCAAACAAGCGAATATGCGCTCACCACACACACACACACACACTGGCAATCGGTACGTGACTTCATCGTAAAACCAACGCGCACGCCGGGGCATATCTTTCAATTCGTTTGCTCGTGTGCTCGCCAAAGCAAGTGGATATACCCACATTCACACACACACACATACACACGCACGCGCGCACACTCACCCACAAACGCATACATGAAACGCCTCCAAGTGAAACACACACCAACACACAACTGGCTGGCGCTCAGTGAACCCAAAGCGTATGTATGTAGTAAGTGTGTGTGTGTGCGCGGCCGTTAGCAGTGTTGGTGGTGGCAGCACGCTATGTGGATACAGCTGTTGTGAGCAACAAGTGAGCGACGGCGCGCTGCTCTCAATGCAATCGAAGCAAAAAAAGTAAAATAAACTAAATAAAAATCAAATAAAAATCGAAAAAAGCAGCAAAAGACGGTGAGCAACAGCTGTGTCTTCAATGTGTTTTTGTAGTAGTGTGCGACGGTGGTCCATTAGCCATTGTGTATGTATGCGTGTGTGTGCGCGCTCTTAACTTTGACTTTTGCATTTCTTATTCTGTATGGAAGGCAGCAAGCAACTCCCGCTGGAATGGGTTTGGCTGGGTCTGCGTGCTTGTGGGAAAGGCCGTTTCAAGGCAAAAGTGTCGGCGCTGGTAGTAATGCTGGTGGGGTGTGCATGTGTTTGCGCTCAACGCCCGCAGTTGTACTATTTAATTGATATGCTATATAGATATGTATGTTTGTGTGAGCGGATGAAACACTCTCTTTGACGTCCAAAGAGCATGTCTCTTCAATTTCGATTAAGAGTTTGACTCTCTGCTCGGTGTGTTTTTATGTTCGTTGGTGGTTTGATGTCGTAAACGCTGGTAAGAAATATTTCAATGATTGGTTTATATATCTAGCATGGATTGAATTAAAAAAAAAAACAAAAAAAAAATTAAAAAAATTAAAAACAACTGAAAATAATTGTGACAACTAAATGCCCTTTGACTTCAATTCTCTTAGAATAACTTCTAAAAGAAGCCGCCTTTCATGTTATTTCCTAGTTCTAGAGGGCTCCGAAAACCAATTGGAAAGATATTCTTTGATTAATTAAGATCTGAACTTGATTCGAACTTATCCAAATGTGTCCTGCATGCAATGAGAACCCGCACCACACTAATCACCTCTTTGTATGCCTCTTAAAACCAAATCGTCTGACCCCACCCTTCATTCTGGTCCGAACAACTTGTTTCTTGGACCTCCCCTTAAATAACCTCGATGACTTAAACTAGCCTCACTTGCTCCAAAGCGGGATTGGGAAGCCGCTACAAAAACAACACTAACAACAACAACAAAAATATATTCTTTGAAAAAGTAGCAACATTCTGGATCTTTGAGGAAATTTTATACCTTTTGATTTGGAATAGTAAAATTTTTACTAAATCTAAAGATCTAAGGGGTCCTTAACATCATTAAAAGTTCGAGTTATTCTTAAAAAAAAATGAGTACTCTTTTCTCCTCGACCTAATTTCACCTGTTCTTCCGTCAACTGAACCTCTGTTTTGCCTGGACAGCAATTAAGATCGATATTACGGGAAAGGTGTTCTTCTTCGGCTGTTTCGCAAGTTTGTTTCTGTTCTGTAGAACACAAATCTCAATTATTTTAGTCTTTGGATTTCCCAAATTAAGTTCAGTAGGAGAAACAGTGAAACTTATTTAACTTAAAGCCATATTCATTGAATATATTTCCCCTGAAACAAAGTCGATAAAGGTTTTCAAGGAGAACCAAAGCGAAAATTTCACTTTGAAAAGCTTCTCTCAGTTCTTCCGACCCGACCTAAACTTTTTGCTTAGCTAAGAATGGTCAGTCTCGAATTTGTGTGATTTGAGAAATTTTTCTACTGCGAGTTTTCGAAGTTGAAGTGAACTCTGAAATCTGCACTTACTCTTCGAAAATCTTTTCCTTCATTCATAATTTAGACTTCTCTAGGTTAACTTTATATATTTATTATGTAGGTATGTGGTCAATTTCATAGCATACTCGTATGTGTAGTCTATAAGCAAGCCTGATTAGTTTGAAGTCAGTAAATTTCAAGCAAACTTTGCCTCAACGCTCGTATTTTGGTAGTTTCTCTAATTTCATAGTCATCAATGCCAACATCTGATATCGCTCAGCTGATAAGTATGCAGACATACTAACAAATAAATATCTACATGCTTACATAAGGCAGTAAAAGACAACACAACGCCCCTTGCTACAATTTTTTTTTAATTTTTGTTTTTTTGATTTTTCTTCTTATTTTATTTTTTTTTTTTGAACATACCCTTCCTTTCACTATGCCTTAAGCCTTTCTACTTTTAATTACATACATATATACACACATATTTTCCATTGCATTGCAAGAAAAAGTAATGTGACTTGCTTAAACATATTTAAATATGTATTTGTTGTTATTGTTGTCTTCTCATCAACAACTTATCACCAAAAACTTATCAGCGCCGTACGCACACTCACTGTTACTTATTTGCATTTCATTAACATCGATATGGCTTGCATTATCAACGCATACGGGTGAAAATATATACTTATTGGAATACAAAATATATATTATACACATACATTCATACATACCTACATGCATTCATCCAAACAGCGTGAGGCAAACACTCGCAGGCATAAAGCCAACTTGTCGTCACGCAGTACGCGCCTCATGCGGGCAGAGAGCATTACGAGCATCCCATGGTGGAGCCGAAATTAGTAGAATTCAAGAGTGTCCTCTTGATATGCTCTCTTGATGGCGCTTTTAAGAGCACATAAATATGTATGCATGTGTATTCTTTTGTTCCCCTTTGCATGTATTGTATATGACTCTAACCTGTTGTTAGCATTTTTTTTGCCGGTCTCATGCCGGCAATTGCTCGCACATACTCACACATACAATTACGCATACATTAGTGAGACATGTTTGTGTGTAGAGTGGCCAGCGTTTGATAAATATTATTAAAATTTTTATTGAAAATTTTGGTCAAAATCGACTTATAGGTTAAAAAATGTCAAAGCGTACTTTTCCTTAAAAATAAAAATTTATAAAAAAAAAACCTTAAAAACGCCTTCTTTTACAGATGTTAGGTCGTAAATGTATTCCGAGCCAAAGCGAGCATTCGAGTCTGGGTTCGACAAGCAACCAAAATTGCAGAAAATTAATTTTTTCGCGGTCGTCCCTCAACGGGGAATATCAAGCCCTCTGAGTGTATTTTTGACAGAGAACCCACCTAAGCCGAAACATTTTTTTTCTTTTTTTTTATGAAAAGCGTTTTATGTCAATCTCGCTATGGTTGGCATCACTAAACAACATCTGATTCACCTTCACCGGAACGATTGCCCAATCTTGCGCTGAAAACCACCAGAGAACTTTATGTTTTTGGAGCTGATATCAATGTACACCATATTCAATGGATGAGCACGGATATCAACGACAGAGATGAGTGACTTTTGAGCTCCTGAATAATTACTAGTTTATTAATATGTCATAAAGGTAGAAAGCGCCGCTTTCCCAATACAAATCACTAAAAGATGTTCCATCTCACGCTGCATAAAGGTTCTTAGTTATTTTGTTCTGGGTTGGGATGTTCTGTATGTTCAAACATCAAATCAGGTAACCCAGTTATGCTAAAATTTTTGAAGTTTTTTCGCCTTCTTTAGCGGTTTGTCGAAAAAATCTCAGGAAAGTAGACCAAAAAATTTATAAATAAATAATTTTGTCATTATACTCAGTCATCATCTCAGTTTCTCTTCTCTAATGGATCTCGAACGACCGACTGTCTGCTGTACTTTCGTGTATTCGAAAACTTAAATCCAAGTCCATAGTCCAGGGTCCGCCATATAACATTTTTTTTTTGAACTAGTCGTTATTTTGAGTATGGTAACACTGATGTTACATCTGATTTGACAGAAAGTTAGTTTTATCCTTCCGCTGAACGAAAATGGTTGTGTATATGATTGAGGAACGCGTTAAAATAGTGCAGATGAGCGCTTGGCCGAAGACCCGGAATTTTACCAAAAAATCATCTTTTCCGACGAAGCTCATTTCCATCTTGGCGGCTACGTCAATAAACAAAATTGTCGTATTTGGGGGACGGAAAACCCGCACGTGATCGAAGAGAAGCCAATGCATCCTCAGAGAGTTACTGTTTTGTGTGGATTTTGGGCCGGCGGCATCATTGGCCCATTTTTCTTCGAAAATGCGGCAGGAGCCGCCGTTACGGTCAATGGCGAAAGCTACCGCGCCAAGTTAACGGATTGGTTCTTCCCGGAAATCGAAGAGGAGGACTTGGATAACATTTGGTTCCAGTAAGACGGCGCTCCGTGCCACACAGCCAACGTTACGATCGATCTTGTGCGCACTGTTTTCGGAGACCTAATTATCAGCCGAAATTCTGATGTCGTTTGGCCGCCTCGGAGCTGTGATTTGATACCGTTGGATTATTATTTGTGGGGCGCCGTCAAAGACAAGTGTTATGTGGACAAGCCAGCGACAATTCAAGCTTTGAAGGACAACATTCGCGTCGCCGTTGCCGAAATACGGCCGCAAACAATCGGAAATGTCCTCAAAAATTGGGTCGGCCGTATGGCGTACTGCAAGGCCAGCCGAGGCAGCCATTTGAACGAACTTGTATTCCAAAAGTAACCGGAAGGATTGTACTTTAATATGAAAAAATAAGTTTGATGATCGGATGAATCGTTTTTGTTTTATTGCATTTAAAAAAAAAAATGTTATATGGCGGACCCTGTACAAGCCACGAGGGAAATAGAAATCACACTGGTTTTTAAGAGAGCTTGACTCTCCCCTTAAATCATACAGGATCAACAAAGACATGAGATTGGTTGATGAATTCCATTGAAATTTACATAAAGAAGGTATTCCGTTGTAAAAAAAGATTCTTAGGGAGGCAAAAACATCTTTTTGGGTGATCTTTTGCCATGGGCTTAACAGAGGTGGCTTGGCTATGAACTTTTCTCCCTCGCTGACTCATCTTTATGGGGCTTCTTTCGAAGCAGGATGGTTAATGGACAACGTTTGTGCGACTGTTATTAGATACCCATTTCCCTTGGAACTCTCGGCTATTGTGGAGTCTATTCCACTCAGCGAGACCAGAAAATTTGTCAGTGAATCCATGGCCCTTCGCGTGAATTTGGTCGCTGGGTCCGCTACTTCACCCCCTTTTAAACCAATTCTATGTTGAAGAAGTGGAGATCATCTCTTATTTCAACTTAAAATTTTTTTCCACCACTGGCAACCCTACACAAATGCCATTTGCTAATTTACAAGAAGTTATTCAACTTAACTAGTTTATGGTGACTACTATTGTAATAAAACAGCGTCTACTACTTGCCGTTGCCATATAACCATTTTAGGACAAGTTAACACTCCCAGCAGCAATTGTTATGGCCACTGAAGTGGCACAAAAATTACTTTCTTACCAACGCACACTTGCTCAGTCGGCGCGAGTGAGTGTCGTTTTAAGACATTTTTTACAATGCAATTCACTAACCAAACGGCCTTCAATGAGCTCATGAGCTCACGACAAGCTCACTCAAATTACGCACACTTAAACTTAGACGCTGAGTTTGTTAACAAAAAAGAGTAATTTTAAATGAAATTACACTCTATTAGCAACATTTCACCGATTGTACCAGTATGCGAGCTTGTGTGTGTGTGGAAAAGTAGTTTCTGCCGAAAAATTTGCTACTCTTGTAATTTGAATTTTTTTACTATTCTTTTTTGTTTTTTTTTAGTAGTAACTGCATACATAAGTGCTGAGAAATCAAGAAAATATGCACGCGTGCATATGTGTGGCTGTAGGTGTGTTCGTAATCGAGTATCCGCATTCACAATACCACATTCTTGCCACTTAAGTATGATCAGTTAACTGGCGGCACTAACAACAACCTGCAGTGTGTTGTGTGTGTGTGTTGTGGTGTTGCAGTTTAGCTTGGTGCTTTAAGCTGAGTTATGCACACCCGCAGGGGGGCCCGCAAATGCATTGCTAAGGTGATCCAGTATTTTTGTGTGAAGTAATGTGAGTAGAGGAAGCTTTCACACGAAAAGAGTATGCTCTGAGGTCTTTCTTGGTGTCGAGAGGAGCTCCTAAACGTATTTCAGGTGTGAAAAAATATGCTTTAAGGCTAATTAAACCTCGAATAACTCGTCCACAATTAACTCTGTAACAAAACAGTGGTCATGGTTGAGTGGAATAGCGTATGAGACCAACGAAAATCAATAGAGAAATCCGTAAAGTGGTAGAGAGAGAGAACAAAACTCTGCTATGCTGTGTTGTGGATTGTGGTCGACAGTGCCAATAGGGCTATCCTGACTTTGAAAGTACCTATGGCTCGCTCAAGAATATTTAAAATATGTCTAACTTTCCGCCTGTAGGGAGTACCTTTCGATGAAACTTATTTGAGAGCTGGGTCATAGCGAAAATGTAAATGTGCAGTAAGAAACGAATGAGAACACCTCCGACCACCTCCAACCACCCTCGATCACCTGTGGCACTCTTCTGGACCTATGAATTTGTAGAATTATGAAGAGAAATTTTACATGGAAGAAGATGAGGTCGAATCCTTTCACTTTCTTCTTATACTACTTTTACAAGCCAAAATCATACACTTTTTTAACAAATCAAGCGAGGTACCGGTTATTAAAGTGTTTTTCATCGAGAATTTGTGACAACCTAAGCTAATCTAACCCATAGAACCCGACTACTAAAATTCTTCTTTAGGATAATAATGAGTTTCTTATTCTTACTTTCTTTTCATTCATTCTTTGCTTGCTCTAGCCCTTTGGCTCTTAAAAATATTTCTTTAGGTGAAGTCTAAGCGCCAAATCTGCTCAAAATGGACATATAATCGATCACTTTGCTTGCCTACTTTGGTTTTATTGCATTAAATGAAAAGTAATTTAATTTATTTTAATTATTTTTATGTCTTTCAAATATACGAGTATATAATTTTTCTAAGGTTTGCTAAGAACTCTACACATTTTATTATGCTGAAATTCTCCGCGCGTAGCGCACATAAAATACCGTAATTTTCTTACTCGTATTTGTGTTATGCCGGTTAACCTGTTTTTCTGATACAACAACAAATTTAACCAAGTTCTCTACTGATCTATACATGCTTTTAGTCGCACATACATACACGTATATATAAATACACACACTCGAGTATGTTTGGTATTTCACGAGCGTTCTACTACTGTGACCCTCCTCCCGCGCGCAGTCAATACACGCGACAAATTTTTTTGTACAGTTTTTATTCTAATTTTTCTAACTGCTAGCAGCGAGCTTTCCTCACCTTGTCTTTTGCTTCTAGACAAGGCACACCACATGTCTTTGACTTTCGTCTGTTAACAAAAGTCTCAGCTGGTGTGTTTAGCTTATTTTGGCCAACTTTTTCAAACGAGTTGCTGGCAGTGTATACTTGTACATACAGTACATACATATATACGGACATACACACATAGTAGCTTAGTAGTAGTAGCGACATTTTTAGCTTACTTCTCTTTTGTGCTGACATATCAGTTGATTGTCGTCATTATCGCCATTTCGAAATGTTCTGATCGCTGAGAGATGGTTAGTGTAAGTACTGGTACTTTCGTTGGTTTATTTGACGCTTTAGTATGTAGTAAGCCATTGTCAATAGATTATAGCGAAATTCATACCATAAATTCATTTTACTTTATTTTCCTTATTTTATTTTGTTTTATTTTAGTTTATCTATTTTTTGTTTTGTTTTTATTTAATTTTTGTTTTTTTTATTTTATTTAATTTTTTTACTTATATTATTTAATTTAATTTTTTACTTATTTTATTTAATTTTATTTTATTTCTTTTTTATTTTATTGTATTGTATTGCATTTTATTTTATTTTATTTTGTTTTGTTTTACTTTATTTTAACTTATTTTATTTTATTTCTTTTTTATTTTATTGTATTGAATTGCATTGTATTTTATTTTATTTAATTTTTTTTATTTTCATTTATTTTATTTTATTTTATTTTAATTTAATTTATCTTATTTCATTTTTATTTTATTTTTATTTTATTTAATTTAATTTAATTTTATTTTATCTTATTTGTTTTATTTTTTTATTTTATTTTATTTTATAATTTGTTTATTTTATTTTTTGTTTAGTTTATTTTGTTTAATTTTATCTTACTTTATTTTAATTTATTTTATTTTTTTTATTTTAATTTATTTTATTTTATTTTATTTGATTTTATTTTTTTATTTTATTTCATTTTATTTTATTTTATTTTATTTTATTATATTTTATTTTATTATATTTTATTTTATTTAATTTTATTTTATTTTATTTTATTATATTTTATTTTATTTTATTTTATTTTATTTTATTATATTTTATTTTATTATATTTTATTTTATTTAATTTTATTTTATTTCATTTTATTTTATTTTATTTTATTTTACTTTATTTTATTTTATTTTATTTTATTTTATTTTATTTTATTTTATTATTTTTTTATTTTTTTTTATTTTATATTTTATTTATTTGATTTTTTGTTTATTTTATTTTGTTTAATTTTGTTTTATTTTATTTTATTTTATTTTATTTTATTTTATTTTATTTTATTTTATTTTATTTTATTTTATTTTATTTTATTTTATTTTATTTTATTTTATTTTATTTTATTTTATTTTATTTTATTTTATTTTATTTTATTTTATTTTATTTTATTTTATTTTATTTTATTTTATTTTATTTTATTTTATTTTATTTTATTTTATTTTATTTTATTTTATTTTAGTTTATTTTATTTTATTTTATTTTATTTTATTTTATTTTATTTTATTTTATTTTATTTTATTTTATTTTATTTTATTTTATTTTATTTTATTTCATTTTATTTTATTTTTTTTATTTTTTTTATTTTATTTTATTTTATTTTATTTTATTTTAATTAATTTTATTTTATTTTACTTTATTTTATGTTATTTTATTTTATTTTATTTTATTTTTTCACTTTATTTTGTTCAATTTCATTTAATTTTATTTAAATTTTTTATTTTATTTTATGTTACTTTATTTAAGTTTATTTCTTTTTATTTTGTTTTATTTAATTTTTTTTTACTTTTTTAGTTTAGTTTATTTCAGTTTTATAATTTAATTTTACATTATGTTTCATTTTCTATGCAATTTAGTTTTTATTTTACTTAATTTTTTACTTCTTTTTAGCGGAACTGACTATAGTGGTAACAAGTGGTAACAACAGTATAATAAAAACGCTCTCATTTTCGCAAAAATTTTCACTATTCGTGTCTTTTATATTTATTCTTATTTATTTTATTTTTTTGGTAAAACCCTCTTCATCACTTACTACCGGATTTTTATAGCGCTTTTTAATTAAATTCCTAATTTCTGTTGTTTTGAATTTTTTATTTTCGCCATTTTTAGTTATTTGAAATCTTTTTTTTATCATATTGTATTTAGCGTGCAGTGTATTAAGTGTGCGTGTGTGTATGTTGAAGTGGTTGTTATTTAAAAAATTAAAATGTTGAATTTTAAATGTATCACACACACTTTTATTTATAAATATACATTTATTTGCTTTATATATATATTTTTTATACATGAAACTATATATGTTTGTATGCGTTTATGTTCGCATGTGAAAAGATTTGAATTTAATTTAGATCCGGTTTTTACATTGCATTTAATGCAGAATACACAAAATCTTGCATGAATCAGTTGCCAACCAATATTTGCTCGTTTTTTTCATTATCTTTTTTCCTTTGTGGTATCAATAAAATTAGTGGTTTATTTTTATGCATTTGGAAAGAGTTTTAAAAATATATTCATAGAAAGTGAGAATGGTCAAAAAAATATGCCATACCACACTGTTCAATTCAAAACGTTCAAAACGTGATGTCATTAATTTTGAGATGAAAAATTCAATAGAAATTTTAGGCAAGAAATTTACTAGCGCAAGGTGAACACTGACTTTAACCAGCTTTAGGCCCAATGAGATATCGCAAATATCATTGCTTAGAGTGATACTTTTGTCACTACTAATGGTCTGCCAATTAAATAGGGCTCCGTGGTTGTAAAGTCTACTAAATACCATGTTCCAAAGAGTATAAACTTAAAACTTTCGCGGTCTATTAGGACTTCAACAGAATTTCAGCTAAGCACTGCCTATAGCCCAGCTTTCACTACTATCCAGAATGGTGAGAACTCGGCTCGTATGTTCATTCTTCATGTTGAATCATTTCATAGATAAGTTTTAAATTAGCATTGGACCTGCTCAAGAATACTATATTGAACTGTTGTTTCTAAAATGGACCTTTGATACCCTTATGTAAACTAATTTTAATATAATAATTTATTTAAATTTGGTTTTCCCTATCAGGGCAAAGTTCAATAACTTATTTCGAATCATTTTCAAGGAATTCAAGGAAAAAAAATCATTTCGATCGATTAAAAAATTTCTCAGTAGGTATATATGTGTTTGCCATTTATTTACGTATTACATTACAACTGATTAGTTAATACATATAGAAATTTACATTAAAAATGCAAATTAACACTGACATACTACAATATATTATAGTCGTTTGAAACCGGTCTTACTGGCATTCATTTCATTACAAAACTTTTACCAAAATCAACAACAGAACAAATGTAGATTGCGAACAGGAAAACGGGAATAAATAAGAATATGAAATAAAAAAAAAGAAGTAACCACTATACAAAAATGAGAAAGTCAAAAATTTTGGCGGACGCACAGCCTTCTTCAGTAGGAATACTGACAAACAAAAGATGCCAGAAGCAAATCAAATTAATCGCGATTCACAGTTTTTTTTTCACCAAGAGATTCTTATATTATACCAGCATATAGGTACATATGTTGTAAGTGCTGATCATCCTGTGTGGCCAAAAAAGCAATTATGTTAAGGAATATATATTTATACATATATATAATATTATATTAGCAAGGAAGACAAGCTTATGTAAAACTAAAAACATTTTGGGTAAATCTAAAAATATTTGTTGCGGAGAGAGTTAATAATGTAATGAAGCTCTCTGAATTTTTTCGACGAAATCAGAAGTTGGGGTGATAGCACTTTTATATGTATATGGATGTCCGTACCTTGCTTTGAAAGTCAGCTGTGGACTTAAGACTCATCAAGGATTGAAGAATGTTTTATCGAAACTATTATATGACAAAAATTGCTGAAAAGACCTTCAAGTTCTTCATCATTGAACTCTCTCTCTTGACTTTGTGTTTACAAAGTTTCAACCTTTACGGAAACAGTAAATCTACAGCTCAATCAGTGAGAACCATAATAAAATTTATAGTGACACCAGCTTGAACAGTTTTGATAAAAATAAACAATTCAACAATTTTTGTTTAATCTCATTTCATTCCTTTACTTAGATTCCTTGTTCAAAAAGTATTTTTTTTTTTTTGTATTAATTTTATAATTTTATATTCAATAGTAAAAAAAAATTAACGTTGTTTCGTAAAGCTTAAGTTTTGTTGGCACCGCTTCGATTATAGCCGAATCAACAATAATGCGCCATTCGCTTCTCCCTTCGCTGTTTGGTGCCAGTTGGAAATAGGAAGTGGAACCACATCGCTCTCCACCTGATCTTTCAAACGGATACGTGGTCTTCCTCCTCCGCTGTTTCCACCAACGCATACTGCATCGAATACTTTCTAAGCTCAAGTGATTTCGTCCATTCGTACGACATAATCTAGCCATCGAAGTTACTGTCTCAAAATGAATGTTAACGCATAACTCATACAGCTCATCGTTCCATAGACTAAGGTGTTCGCCGTTTCCAATGCGCAAGGGATCATAAATCTTTCGAAAACCTTATCTCTCAAAGATTCCCATCGCCGACTAATTAGTTATTGTCATCGTCCAGTTCTCCATACCATATAGCAGGACGTGAGTGATGAGAGACCTTTAGAGTTTAGTTTTGGGTTCGTCGAGCGAGGACTATATTTCTCAATTATCTCAGTTTAAAGTAGCGCCTGTTGGTAAGAATGACTCCGAGTTGGATTTCAAAGCTAGCATAGATGTTGGTGTTAATGCTAGCTCCTAGATGGATAAGGAAACATTTGGTGCTGGATTTGAGGAGAGGTGGGGACTACGTCTAAAAATCCATTTCCTGAATCATTACGAAACAAATATTTTTTACCTAATAAAAACTTATATCGATTTACCGGCCCTGCTGGGTCGAAGAAAGTAAGATATCGGACTTTTCAAAAGATTTAAAAATTTTTCAATAAATTTCAAGAGATATACATATGTTTGTGTACACTTATATTTTGTTGTAAGTATAAGTATACTCATATGTGCTCATTAAGCTTTCAACGGCATGAGTAGGCTGATTTTCAAGTATCAGCGTCTTGGGAAATACACACACATATAGATATATCTACATATGCACATGCAGCAACACATTGCCTCAAATAAAAATAATTCTTCAATGACCGCTGTCCATTCAAGAAAAATAAGTAATTCATAGAATAGCAAACACAAGCACACATACATACATACATATATACTATGTACAATATGTATGTAGTATAACCACAAGTAACGTGGAAAGCGAATTCCGTTGTTAATAATAGTATATTTTAAGAAGAAAATCTTTTCAAGGGAAAGAGGCAAGAAATTACTATGGTATAAGATGGCAGAAAAAACTTGTTTCGGCTGGAGCTTTCTTACATACCATATATTTGGCGAAAGAGTTACAAAAACGAAAAAATACAAACATACCTACATACATATTTATTTCTGCAAACTTTTCACACGACTGTAGTGGTGTTACGTGCCAAAACCCACTGCTGCCCAAGGCAACCAAGCAGCAATACATAATTGCAAAAAAATCGTATTCGCAGCAAATGCCAAAACCGCCAAAAGGGAATTGTAAAATTTCATTGAATATTTTTGCTTTTTTTTTTGCTTAATTTTCTTTCTCTTTCTTTGCTTTCTTTATTTTAGTGTATATATGTATATTTATACCTAATAACATTTACCATTAGACTTTCTCGTCTACTTTTAACTTTATATTTTCTATGTTTTTTCATTTATTTTTCATTTATTTTTTATTTTTATTTTTGCTTTCCTTACCCGTTTATTGCTTAACACTTTTAAGTGTAACATATTTTTACGGTACATTTTTTTTTCTACGAAAATCGGTCATTTAAGTACCATTTATTGTCTGAGTGGGACTGTTTTGCTTTGTTTTTTTTTTTGTTTTTTTTTTTTTTGCTCATAAAAGACTTTTATACTCTACGAACAATTTTTTATTTTTTTTTGTCATTTTCGCAAATTGTTTTTTATGTAGTTTTACTCTTTTTTTTCTTATATTTATGTTAGTATGCACTTATGGTTATACACGCCATTTTTGTTGCGCCTGCAGCGTTTTGATACCGTAAATTTCAAGTGTACAGTAATCTTGTTTGTTGAAATGATCGGAAGTTGGTTTTAAATCTTAAAAATCATTTATCAGCTTTCAATCAAATCTGGACATTGATAATTTTTATTGCATTCAAATAGAAAGTAAATACGGGTTTTTTTCTGATAACGGTATGGAATTTTTATTATATTTCTAGATTATTCTGACCCCCCAAGGGCTTGTGGAATTTACGTAATTTAAATAGGAAATAGAGAGTACTCCGTGCACTACTATGCTTCTCACTTAGGTATTTCCTCTAGAGATAGTGAGATCGCGCTTCATTCTTTTATACCATCCAGTCTGCGCCAATTACCGTGGGATAGTTCACCTAAATATCGCGCATAAGGTCACTGGATAGACCAAAGGTTAAAGAAAGACTAAAGCCCACCGTCAACATGCTGATTAGACTTTATCTGTGTGGCTTTAGACCTGATAAATCAACCATTGACCAGATACTCATACCCTATTGCAAAAATTTTTTTGTTTTTGTTTTCACCCTCAAACAAGAACTTACGACCCACTGTACTTTGAAAAGTAACAATCCTCTTGTGATGAATGAATAATGTAAAAAGGTACTTGCACTCGATTCAACAAACAAAGTAACCAACAAACAAACAATCATTCAAACATGTTTCAATCAAAGTGCACAAATACATACACGCCCATGGAGGAGGAGTGCTTGAAAATATGCATAGATACACATGGAAGTCTGTCTGCAAGTAAGTAAGTAAGTAATATGTAACAATCTAAAAATAAATTTGATACGAGCGTGTGTACAGGTTATAGAGTACCGTAATATTTGCCCAAAAGCAAGAAACCACTTGTTGATTTTTAATCTGCACACGAGCGAAAATCTCAGCAAAATAAAAAGGCAAATAAGTAATAGCGAAATGTGGGAAACATGATAGAGAAGGGAGCATAAAAGAAGAGAGTTCTTTTTTTAATTTTTGCTCTTCACAAGATTTATTTCTCTTAAGACTAGCGAGCAAGTTCTCAGCAAATTGGGCGTGCCATGCCCACAAACAGTTTATTTAACTACATACATATTGTACAATATATATAATGTATACTTGCTTAAAGCTTAGAGTAATCACTCACGCAACTGCTTGCAATTTGATGGATCTTTTGGCAACTCTGTGTCTACATACATATACACGTATGTAGAGTTGCTTGCAAGCTTATTATGTGATTGTTTTTGTTGTAGGTAAACTTGTCAAATTTGTATTGTTGTAGCAGCAAGCTATTATTATTTACTGTTGTATTTATTTGTTTGCTGTGATGTTCTTATATATGTATGTACATACTTACTGAAAAACTACAGTTAGCCCATGTGACGTTTATGAGCAAACAAATGATTCATTCATTATTATCATATAGAAGCATCGAAGCAGAGGAAACTCACTGGGGGCGTTTATTTTTTTTTTTTTGTTGTTTGCTTGTGTTTTAGTGTATGGATTTTCGAATACAATAAGAATTAGACTTATCTTTTGTAGCTAATGCCCAGCATCTGTGTTAAATAAGCCGTAGTTAAAAATGAAATGTAGCAAAGAGGGAGACGCAGTTTTCGGAAATGCATAGGTTATTCGAAAGAAATATATTTTTGAAATGGGTACGCTGACAAGCTGAATGAGATGGATTGGAGAACTTAGTAGGGTCTCTGGATGTGGATATTTTCATTTTATTTCTTTTTTTTATTTTTTTTTTTATTCTTCATTTTATTATATTTCATTTAATTTTATTTTACTTATCTGAATATAATCTAATTTTATTATCTTTCATTTTATTTTCATTCATTTTATCTTATTTATTTTAATTTAATGTTATTTTTTATGTTATTTTACCTCATTTTATTTGATTTTTTTATTTTACTATTTTTTTTTTTTAATTTTATGTTATACTATATATGTATATATATTTTTTTTTAGTTTTATTATATTTTATTTTTTTTTTTCAATTTTATCTAATTTTATTTTATTTTAGTTTTAGTAAAAAACGAAATGTAGCAGAGTGGGAGACGCAGATTTCGTAAATGCATAGGTTATTCGGAAGAAATATATTTCTGGAGATCTTAGTATGGCCTCTGGGTGCGGACATTTTATTTTATTTTAATCAATTTTTTTTTAATTATATTAATTTCATTTTATACTTGTATGTTATTGTACTTTATTTAATTTAATGTGATTTTATTTGATTTAATTTAATTTAATTTATTATTTTATATTTATGTTATTTTATTTTATTTATGTTAAATTAATTTAATATTTTTATATTATTTTATCTCATTTTCATTATTATTATTTTACTTTATTTTTACTTTTTTTATTTAATTTTATTTATTTTCTTTACTTTACTGTATTTTATTTCTTTTCATATTATTTTTTTATTTTGTTTAATTTCGTTTAAATTGTTTTATGATATTAATTTTTTTACTTTAGTTTATTTTTTTTAAATTTAATTTAATATATTTTATTTAATTCAATTTTAGTTTATTTTATTTTATTTTAGTTTTTATTTTTGCTTTTTTTCATTGTAAATATTTCCATTTATTTTTTCAAGCATTATATTTCATTTTATTTTACTTAACTTTAGTCTTGTTTGTTTATTTTTCCTTTTTTGTTTATTTAATTTTATTCTATTTTCCTTTATTTTATTTAATATCACATTATTTTATTAATTTTATTTTCTTTTCGTTTATTTTATTTAATTATATTTCATTTTATTTTATATTATGGTGCATGCATATCTGCACATCAGCCGTAAAATCATCAAAGTCACAAAGTGATTCTCATGAATACATACCTATGTACATACATAAGTACATACGTGTACATACTCTTTTGCCATTGTCTGAGATCATCTGTTTTTTGTCTCTCTGTCTGTATGGCATTTCGATTGTTGCAAAGTTATTTATGTATTTGTATTTATATGCACATCCTTACAAATTTATTTTGTGGGAATTTATTGAACTTTCACAGTCAAAGTTCATTAAAAATGATTTTATTTTTGTTTGCTTTTTTGTCTTCATCAGTACATTATTGTTATTTTTGCGTGGCGCTGTTTTTGGTTTTTTTTCGCAAAAGTGCTTTTATTATTTGTAGATTTTTTGGTTTTTCTCTTTAATATTTTTATATTGAGTTTTTTTGCAGTTCACTAAGATTTGCTTGCGATTCACTAATTCCCACTCTTTACTAATTCGCAATTGTGTAGTTCAACTAATGGCGAATTAAATGAAGGAATTCAATATTACTAAGCACGCATATGTATATGTATGGATGTGTTTACTATATTTGCTAAGTATGTTGTGATTACAGTACCATCTAGCGGATTTCTTTTACTCATCAAATCATTGCTGCTGATAAATTGTCGCGAAACTCTTGACATTCAAAAATCTTTTAGAATAAAAATACTCTCAAGGGCGTCGCATTTCGTGAATAAAAGTTCATTAATATCTACTCCGTTTTATATCAAAATTCTACTACTAGTTTTAACTAGATTTTCAATATGATAAATTCGCTGGACATTCACCCTGAAAATTAACAGTGAAACAAATTGTGATTAATTTTCGTTGATTTGCCTCCTTTTTCCTTCGCACAATAACAAATTAGTATCATGTAAAAATGAGGCAAATAAACTCATACAGGTTTGCTTAATCATCATCAGCCAATAATAATTGTCAACAAAATGAGCGTGAAAATGCGCAATTGCAATAAAAACACCCAAAATCGCAAAGTGCAAAACGAAAAATAAAAAAAATGCCTAAATCAGTATTTTTGCAAAAAAAAATTGTTTACTTATATTTATACTTAAAAGCATTTAGGAGGCTCAGCAAAAATGTTGTAAACAAGTTCTGAAAAATTAACAATTTCGTTTTACTGAAGGTGTAAAAAAGATTGCATTTGATAAGCTGAGTGAAATTTTATTAATGACTCAAATTGGCATATGCCCTTTTTATTGCATTTATTGTTATTTATTGACAGTTTCAAATTACTTTAAATGCTTTTAGTTTTGTTTTTTATTCTATTTATTTTTATATTGTTTTTAATATTTTTTTTCTAAAATTATTATATATTAAATTTTTTTGTAATATATGTATATTGCGCATTTTTCGAAAAAAAATTCAAAATAATAAACTTTTTCATGTTTGTAAATAAAAATATATTTGTACATATGATTATTTGCTTTTTTGAATTAATTTTTATTTTTATTATATACATACATATTTACTACTTTTTATTACAATTTTAATTTGACCTAGTATTTCCAAAGAAAAACCCATCTCATTTAGGTTAAATTCCGTTTAAAGCTAATTACTACTAGAGCGTTGATAATTTGTTTATAAATATGTACGTAAATACATATGTATGCACTTTTGCTTATATGCATGTGTGTACAATACTTAGAAAACCCCTATAATCTGTAAAAATTTACATATTTAAGCGAATGATAGTATTCTACTAGAAATACTTGAAATAGTACACATACCTACCTACATACCTATGTACGTGTATGTGAGCAGGGCAGCAGCGATAATTTTATTAACTATCATTAGCGACTTGGGGAATGCACAACCATGCGCCAATCTTGCGATGAGCAACTGAGTATTGTAGATAATGCAAAAGCAGATTGTTGCATATAGGTATATTACATACTGGTATATACTAACATATATGAGCACACACAGTGGGAATTATTTGAACTGATTGCACTTAGAATGAACCAAATGGACTCGTGTGTTGGAGCTTATGACTTCAGAAAATGTTGGAATCAAAAATATACCTAAATTCTAGGGGTTTTCATTAAAACAAAAAAGTATTAAAAATTATGGTAAAAGTTAAAACCAGTTTCACTTTATTATAGCCTTCTAAAAAATAATAAAACCCTTTAAAATTTCTTTCCTCTACAATCCTTTTCAATAAAAAATAATTAAACTTGTATCAATTGCGAAGAAAAGCACAAATAGTGTTTACAAAATAGATTTTTAATTATGTTTTTTTTGCCACTATAAGGCATACATTGAACTATTTTATTTTCCCTAATTTTTTGAATTTTATATGTATCATCTTCTATACCTAGATGCCTTTTCGTTTACGTGTATTTAAAGGTTTATCATAACTTTATCTTAGATCACTCAGGTTGCTTATATCTCAAGATCATCAAATTTATGATCTCAATAGATCTCAAAGACATTTAGGTTGTTAATATTATAGTGAAATCTTGACAGCCTTTGACGTGATTTCTTTACCAACGTTACAAAGAAGTTACGGATCTCATTCTATCAGAAGTTGGATTGTTAAAAGATAAGGCTTAATTTCGAAGTTTCAGTTGGTTCCCGAAATACCATATACTTTTCTTTCGTTTCTTTGAACTTTTTTCAGAGTACAAAACAACTACTAATCGGATAAAGAAGGCTTAACGTGCTTACACAATACTAAACTGTCGGCGCAGAACATTCCAAAGTATAAATATTATTAAGCAGAGCCTCGGAATGTATTTAATCCGATTTTTTAAGAAGGACCAACATACTTGATGCGATTTCTCACAAAATTATTTTTTCCAGCTTTGGTATAAGGTGACTTTTGTTATTTGCTTTATTCATTAATGACATTTATTCCTGCCTTTCTGATTCCAAGTTTCTTAATTTTGCAGTTTTTCAAAATCTTTACACTGAAATTAGGACAAAATAATGCAGTCTATAGTGTTAATGACCTAATAACAGGAAGGTTGTTTGAGTTTCATTATCTCTATTTTTCGAATCTGAAACTTTCTGGTAAAAAAAAGGTTTTCTATTTATTTGAGCAGAAAGCGAACCCACGATCCACCGCTTATCAACTACAGTGCCCACCATATAAAAATCTCTATAAAACCCTTAAAGGATGCAAGAAAAACAAATTCATCAAGAATCTCTAGGAGTACAGAATTTTTAAAATTTTGCAATTTTGAAACATGAGTTCTCATGCTATACGAGTATATTACAATTTCAGACTATATTAGATCATAATTTTGTGACACAGTACATATGCATACAGACATACATACCTACATATACCGGCTTATTTTTGCAAGCAATTTGTTTACAATATTCTTTACAGTATTGACGATCTGATCTTTGCCACCTGTGATTCCCAAGAAAGTCACAAACAACAACATTCACACCGTTTAAAACAACTTTGCAACTCGTGCGCCTCACTTTGGGTTTTACAACATTTAATTGCATGTGTGTGTGTGTGTATTAACATTTGTATGAATATACAATTTGTGTATCTGTTGATTTCTTAACATCTTTATGATTTTATTCCGTACCGCCATTTACAGCGTGTATTTGTTCATACATATGTTTGTAAATATGTACATATATATTCGTTTATTTGCCGGTATGAATGTACATACATATAATGTCAATTACGTCTATTTTGTTTGGGGAATTTTTGCGTTGCCTTATCATTTGGTGCCGGTTAAATGCATATACATATGCAGATTGTGAGATCATCAGGAGAGTAATAGAGAAAGAGCAGAATTTCGACTAGTAGTGCTCCCCCATTTGTTGTTTTTTTTTGTGCAATAAAATAGAAAAATAATAAAATAATTTTGAAATTAAAGAGAATTGTACATATATTTGTATGCTTATATTTATTTAACCGATCATATTTCGTAGATATGATGCACAAAACCCCAAAATCCCATCTATAAAAATGTACCTGCAGGTGATCCACACTACGATCTGCCATATCAATTGGCTCGCTTGTTGACTAAATTGAGAGAACTTACAATAATTATCTCATTGCTTCATTTGCTTTGTGATTTTTCTTTACAATTGCACGTGAACTTTGTGTAAATAAATAAAGAGAAAAAAAAACTTGAATTGCAAACAATTAATAAATATTTCCAAAGAAATTCATTCAACTTATCTCCGTCATATGTATGAGTATACAAATGATATTTTGTTCTTTCAGAAATCTTTATAAATGATCCCACTTGAAACAAGTTTTTTACAAACAGAACATACACACTTACATGCATATGAATGTAGTATATGCATGAAAATTATTTATATGTGCTTTGTTGCTGCAATAATTATTATTATTTAATTATTTTATATGCATTATAACAGTTTCTTTTAATTATTTATTAATGCTTTTCATTGCATTTCCTATAACGAATCGGGTATAGCATGAAGCGTTTATAAATGATTTATTTTCCTCGTTTTAAGCCCAGTAATGATAGAATAAACAAATGACAATATTCTGTTTAGAATAAAAGAAATATATTGTTTCATTATTATCTAATTTAATTTAATTTAATTTTATGTTATTTTATTTTATTTCATTTTATTTATTTTATGTTATTTTATTTTATTTTTAATATTTTGTTTCATTTTATTTTATTTTATTTTTATTTTATTCCATTTTATTTTCTTTATTTTATTTTACTTTATTCAATTTAATTTATTTTATTTTATTTTATTTTTTTTACTTTATTTTTATTTTGTTCTATTTTATTTTATTTTATTCTGTTTAATTTTATTTTATTGTATTTTATTTTATTTTTTTTTTATTTTATTTTATTTTATTTTATTTTATTTTATTTAATTTTTTTTATTTTATTTTTTTTATTTTACATCATTTCATTTTGTTTCTTTTTATTTTATTTTCTTTATTTTATTTAACTTTATTTAAGTTAATTTATTTTATTTTAGTTTATTGAATTTTATTTTATTTTGTTTTATTTTATTTTAAATCATTTGACTTTACTTTAATTTATTTTATTTTATTTTATATTATTTTATTTTATTTTACTTTATTTTATTTTATTTTATTTTTTATATTATTTCATTTTAGTTTATTTATGTTTATTTTATGTTTTTTTTATTTTACTTAATTTTATCTTATTTTATATCATTTTGTTTCATTTTATTTTTTTATATTATTTAATTTAATTTTTTTAAACTTTTTTTTTGTTCTATTTTATTAATTTTTTTTTAATTTTATTTTATTTTACTTTATTTTATTTTATTTTATTTTATTTTAATATATTTCATTTTATTTTATTTTCTTTTATTTTATTTTATTTTATTTTATTTTATTTTGTTTTATTTTATTTTATTTTATTTTATTTTATTTTATTTTATTTTATTTTATTTTATTTTATTTTATTTTATTTTATTTTATTTTATTTTATTTTATTTTATTTTAGTTTATGTTATTTTATTTTATTTTATTTTTGTTTTATTAATTACTTATTTTTTATCTGTTTGTATGGTGTCTTCAAAAAAATTACGATCAAAGACACCCTAAATTCTATAAATGCAATAATTTTTTTATTAACAAGCGAATTCATGCAGACATTAGTTTTCCGTTCAAAATTTTCATAGAATTTCTTCCAAATAAACATAGAGTTTTAAGATGAAAGACAAGTAAACAAGCGATTAATCTACAAAGCGATGATGAATCAATATGTTAAAAAAAAAACTAATTGAGTACAATGAACTATATATTTGAAAACATGTGTCTACGATATATATTCAGAATCCTACAACACCTGTGTGTACACTTGTTGTTTATTTATTTATTAGATATAAAATAAGAATAATTAATAATTTTCCACCACAGAAAATTGTCTAACAACCAGCATCATTTCTGTTCACTTTCAATATTCCAGTAGTATATAAAAAACAAATTTCTTGTCAGCTCTACTCCTACATCTCGAATTCGATAGTTACAAAGTTGCAGTTCGAAGTTCCTCAAAGTACCAGCAGTTTTCCGGAAATTGCTGAAAACCGATTCATCAAACAAATTTCAAAAAAGTAGTAAAATTTCCTTGCGAATGTTTTTTTTAATTACCGTTTGCTCCAAAAAATTTGCAAACATTTATTTACATAATGCTAAATATTACAGATAAAGTGTCATTCAACTACAAACTAATTAATTATTTTTTTTTTTTTGCCAACCAGGTAGTGAAATGTGCAAATTAGTGATTAACAACTAACAGTACCTCATACACCGACCATTAAGCTCAGTAATTAATTCAATTTTGCTTTCGGCCACCCACAAAGTAAAAAGTAAAACAAAACGCAAACAATTAAAAAAATCAAAAGCACGTTCAGCAAGAGTAAGCTTGCGCAGTAGCAAAAAAGAAACAACAACAAGACATAAACATAAAGACTTTTGTTTTAACATGATAAATATGTATTAACATATGTATTTGCTTACACCTACATATGTATATGAATATTAGGCACTTACAACAACACTTCCCTTATAAATGATTACATTATTCACAATGCATTGAACACTACTTCAAATGCAAACTTTTGCAAAAGAAAGAGAAAAAGTAATAAAGTTGTTAAAATTCCTGAAATATTTCCTTAATATTTCACCAATAGAGATAATTGGTTATTATTTCAAGCAATGACCAAAAAATTAATCAACGAAAATTTTTTGATAAAAAATAAAAGCAGAAAAAAAAGCAACAATCAGTGGGCAGCATGCATTTGGGGAATTTTTAAAAAAAAAAATTTCTTATTAAATAAAAATTAAAATAAAATAAAATAAACTTATAAAAGAAAAAAAAATGCTTTGAAAGTAAAACAAAAATTATTTTGTTAGCATACACACAAATACAAAAATAAAATAGGTAAGCGACGCAAGCGCACTATCGCAACCGCCACATACATTATGCATGACCAAAAGGTAGTAAAGCAGCAAAGTACGTATGTATAGTATGTAGTGTATGATAGTAGCACTGCACTTTCCGTATAAAGAAGAAATGCTCTAGCAGTCATATTAAGGCGACGACTATAAAATTCATTAAATTATATCAACACACTCATGTATACTTATAAGGGGTGTTTTTCTAGACGTGTGGTTTTCAATACCCTTTTTCGAAGTTGATCTTTTTGACAGCTTTTACTTGATTTATATTGTTGTTGTTGTTGTGACTACAAAAATATTCCCCACAGTAGTTTTTGGAGAATACTGCGGAAGTGATAGTCCTTGGCCGGATAAATCCAGGTCGTTCTGGTATAAAGACCCGACTGCCGCGGGAACTATTGGATTTTAGTCACCTCTTACGACAGCCACGCCTTACCGCGGGTAAATTTTTGAAACCTTAACCCGCAGGGAGGGAACAGACTGGAACAACATATACAAATCAATCAAATTTATTACCAAAATATGGTTGGGTTCATTGGTAGTCGCCCAGCAATGTCAGTAACTCGAGCAACCATGAATCGGTTTTTCACCGTGTTTACTCTAGTGCTTAATGCGCGTGCTTAGATATGCCATACAGTGCGAATCGAAGACATTAATGCTGCTGTGGAGTATATTATCGAAAAAGATCCCAATTACAACAATTGGAGTTGTGTCCATTCACTTTATGGAAGGTTTTGCGCATGGCTCTTGGTTTGCAGGCATACAAAATCCAGCTCGTGCAAGAATTGAAGCTCAAGGACCATCGTGCGCTTAGCACGTTCGGTTATGAGAGCCCTACAATTTTTTTTTGCTGAGTTCAAGCTCACTTTTAGTTAAATGAATACATTAATAAACAAAATTGTCACATTTGGAGTGATGAAAATCCATTAGCCAATGTTGAGACGTCGTTGCATCCGCCAAAAATTTAATGTTTCGTGTACACTGTGGGCAGTGGGAATCAGCGAAACGCTACACGACTTATGATTTATGACCTCTTTGTGCCTGAATTGGAGGATTTTGATGTGGACGACCTTTGGTTCCATTCAGACAGCGCTATATGCCATACAGCCAAAATTATCTCGCGTCGTGGGCCTGTGGTGTATCATCTAAATCGTTCGTTTTAATACCGCTGGACTATGTTGTGGGGTTATGTGACGATTGACACCTTGAAAGAGATTGGGCCTCTCGGCTGGAATATATTTGAGCTAGCCGGAGCCATCACTTGCCCGAAATATTTTTTTGAATGGCTACTTGGCAAAGGGTATTGGCAAGCCCTTATCTCTATAATAAAGCTAAATTCTTGGTGATAACATTGAAATATATATATTTCATTTGTTCTTGAATGAATGTATTAAAAAACACCCTTTATATTTACACTTGTGATTTTGCTTTTTTTAATTTTTTTTTTTTTTGTGCATGTGATATTAGTTTGAATTTGAATTTCCAAATTTACACCCAAAAATTTCCAGGCCAATAACAGTATATACCATAAGTATCACCTATGTAGTCGCTACGGAGTTAGTTTTAACCCAGTTGTGGCGAATAGATAAAATGTCTGCTGGTGATTATCAGCTTCGTAACGTGCCATCCATGTCGATGTGATGCAGCCGTTGAGCGTTAGAAAGGTAAGGCAAAGTATTTGTAAGGAATTTGTTGGAATGTTGGCTTGCATGCTAGTCAGGCTGTCTTCGAATGTGCGCTGGCTGTGTTACAGTTTCATATTAACTCATGTGAAATTTGCATTTTTTCATTGAGTTTGCTTTTATTACTGTTATTTTTTTTTCAGTGTGATATACGCTTAAGTTTTTTTTCTAAAATTCATGTTCATGAGGTAGTTGAACCTTGTCTTTGATTGATAGCTACATCGCTATATAAACTAATGTGACAAATTTCGGTAGCTCGATTTGGTAGCGAGCTAAAGTTGTAAAAGAAACCCCAAGGGTTTATGCTTTTGGCTTGAGACTGACCGTATTAAGTACCTACTCTCTAATGGCAAAACTCAACAGCTACTTCGAATGAAAAGCTAAATGATCTCAGCAAAAAAAAAAAGATTTGAAAACACTTCCAACCAAGAAATATGGGTGGAACGAACTAAGTAGAGAGAGAGAGCTGTCCGCTTAAAGCAGGGCCACCGAGCTGAGTAACCGTGGCTACTCATCACCAAATACCTGGTTACTGTAACAGAATTAATGCCTACCTATCTAGACCCGCATATGCCGTATGCACTAAGTCCACAGATCGTCTCTTTGCATGCCTCCAAAAAAACATACTTATTAAACATTTTCTTCAACCGAAAGCGCCAAAATTGTTTGTTCCTGAACTTCCTGATAGATGACCTTTGTGAAGCTCCTAAGTGGGTTTAACGAATGTCTGAAGGAAAAACTGAAGTTCATCATAGCCCAGTACATCTTGAATGTCCAATCTCTGGATTAAATAAATGCATCAGCTTACGATATATCGAAACACATGGTTCCAAAACAGCTTCCATGTCTTAAAATTTTGGATGTGTGTTCCATAGAATACTAACTTTAGCCTCAGCCAATACAATGAAGCCAGAATAAAAACAAGAAAAAAAGAGCTGAATTAAAATCAATCTTACGGTCTTCTTCGTTCAACATTTGTGTTAATGCGTTATTCCTTCAAAATTTTGGTATTGGAACGCTCAACGGACGAACGAGATGTTTTACGTGTTGGTTCTTTTAGAGCCGCCCAATTATATTTCTGTCAAGTGGATTGAACTTCTTCCTGCGGCTTGGTGAAGCGGTAGCTCGCTGCAGGAAAAATCAAAAAATTTCCCTTTTTTTATAAGGAGGAGGGTACTACCTTAGACTAAGTAGATAATTAAAATATATGATCACGAATGCCAAAATATCGAGCTAATCTACAGCAACACTACTAAAATAGGACTTCTACAGCCGAGAATCTCATCCAAACCAGTTGCAAGCCGTTTCCGAAGGGATGATGAATTTTTGTGAGAAGCTTCTTATCAAAAGGCAGGGAGCGCTTGGCATTTCCTGACGAAGTCACTGGCAGAATGTGCCACCAAGCTAAGGGTCGTTGCTTCTAATCCTGGCTAAAAAATGTTCAAATTAAGATTCTATGAAAATAATGAAAAGAAGATCTTGCTGCGCATTTTCTGTAAGGTACCACAATTGTGTTTTGATAAAACTCCTTTGGGGAAAAAAAGAGCTTTAGTTGTTTTTTTTTTTACAAAAATTTCGCCCAGTGCAGGCAGCTAAGCTATTTTCTTTATAGTAAGCAAAATAACATTCTCAAATATGTGAATATATGTATACTTATGGCGATCGCATTAGGTGTGGTAAGCACTGCCTATAACCATTCGTAAGGCCAAGATTTGAATCCTGGTCCGTCGAATATTCAAAATTATAGAAAATTAAGTTTTCTAATTGCGGTCGCCCCTCGACAAGGAATGTCCCCCCTCCGCGGGTATTTCTGACATGAAAATGAATTGTTGGTCATAAAAATCCATTGGCTTAGAAAAACCTGTAGGTCCCTCCATTTGTTGGCGAAACATTAAGGCACACACCACAAATTGAAGGAGAAGCTCGGCCGAAAATCGCTTCAGCGGTTACAAAGCGCCTATTAAATATAAATATCATAAATATATATAAAATTTACATGAAAAAATATTTTTCGGCCACTTATTTATAAGCATACATGTGTACATATGTATCTGCATTGATTTAAATATATATATATTTTTTTTTTGTAGATAATCTCCATTTGGTTCAATGGATTGGATTGTTGGTCTATTGGGTTGCTTAACCTCACTTGAACACACACTCATACATACACACACACAAACGCACAAACGCTTAAACTTTCCACAAAATCAGGCTGCCGCAGGCAAATTGGCTCATTGACCATTTGAGATTTTTTAGTAGTATTGTTGTAATAAATACTTTTTTTCCACCATCTACATATGTTAATGAATTGAACACCGTCGCTGTCGCTGTCGCTGTCACTGCCATCTTCCACTTTCGTATGTGTGCTAATGTTTTTGTTTTTGTTGTTGCTCATTATTTGTTATTGTTAATGTTGTTGTTGTTGGTGTTTTATAGTGTCACCAAGTGTTGCTTTAGCTGTATTAATATCATAAAACACACATACGTGTACACACACACTTGTATGTATGTATGGTATGTACTCCTATGTAATAACAACCACAACAACACTTAACAGCAAGTCAGCATATTTAGCAGTGAAAAGGCTAAAACGCATTAACTTTTTAGCTATTATCGGCATTTATTTGTTGTAAGTTACATATTTTATTTTATTTTGATTTTGATTTTTTATCTTTTGGTTTTTCTTTCTTCCTTAACTGCGCGCCCTGTTGTTTTGGGCTTGGGTTCTTGGGTGAGTGCGCTAAGAAACGCAGTTGAAAGCAGAAAGAAATACCGAATTTACAAAAACAATTTTTTTAATTTTTTTTTTTTGAATTTCCAAAGAATTCATTGACCTTTCTCCTCTTCTACGACGCTCTCACGCATTCAGCACATTTTTGTTTTACTCTTTTTTTGTTGGTCTTTTGTTGGCCAAACTAACGAATAACAACAAAATTAATGTAGAAATCGATCGTTTGCGGCTATTGAAGGGAGGAGACGTTTCGGCGTGCGCAACAACAACAATAACAGTAAGAGCGTTCGACAAATGTTCAAGCGGACAAGAAAAAAAGTCCGCTGTGTCTTCGGCGTAGAGTGTAACGCACGAACAAGTGGACGCAGCCCGCGGCTTCTGGCCGAATACGCTGCCTCAGCGGCTTAAACGTAGAAGAAGTATAGACTCTTAGCACCGTTCGAACGGCGTTCTTTTCGGGCGATTTGTTGTTTTTTTTGTTGTTATAACATTACGCTTACCGTTGCTAATATTATTATTCTTTTTTTATATGGACTTTTGTTGTTGTTGTTTTGGGCGGTGTTGCTTTCTTGGTGGCGTTTTTTCAGCAGCGATTATGCTGTCACTGCTTCCTTCTAAACGGAATTTTTTTCTTTTTACTTCACTTATTTTCTACAAATTTGTTGTGTGGATATTATTTTTATTTTATTTTTTTTATTTTTTTTTTAATCACCAATCGTTTGTTGATCGCCAGTTGTTGTGTCGGCATGCTTTGGCAATTAATTTTTCGAACTTAACTCTGGTGTCCGGGCATCTTGAGCAGATTCCCTACGCTGACATCGAAATTATCGGCAACGATCCATTTTATGGAGTAGTCTGGGATTTTCGTGATGAATATTCCACTTTCACTGTTGGGTGCGAATTGCAAACAAACCGAATTTTTACTTGAATTAAGGGGTTAGGGGTAGTCAGAGGCACGAAAAAATGAGAATTTTCAGTATTTTTTTTTGCTATTAAATAATTTTATTTTACAAAAGTAGTGACATGGTATTATTAAACTATGTTTTGACTTGAAGTCACGAAAATTTCAAAAACAAAAAAAACTATTTCCGAAGTTACAGCTGTCTGTGTTAACCCAGTTCCAAAAAAAGGTCCTTGCGGTGACAATCATAAGTCCTTGGAGATTCATCTGAAATCAATCGGATAGAAAAAAATATTGTAGTTTTATAAATAAATAATCCAGGGCCTGAACCAAAGATTTTTTTTTTTTCAAAATTAACATAATGGCGGCCTCAGGAAATTTTTGTCTAGATTTTTGGGAAAAAATCAACAGTTAATTGGTCTTAAAAAATCGAAATTTTTCAAAAAAAAAAAAAAAATTTCAGGCCCGAGTTTATTATGTATTCTAAAAGCTGTATAAATTTCATTAAAATCAACTGAGCGGTTTTCGAGTTACAGTTGTCACCAGTTCAAAAAACATAGTTTTGAGAAACGCTCGAATACTACCTTTGCGAGTGCCGCACTTGTAGCTGATTGAGACGTCGTGTGTGTAAAGTGTAAAGGTCTAAAATCTTTCTCAAAAAAACTCAAAGCACCGATTCATCAGATGTCGTCATTGTCCTTGGTTCTGCGTCATTTACCAGGACGGTAATTACAAGCGACTTGTAGCGGAAGTAAATATTTGCTTTCAGCCGGACAAGAGTTCGGTCAGTTGGTGAGTTTCAATTTGTTTTTATTATATCTAAATAGTCTTCCTCTCAGCTTCAATGGAAACGAGAAAACGTAAGATAGCTGTGGATAGGTCAGACGAAATTCCACCACCAACGCAAACAGAAATTCGCCAAGTGATTTTCTTCGGGTTTCGGAGTAATTTATATCCAAAAAAAATATTCAGTGAATGCCAAGTTGCAAATGGAATGGTTGCACCGTCTTTTAAGACAATTTCTAAGTGGTTCCAAAGATTCCAGACCGGAGATTTTTCCGTAAAGGACGAGCCCTGAGAAGGTCGACCAAAATTTTCCACTGATGACGTCACTGTAGCTCTGGTGAAACCCAAAATTGACGAGGAACCACGATTGGCACAAGAAATGCCTGCTAATGAATTGTGCTCGTGGCCTGTATTACGAATATTAAGTAATTATCTGGGGTGCACGAAGAAATTTGCTCGGTGGTACCACAAATTTCAGGTGCTTTTTACTAAAATTTTCCTAAACAAATTCGAAAATGGTTAGTCTAGCATTTCTAGTAAAGTCGTTACTGGTGACAAATCGTGGTTCTATAAGTACGATGAAACCAAAAAGCAGTCCATGGTATGGAGCTCAACAGGAAGAAACTCACCCGTAAAATCTAAGCAACAAAAATCAGCGGCAAAAGTAATGATGTTAGTTTACTGCACCCGATCTAAAATCGTAGCTGTTATTCCACTGGAAAATGGTCAGACGGTAACTACAAAATGGTACACCGAAGAATGCTTACCAAAAGTTTTCAAAATATTTTTTGGAAAACAGGAAGAAAGAGAATTTACGGCGCTACTTTTTACATCATGACAACGCGGAAGCCCACACTGCTGAAATAACCAGTAATTTTGTTGCGATATGTGGGATCGAAAAAATACGTCCAGCACCATATTCCTCGGTTATAGTACCTTGTGATTACTGGTTATTTCCAAAAATTAAAAAAAATTAAAAGGGAAGGTTTTTAATTACAACGAGGAGATAATTAATGCGGCTGATGCCGAACTTGATAAGCTTAAAAAACAAGATTTTGAAGACTGTTTGCAGAAGTAGATCTATAGGCTTAAGAAATTCATTGCTGATTATGTAGAGAAGATAAAAAAGGACAAAGATTACGAATAAATACGAACAGAATCTATTTGTTTTTCGTCTTTGGTCAACTTACCGTACTTCTTTTAATCCCCTCGTATATATAATATAGCTATCAGTTTCAGAGAGGCATCTAGTATGTATATAATTGACGCTTTGTAACCGCCTTTATTTCATGTCCGTAATACACTCGGAGGGGTGGACATTCCCTGCCGAGGGGCGACCGCAATTAGAAAATTTAACTTAATTTTTTATTTAAATTAATTTTAAGACTTAGAGTTTGGTCTTTCCTCGTCCAAAGAGAGCTTTGCTGCTTTGTCAATGAAAAGTTCGAAGAGACATTGCTTTTGCGCAATGTTTGAGTGAAACTCAGATTGCTCTATCACATTGCTTGTAGCAGTTTGTGGGGAGATTAATGAGCATGATTTCTGGCTAGAGTAATATAAAAAGCTATAAACCGTTCAGATTTCGAGACTACATAAAAGTGTTTGTTGGAAAACTGTCAAGATGTCCACCGCAAAGAAGCTCAGCCTAAAGTCCCTTTATGGATTAGAAAAGTCAAGTATTTAGGTCGAAACTGTTAGTGGGTTGTTCATTTTAAATTGCTATGCTGGGAATTTTTCGAAGAGGTAGTAGCAGACGGTGGCGTGCTAACATTTCTAGTCCTGGCGTGGCCGAACATTCGAAATTTCGTTCGCAGGGTTCAAGAAAATAAATTTTTCTAATTTCCTGACATGAAATAAACGCTCCTCATAAGAATCCATCAGCCGTTCTCAGGCCAATATATAGGAGTTAGATTTTATAATTCTCAAAAATACTTTTCTGCTTAATACATCCTTTGATAAATTTGAATATTGCTTTTTTTTTCCTGTCCAATTTATGTTATTTTTATTAAATTTACCAATGTTGCCAACAACAAAAGTTTACCTGAAACAATCAGAGAAAAAAAGACAAAAGTGGCTTACAACATGCTTCGGAAAGTGCTTTTCTTTGTCTACATGCATGCACTTTCTTTTATGAAAATATTTATTGCATTTTGTTTGTTTATTTAATTATTTATTCTTTTTCTTTTTCAACCTTTGTTCAGACATTTTGCACCGTTAAAACAATGCACCAGTTATTTCCAATTACCTCAGCTTTATTTTCTCGTACTTAGCAACTCATGACTTTAGTACCGTCAACACTCAGCCAGAATGTTGCACTTTATTTCGAATAAAACCTAAATAATAAATATTCCTACTTTATGTCCCACCAATTCGACACTTTCCTGCTGCTTGTTTAACTTTCTTTAGTTAGCTGCGCTACATTGTAGCTTTGTCTTTTTTATTTAACACCACTACTGTACGTACAACAATAAGTCAATAGCAAAATGCTGAATTCAATTTTTTCAATAAATATTTATTGTACTGTTTTGTGCTAAAGTCTATATTTAAACACGTGTTTTTGAATTTTTGTTCTCTTCTATATTTCTTTTTTCACTTTTTCCACTTTTTCCGCTTTTTTTTACTTTTTTTACTTTTTTTACTTTTTTCTTTTCAATTTAACCGCTACCATTTCTTTTTCCGCATAAATAACTGTCTTTCTGTTTCAGCTATGTACATAGTACGCACATACTTACATATATATGTATGTATGTAGATATAGATGCATGTCTTTAAACATGTTTTTATGTTTTCAAAAAGTGATCTGTATGCCATTACGTGTTTTTACGCAACCATCTTGTGTTCGTACGTGTGAGTAGGTATGTGTGTGTTCTGTTCTATATTTTTTTCTCGACTGTTGTCCCGCATTTTAAGTTTCTGTTTGAATTTTAGTTGTTCAGTAAATAATTACACACATTCTGTTTGGCTTTAATTTTGTCCTAAATATTTTTTTTTATAGTTTTTCTAATTTTATTGAAGTGTAGTGAAAAGCGTTTTTTTTAATTTATTATTGTCTTTTATAAATGTTTGTGAAATATTAAAGTTGTTATATAAAAGCGTAAATTCTTATGCAGTTCTTTTTCCCATTTTTGCATAAGGAACCCTCACTTTTGTTGCATAACTCTATATACATATATGTAACCTCGGAAGCGATTTTTCAGCTCCGAGCTTCTCCTCAGCCTTATAATGTGCGCCTTGGTGTTTTTCCAACAAATGGAGAGACCTACAGCTTATTCTAAGCCGCGTTCGATGAATGTGTTATGAAGAGCCTTTATTTCATGTCAGAAATACACTCAGGGAGCTTGACATTCCCTGCCAAGGGGCGACCGCAATTAGAAAAATTAATTTTCTGATACTCCAGGAGTCAAACCCTGTCCTTTCGGATGATAGTAAGTACAGCTAAACGAGCTTTTATGATCGCTCTATAACCTCTGATCATTTTGGTTTTAGAACCAAAAATTTTATTGTTTACTTTATTAGTCTTCCTCTCAAATTTTACACGATCGGCTAAAATGGAAACGAGAAAACTCAAGATAGCTGAGGATAAGTCAGACGAAATTTCACCACCATAGCAAACAGAAATTCGTCATGTGATTATCTTTGGGTTGCGCGGTAATTTACAGCCAATACAAATATTCAGTGAATCCAAAATTGCATATGGAACGATTGCGCCATCCCTAAAGGCTATTTCTAAGTGATTCCGAAGATTCCAGACCGAACATTTTTCCGTAGAGGACGAGCCCCGAGAAGGTTGAATTGTTTCTTTAGAAAAAATTTAGACGGTAACTGCAAAATGGTACACCGAAGAGTGCTTACCAAAAGTTTTCAAAAATTTTTTTGGAAAACAGAAAGAAAGAGAATTTACGGCGCTACTTTTTACATCATAAAAACGCGGAAGCCCACACTGCTGAAATAACGAGTAATTTTATTGCGATATCTGGGATCGGAAAAATACTTCCAGAGCCATATTCCCCGGTTATAGTACCTTGTGGTTTCTGGTTATTTCCAAAAATTAAAAAAAAAAAAACAATTAAAAGGGAAGGTCTTTAATAGCAACGAGGAGAGAATTAATGCGGTTAATACTGAACTTGATAAGCTTAAAATCAAAATTTTGAAGACTGTTTTCAGAAGTAGATCTATAGGCTTGAGAAATACACTGATAATTTTGGTTTTAGAACCAAAAATTTTATTGTGTTCCTTTAGTAGCTTTATTTTTTTGTTTACCCCAATAACTTTTCATGGCTTTTAGTAAAATAATTTTTAAACTTTGGTATATTAACTTTGGGGCGCAGTATGTAAGTACCAGAAGGAGAAGAGGTAGACCCACCAGAATTTACCTATATCGATCGCTTAAGAATACCGAAATAAGTTGATGTTACCATCGGCCCGTCTATCCGTCTACTTATACGTAAACTAATCCCTCAGTGATCATTTGTCGGAACTATGGTATATATGACCGATTTCTCAGATTTCAGATTTTTGATAATAAATTTGTCAAAACGTTATCTGAGAGCATAAAACTTTTTCAGATATGAGAATTAATATTATTCTTCGCGATTATAGCTGAATCAATATTATTCCATTCATACCTCTCTTCTTTTTGCTCTCGGGCGTCAGTTGGAAATGCCAAGTGTCGTCAGGTCACTCTCCACCTGATCTTTCCAACGGAATAGACGACTTCCTCTTCCTCTGGAGTGCTTTCAACCATTCGGACGACATGACTTAGCCAGCGTAACCGCTCTTCATTCGCTGTATATCACCAGATAGCTCGTACAGCTCATCGTTCCATTGTCTGCGGTATTCGCCGTTGCCAATGTGTAAAGGATCATTAATCTTACGCAAAACCTTTCTCTCGAAAACTCCTAGCACAGACTCGTCAGATGCTTCTGCGCCATATGAGCGACTTGTAGAGTTTGGTTTGCGTACGCCGAGAGAGGACTTTACTTTTCAATTGCCTACATTGTTGTTGGTGTTAATACTAGTACCAAGTTGGATGAAGTTATCTACGACTTCAAAGTTATGACTGTCAACATTGACGTAGGAGCCGAGTCGCGAATGCGATGACTGTTTGCTTGATGACAGGAGATACTTTGTATTGCCCTTTTCCAAGATTTGGCGCATGGTGAATATCTGGTCAATAGTTGACTTGTCGGGTCTGAAGCCACACTGATAAGGCCGTAGTTAGAATTATCCGGTTTATGTCAAATACGCACGCTTTCGCTTGACCACTTTTCTCATAGAACTCTTGCTTGAGGCAAAACCATTCGCAATAGACAGGTTCTGGAGATGAAACTTGGGTAGCACACTTCATGCCTGTAACCAAAGGACAGTTTAAACAGCTCAGAAACAGAACTGTTCAAAACCACATTTTCAGTCAAGAAAATCGTGGTATCTGTGTTTTGAGACTGTCAAAGTATAATTTTAATCGAATATCTGGGGGGGACAACATCACCTCTGCAAGACTGTGAGACTGTGAGGAGGGTGATTCAGAATAGGGTGAGAACCATACTGACAAAAGGAGTATGCCTGCTGCACGCCAATGTCAGACCAAACTCGGCCAACGTCACTAAGGAACTGCTAGCCTTATTTAAGTGGGATGTCCATATGGGTGGAAGTGATTTTTCAACCGACGGAGTGGTAAAAGAGTTGGTGGCAAAGGGCAGAAAGCTACTTCGGCGAAGGCATCAAAAAATTGATACTTTGCTACACCCCCTGCAAAGAGCGACTATGTCGAAAAATAGCTTACATTATGTATTAAAGTAACACTTACTTTCTGCATATGCCTCGTATACATTATTTTACATTTTTTGACTGGCAGTGCCTGCAATATTTCATGATGACTTAATTTTCAGGGTATACAAAATTTTAGCTTAAATAAACAAGCACAACAGTTCAGAAACAGTAGAAACAATACCAAGAGGCATTGATTTGTCCAAGAACTCTTTAGGGAATTTTGTTAATTTCAAAATTAAGAAAGGAATTTCACCGCTACTGTAGCTTCCCATTGGCGCTCATACTGTTCGCACTGCTTTAACGACATTTTGGTTCTTTGTTTCCGCTTAAAGTTTGTTGCATACACAAAGGTGCACGTAAAGTTAACCAGAGAATCTATAATAATGAGAAGGTGCAAATGGTTCAGAGAATAAACAATAATTAAAGATTTTCTGGTTAACTGTAATCATATGTATATATGTACATATATAGAAAATATATCTAAGTAATAAAAATTTTGATAACGAATTGACTTAATAAAGATTAATTAAATCGTCTTTCTCAACAAAAAGTACAAAAATCTCAAATGATTGAATACCGGGCAAACTCTCACTAATTTGGCCTGTCATTTTGTCTTATGCTAACCGACAATAAAATAATTTACTTACATACCATATACGTATGTATGTATATAGGAAAGTTGCCTTGTCGTGCGCGCAAAACTTGACTTGTCTCAAATCCAAGCAGACTTGGCCGAGATACGATCAAAAGAGGTCACTTAGCAAATACTCACTGAGAGAGCGAAAGATGTAACATTAGCTGTTGGAATGTTGAAGAGGCGGTAAAAATGTCTTATATGCTAATTGACTGTTCTGTACCGGACAAATGGAGCCATTGCAATCTGGAGATAATTTTTTGATGTTGCTTTCAGGATGCTCTCAGGCAGTTGTTAGATGTCAAGCTAGTCTTAACCTGCTATGAATTATCAGAGCATCAGGTGTCTATTTAGGGCAAAAGTTGCCAAAATATCACAATATTCTCGCATAGAAGGAGCTGATTTTTTTAAGCAAAATATATTAATATTAAAACATGTAGAAGTTTTGAAAGTATTTTTAAACTAATTTTCACAATCTTTGAGTAAAACACATTTCATATTTTGTTAGTGACATTTTTTATTAACAAAATTATTTTTACTTATTTATGATAAATTTATGCATTAATTTAACTTAATGTAAATTAATTAAACTTAAATAATTAATTTAGCGCATTTATTTACAAATATTTAAATTATAAATTAATTTACATCTTAAATAAAAATAATTTTTGCTTTTTTATATATAATCTACAAAAAAAATATTTACAATAAATATTTTGATTTTTATTTCTTCTGTTAAAAAAAGAGTAGTAATAGCATTTTTTTGGGAAGAGTGAAATTGAAAATAACGATATTTTATAGTAATTTTGTACACTAACTAAAAATAAAATTTAATTAGCACAAATTTTGTTTAGGTATTTTTTTTACTGATTTGTTAATAAATTGTGTGTCGACAATTTAGACCAAAAATTATTTTGGAAAATTAAAAAAAAAAACAGAAAGTTTATAGTGCTGATTTTGAGAAAAAAATAAATAAATTGTACTAAAACATTTAGAGAAATTTGGCTTAGAAAAGTAGAATTATTTAAGTAGTTTTTTGGGCAAAAAAAAATTAATGAAATTTAATATTTTACATTTTTTTTGAAATTTTTTATATAGAAATAAACATATCAAAATAACCAAAAGAGGAAACATTAAAAAAACAAAATACAAAAACAAATTTAAATTCTTCAACTTTAACTATTTTGCTAATTAAAATTTTGGAATTGTGTAAATAATTAAATGCAAAATTAATTTATTGAAAAAAATTTATGTATAATTTCACACAACAGTAAATGGAAAGATAAAGTAAATGGATTCTTTTTTTTGCTCATGAAAATTATAATAAAATTATTTACTGCTTAATTAATACTAAATTATTATCTTAATACATACATACAATACAAGTATGCTTAGAAAAATATTATTAAATATTGCTAAATTTTTTTTCAAATTAAACTATACTCAATATGAGTCATTATTGCTTACTTAAAATACTAAATGCACTTCACTGAGCAATTTTCTTTTCATACATAGTAAAGCGCCTACAACAACTTTTTGTAAAAAAATACATATTTTTACTACAGATCAATGTTCTCATAAAAACATATTCGAGTTGAATATATTTTTTGTATTTTTGAATTTTTTTCTTTATTACATTCTCCTTGCTTCTCTTCCTCTTCTTTTGTGGCAGACTTAGCGCTCTAATGGCACACCAAATACGTTACTATACAAAATACAAAATATTCCACACCGAGAGAGAGATAGAGCGAGAGAGTCTCATTTTCATATAAAATATTTATAAAAAAAACTATTCATATGCACACATAAATACGTACACACAGACACTGAGGCATGCATTTTGATTTTAAGACGCATCTTAATTAGCTGCCAAGCAGCTTAGAGCACATTTGAACGACCAAAGGTACGAGTTTACTTAATTTATTAATTATTGTAATTTTATAGCAAAAATTGAAGGCACTGCGCGCACGCGTACTCAGTCAGTCACAGCAACTCCAACTAGCAACGCCCCTCTGGCGACTTGAGGTACCTTCAATCAGCAATCAGCACCCATGCAGCCACAAATCGGCTAGTGGTTTCGCAGGCAGCTTTCACTAGAACTTCTCATCATCAATATTCGAACGATAATTATTCAACTGATGCGAATTCCTCTTCAGCGTGCCCGTCTCACAGTCGTTGTATGTCTTCGCCAACACTTTCGGCGTATGATTGTGCGCCATATTGTTGCGCGTCAGCGTGCCACTGTTGCAGCTCTTCGACGGCGAGGGTGAGCACATATTGAAACTGGATTGTCGCTTAACTTTCGGACGCACTTCGTAGATCTGTAAATTTAGAGACTGTTGATATTTAGACAGTTGGCAGATGGTGGGGTTTTCGACGTTTGTAACTTACATCTTTTGTCGGTAGACTGGAATACTGATTGGCGTAGGAGTCATAGCCGGGCGCGGGGGGTGTATTATTCTTATTCAACGCCAAATCGACGGGTTTTATGAAACGCTTGGTCAAATAGAATGTTCCAATGATGGTGAGTATGTAGATTATGGATATCAGTAGTATGATCCAAGGCCAGGAGGTGCTGGAGGAGAGGCGAAGTGCTGAAAGAGAAGAAAACATAGGTTAGTTGTAGAAAGTATTAAATGAAAAAAAAATGTCGGGCTTTTCAATGGAACTCAGTTCATTACAGTGCTATAGAGTAGTAGAAGTATCTTAGAACCCAAAGTTAATAGTTCTAAAAGCCGATCCGAAACCCCAAAAGCTGACTTTCAGAGTACTAAGAAGCGGAGTCCACGAAGCAAGCTGGGATCTTCCAAAACTATCAGACCCAAGTAAGTAGTTGTTTAAGGTGATAACCTTTTCTGCTCTTAACCGAGCCAGGTTATCGAGGAATAAATAACCCCTGCGGTTTAGGGGCTAAAGAATTTATTCGTGGTAAAACATGCCTGTCGTAAGAGGCGACTAAAATCCAATAGTTCCTACGACAGTCAGATCTTTATATCGGAGCGACCCGGATTTTTGTTAGCCACACACAGAGGATAATTCGTTCAACGAAGAGTCACACATTTAAGCTGAGTAGAAAATTGAAAAGTAAAGTCCGATCTCGACAAGTAATAACCAAACTCCTGCCGCGTAATTTTAGGTGATGACAAAATCCGATGAGTCGGCATTAAAAGGTCCATAGAAAAATGATTTTGCCGGATCATTTATGGTCCTTCAAGATGCGGTAAGAGCAAATACTAAAGACGGCCGAGCTGTATTGGTTTTACTAGGTGTCTCCGATTGGCAATGAAAAGCCAAAAAACAAGAGGACAAATTAGACATCTCAAACTCTCTTACCGCCATGGGAATATCAGACTAAAATTGAATATTGAAATAAGATCCATTAATTTTCGGTTTACTTTCTAAAGAAAGGAGATTGAAGGCATAGTCAAGCCGTACGATGGGGAAGAGCTTCATGAGAAATTTTACAGAAAAAAGTTCTCTTGAAGAAGGATTTATACCATATTTGTAACCCAAGAGTATCTGGAAGCGCAGATAAAGGTTAGTTAGGTCTTCCACAGCACAGCGCTAAAGCACGACTCTGATCTTCAGTTTTTCGGGGGGTAAAAAAAAACATTTCCACCGCACTCACCTTCATATTCATTCGGCACACAAGCGGTCTTCTCGAATTCCGCACCACGGCACTCCGAAGCTGAAGGTGTATCAACCATGCACTTGCGATGGCGTATGCGTATGCCATCGCTAGAGCATTCCGACCAAGTACTCCATGTGCTCCAACCAAGGAAATCTACAGGTAAAAAATTTACAATCAACACTTTGATGTCTCGCAGAACTTTCAAAATCACCAAACTCACCTGTGCACGGCGTCATTGCGCACTTCTCCTCCTCAATCGCCTTGCCAGCGCACATTTTGTCGTGCCCACCTAAGCAACGGCGCGTACGTCTTCTAATACCCATGCCGCATGTGACCGAACAGGGTGACCAATCTGTCCAACAACTCCATTCGTGCACTTGCACCACCTCATTCAGATTTGCTGACGGCACAACAATTGCAGGCTCGTCACAGGGTTGTATATTGCAGACACGCGCTTGCGTAGCATGACGACCACGGTGCTTACCAGCACCATCGTGCAGACGATACTGCATTCCACCACCGCAGCTGGCATTGCAAGGACCCCACTCACCATGCTCTTCGCGCTCCTCCGACACTGCCGGTGCTGCAGCCGCAGCACCCGCTACACCATACACTTCATGATGACGCTGACAACTGCCATCCGCATGACATATACGCGTCTCCTCTTTAGCTAAAGTTATGCGTAGGCTATTCATATCGGTAGTGCTACCGCGGCAGGCGTAACGGAATCGACGTTCAACATATGTGCCACTAGCCTCAGCGCTCTTGCGGCTGTCATTGTACTCCACCAACCAAGGAGTCCATGAACTCAACTTTTTGACTTCAGGGCAGGCATGCACATTGCACACCTCATAATCGATGGCACAACCCGCGCACTCTTGCCCATCATGTTGCGGCACGGGATCATTGCATTCACGACGTCTTATGCGAAAACCGCCGCCACACTGCGTACTGCATTCGCTCCACACACCCCATGGTCCCCAGCCACCATCGATGGCTTGATGTTTTGGCGTAGGGCATGGCGGCAAATGACGACAGTACATTTCTTGATGGTCTTCACCCACACAAGTGCGTCCACCATGCGCTGGCTTGGGGTTGCCGCATGTGCGTCTGCGTGTCTTCACCGCAATACCACAGGTTTGTGAGCAGGCAGACCAATCGGACCAATTTGTCCAATCGCCATGCACTGTGCAGTTCGTTACCTCCGTGGTGATGCCATCACAGCTGCGTCCGCCATTCTGCGGTTGTGGATTATTGCACTCACGCGTGCGACACATGCAATTGCCGTCCGCATCTCCATGTTTCTTACATTTATACCACTCCGACCAGGTGGACCAAGCGCCATCGATGGGTGCATTCAAGATGGGACATTGCAAGGTTTCGGGTTGTAGCCAAAACTTATTCAACTGTTGCACGAGCTCCTGTGGCGTGCAACGCTCAATCAACTCATTCCAACCACAATAAGGATCCATGGCATTCAAACAGCTACTCTGCGACACGTGACGACTACAACGTTGCGCCGGTATGCTTATCAAAGCTTGCTCAGTGCCAAGATACAGCGAATCGGTTACTTTCAAATACTCCATTTTCAAAATTTCACCATCAGCGCCATTAAACTCCGATGATTGCCAGACCTCTACCAGACATGTCTGTGCGCGTCGCTCCTCCAGTTGATGTTTAACTGAAAGCTTCTTAATGCGCTTATCATCCGTAGAGACAAAGAGTACATGCACTTTCTCAGACTTTGTTTGAAGTATGTCTAAAGCGATATGCTGGTAACGTTCTAATTTGGAGTAATAAAGTGGCTCCTCCGTCATGGGTTGTACGGCCTGTGCCATCAACTGGAATTTCGATGACTCAAGTAAACGTTTGTAGCGCATATCAGGTGAAGGCGTCTCACATTGAAACTGACTGCGATGCGACATATCCACGACACGCCAATCGGAATCGGCGGAATCCTGATAGCGGAAGGGGCCATCGAATGCGGTATTTATAGCGGAGAGATTGTAGGAACAAATCGCGGAGCCGTGTATGCTGTTACTGTTGGTGGAGTGTGGAAGTAAAGTAAGTTAGATTTCATTTCAGGGATTAAAATTGCACTTACGCTGGTGTCGTAAACGTGGCATAGAGTACATCCTCGTCAGCCGAGTAGGTCATGCCCTGTATCTCATCAAAGTAAAACGGATATTCGCCGGGTAGTGAGCAATTCAGACGCGCTTTAACAAACGAAGTCCAACTGTTCTTCAAAATGTGATCGCCGCCAGCATCATTTTTGCAAACTCGGGCAATGCGCGAGTAGATGATCTGGAGATACGAGTAAGATAAATTTAGATTTTGTTACACAAAAAGATAAATATTTTCTTCTATCTTGCAGCACTCACCTTGCCAAAATTACTATACTCCACAGCGGGCTCACGGAAGAGGAAATACACGAAATTGCCTGCCTCAAAACTGCCCACGAAGTGCGGATCATTCAGCCAATTGTTATTATACTGCTGTGTACGCACAATGTGCCGGTAGCCGAACTGAAAAGTAAAAGAAATAAAAAGAAAAATTTACGCGCTGTTCAACATCATGCAACAACACGCCACAACTTACGATCTTCTTCGGCTGCACTTCAGTACGTAAGATCGCCGGATCACCACCCGAGAAATCGGTTGCTGTGCCGACAAACATTTTATCCGTGCTGGACATGAGACTGGTTATACTCGTGTGCGGATTGAAGGGACACTTGCCCACGCCATTATCGTAGGCCACAATCGTAAGGTTCTCCATCTGTTGAGTAAACGGGACAAGGCAAACAGGGAATGAGGCATGTGAAATCCATTTGTGGGATATGAGGCAAATGAACAAAGCTTACGAAATGCACTGAATTATTGATTGCCGCGTAAATTAAGCAAATACACAGCTAATCCAACAGCGAACAACTAACAATCAAGCATGTAAAGCGAAACGAGCAATCGACAAGTCGACAACTAAAACAACAACAAGACACTTAATCCCACCAGCTTACATACAACTTGCAACTTGCTAATATTTGCTGTTAATGTTTATTACACAGGTTATTCATTTTTATTTGCGATTACGAACTGTGGTTTCTGCTTCTTAGTTGTTGTTGGTGTGTGTTTTATTTTTTTTTTTTTACTGGTGGTTTCAAGCCAACTCTGCTTGATTGCCGTTTGCGTTGATTGTTGTTGATTGTCGTTAGTTTGCGCATTTTTTTATTTATTTGTTACTAACTCTTTTCGATTTTAGGTTATTTCTTAAGACATATACAAACATCTGTACATATGTATGTATGTATGTATACTATGTACGAGTATGTTAGTACATTTACAATATGTCTGAGTACCAACCTGGCGCCATGAACATTGCGGCTGAAAGGCGTTCGTCCCACACGCGTACAATTGATTCTCACCGTAGCTTTGGAGTACGCGCACATAGTTGCGACACAAACGCTCCGACTGGCCTTTTACCTGACAAATACCAATCTGTTCGGGCGGTGCGGCCCAAATGGCACGTTCCAGTGGCTTCAAATCGAAGGACATGCGATAAATTGAGTCGCTGCAAATAAACAAAAAGGGAGGAAAAAATCATAAGTAAAAGACTAAAGTAAAAAAAAAAAATCGTTATTTTTGGATTTCATGCGAAAATGTCTGGAAAAGTGTTAGAGTGTGGTTGTAAAATTGTATAAAAATAAAAATTAATAAAATTTATATGTATTTTTCTTTTTGTTTTTTTGTTTTTTTTTTTACCAATTGCTTGAGGGATTTATGCGTTTTCAGAGTGTTTGTGATGGCTTTTGGGCACTTTTAATTTTATGTCTTTTAATTCTAATCAGGTGTTGTGTTGAACAAGTTTATAAAGCAGTGCGGCACATAAAATAAATATAAATGTATACCTATATTCATGTGTATATTTCTTGTGTGAAATCTGTGGGAAAGTGGGGCAAATAAGTTTACGAAATTGGCTTACATTTTGCAAGTAGGAGGCATTACGAATAATTGAGGATTCGATTGGGTTGAGCAGAGAGTAAACTGTTAGAGGAGCTAAATGTTAAATAAATAATCCGAGAGAGGTCGCCCTACTCAATTCACTTCTTATTAAAGGTTTCATGATGCCATTTCTCTCAGCCTCATATTTCTAAATGGTGTGAAATTACCTTTCTAACGATGTACAATAATTCAATGTTTTCCCATGAAAAATACCATAAATTTTCACTCAGTTTTTCAGGGATGTAATGCAAATAAAATTTCAATTTAGTATGCTTAGGTCCAGGAGTGGACAATTTAGTGCTTCTTAGTCAAAAAATATAATAATTACTCAAACGATAATTATGCATGTTCTTTTAACTGGTTTAGAAAAAAAGATTAAAAAAAATTTGAGAAGCACAAGAATCTCGTCTCTTCAAGCGCTCCCCTTGAATAAATAAGCCTAATTAGGATTACACGTTAATTCAAGTTACGTCAAATTGATATCTATTGTAGCTCAGAAAAAGAGGTCAGATTTAAGACCTAAGCAAAGGACTCAAGTTTGTAGAAAAACTATTGCTTTTCCTTACAGATGATTTTAGAACGAACAATGATTAGGTACAGTAGGTTACTGCACCAAAAACGAAAATAAGAAGGTCATTTAGGCTATTAAGTCTTATCTTTCAAGGCGAAGGCAAGTGGCGATTGAGGTCTGTCATATAGTTCGAAGTCAGAGTAGTAGCTTTATGTAAGAAGTTGATCAAAAGGCTGGCGGAAAAAATAGAAAACCTTCCATTGTATATCAGGGCATAATGACACCAAAGGGAATAAAATGGAGTTCTTCCAGGATGTAACTACGGACTTATGAGTTCCTCTTAGAGTAGTGAAACATCAGAAAGATCACTTAACTTGAAAGCTAAGCAGCTTGTTCTATACAGCTTATGGTAATAAAAAGGTAAACCAGCTTTCAAGAAAGTGCACTTCCTTTCTCCTCTTACCATTATGACCCGCCGTTTTGCTTTGTAAGTTGCGAAGTTTTGGTGGAAAAGTCTCAATGTTTGCAAAATGTGAAATAAAAGAATGTCACGAGAGCTTTCTCGCTAAAAGTACCAAAAGGCACGCATAGAAACTAAGCGTACTATTAAATGACTTCTTTAGGAATTGAAGAGAGAAGGAAGTAACCTAAAATTTAAGTCACATGCACCTTCAAATACCCACTTTTGGGAGAACTAGGGACAAGTTTCTAGAGCCGCTAACCTTTAGTGACTTAAGCGAATTAAGATAGATTAGCATCCGTTTGTTACCTACGTAAGTTGATGCCCAGCAACCTCTTCAACTTAACCTATAGATATATGACACTCTCATTACCATTAAAAATCGAGAGCATAAACACATAACCGACTTTGAAATACCCTCTAGGGGTTTTCGCCTCAATTCGGTGGGATTCAAGTGGAAATCTGGTAGGTAATAGTACTGGCGGTGGTGAATGCTGTGGCACTAGGTGGCTCGTAGAATGGTTAGTTAGATCGATGAGGTTTCGTGGTGAGCGTTTTCGGACTGTAAGGAAATGCCATTCTTCGAAAAAAATTCAAAAAATACGCCACTGTAGCTCTGATGAAGTTTAAAGATCACGAAGATTTCCGCTACTTGGTGTTTTAAGTAATCATTCGTATACTTTTTTTGTATAAGTTCTTTGAATTAAAAAAAAAAAAACACGAAAAGAGTTTAGGTCACACTTGGTCACACCTGTTGGTTCGTTCTAGTACCAGACACAAGTCCTATCTATGCAGCTCGAAGTATGAATAGGCAAATTCTCAAATCCTTGCCGTCGTAGCCAATTTTTTCTATATTTTATCTAAGCTATTAATCGCGCTTGGCAAACATTTTAATCACACAATACATTAACCAATCTCGACTGACCTTAATTCGATACAAAATGAATTGCTCGTAAAAAGGTGTTGGCGCACGGAGCAAATTACATTTTAAAGTGTTTTTTAAATAAAATTTAAAATACGTTTTTTTATGTCATAGTAGATTAACACCTTCAAGGTTGCAGACAAATAATATTTAATGCTAAAACATTAAAAAAAATTAAAAAAAAAGAATTAGATTAAAATTTCAATAACATAACTCACAGCGTAACGCAGCTCATTTTGGTGGGTGGGTGGCATAAGCAACGGCGATTTAAAATTTTTTCGCATTATTTGTATATATTTATGGCGAATATACAAAAAATAATATTTTTATAGTGATAAATTATAATAAATATACACATTAAAAGCGCCTAAGTGCAGCCAAATGCAGCAAAATGAAGTTAAAATTAAAAAGCAACAAGAATTTCAAAAATATTGCCAGTGAAATGCATTTGCGCAGGCGTCAACAAGTGTGTCGCGCAACGCAGCGCATATCCAGCCGACCAAAAATATGCAAAATTTCAATAAACAAATGAGCAAATTGAAAACGGCATACAAGAATAATTACGTAAAAAATTTTCATATGCAACATATGTATGTCTGTAAAGCCAAAGCTGCGCAGCCGCAACAACTGCCTCACATAAAGTTTGGTGCCACAAAATTTTTAATAACACGAATTTAAGTAATTTTTTAACAAAAAAATCAAAAAACTCAGGCCAAAATATTGCAAATTTGCCAAAGCAAAAAGTTGTAGAAGTGAGCCAAAAAATATTTTTTTACTTTTTATATTTTTTAAATTTTTTTTATTTTATTTTTGATTTTTTTTTTTTTTTTCTCTCCACTTATTCTACCACGAGCCATGCACAGGTCTCGCTGCTTGCGCGCCTTACTAACTGACTGTCCGACTAACTGACTTCTGGCTACTTGACCAACCTGTAGCCAACCTCGCCGCACCTGCTGCAACGCCTTAGCCGCACGTACATACGTGTACTCAGCGTACGTCGCCAAACTGTCCGCACCAGCATGCTGCCGTTTAATTACGAATGCGAATGCAAAAATTTATGCGTGCGAGTGCATACACACACAACACACACACACACGCACGCACGAGACAAGCTGCAACATGCGGAACACGAGCTACACCAGCAACACCAACAACAGCAACAGCAACGGCAAAAGCTTAAAAAACAGCTGCTTTGTTGCTTGTTAATTTTGACTGCTGCAAAACGCCATCAAATCGGCAAATCAACACAGCAACAGCAACAACAACAATGAATAGAAACAGCTAACAAATAATGCCCGCGGCTAACAGTGTATCGCCGCCGCCTTAATGTTGTACCCTGTGCGCTGTGCGGAGCAGTGCATTTGGCACGCGGTTGATTTGTGGTGATGACGGTGGTAACGCTGACGACGGTAGTCATGGCAGTTAAGGCCAACCAACCAAAAGCAAATAGTGGCAAGTTACTTGCGCAACAACAAAAGCGCTATTTTACAGCAGCGGTAGTAAAAGAATGCCGCCATCAAGGCGCTAGTCAAACGCCCACACGTGTCGGCCAAAAGGCATTTGGTGAATAGAAATAAAAAAATAAAAAAAAAATATTTAAAAATTAAAAAATAAATAAATCTCAAGTCTTAAAATTAACGCTGGCGTCTTGAGGTCGCAATTGAACGATTTTAAACAAGTAGTTGTACTTGTCAGCTGAGTCTTATTGTTGTTGCTTGCATATGTTTAACTGTTATTTTACACATATACTCGTGCACGTATTTAATAGCCAATACACTTTGCTGTTGCACCAAATTTTTTGTGTCACTGTTTTGTATTTTTGAAGCTTAAACTGTCGTTCGAATTTCGCTACACTCGCATGTAATATTTGCGCATGCGCTGTAGGTGACGTTGCTCTATTAGATATGCTTTGCAAGCCACATCGCCTGTAGGCAATAAAATATCAAAATTTGACAATTTTTGTTTGCAAGGTGCACGGCATAAAATTTTATTCCAGATTTAAAAGACACTCAGTGACAAACACAATACTTATAGAAAATAAAACAAAATGAAGTAAAATAAAGTCAAATAAAATAAAATTAAATTAACTTAAATTGAAATAAAACAAAATAAAATAAAATTAAATTAAATAAATTAAAAAATAAATAGAAAAAAAATAAAATAAACTAAAATAAAATAAAATATAGTAAAATAAAATACAGTAAAATATAGTAAAATTAAATTAAATTAAATTAAATTAAAATAAAATAAAACAAAATAAAGTAAAATAAAATAAAATATATAAAAATATATAAAATAAAATAATATAATATTTAATTAAACTAAATTAATAAAAACTAAATTAAAATAAATTAAATTAAATAAAACAAAATAATAAAAAATTAAATGAAATGAAATAAAATAAAATAAAATAATATAAACTAAAATAAAATTAAATTAAATTAAATTAAATAAAACAAAATAAAATAAAACATAGTTAAATAAAATAAAATAATATAAAGTAAAATTAAAGAAATTAAAATAAAGTAAAATAAAATAAAATAAAATAAAATAAAGTAGAATAAAATAAAATCAAATTAAATAAAACAAAATAAAATAAAAGAAAATAATATAAAATAATATATAATATAATAAAATAAAAAAATGAAGAAAAATAAAATAATATAAAATAAAATTAAATTAAAATAAATTAAGTTAAAATAAAATTAAATAAAAAAAAAATAAAATAAAATAAAATACAAAAATACATAACAAAATTATATTAAATAGAAATTTAAATAAAACAAAATAAAATAAAATAATATAATATAAAATAAATAAATAAAAAATTAAAAATAACCTAAAACAAAATAAAAGAAGAAAAAAAAAACAAAAATTTAATTCAAATAGTTTAAAATGAGAGAAAAGCAGTCATTATTAAGCTAGGAGGGATGATTATTTCCTTATGAGAAGTTATTCTTTCGAGCAGGATGGGAGTAGTGTGCGTCAAGGACCACTTTTTTCACTGCTTCGATTAAACAAGGCCGTTATTAGAGGCAATATAGTCAATTCAACTGCATTAAGGAAAAAAGAAAGAAACTAAATGACGTGAGGAACGACAAATACGGTAAATCAACCACAACTCAACCTGTGCTCAGGTGTATTGAAACCAAAACAAAGATAAAATCATATTGGACTGTTTTCTTTCATGAACGAAAAAAAATTAAATAGGTCATGCGACAAATTAGTTTATGTTGTTGTTGTTGTTACACTTGTTTGTTGTTGCTGTTATTTCTAAAGTAGTTTAGCTGTCATTGCAACACACGTTTATTGAAAGATAATTATCATACGAAAATATGGCGTAAAAGTTGACTGATTGCCAAGCTGCACATGTGCAATGCAATAACAATAACAATAACAACAAACGAAAAGTGTATGCACATACAAGTTTCATTATTGTTGTTGATAATATATTTATAGTTGATACAGGAAAATTAAGAAAAAAAACAACTATTCACATTCATAACAAATATCAATAAAAATGGACACATGTACCAACAACAAAAATGTATTTATAAAATTTTTAAACAATAATGAGTTAACGATTTTCGCTTGCTGCAACAAGAGCAACGAAAATAAAAACAAAACAAAATTAAAAAATAAATAAAATAATAATAAATTTCAAAATGTTTTGCTAGAAAAATAATAAAAAATATAACAGCATTTTTAAGCTGCTCGTGGGGGTCGCGTTATGCGCCAACAAATCCATCAGCGCGCTTTGATATGCCGCCAAAACAGCGCAAAGCTGCAACAACAATGTTTTTGTTATTGTTTTCTACTTTTTGTTTTGCAGTTGCTTGCTGCTTACAGTTTTCCGGTATACAATTATTTCATTTTTGTTGTACTCACTTTACAACTATTTTTCGCTAATTCACACATTTCAAATTTTTGTATATTGTTTTTATATTGGATTTTTTTGTTAAGTTTTTTTTCATTAAATTCTTTTATTTAATTTTTAATTTTTCACTGTCTCACAATTTTGTTGTATTCAAGCGTCAATTAATGATTTTTTTTTTGTCTTTAAGCGTCAACTAACTAAACTTGCAGTTATCAATGGTCATTGCTATTGTTGTTGTCACAAAATATTTCACGGCATTACTTGTTACTGCTTTACTTTGTGGTTAACTGCATTGTTTTACCTGTTATACAAACGAGTATGTATGTACGTACTTGTTGTCGTGTGGCGCTGGCTCAACTGAAGTATATTCCTACATTCATACTCTCCGTCATGTCAATTTAAATCGATCACTCAATCGTCTAGCTCACTCACTGCACCGCCATTGCAATTGGCCACTTGGCGAGCTGGTAACCTGGTCGGTTGTCGGTTGTATTGATCTGTTTAATCAATATATTTTTTCCATTTCAACATTTTTGATTAATTAATAATTTTTTTTCACAATAATAATTTGCCCTAATTATTAGCGCAAATATTTCATGTCATACATTTCAAGTGAACTAGTTGTCTTAATGTTGGGGTAATTTGTAACAGAAAAAAACATGCAATTATATTATTTAAAAATTTTAACTATAACAAAGCGAAAGCATTTAAACAAAAATATTCGAAAAATTTTATTTTTTTGTTGTTAGTGGAATTTTTGTTGAATTGTTGTTTTCATAATTTTTATAAATGTACATTGGCAAGCTTAAAATCAATAAATAAGTCTTTCAAGTATTTTTTTATAGTTTCAGAACTGTTGTAAAATTGTTGTAAATTCGTTGTAAATTTGTTGTAAAATTAACATGTTTTAAATAACTTTTTTTTAAGTTTTGCTACCACTTTCGGATAAAAAACCTGAAAATGTATTTTTCGTAGTTGTAGAATTGTTGTAAATTCGTTGTAACTTTTAATTTGATCTAATAACATTTTAGAACGTTTTTCGATTATTTGAGAAACATGTATTTTCCACTGTTGTACAATAGTTGTAATTTGTATATTTTCCCAAACAATTTTTTATAAAGTTTTTCGACTATTTGTCGAATTATGTATAAATATATAAATACCATTATTTTCAAACCACTGTTACTAGTTGTAAATTTATTTTATTTTCAATTATAAAACAATTATCATAAGTTTTAATTCATAATGAAATATTATTATTTTTGAAATATTATTTTTTTAGTATTTATTTGTTGTAATTGTTGAATTTTTGTTGTTGTAAATTTTGTATGAGATTGTTATAATTTTTCAATTATTAAAATTTCTTATAAACTCGTTGAAAAGATCTTTCCAACATTTTTAATAAATTTATAAAAAATTTAAATTTAAAATTGTTGTATAATCGCTGTCGCTTCATTATAATTTTAAGTCATAAATGCATTGAAAAATTGTTGTTTAAAGTTTTTATAAAATGTATAGCAAAAAATTTCAAATTTTTGCTGTTGTAAAATTGTTGTCATTTTGTTGTAATTTGTAAATTGCACAAGTTTCGTATAAACTCAATGAAAAAAAGGTTTTTCAATAAATTTATAAATTTTATGTCAAAAGTTTAATATTGTTATATAATTATTGTCGTTTCGTTGTAACTTTGAAAACATCCATTTTGTGTAAAATTGCTATAAAATAGTGATTCATCACTTTATCATAGTTCATACATACTATTAATTGTCATTTATAGATAACATATGAACTAAATATTTATGCATGCATAAATACATAACATAGTTATGTACGTACATTTCTACTATCACAAAAATTCCAACCAGCGATCATGAACCATCGGTCAAAAAACAATTCAGAGCAAAATTTCAAGTGCAAAAATTATAATTCCATATCCGGAAACTGAAATGTGCGACCGCATGCCAACTCATACATGAAGTTAATGTATATGGCGACTATAACGGTTTTCTGACCGCGACTGCCATTAACCAATGTAACTAGCAACTTAATATAGATAATATTAGAACACATTCACCAGCACACATAATAAACTCATTGAACAATAATAAAAATGTGAAATGAAATTTTTATGACTGCCGCTGTCGCTGACTGACAGTGAGCGAGCGAGTGAGTGTTGCACAGTGAAAGATGGCGTGCGAATGAGTGAGTTGTAAGTAATAAGTAGGAGAGGAAAATTTGTGTGTAAAAGAAAGCAAAGAAAACCAGAAATTTCAGTAGGAAAAAGGATTGTCGCTTGAGGTAAGTATGACAAGTGTGTATCATTTGACAGCGACATACATACATACAATGTGTGCTATGCATTTTGATATATCTATGTTGGTGCATTCACTAACACATTTCGAGCTTGAGCGTTGTCCATTTACAAGCAACACTGCTATTAATTTTGTTGTAGATTTTTCCAACTATTTGTATATATGTATGTATGTTATACAGCCTTTGTGGCATAAGACGGTCATTCAACTGGCAACAAGGCAAACAGGTACATTATACCAACAGACTGTTGCATATGTTGAAAACAGAAAAAAAATGTGGTCACTATTGAGCTGCTGGCATTCGAGGTGAGTTGATTTGGAATTTGTTGTAGTTTTATTTTAGTGTCCACTTATAGTAAACAGACAGAGGCGTTGCAACCCACACTGATAGTGAAACCATCAAATAGATTTTTCATTACATTTAAGGTGCTTTACTGATACAAACATACATATTGGAAGTACGATATAATCTACTAATCGCTTAATATCCACTGGCCACTGAGCCTTTAAATTGTTTGATTTCACAGTCACATAAACTGCTTGCGGTTTTACCTTATCCCCTCTTGTGGTTAAATAGAAAGCCGACGCGACGCCAGTAAATATTTCAAAAGTCCATAAGCGTATTATATTTGTATTGAAGTGAAAACCTTCGCCTTTGCATTCCCTTCTGCACTTTTTTGGTCGTCGCTGCCTGACATTGTCAGCCGCTTAACCGCAAACTGTTGCACGTTTCACTCGATGCACATTTTGAAATTGAAAATTCACAATAAAATACGATAGTAAAAAAAATAAAGAAGCAACAACAGCAAGGCCGTCGTTAGAGGTGTTGGAAAATTTGTAGCAATCAATTGCGCATGCGCGCCGATCAATTTTGGTTGAATGTAAAGCACGAATGAGCATGAGAGAGAATCACGTTATTGCTTTTTATAGATAACACAAATACATATTAAGTGTAAATAAAATGAAGTGAAAGAAAAGTTAATATATGTACATACATACATACACACTTATGCATGTTCATCGTTGCAATAAATTTAAGTTATTTTTATTAAACAAAATTCATACATTTTTTCACAAATATTTTTTGAAAAAAAAATTGAAATTTTTCTCACAGCGCGCTTAAATAGTGGTTTACAACAACTAGTAAATTTGTTGACATTTTGTTGTAGTTTCAGCATAGCAAAATTTTTCCTAAAAATTCTCAAAAGTCCTTTTTTTACATTTTTTACTTAAATAGTATTGCAAATCATTAACTTTTTAATTCGTTGTACAACGGTTGTCATTTTGTTGTTGTTTTAGATAACAAAATTTTCTTTACCAATCGTCACAAAGCGTGTTTATAACCTTTTTCCCCTTTATATTAAAGATGAATGATTTTTTTCAATTAGTTGTAAAATTGTTGTCACTTTGTTGTAGTTTCAGAACAACAAAGTTTTGATTATAATATTTTTAAAAACCGTCTTTCTTACTTTTTCCACTTTAGATTGAAAGTTTTTTGATTTTTTTCAAATTGTTTTAAAATTGTTGTCATTTTGTTGTGCTGAAAAAATACAATTTTCATTTAAAGCTAATAGGAAGAGTAAAGTATACTAATTTTTTTTTTAATTATGAAGTAAAAATCCTTGTCTAGTTGTAATTTGAGGACAACAGAATTATTATTTTTAAGCGCTTAAAAATATTTTTACTAATTTTGATAATTCTTTTCAGTTCTTGTAAAATTGTTGTAGTTTTTTTTTTGCACTGAATTTTTATCTAATTGTGAGATTGGAAAACTTTCGTAATTTCTGATATTTTTCCAATTTTCTTGGCTTTTGGTAACAAAATAATCTGGCACATATTTGTCATTTTCGATTTCTTGTTGAACTTTTGCTTCAAAATTTTACTTACTTTAATTATAGATAAATGTAAATAACTAATTTCTAAATCATTTTTAATATCATTATTTATTTATTACTGTTTCCATGAATACACAACACTTGACTATTTTTCCATTATTTTTAGTTTATATTTTATTTCACGCAACAGCCTCTAACAGTCTTATCAACGACCTTGCCTATCTGTATGCGAAACCAGTTGATTAAATTTAAATGTACAAGAAAGCAGCACAATAAACACGCTATACACACATACATGCGTCAAATATACAATATTTATTAATGTGTATAAAATCACCTGATTTTTTAATTTACTTATTTACTTGATTTGGGTTGGTTCCAAGCGGGGGCATACATTCATACACACGCATATACAAATACCCGTAAACAGACAACGCCATTGTCAAATAATCAACAGCAGCAAGCGTTACACTTGCGTGCAACAGCAACAACGACAACAATAGCAACAACAAATGAGCAATTGTACAAATACTCAATATTCACAAAAATAACACAAGCATAGCTGGAAAAGTCAATACGGGCGTTTTTATGTGCACGACTATGTATATATATGTATGTGCATATACAAATGTGCACTTCTTTAAGCACAAATTAAGGTGTTCATATGTTGTTTGTATGTATTTGGCTCTTTATTGGCATTATTTGCAAACTTTTATCACACATTTTGATAGCAACAACAAGCGGGTATATACAAAGTTAGTCTATCTGGTATTTGCTTGACATATGTCAACAATGAAACTAACTCAACATTCAACAGGTGAATAAGCGTCTCTAAGAAAATTAAAATGAAGGAGATAAAGTAAGTAAAAATAGCACAAAGAAACTGTAGATATTTTTTATTTTATATTACAATATTTTTTTTTAATTTTATTTTTTCTTTATTTCATTTTTTTTTAATTTAATTTTATTTTATTTTATTTTATTTTATATTACTCTATTTGTTTTTATTTTATTTATTTTTTTATTTTATTTTACTTCGTTTTATTTTATTTTATTTTATTTTATTTTATTTTATTTTGTTTTATTTTATATTACTCTATTTGTTTTTATTTTATTTATTTTTTTATTTTATTTTATTTTATTTTATTTTATTTTATTTTATTTTATTTTATTTTATTTTATTTTATTTTATTTTATTTTATTTTATTTTATTTTATTTTATTTTATTTTATTTTATTTTATTTTATTTTATTTTATTTTATTTTATTTTATTTTATTTTATTTTATTTTATTTTATTTTATTTTATTTTATTTTATTTTATTTTATTTTATTTTATTTTATTTTATTTTATTTTATTTTATTTTATTTTATTTTATTTTATTTTATTTTATTTTATTTTATTTTATTTTATTTTATTTTATTTTATTTTATTTTATTTTATTTTTTTTATTTTATTTTATTTTATTTTATTTTATTTTGTTTTATTTTATTTTATTTTATTTTATTTTATTTTATTTTATTTTATTTTAATTAATTATATTTTATTTTATTTTATTTTTCAATCAGTTTTTGTTAACAAAATCGTAGTTAATTTATTGGTTATGTGATAACTGTACTCACAGACATTCAGTCTAAATAAAACTTAATTATTTACATAGTTAACCACGTGAAACTCATGTATTTATGTATAAGTAATTGTATACTCGAGTATATTAATATTTATCAATGTACATATGTAAATATGGTAAATATTTATCAAATAAACAAATCAATCGTCGGAATCGAATTCAGCTCGCGCTAGCAAATTTACTATCATATAAAATGAACGAAATGCGAAACCATTTCAACGTAAATATACACATATTTATACATATTTAAATGCGAATAAATAATTCTCGCTTCATATTTCGCTTTAATGTGTTATGTGAGCTTTCGTTTCACACTTCAAAGTTTTCAAAATAACGCATGCTTTAGAAGACGTTTTTAAAATTTTAGTTTCATCGTTAAAGGGAACTTTCGCAACATGTTCAGAATTTTCAATTGTTTTAAGCTTAAAGGAAAATTTTTCCGTAATTCTAGATATAAAAATTTTCTTTTAAGTTTAATGCGAGCTAAATACAAGGGAGAAGTTCAAAACATTGATTAAATTTTAATTGAGCTTTCCCAGTCTAAAACTGAAGCTTTCATAATATTTGGTAGCTTTTGAGAAAGCTTACATGAATTTATCGAAAGTGCACAACTTTTTCAACCGAAAAGCGATACTACTTATTTTGATAATTTTTTTCTTGTATCAAGATCTTTTTATTCGCTCGTTAGTACAGTTCGGCTTCGCCTTCAAATTAATTTTCCGCAACAAATTAAGAAAACAAAATTGAAATGAAACTCAATAAGTGAAGTACATATGGTATGTGCAAAAGAAGTAAAAACTGCCGATGAGTGCATTTCTATAATTGTAACTACACAAACAATTGCTCAAATAAAACTACTGTACACGAGTATAGTGTGCATATATGTACATATGTATGTATGTATATCAGTATGACAGCAGGCAGCTATCACATGCCCACTCCACTACCGCTTCATGAACTTTCAGCTGCACAATCAGCAAATCGTCTGAAGTTGGTTGGCGGTGTCAGCGGATTTTTTGCAGCCACACAGTCTACGCGGTTTTGAATTGCTTGATTTCATACTCGTACGTATATACATATGTACATATGGAAATGTATGTAAGTGTTTGTCTGTAGTTATGCAAATACACTTGTATACAATGTAAATATTAGCAGTTCAATATTAAAAAAATGGCGGAAAAAGTAATTACTATATGCATATGCGCATACATACTACAGTACAGTCAGCAGCTGTTTAGGAAACTACAACAACAGTCAGCGCGTTATGTGGCCATTGTCACGTTAACATTGCAATGATGACGCAAACTGCGAGCCGGCCTTTAGCTACTTCTGATAAAAAATTATTTATAATATTTATATACATATGCACATTTGTACATACAAAGCTCATTATTATATAATTTCTTGCTATGGATGGTTTAGTGCTGCGAGTTTTTTCAGGTGAAAATATTTTTGCTTCAATTTTTGCAATATTTTCAATTCATTAATGGAAGTAAATTATAAATTATATACGATTATTAAATAATTTCCAGGAATTCCAGTTTAATTTCAATAAAGTAAACTTTTTATAACTCACTTACATATATGGTTATCAAAATTGGCATTCCAAGTATAAAACCACAAATATTTTTACGGTATGAACTTGATAAGTGTAAGAGTTTGAGATTTCTTCATGAACAAGTGGAAAGCCTTCGACCCTTTCTGAAATATTTTATTATGTTTAAAAAAAAATTACTTATAATATTCAGATAGGTCATGCTACTCTCTAATACTTTAACAATATTTAATCTCCAGGGACATTACCTTTCAAACTGAAAAGAATATGATGATATATATATTGTATAAAATTGGCGATTTATAATCGCTGAAGAGATTTTCGGCCGAGCTCTTCCTCCAATTTGATGTTTTTCCAACAAATGGAGGGTCCTACAGTTTAAGCCGCCTCCGAACGACTCGTGGATTTTTGTAAGGAGCCTTTATTTCATGAAAAATGTATCTTTCAAGCGTTAGTTATATTTCTACTAGCAATTTGTAACAGTTATGTATGATTGGAAATGGATCTTTTGAATATTTATGACAATTCTAGACAGTCTTAAGCCATCAAGACCGTGCACAACTGTCAGCCCAGCAAATAATTCAGAAATTATTAACAAAACATTAGAGAAGCACTTACGGAATGTTGCACACTCATATTACAGAAGTGCAATAAATAAACCCAAAAATATGTAAAACGAAAAAAAATAATAAAAATAAAAGTACAAAAGCAAACGATAAACGATAAACGAAAAAACCAGTCAAATTAAGGAGTAAATTATGAGTCTGACCGCAACTAATGCATTTACCCGAACGATCACTAGAACGCTTGCGCGGGCTGATCCCGTCATATGAGCATACGAGCTGCATAAGTATTGCAAGCACTCAATTTTCAATATTCAATACACAATTTTTTGCAGAGTCTTAAAGGTCTTCTTCACTTAAACCCGATAAGCCACTTCGAGGGTGCAACAACATGAATGAGTAAGCGTCTAAAGTGGCCGATGAAGGATCGAATTTCCTTATTGCTATTGGAACAAAGTGCTAAAGTAGTATACTTACATAAATTTTCAATACATATTGAGTGGCATTTACGTATGTACAATATATACATATGTATGTACATATGCAGAAATATATTTATTGTTATGGACTTGTAAATAATACTTTTGTTGCACAAAACAAGTGACACATAGGTCTGCGTGTAATTAACTTTCGCCAAAACAATGTGATCCACTATCTACTACACGACTGTCAGTTTGTCGCTTTGTCTTCATAATGACGGTATTGGAATATTCGAACGAGTACGAGTACACTGTTGTGTTATTGGTAATTTAATATATTTGAACTAAGTATTCTCTTACAAGGGGCACAAAGACTCATCGTAAGAAAAGTAAGTTACTTAAACTGCTAATGTGTATATACGAGTATGTATGTATATTGTAAAGAAGTATTATTGTCAAGAAGTGTCAAGAAAGTGGTCACTTAATATGCTTATGTCAGTAATTTACTATAAGGAAAGTGAAAATTATTTAATGGAGTTATTATTGGGGTGACACCCTGCGGCAATATTTGATACTTTTAGGGAAAAAAAAAAATAAAATAAATAAAAAGTTTATACGTATAAAAATAAAAAAATAAAAAAATACTTAAAATGCAAAGTAATACTAAAAATCTAAGAAAAGTATGAATTAGGGCGGTTAAATTCAAACAGTTTTTAAAGGGTCTATGCCGCTTGCTTCAAAATGGTAAAAATTTTATATATGTGTAATACAAACATTTATTCTATGTATGTTTATTTTCCGTGATCTCCCAAATAATCCGCCGTATTATATTGAAAAATTTTCAACTAGCTTCTATGGTTCCTGGAAAGGTTTGTATGAATGAAAATATTTCGGCAAGTGCACTTAGGGGTCATACTATTCGAAAAAATAGGTTGTTTTGATTTACTTCAAGTTCGGTACATAAGTGGCTATTTACTTAGATTAACAAGAAGACTATGTAGACTAGACTACTTTTCCCCGGGAAGTTGACCACTGACTGAACTATTCGAAAAAATCTTATTTATTGTTCTTTTTACTAGAAATCGGACAAATAAATGTATTTTTATTTAGATTAACAGACAGACCACTTTTTTCCCCATAATCTGGACGAGAGACTCACCTATTCGAAAAACTCATATTTATAGTTATTTTTATTTGATAATATTTTTACGATTTATTTGAAAAAATATACATATTGGAATACGTTTGTTTCCAGGAACCGAATTGGATTTGTTTGAAATATAAATTTTACTTTATTCATGGAAAGAGGATCACCGAAAGACTAGCAAAAATGAATTGGAGATCCACACAGTAGATTTAATATTTTTTTCTTTAATTTAAACTCAAAAAGTAAAAGTAATTTCTGTTAAAACCGGAATAATTTATTGTAAACAAATTTAATATAAGTCTACCTTTCAAGACATTTAACTACTATACATAAATATATCTGTCCCTTCATACGTTAAAAACTATTTAGAAAACATATTTTCAATACAAAATCGCATAATAATAATTAATGTAATTTTTTTCTACAGTCCAACACAAGTATATAAATTAAAAAAATCTCCTTATCAGATGGCTTTCCAGCAACATAGAATAATGTAGTATTGTATTTGGGTTGAGGCCATCAAAAAAAAATTATGAAAATAGTAAGCTATGTAACATGCTCGTATCTAAGAAGTAAGCACTAAAAGTAATCGGTTGATAACAAAAACTTATGCCAGTATGTATGTACATACATACATATGTAGATGCATGCGTATTTATGTGGTAATAAACAACTGAGCATAAATTTTTATTTTTTTAATATAATTTTAATATATCAAATGAAGTTAAGATAAGAACTTTTCATACAGAAAATCAATTTTTTTTTTCTGTTTTCTTGGGCTGATTTTTAACGGCTGGATAGTAAGTACCACTAGGCTATTGAGTTTCTTAGGTTATAAGCATGAAATGAAGAATTGTCTTGAGACAGTTGGTTACCCGTAAATCTAAGTACTTGTGCAAGTGCTTGACAAAATGAGTACAGTGTACTAAGACAGTTGAAGACATTGATTATATAACACATATGCACTAAACTACGCATACACAAATATGTACGTTTATGTATATTGTTTTACTCATACACGCTAAACAGTAAGAAAGTTATAGAGCGTTGTAAAGTAAATATTTTACTATATAGAACTTAAATGCTTATTTACCTAGTTTTTGTTATATTAAAAAAATATGGCAGCGCACTGTTATCTCTAACTCAAAAGCATACATACATACATACATACAATACGTATGTTTGTTAGCATAGTGTAAGTTGGTAGACAGTTTTTTGTGTCTTCTTTTTTTTCAATTTAATAATTTTACTATCAGTTGACTTGCTAACTAGTATTGATAGTATTTATTCATTTTTTTTTAAATAAAATAAATCATAACGTATACAACTTCTTTAGTCTGGTCTGTGTTAATAGCTTGCAAGCTATTTTTTCTTTATTTCACATACTTTAAGTTAAATTTTTTTTTTAATTTCTAAATTATTTATATTTTTTCATCTTTTTTAGTTCTATTGTTTTAAATTTAATTTTTTATTATTTTTATTTTTTTCTGCTATTATTTTTTTAATTTATATTTTATTTTTTTGTTATTATCTTTTTATTTTTAATTTTTTTTTAGTTTTATTAATTAATTTTTGTTATTTTGAAATATAATACTGTATTCTCTGTATTTTTATTTTTATTTTTATTTAATTTTCTATATAATAATCTTTAATTTCCGTGTTCTTTTAATTATTTATTCTAATTTATTTCTATTGTTTATGGGGACTTCGTACTATTTTATTTACTCACACAACGTTTCTGCCTACACTTTCATAACAACAAAAGAAACACTTGTCTGCAAATTTTTTTTATTTATTTATTTTTCTATATATTTTCACTTTTTTTCTTCTTGTTTTGTTGTCTTCTTCTCTTGATTGCGCTAGGCGGTTTTGTTTTTAGTAGATTTCTTCATATAAAGTACATAAAAAAACATTGGTCTTAACTATAGATTTGCTTATCATTTTAAGCAATAAGCATTGCCACAGACATAATATATATGCGTTCATATATATGTACATACATATGTGCATAAGAATATATAATGATGGGAGTACCAACTATTTATTTAGAAGACTTCATAAAATCGTAACACATACATAAACCTTAGGCAATGACCGCTAGGCACACATGTGTATCTACAAATATACCTATCTAAAATCAGCTAAACATATAAATAATCTTACCTATGTATATACACTTGTTTGTTTTTAAACGTATTTTATTGGCTCAACCTGATATTAAGTCATAAAATCGACAGATATGCTGAGAGATTGGGAAACTCGAGGCAAAATGCTTACTTGAGTTACGAAAAGAAGAGTTTGGTAACTTTAATTTGGCAATAAGTGAGTGCTCTGATTGCCTAAGGCTTGATAATAAATTTATTTGAATTTGTTTTTTGTTTTTTTGGCACTTGAACAAGAGGCTAGTTTCTCCTTAATTATAGATCTTATAATAGCTGAAAGACTTTCAAATTATTTATTTTACACAGAGAGGTATTAGAACTTTGATTCCGTTGGTATCTTAAATATAAAAACTTCACACATATGCTTTCGCCCACGCTCTCCTTTCATATATTGGTAGAAATAATTATCTGAAATTCAGAAATTAACCATCCTTCATTTCAGGTTTGGAAATTTCCATATTTAAATGCTTTGAGGTCGTTCTAAGGAATACAAAAATATTTCCAAAATCCAAAAACTATTTGCACCTGAGGCAAGGCACGTTTCGTCTTCATTTCCAATATATTATATTGCTCTACCCACTCCAGTCGATTCTCCTATCTCCCCTCAACCATGCAACCAGTTGCCTTACAACCCAAGCAATCACTTTTGACTAATCTTTAGATTTTCTTTAACGATAACAGGCGATAATACTCGAGGATCGTCATATAGTTATAAGAGTCGTTTATACCCCTAATATATGGAATATTATGAGCATTATTTTTGTGATAAGCATTCTACTATGAAGCGGTATATTTATTTACACTTCATATCTGGCCGGGTCTCTTCTACTTAAGATATGGTTTTTATTTGCTTTTCTTATGTGCGCTTATGGTTTTAATCAACCGACTTGTGAGGGGCTTTCCAATGTTGTTTTTCTTTCCTTTTTTTTTTACTTTCTGACTAAACGTGTTTGTCACAGAGATACGAGTACATTTATATGAGTGCATATAATATATTTCTCTGCAAACATAAGTATGTTTATACACATGTGTTTTTATTTATTGAACTCTTCCTATGCTGTAATAAGAGATATGCTGCCTGGAGGAGGTTGTATGGTATATGGGGAGATATATGAGACGAGTATGTACACATGTATGTTTGCTACATAAATACACATTTTTAACCATTTCCATTGACTTATTAAAATGTAATGAAGTGAAAATTTTTGGTTGTTTTTCTTTTCTATATATTTCATAATTTTTTTTTTTTAATCTTCAAAATTAATTTGGTGGAAAGATTAACACATGCATAGTTTGTTGATAAGCGCTTAACGGCTTTTGTTTACAGAAATATTTTTAATATTTTTTTTTCTTATATTTATTTATTTTTCTTCCTTCTAATTTTTTATTTACTTAATTTTTTTATTCTTATTTTTTTACATTTTTTTATTTAATAACATTCAGCAGCTACTGTCTGACAGCTTAGGTTGGAAAATAGGGTAAGATTATACGATTTTTTGTATGCACTGCATGTAAATGTGTCCCCTCAAGAAAATTTGTGACTGATAAGCAATGTTATGGGTCAAATAATTTAGAAATACATTTTTTTTTTAATATATGGCTAGAAATCAAAAGCTAAGTATACCCACCAATATATACATGTATATTTGTCTTTATTGTATATATGTTTGTATGTTTTGTTAAACAGTCAGTAAATCAATTTTCTAATCTTAAATTAATATCACGTAAATCTAATTGCACGAAGAGTTCTGAGAAATGAATTGTAGTGAAATGAGATTAAGTTTAAAAGAAACAAAGATTAAAAAAATTTATATATTATTAATTTCACGAAAAAATAACAGCAACTAATATATGGTATAATAAAAAGATTAAATTAATATAGCTCGATTTGAGCTACTGACTTACTTAATAAGTAAATGTTAGCTTCGAATAAATTTTAAAAATTAATATCCATTTGGAGGTTTCAAAAAAAAGATATTGATATTTTTGTTAGATCTACTATCTGATCTTTGTTAAGGCAGTTAAAAAATTGATTGCTCTGAATAAACTTCAAAAATAATATCATTTTTTCTTTTTAATTCTATCTTGAGATAGAAAAGTTTTGAAAATGGGAAACGAACATAAAGAATCATTTTTCCTTTTCCTTTCTAAAAAATGTTAAAGCTTTCACGTTTAAGTTTTTCCTTAAACAACTCGAGTTTTTATCTGTTGTCGGCATTTTCACTTAACCTCAAAAGTAATTTTCGAATTCGATACAGTAAATGAAGTTATGCTGTAGTCATATTAACTGCAAAAGGCGTATTTTATGTAGTGCAAAATAGATATATATATATATATGTTTGTGTTTATTGAAGGAAAATTTGTTTAAAAATATATATGCACATATATAATATGTATATAACAACTTTAACTCACCGTGCACCGACAATAACTTGATTTCGCGCCACATCAAATAACATTTGCGAATAATAAGTCGTATTTGGATCGATGAAACGTTTCGAAGTCGACATTAAATCTATAGAAAATAACAAGAAAAATAATAATAAAATTATTAGAGCGAAAATTAAAGTGAAATACACATATAAAGAAAGTGAAATTCATGAAAAAAATTAAATAATAGTGAAATGTGAAAAATTAAAAAATAAAAATTTTTATACCGAAAAAAAAAATATTTCAAATATAGTGGAAGTAATTTAATAATTAATATTTAGATAAATAAAATTAAAAAAATAATAATTCGAATAGAAAATGATATAGAAATAAATAAATTAATATGTTATATATAAAAATTTCCAAAATAAAAATAAAAGGAAAAATACAAGCACTAAAGAAAACATATTGTATTATAAATGTTTACACAATAATCGAGAAAAAATAAATAAGAAAATAATAATAAATAAATAAAATAAAAAATATAAATGAAAAAAGTGTAAAAATAATATAGAAATAAATCTATAAAAAATAAGAAATAAAATTTGCAAAAAAATTTAATAAACACACAAAAAAAATTAAAAAAAATATATAAACAATAAAAAAATAAATAAAAAATAGAGAGTTGAAACATGGAGTGTGTGTTCTCCATATGACGTATGCACACTACAAGAAAGAATTTTCCGGGAAGTAGGCCTGGGACCAATATATTTGGAAAAGTCGAATTTACTTTTAATCGTTTGATTTCCATGAAATTTGGCACACAAGTAATTATCTGGCTAAATTAAGTACGGTAGTAGCTTTGCACACATTGGGAAGAAAATCCGAAACATTTTTATTTATCGTTTGATTTACAATTGTACGTTCATCTACAGAGGTAGCTTTGGTCCTCAATCAATATGGGGAACACTTTTTCTTATGGGAAGTGGGTCTGTGAACGTTTCGATGGCTCGGTTTTGTTTAATATGTGGATCATATCTATGGTGGCTCTTTGCCAAAGTTAATATGTAGAGAATTATTTTTCCTGGAAGTGAACCAGTGACAGCTCTGTTCAAAAAAATCGGTTTCATAGTTCGATATGCAATATGAGGAGATATTTTTATTCCGAAACGTAGCTATCTCGAAGAATCATATTCGTATTTATAATTCGATTTGCTTGAAATTTGAGCCATAGAAAGCTCCTTGCTTAAGCTAATAGTGGTTTCTTTCTTTTTTATATATTTAACGTAGTAGTCAATAAAAAAGTAATAAAATAAGTAAAATGAGAAATATATGTGATTAATAAAAATACAAATAAATAAAAAGTAATAATTAATTAATTAATAAATTCATATAAAATAAATAAAAACATAGTTCAAAAGTTATAACTCTTAAATGTAGCGCTGGCAATGCATTTATCTCATTAATTTAAAATTTTCTCTTCATTTATAAACATTTTATTAAATCATAAAACTCAAGTTCATTCAACTTCACAGTGTAAAATTTTTAAATTTAACAGGAAGAAAGCTTAAAGAATGCATTATTTATTTACAAAACCTTTTGTAATTTATTTACTTTTAAAACAATTTTTGTTTACTATTTATTGCGCTTAAATGCCAAAAGTAAATTGCATATTAAATATTTGGCTGAGCACGTTTTTTTACTGTTGAGTTAATTTTGCTTATCTGCATTTTTGTGGCAACTTTATCATAGCTAAATATTTAATTAGTTCAAGTGCGTTGGAAAAAAATGCAGCAATGCTTATAAAACATTGCGTAAAATACAAAAATAAATATACAAAAAATATAAAAAAATAAAAATCAAAAATAAAATATTTGCCTGCACTTGCAATGCCAGCGAAAAGTGCAGAAAACGCAAATTTATTAAATTTAAAAATAACACGAAAGCGAAAGTGCTTGTTAAATATACATTTAAAGCAGCTTACGCAAAAAAACTACAAACAACAACGCCAAAATGAAGATAACCAAAAATAACTCAAATGTCAAAAAAATTAATTGAAACTCTAAAACCTTAACTGGCGTTGCATGTTATGCTCTCATATATATGTATATATGTTTTCTTTCCGCATTTTTTGCTTTTGCAGTTTTACGCTTTCTTCTTTTAATTTCAATTAAAGCATTTATAATTAATTTTTTTTTTATTTTTTTATCTTATTTTTATATATATTTTTTTTGCGATTACATTAGCAAAACTACCCATGTGTTTATAAAAAAATATTTATTTGTAATTATATAATGCATTGCGCATACACTTACCTTGATATGATATAAAACGCGAGTCATTGTCCAATAATTCGTAATTGGCCGCCTTATGACGGTAGGCATTTATTGTGCATTGCTGCAGACAGAGCAGCAGCGCTGTTAGTAACAGCAATGTTATTGAATTTGTTAACATTTTATGGAATTTTAGGATTAACATGCTGTAAATAAAAAGATAAAATACATATTAATTACTGCTTGAAAATTATTTAAAGGAATAAATATAGTAATTTAAAGAAATATATATAATTAAATATAAAAAATAAATATAATTAAATTATATAAATATATATAATATATTAAAATTAAAAAAAATTAACTGTCGGGAAATCATTAAAAAGTACGTATGTACATATATGATATTTATATAAAATTAAATTAATTAATTAATTAATTAATATCTAATTAATATTTTTTTACGTTTCTCTTCTAAATTAATCCATTCGCTTTTTACATTAAAGAAAAAAAATAATGAATTTCTCTTGAATAATTTAAAATAATTCTTCAGTTTTTCTATTCTATATTTGAAATTATTAAACTATTTTAAATAACAGTGCTATGTAGTAAATACATACATGGATATAACTCACTCAATAAGTGTTTTATTTATCGTTATAATAGTTTTTATAAATTTACATTCTGATTGGATAATTGTTATGAAAGTAGAAAAAAAATATAATTTTGAATACTTTTTTCTAGTTGGTTTTTTTGGGTAATAGCAAATTTTAAGAGCACATATATGATATTTTTAAGCCTCTTCAAACCCCTTTTTAAATTTTAAAAATTTTCTCGGAAATTTCCGTTTATTTTTACTTTCATTCTTTTTGTGATTTACCCTTATTATTTATTTATTTTAGCTATCTTTTCTTTCTTTTATATTTTTTTGTTTTTGTTTTTATTTTTTTTTTATTTTATTATTTTATTTTATTTATTTTTTCCACAATAATACATTTATTGCATACATAAAGGCGCATCAGCAGTTTTTTTGACAAAATATTTTTTAAAAAATAAAAATTAATATTAGGGCCCATTTTGCTTGCTAATTTGTTATCCTTATTATAAATTAAATATAATATTAAATCAATAAAGGAAAATAAAGGTATTATATGATACATTAATTTCCTACTAGTTCTCATTACTATCGACGAAAAATAATAATGGTTGCTTGAATAAAGTGTTCAAACGGTGTAATCAATTTATTATTTTTATTTATTTATTTATTTTTCATTAATTAAATTTTTCAATTAATAACATTTTTATGTATTAATTAATTAATTTATTGAATTATATATTTTTAATTATTTATTTGTTTATTCATTTATTTACTTACTTAATTATTTACTTATTTATTTATTTATTTATATATTTTTTCATTCAATTAGTTATTTATTTACATACTTTTTCATTATAATCTAATTGACTATTAATTAATTAATTAAATATCTAATTTATCTGTTTCAATAATATTTACTTATTTTATAATATTTTATTTCGTTTTTTATTTACTTATTTAACCGCTTGTTTCTTTATGCTCTTTTTCTAAGTATCTATTTGATAATTAATTAATTAATTAATTATCTATTTTAGTAATTTTAATTTTTGTTTTTTATTTACTTATATAACCATTTGTTTCTTTATGTTCTTTTTCTAAGTACATATTTTTATTTTAATGATTTATTTGTTAATTTATCTATTAATTTATTAATTCTTTAATTTTAATTTATTTTATTTTTTATAATATTTTAATATTACTTAATTAATTTTTAAAATGACTTACTTTTTACTTAAAAGAACTCTTCATGCGCTTCTTAGCACAGTTTTCTCACACAAGTATTTATTTTGTAAATATTTATCACCAGTTAATTAATCAACTCAGGTGCCTATAAGCATCATTAGTACACATAATATTTGGAATATTCTCAGCTTGATATTTCTATAAAGTTGTCTCAAAAAAAAAAAATTCTGCTTTTCACTTTATCATTTGTCTTTTATTCCAATTTTTTTCAATCACTTAACATCTGTATTATGGGTTTGACATGTATGTACATTTTTTTTTTTTTCAAAATTTTCCAATATTATTTTTCACTACCTCATTATTATTATTGTATAAATACTCTAAACAAATTTCTCAAATAATAATATAATATTATTGCACCGGTAACTAAACAAAGTTGGCACTCAAAAAAAACCACCCAGCGCGATACACTAAAACACAAGTCGCACTTGGTTTGTTGCTCGCTTAGTACTTCGTTGTAGATAAACATGCGCGCGTCACCGTCTCTCATCGTCAACCACTGATGAAACGAAACTAAAACCACCAAATCAAGCAACCAACTCAACCAGCCAACAACTAGCTGACATCGACCGAAAATGCAATCGTACTCTTTAGCGATATCAGCATTTTGTTTGTAACTTTATGTGTGTTGGCTGTGTGTAAATATTTTTCAAAGTATGTGTTCAGTTGGTCAGAACCTTGTAGAGAAATTTTCGGCATTTTATGAATGTCAATTTCTACTAATATTTAGAAATTTTTTTTCAAATATTTCCTTCCCCTCCAGTTACGAAGAAGGGTTTAATTTTTATTTTCGAAATGAACTGATAGAAATTGACAATTAAAAAATTTTTGAGTGAGTCTACTATTAAATAATTTAATACCTACATGAATTTTAGTTAAATAAAAGGAAATTAATGGTTTGAAAATTGATGTATTCTATCCACTTACTGCCCTCTCTTAGTTTATAAATTATATTTACTAACGAATCTCAATTTTTTTGTGCAAAAAAAACATATTGTTACTTTACGGAACTTAATGGTCACAATTATGCAAATTTGAAACTAACACAATTTAATATATGAATTGTACGAAATTAAAATAAAAAAAAATAATCAAAATTATGTATGTTATTTATTGGGTTTAATACAACAATTTTCTGGATTTGCAGTAAAAATGTTGTATATAAAGATTTCAGAAACATGCAAATCCTTTAAATATAAATGATGAAAAATTAATATAATTCTTTTAGAGAAAGACCATTATCATTGAGCTAAGTTATGAGCTCCTTTTACAGTCTGTCCTTACTTTATAGCCTTCAATGAAGCCCTTGGTTAAATCTTTTCGGGCCTGAATGAAATCGAAAATTAAATAATATCATGTCTTTTTTTATTTTTTCGAATAAATCCTAAAACTTTTTCATACTGAATTAAATATTTGGTTATTTTATAAATATTTTCCCGTTCTTTTCTTAAATCCTTACATAAATGATGCAGAGGTTTAATAATGTATGTCGTTATGTCCAAAATAGGTAACTCTTATACTAAAAAATGATATGAATTGAATAGATATATGGTATATTGAAATATCATTAACTTGTAGTCTTTTCGAACTATTTTCACTGAAAAATATACTACGAAACATGCCGTAATATTTCTTCATATCCAAATAACAATATTTTAACTCATTTCATTGCAAACATGTTTTTAAAAAAAGAATTTAAATTAATACAAGCTCTAAATTTCCTACAGGCTACTCAAGCTCATGCGTTCGTATTCAAGTGTGTTGGAAAACAATCGGACAGTACTCCACTCGCAGACACACAAGCCAACCACCACCAACCATACAACGATCGGGGACAACCAAGTCAATACACCCGCTTCAAAGAGCGACTTCAACGGCAAGCAAACATCGAAGACCGGACCGGAGAGCTCAGAATGTGTGAATGTGTGCTTGAGTAGTGGACAGACGGATATAGTATAGTAAAAGCGTTTGTTTACTTTTCTGCTGCATTTCGTCTTCTACTTTCAATACCTTTTGTATACATATCTTATTTCAATGCATTTCTCTCGCTCTCAGAACACATTAATCTTTATTTTGTGCGCATGTATGTATAGCCAGAATCAAGCTTAAGTCCAAGTGCGTCCTGAATGCTGTTCTAGCAGTGCCAGTTGGGTGAGGAGATGAATTATTTTGTATGAAGAGTTACCAATAGGTATAAATTTTTGAATTTTGGAACTGGCAGTCAGGAAATGCTGCGGTCTCAGAGAAGTCTCAGCTTGCCAGTAAAGGACTATAAATTAGAAATATTAAATTATTTCTAATTTTAAAAGAGAAGAAACTGTTATATCAGAGTTTACTCATCGATGATAAGAAAGTCATACGAAGAAAGAAGAAGAGTAGCGTCCGAGGTATTGAATGTCGTACATCTTAAAGAGGTATTTTTATGATAACCACTCTCTATACCCCTCTCTCTCCCTCCCTGTCTCTAAGGGTTTAAACCTTAATTTTAGATTTTTTGGATTTATTTGAAATTTTCGTCATAAAATCTGGTAATCTCACAGCTGGAGTAAGCCAATTAAACCACACGTGCAGCTGAATTTTGTCATAAAATCTATGAAAAGAGAGAGAGAATTTCAATTGTTGGATAGAATCTTTTGCTTAAAGGCAGTCTTTGTTAAGTCACATACAAGACTCTTATTACAACTCCTATAAGCAAATGTATATGTATGAAGCAACGTTGTTGTTGTAAATTTAGATTGTAAATACAGTAGGTACCCATTTTTAGGCATATGTAGAAATACTGCTGTATGTTTGTACATATGTATGTACGAGTATGTGTGTACGTCATGTTGTATGCGCAGGCGCGCTGACATGCCTTCTAAATTCTAAAAAAAGGGAATCAAAGCAAACAACATTTGCTGATTGCTGATGCCTAACTGGATTAGGGACAAACAGATGAGTGCATAGCATGCTGGCAGAGGTCATAGGTATGAATACACGAACATGCAAGCAGATCTAATAGCACACCAGTATGTTGTAGTCGAACATTTACATAAGAGTGGCGGTCCTTTTATTGCTAGGGATGATACGGATATTAGAAATGGATTTCTGATTACAATTATATATAGAGATAGAGATAGAGATAGAGATAGAGATAGATATAGAGATAGAGATAGATATAGAGATAGAGATAGAGATAGAGATAGAGATAGAGATAGAGATAGAGATAGAGATAGAGATAGAGATAGAGATAGAGATAGAGATAGAGATAGAGATAGAGATAGAGATAGAGATAGAGATAGAGATAGAGATAGAGATAGAGATAGAGATAGAGATAGAGATAGAGATAGAGATAGAGATAGAGATAGAGATAGAGATAGAGATAGAGATAGAGATAGAGATAGAGATAGAGATAGAGATAGAGATAGAGATAGAGATAGAGATAGAGATAGAGATAGAGATAGAGATAGAGATAGAGATAGAGATAGAGATAGAGATAGAGATAGAGATAGAGATAGAGATAGAGATAGAGATAGAGATAGAGATAGAGATAGAGATAGAGATAGAGATAGAGATAGAGATAGAGATAGAGATAGAGATAGAGATAGAGATAGAGATAGAGATAGAGATAGAGATAGAGATAGAGATAGAGATAGAGATAGAGATAGAGATAGAGATAGAGATAGAGATAGAGATAGAGATAGAGATAGAGATAGAGATAGAGATAGAGATAGAGATAGAGATAGAGATAGAGATAGAGATAGAGATAGAGATAGAGATAGAGATAGAGATAGAGATAGAGATAGAGATAGAGATAGAGATAGAGATAGAGATAGATATAGATATAGAGATAGAGATAGAGATAGAGATAGAGATAGAGATAGAGATAGAGATAGAGATAGAGATAGAGATAGAGATAGAGATAGAGATAGAGATAGAGATAGAGATAGAGATAGAGATAGAGATAGAGATAGAGATAGAGATAGAGATAGAGATAGAGATAGAGATAGAGATAGAGATAGAGATAGAGATAGAGATAGAGATAGAGATAGAGATAGAGATAGAGATAGAGATAGAGATAGAGATAGAGATAGAGATAGAGATAGAGATAGAGATAGAGATAGAGATAGAGATAGAGATAGAGATAGAGATAGAGATAGAGATAGAGTTAGAGATAGAAATCGATTCTTTATAGACTTTCTTTGCTCGTTACTGCATTTACATTTTAGATAAAGTGGTTTCAGCATCCCCCGCTCGATCCTTGGTAACGAAAAAAGTCTTGGATCTGGGCATATTGAGACTTGTAGCCAAAATAACCAGACACTAGCTCCTCGGAGAGCATGCGGCCAAAAATGAGTCTCTCTTCTAACCGCCGTTGTCGGAGCAAATATGCAGGAATAGAGAAATAATTATCCATTTTCTCTGGGAGCGCCCAACTCTTTCACAAGTTGCTTTAATATAAATAGTGGTTCCATCGAACCATTAATTTGATTTCATACTTCAACTGTAGCCTGAATAGAGTAGACTCCCTAAACTCGCCTCCGACTTCGGTTAACTCACCACCGTCACGTCACCAACTTCAGCTGCATGTGATGGCGAGCATTAGTCTATTGTACCCGAAAAAGGACTGCTTTGTAAGCAAAATGGGATGACATACAAATATACATACTTACATAACTAATTCGATATGTGCTCGGTATTAAGGACGGAAACAATAAAGCAAAACATTGCCTTTCTATAAAAATTATTTAAAATAAAAGGGAAGCACGGCGATATTGGATATGGATTTCCAATGTAATGGCACGTGTGCGGAAAGTAAAAGCCGAGCAAATGAATATTAGAGTATTCAAAGGGAGGGTGGAACTGTTGAGTTAGAAAAAATAAATAAATAAATGTTCATAAGTAATATGAGAAAGATCTGTATTTGTATGTACAGTTGAGTACAGCAAAATTGCTAGTTCAATCAAATACACGAAAAAAATAGTTTGCGTTAATCCATCATACATGCTCCCTAATGAGCTCGCTGTTGACTAGCTCTTGTGGTTTTGGTTTGATGATGATCACAGCCATACCACTTCACCCACGCTCACAAGACAAACAGCAGGAGTGGCGATCCTGCCGCGCGGTCGGTCGCGACTATGAAATATCCGATATCATCAAAAAACATGGCATGTAATAGACAGACAGAGCTGAAAAGCTAGAAAAACAGACCAGACGACAACAGTGAGTGGAGCAGACAGTTCGATATATACATATATACATACATGTGCAGAGCCTGACCGTGACAATGACTCGACAGCTAGCGACCAAAACCAACTATCAACGCGACAATCATAGATGACGTTGACAAATATTGAAAGAGAAGAGGGAAAGACGCTCAAGTCGTTGAATGCGGGCAGTAAGAATGGAAGGTTTGCATTTATTTCGAAGGTAAAAGTAAATGAGTATAAAAACTCAAACAATACAGTAGCTGTGATGTATAAATAAAGAACGTTCCTACAAACAACGCACCACCAAAACACATAAAACCAACTGATCGTTAGCGGAGCGTTTTCCACACTCTCCTTTCGTGCTTCCTGTGAAAGTCAAACTATTTTACTTTTTCTTTTATTTTTTCTCTTTTTTCTTTTCTTCTGTCTTTTTTTTTTTGTTTGTTGGTAATGAAAATGCCACATGAATATGTATGACTGTCGAATGTGTGTGGAGATAAATTAAGAATAATGTTTGAAAAATGCTAATTTAGAAACTACTGTCAAGGTTTACATCCAGTTAATGAAAAAAAGACGACTTGCTGTCGAAACACTTGCGCGCCGCAGCCGCAGGGCGACGCGATGGGCATAATGACCTGTTGCTCGTCTAGGCACAGTCTATTTCATGGTCTTTTACCTACTTCGTCTAGCCCAGCATAACCTCTGAGTACCTGTTGGCCAGCGCGTCACAGGCTGAGAGACAGTCGTTGACGTTGTCTGCTACCTTTTTATTGATACACCAAAGTACTAAAAATACATACCAACTGCATTTATGTCTATCTGTCTGTCTGTCTGTCCGTCTGTCTTTCTGCCTGTCCATTTAGGCACCTCACTTTTATTGCCTCCTCGCTTCGCTAAGCAATGCTATAATCGTAATTGCGCCGCTTTTCGTATGATTTTTCTCACACTTGCATGAAAATTACTAACCGTCTCTACACGGGTACATCGTCTCCAGTGTCACAGACTACTACTAAAACTGTAATTTTAATTTCCTGCGCCACTCACAATAACGATGATACTCAGAGGGGAATAGTTTTGCGGTTTGTGCCGCAAAGGAAGCAGAAGAATGTCAATGTGTTATGAAGATGAACAAGAAGAAGAAGAAGAAAATTGTCGATAATCGTGGAAATCGCAAGGTAATTATTTGAAATTTAGTACCCTTTTGCCACATTTTTAACCTTTATATGCACATGCATACACACATAATCGTTACAATTTTATTGTTGCACTAAATATATATTTATGAACTCCATTGCATAAAGTGTTGCATTCAACGCAAACCTTTCTTGTTCTTTTCTCCTTTACCTATGGACTTACATTTGTTTCTATACATTTTTCTTTGGTTGGTAGAGTTTATCTTTGTGTATGGTTTATCAGGTGCTCAAATCCAGGTACGATCAACATCCAAAAGTTATAGTAAATTAATTAAAATAAAAAATCATAAAAAACCATCAGCCGTTCGGAGGCGGTTTAGTATAAACTGTAGATCCCTCTATTCTTTGGAAAAACATCAAGACGCCAAAACAAATGGAGGAAGAGCTCGCCCAAAAATTGCTTCAGCGGTTACAAAGCGCCAAATATTATATAGTTTATCAAACCGCTTTTTGCCTTTCTTTCCATGGTTGTGAATATCTTTCACACGTCCGGAAAGAAAAAAATTGTTCTTGACACAATCATTTTTCATAATTATCACTTTCTTCGCCTTTTCTTTCTTTAGCTTATATGCTTCTTCTTTCATCACCAAAATAAATCTTTTATTTACACTTTTGTCGTTGTGAAAGGAAACGGAAGCACTTCACAGTATTTTTATTTATTTATTTATTTTTTTATTTATTTTTTTTTATTTAATTTTTTTTTTTTTATTTAAGTTACATAAATACTTTCGACAAAAAATATATTTATATCCTTCTTAACAAAAAAAAAAACCAATTGAAGGCGAATGGTAGAACATTAAATTCAATTTTCGAATTGGAGTTGAGCTCGAGTATTTTAGATTACTTGGAATATTCTTTTTTCACGTTGCTCCAATATTTTTGATTAGGAATCATGAATTTCGAAGGACTTGAAAAATAGCTAGTTTTTGAATTGCAAGTAGGTTCAAGAAAATATTTTTTAAAACCGCTATTTATACGAAATATTCTTAATACCCATTTCGCTAGCGAGAGGTTACTCTCAAACGAATTGAAACTCACTGACCTAGCGATTGAGCGATTCATGAAAATTATGAAAATGTAGAAGGTTATGAAAAGCAAATAGATTTATTAAAAGCTCCATAGATGATTCAAAACAACATACGAAATAGTGGGAATATTAATAGAGGAGGCAAAAGTAAAGAAGAAATGTCTTAGGTGCAACCCCCTGTCCATTAGGTATAGGAGCCACGATCATGACTACCTCAACTAAGCCATAGAAGTGAGCCTAGACGTCAGGTCAATTTACATACAAGTGACTTATTTAGAAATGACAGCATACAGAACATTATCAAAGAACACCGGCTAAGCACATAATATGAACTAGAAGTGTAAACTTTGCTTCCTGGTAGATGCCACCTGCTCTTTACCGAGCTGGAAAGATTGGGCAGAAGAAGAGCCCATCAGCAATTAAGAAGATATTTATATCAGCCACAAAACTTTGTTCTATGATCTCCTCAACAAAGAGGATCGTTTCAAACTCGCTAACTACAACCCTGTCTTTGAAGCAGAGATTATGAGCCTCACTGAAGGTGCCAAATATGCAACCGCTTTAATAGGGAAATTAAGTACGTTTCTTATTGAGAACCAAGCGACAATCAAGCAAGTTAAATGTGCCAAAACAAAGTCTAAATGACTGAGAATCTGCAAGGAAACAATTAAAAGACTTTTGCGGGAAAATACAGTGAACATAACTTGGGTTTCAGGTCTCATGGATGTAAAAGCTCACCATCAACTGCCTCAAACACACTTCTGCCTAAATTAATGAGAAACACGCGATGTTCAGTAGCAACTCAACTAAGCTTCAGTGAAACAACGTGAATTGCAGACAGAAAAACAGGGGACTTAGTATTCTTGTAGGTGCATTCATCTAACCCTGAGATACCGTCTTCTAAAAACATTAATGTTTTTATTATTTATCGATTAGAATTAAACGAAATTATGCCAGAAATTTTTGAAACAGTCTTATTTGATTGTGAGAAGTAAAAGTATTAAGCACTGATCTCATATGCTCTCTCTCTCTCTTGCTCTCACATAGATATACTGGCTATTGCAGCCTGTTTTTCTACGCACTTGATTTATAGTTTGCTCCAGTTTTCGATTTTATTTCTTATTTATGAGTATTCCCTTTTAAAACTAATTTCACCCGAATTAAACTGTTATCATTGTCACATATTTTATTGCATTTTTATCAATAAACAATAATCTAAAACAATTAATAAATGCATCGTTAAGAAAGCTTATGTTTAGTAAAAAAACTGCTGCATTTAAAATAAAAATAATTAATAGTAATGCATTCAAGAAAAAAGCATAAAAACGCTTGGTTTATATCAAATGAATACGAGTGAACAATAAAATAATTGATTAAAAAATACTATGTGGCCTTTGTCGCTAGAAATTACACACTCCACCCATTAAATATTCAAACCATAAATTCAGTGAACCACTTAATTATGAAATCAGGGCTTAGAAAAAAGATTTCGGAAAGAAATAAATTTATTAAATACTCTCATTTAATATGGACGCCCATTTGGTAGCTGTGTCGCAATAATATTATTTTAAGTGGAATTGATTCTTCACCAGCAGCAGCCAGTGTAGGGTACAAACAGATGCTCAACGCGATTTGTCCAACTAGAACACATAAATTTTAGAAACTTTTTATGAGAGAGTTTAAAGCTTCGGTTTGCTATAAGTTATTAATAAGCAAGTGCATATTTTATTGTTATTGATTCTTGATACTCTAAAGAAGAAACCGTAAATTTGGTAGAGATTTTAAAAATTATACAAATTTTATGAAACGAAAAAAAATACGAAATTCAATTAAATTATATAGAATGAAAAATAAAATAAATTAATAAATAAAAAAATTAATTGAATTAAAAAAAATAAAGTAAAGTAAAATAAAATATAGAAATAATAATAATCGAAATTCGAAATAAGACAAAATAAAATAAAATAAAACCAATACCATAACAAACACCTTTTAATTAAAAAATAAAATTAAATTAAATAAATATGAAATGAAGGAAAATTGAATAAAATTAAACTGAAATAAAATAAAATAACGTAAAATTAAATTAAATCACCTTAAATTAAATAATATTACATTAAACAAATTTAAATGAAATAATGCAAAAAATAAGAAAAAGATTAAATGAAATAGAATTAACAAAAAAAAAACAACGTAAAATAAAAACAAACTAATGTCATAAAAATTAAAATTACATTAAATAAATTAAAATGAATAAAAATAAAATAAAAGAATAAAATTATGTTAAATTATATTAAAAAAAAAATTATATTAAAAAAAATTCAATAAAAAAAACAAATTAAGTTAAACTAAAAAAAATTTAATAAATAGAATAATTAAATAAATAAAAAATTAATAATATAATAAAATAAATGAAACTAAAATAAAACTACAAAAATTAAATTGAAATTCATAAAAGTAAAATAAAAGAATAAAATTAAGTTAAATTATATTAAAAACCATGAAATAAAATAAAATAATAATAATAAAAACAAAACTAAATAAGAAAAACTAAATAAAAAAATAAAAGTTCAATAAAATAAATCAAATTAAGTTAAATTAAAAAGATTAATCAAATAAATATTTAAATAAATTAAATAAATAAAAATTAATAAAATAATGAAATAAATTAAACTAAAATAAAATTACATAAATAAATTTTAAAGGAATAAAAGTAAAATAAAAACCTTATGTTAAATTTTATAAAAAACCCTAAAATATAATAAAATAATAAATAAATACAAAATAAGAAAAGCTAAATATAAAAATAAAAGTTCAATAAAATAAATCAAATTGCGTTAAATAATATTTAAATAAAGCAAATAAATAAAAAATAATATAATAAACTAAACCAAAATAAAACTACATTAATTAAATTGAAATGCCTAAAAGTAAATTAAAAAATAAAGTTAAATTAAATTAAATAATACGCCATAAAATAAGTAAAATAAAAAAGGATAAAGCATAATTAATTTAAAAAACAAAGTTTAATGTAGTTATATAAAACACAATGCAACTAATGAAAAAAGTAGGCAAAATTAGATTAAATTATTTTCGGTTAAAATTTAGTTTAATGAAATAAAACAAAATATAATTATTATTAATAAACGAAAAATATATCATAAAATAACATAAAAAAAATTAAATAAATAGAAATTAAATTAAATTAATTAAAATAAATAATTTAAAAAAAAACATTATAAAAAAGCTCTAAATTGAAACGAAATTAATTACATAAGTATAATGTTGGTCAAACCATTTCTAAAAGCTTATCTCCCCATCAAGCTATTTGTTGTTGGATAACAGCAGCTAATTGTACCGGTTAGAAGCATTTTTTATACACTCATTTACGTTTGTTAATTTTTTTTTTTATTATTTTTAATTATATCATTCCTTTATTACCACTTGCTTGCGCACATTATTTATTTATAATTCGCTTCATACAAGCAGCAGCACTTATCAACCTGAAAACATACTAACCTTGAAGATTTGCAAAAAAAAAACAGCAAAAAGCCAAAACATTCTCAAACAATTCCAAGTGAAGTGCGCCGTCTTGTCATATGCAAAATAGTCTTAAATACAGTGTACATACCTACATTTATTTATGTGAATATATGTTTTTGAATTTTAATTTCATACACGAAGCTTTTATACTCCTACTTAGGAGTGGCCATATGTATGCGTGCTTGCATTTTGTATATGATTACATTTATACATTTATAAATATATTTAGCAAAATTTTGTTTTTAAAATTGCTAGATAATTAGTATGCAGCGCACAGGTATCGCAACGACAAATTTGTAAAATGTCAACAAAAATTGTGAATTTTTTGATTTGACGTCAGATAAGATTTCCATACAGATGATAATGCGATGGTGGACCCAGAGATATGAGAAATTTTTTAGTATTTATAATTTATATAAAGAAGTTGTATTTTATCTGGTTTTTATATACTAATGTTGTATGCAAGTGTGAGGTTTTTTGAAAAGTTTTTTGGATTCCTGCTTGAATTTTTTTTAAGTTGACTTAGTGGGGAGGGAAACTGGTCAAAGAGAAGTGTTGAAAGTGGATCATTTTTTTCAACACTTTATATCGGAAATACCCTAACATCTCTCTCCTATGAAGACTAATCTCATACTTTCCCAATAAAGCATTTCTTTTCTTATTATCTCAACACAATTATTGTAATGATAAAGAACCATTTTGCATAATCAACATTCTCGACCATCTGTTTTCAAAACGAATCATAGTAATTAACGTTTGGCCTTCAGCGTAATAAACTCACCTTGACATGCAACCTTCGGTGAGCCAAAGAATCAAAGCAACGCGAATTAGTACGTATTCTAAGTGGAATAGCCAAAACTTGAATGAATTTATATGGCATTTACTCGTACTACCTATATGTAATATGTAGTATGTAGAAGCATACAAATGTGGTTTGTAGCCAATGTCAGTCATTCATTAATGAATGAAAATTTCGTTCTAATGACATACACACATACATACACATCAATTAAGGCATTCACTAATTTTTGTCAAAAACTAACCAAGATTAAATCCCACATTTTATTTTGATTTTCAATTAAATTGCATACATAAATATACGCATACATATGTATAAGCACATACATACAATATAACGTTTGCTGATATCTCAGCACAAATCAAAACAAATTTCGACATAAACAATTCACGTGATTACATGCGCGCCAATTCAGTGCATTTTCATTGCAACCGTGCTGTAGTGGTTGAGCTGTGTGGGTACATTGGATGCCTTGACTACGCCTGCGTAGCATAAAAATACTTGTACATATAGGTATACATATGTATATGTCTCGTTATATGTACATAATTTATGCTACCAAATGACAACTGGACTTGACCAAACATGGCTGATTGAAAAATCCAGTAAAAGTAAAAATATCGAAATAAATGTAAATGTATGAAAAATGGAAATATAAAAATATCGAAATTTTTTCAAGAAAATATTACATACATATGCATATGTATGTATAAAAATTATTATTTTTTCTATACAATAAACATTTATGACAGGAGAGCGGCAAAGGAATTCCAATTGATCGAAGCTAACAAGTTGTTAATTAAATTGTGACCAAATATGGCAACCCTGTAATATTTTTGCTGAGAAAAATACGCAAAAAGAAAACCAACATTCCTACTATAGTAAATAAATAATAACGAAATAGGGAATTAAAATAAAATAATTATCAAAAAATGGATTAAAATAAAATAAAATAATAAAAATAAATCAAAATAAAATAAATAAGTATAATATTAATTAAAATAACAAATAAATAAAATAAATTAAAAATAAATAACTATAAACAGTAAGTCAAATTAAAAAAAAAATTAAAATTTAACCAAAATATAGTTAAAAAAATAAATTAAATTTAAACATAAAATGAAAGAGTATGATCAAATGAAATGTAATAATGTTAAATTAAATTTAAAAAAATAATAAAATAGAATTATAATAATAATTAAAATAACGTGAAATAAAATATGATAAAATTAATGAATTAAAACTATTAGATTAAATTAAAGTGAAATGAAATAAAGTAAAATAGAATAAAATGAAATAAATTAAAATAAAATATTTTAAATTATGTTAAATTAAATTAAAATAATATACAAATAATAATATAAAATGAAATAATAATATAAACTAAAATTAAATTAAAATAATATACAAATAATAATATAAAATGAAATAATAATATAAACTAAAATAAAATTATATAAAGTTAAATTAAATTACGTATCATCAAATTAATTTAAATTAAGTTAAAATGTATTATATTAAACTGAAATAAAATAAAATGAAATAAAGTAAGAAAATTCATAAAAAAATTAAAATAATATAAAAAAGAAAACGAAATTATACAAATTAAAATGGTATACATTTAATTACTGTTAAAGAAGAAAAAATAATTTAAAATAAAAATAATTAAAAAAATTTAAGCAATTAAAATAAAAGAGAAAGAAATAACATGGTTATATTAAATTAAAACAAAATATGTTTAAATAAAATAAAATAAAGTAAAGTGAAACTTATTAAAAATAAACTAAGTTTAAATGTAAAAATAAAAAAATGGATTTAAATAAATTAAATAATTCAAAATAAATAACATAAAATAAACATAGATTAAAAAAATAATAATACAAATAAATATAATGAAAAGAAACCCACTTATTAAATTTTTCCTTTTATTTTTATCGATGTCTGCTCGTTTCTTTACCTTTTCAACAAACTAATAAATCTGTACAGATTTAAGTCAATTTTTAAATAACTTTTTGACATCATTTAAAATGTTTTCGGCTATCTCAATTACTTTGGCACTTTTTGTGGTGTTTAACTCATTTGTAATGCTACAAACGTATAAATATAACAACAGGTGGCATTTCTAAAACAAAAACATAGTCATCGAAAGACATAATACATTTTAAATGAATATACATATACAATGGATGAAGAAAATATATACCTATATTTAAAAAAAAAACCCATATGCATTATAAAAAATTTGTTATGCAAGTTAGTAGCAATATATCTTTCCTAATAAAATAAAACTTAAATTTTGACAGCGAGAAGCAGGCATTTGTTATAAATTTTTCATATATGTATTTTCGTAAATAAATTAATAGTTCATACAAAAAATTTAAGCTAAATAAAAACTTAAATTAGCATCATATGTCGTTTTGCATTTAAAACAGCTTTAAATAGGCAGATAAATTCAACGAAAAACTAACATAAAAAATTTTAAAATAAAAAAAAATCAAATATTTGGAAGGCTTTTTTAGTAGTTAGTTTTCTTGTTTTGTTTTAGTTTTTTAAATTTCTACAATAAATTTTTTTTTTATTTGATTTTATTTTAACTTATTCGTAACAATGCAAACCTGCTCGTTTTATGCTCACTAATATGTCTACATATTTATAAAAAAAAATGCAATAAAAATAAAATGAAAAAAACTTCAATAAATTATATTAATATATACATGAATATGTAATAAATAATGTTGTAAATTAAATTATGCAAATTAAAGTGTATAAATGTCTGGCTGACTGCACGACTTTTAACGCGTCAATAGTATGCAGATGCAACATACAATAACAATGTAACATAACATAAATACAAATACTTGTCAACAAATACTTGCACAGACTACTTACTTGGCTCGTGCATAAATTTTATAAAATATTTTATATTTGAATGCATTTGCAGTAATGTTTGATGGCTTATGCACGATGGGAGGTGTTGATTTGGTGCTGGCATTCATACGTACATACATACACGTATACCTATACATTTATACCTGTTTGTGGTGTTTTCAAGGCGCGTCTGCACCTCTGTAGTTGACTTTTCTTTGTTAGATGCCTGCTTGTTTGTATGTTTGTTTGTAATATGTGTGCATCATTGTTCGATTGATTTGTTTGTCTGCTCAAGTGGCAATTAATTGAATGCCTTGTTTTACAAATGTTGATGATACAATAAAAATGTAAATTAAATTATTGTCAAGGATATTTTTTTTCTTTGTAACTGGAAACGTCGATTAACTAGCAATTGTTTAATTTTAATTGTTTTATTATTTTTTGAATATTATTTTATGGCTTTTTAAATAAAATTTGCTTAATAAAACAAAAAAATAATTTAAATAAAATTTACTAATTTATGCAAAATATGAAAATGATAAAAATTAATATTTTTATGGAAAAAATATTAATAACAGGATATTGTTGTCAGATATGGCAACACTGTGCAATCTTTACTTAGTAACCAATGTATAAAAATTATATTATGTAAAAAAAAAACTTTATATAAAAACAAAAAATCCAAATTTATTAAATAAAATTAAAAAAAATCAAGTAATATAAAAAGCTAAAATAATTAAAATTGAATAAAACCAATTAAAATAATTTAAAATAGAATCAAATAGTAACAAAAAACAAATATATTTAATAAAATATTATAACATAAAACAAAAAATAAAAAATAAAATGAAATAATATAAATTAAAATAAAATTTAATAAAAGAAAATACATATAAAATAAAATAAAATAAAATAAGATAAAAATAAAATAAAATAATATAAAATAAAACAAGATAAAAATAAAATAAGATGAAAATAAAATAATATAAAATAGGATAAAATAAAATAAATAAAATAAAAAAATTAAGTAAAATAAAATAAAATGAAAATAAAAAAAATTATATTAAATTAAATAATATAAAATAAAATAAAATAGGATAAAATAAAATAAAAAAATAAAGTAAAATAAAATAAAATGAAAATAAACAAAATTATATTAAATTAAATAATATAAAATAAAATAAAATAAATAAAACAAAATAAGATAAAGTAAAATAAAATAAGATAAAATAAAATAAAATATAATAAAAAAATAAAGTAAATAAATTAAAAAAATAATATAAACTGAATTAAAATAAAATAATATAAAACAAAATAAGATAAAAATAAAATGAAATAACATAAAAATAAAAGTAAAATAAAATAAGATAAAAACAAAAATATAATAAAATAGAATAAAATAAGATAAAAATAAAATAAAATAAAAAAATGAAATTAAATTATTTAAAATAAAATAAAATAAGATAAAATAAAAAATAAGATAAAAATAAAATAAAATAAAATAAGATAAAATAAAATATAAATATAAAATAAAAAAAATAAAATAAAATATGATAAAAATAAAATAAAATTAAATAAAAAAAATTAAATTAAATTAAATTAAATTAAATAAAATAATATAAAAAATAAGATAAAATAAAATAAAAAAAAGATGCAAATAAAATAAAATATAACAAGATAAAAATAAAAATAAATTCAAATAATTTAATTAAATTGTATTACGTTAAATCAATTAACAAAAAATTAAGAATGAGACGAAGCAAAACAAAATATTGAGGGACAAGAATTAATTTAAATTGTGCTAAATTGAATTAACCTAATCCAGGACAAAACATCTTTCACAGAATCCACAAACTATCAAAAACTACATTTTTATTCTTTTTTGAGAACAGAATCAACAATTATAATCCCCGATCATGTATCATTTATCCGCAAAAATTAATTTTTTTATATAAATTTTGTTATTCACCAAACATTTTAGAGCACTGAACAATAATTAATTATTCATAAGCGCATGTGTATAATATCCATGGTGTCATTAGAATTTCGGCTTATCACATTGTATTTCGTTGTTATGTAATCAAAAAGTCATAAATCCAAATGACAAAAAAATGTAAGAAAAAACAGATTTCACAACACAATCAAGCGCCATCAGCAGCGCGCGACACACGCGCATGCGTAAGAGCTTTTTACGAAAAACGTGTTCTGAAGAATCATATATACTCGTAATTTTGTGGTTATACATACATGTAATAAAATAAATATTTTCTCAACTAATTAATATGCAAAACAATGGATAAGCCTAACATACAATTAATTGTCAGCTTACAAGTGTTGGTCATTTGGTTTTGGGGCTAGATTTTTTTTTCAATATTTCTTTTTTTTCGTAATTTAGACGTAAAAGTTGTTGTTTTAGTTGTTTATGGTAGAATACATACATATTTATTTTTTTTTTTATTTAATAGGATTTTTATATTTTATTTCGATTTAACTGTAATTTAATTTTTTACGTATTTTTTTATAAGCGCAGAGAATTTTTAGCTTTTTTAATCCAGCTTACACATGAGAAATTAATTTTAGTCATAAATATATTAAATGCAAAACTGGCGTTTAGTTATTCTATGGTTGTAATGAACCATAAAAGATATTTTTTTTTGTAATGAACTATAAAAAATATTTTTTTGTATTTATTTTTTTAATTATTCATTATTATGAGATAATTTGTGGCTGTTTTCAAATTGCATGCATTAGGGTGGCTAAATTTTGATGAAATATGAAACAACCTATTTTTGCCAGACCATATTGCCTTTTAAATAAAAAAACAAATATATTATATATAAAATTGAAAATTTCAAAATTAGAATCTCAAAAAAAATTAGTTTTAAATTTTTTGTTTAAATTTTTACAACCCTAGTTGGCTAAAAAGTCCTCAGTTGTCGCTATATTTTCTGCCCGCATTCGTTTAGCTCAATTGAAATTTTATTACTTGAGCAACGACAAAGAATGGATTTTTTATTGTGCGCTTTTGGAATACTTATTGCTGTTGTTGTTATACATACATATGTATGTATGTACGTGTATGTCTCAGATTTATATGTATTCATATTTTCTTACTTATTCTTATTTCTCATTTGTCTTCTATTACTCGTTTATTATTTTTTATTGTTGTGGCTTTATGATTGCTCTAATTTTTATTATTCTTATAATCATAGCCATCCATCTATGTACGAGTATGTATGTTTGTGGTATATAAAAGAAAATTATAAATTGGCACAACGCGCACATTTAAGGTCTTTTCAATTTGCATACAAATTGATCGAGATTCAGTAAAGATAAATAATTGAGAGTAAAGGGCATATATGTACATACAAATATATTGCAATATATAAAGCAATCAGCAAGTAAATAAATAAAAATAATTTTGGTTCTAAAAATAAATTTTATTGATGTGTATCTTCATCTACTAAAGCAAAAATTGCTTGGAAAAAGTTTACTTAAATGAAGTAATCATTTATTCAATTGATATATGTATATACCATATATCTATGTATATAGATATGCATTCTGATAATTCAATTTTTTCTTAATTTTAGTTCTATTTTCTTTGATTTTTGTGTATATTTTTTTATTTATTTTTTGTCCTACATATATTCATTTTTTAATTTATGCATTTTCATTGATTAATTTATCAATAAATCGCGTGATTAGTCGCCACTAATTAAACTAGGTCATCACGCTCGTGATTAAACTAATCTGGCTTAAGAGTGTAACCTGTATTTCTACTACTTTATTTTACTTCCTATTTAAGGCGTTGTTTCAAGTGAGATAATTAAAACTCATCCGCCGTCTTTTCAATTTTATTATAAATGAGAGAACTCACTTAATACCTGTTTCTTAGATTAATTATTTATACATATATATGTACGAGTATATAAATGTATACTATATCATACAAATTTATGTGTAAACAAAAATGCAAATTAGTCAATATATTAGACACACTCATTTAGCTTAAGCGTTATTCTGATAAAAATTTACATAAAAATCGAATTATTCTAAACGTAAATAGTTTTTAATTTTTTAAAGAGAATATAATATTTAGTCTTTTGCATAACAAAGCGCTTCAACTTGGGTACACAGTGAAATCATAAAGGGTGTAAAAAAAATATGATTAATCACTGATGGCGGTATTAGATATCATTTGCGGTGTTAGAATTGTTAAAATGGTATTTTCGGTAAAAAAAATAAACCAGTAGTATAGTGAAAATGTATGTTTTGAATTTAGAGAAAACACTCTAAATCTTTTAGGGATTAATTTATTTTTCGTGTAGTAAATCAATTTAATTTAGTTCTATTAAAAAAATGTAAGATAATATCAGTTAATAAAATAAAAAAATTATAATAATATTAAATAAAAAATATAAGTGAAACAAAATAAAATAAAAAGAATAAAATAAAATTAAGTAAATGGAAAAAATGAAAATTTTATTGAAGAATAAAGTACAAAAATAGAATAAAGTACAAAAATAAAATAAAATAAATGCAATAAAATGATATTAATTATAAAAATAAAAAATAAAATAAAAAATTAATAAAATAAAATGAAAGGAAAAATATTAAAAATAAAAAAATAAAATAAAACAATATTAAATAATATAAAGCAAAAAAAATAAAAAAAATAAATTACATTATATTAAAATATATAAGAAATCAAGTTAAGTTAAATATTTTTTTAAAAATATATATACTAAAGTAAAAAAAAATTATAATATAAAATAATAAACAAAATGAAATTAAAAAATAGTAACGATAGTAACGAAGTGTAATAGAAAATAAAAAACAAGTAGAAAGACCTATCTTGCCGAACTCTTTACACCTTCATTGACCAAAGCCTTATATCTGAAAAAACCAGCACCAATGTGTAATTCATCATATGTGTACATCTCGCTCTTAAATGCTTTTTTGATAAATTATGAGCCAAGATCTCAAATCTGAAATATCGGTCGAATATATAATATATTATAGTAGTCCGATCTGATAGGTTCCGACAAATGATCATCATTTAAACATACCAATGCATCTGTGTACCTAATTTGGTTAAATTAACTCAAAAACTGAACGACTCAGCAGCATGTTATGTCATATCATAGCTGGAAACATCTCCAGAAGAGATCCCCAACTAATATTGGTTGAATATACCCCCTAAACAACTATCTCCCCACCTAGAGTATATCATGAGGCAACAGACCCTCGCATGAAGTAAGAAGAAAAAATGGTTATCTAACCCATTCTACCAGCTTAAATGATAATTTTGTTCAGTGACTCATCCATCGTGCTGGTCTGAAAAGCATCATAGATACAGACCAAAGAAACAACAGCCAAATCCACTTGAGTTCCCCCAAAAAACCAGAGGCATTCTCAGATATTATAATGTGAAATTCAATCCCAAAAACAGTAAGTAACCAGATGCAGGCAATAAAAAATATCTTTCAATTTAGACGAACAATTCAAAAGGGTTACCCCAGCCTTTCCAATACTGAAATTAACGCGAACTAATAGCAATCTCAATTCTCCCACACTATATGTATCCACTCTTCTTCTCATGTACATCAATACATACAAAATTCTTATTCAATATCACTCTCTCACTCATCCACATACTAAAAATGTATTTCGTAGTAAGTTCTCTTTACAGACTTCATACTGTTTCACCGTTTTCCAGTTAGATAGGATAAGGACCTGAAACCTTTGCTTCAACAAAACATCAGTGACAGTCTCGCCATTGTCGTTTTCAAAGAAGTAAGATCCAATCACACAGCCCAAACAAAGAGCGAAAGAGGGTGTTAGAGCCTCGCTACGATCATTTGAGGATTCTCGGTGCCCCAAATTCAAGAATTTTGCTATTTCCGTATCCCTAGTCGTCCACTGCTTGTTGTTCAATCGACGTATGAATATACGGCCTTGTGAATGGTTAGTTAGCTTTAGTTGTTGTACTGAACTTTACATGGATGAAGGTGTGAATTCAAGTGCAAATATGCCATAAGAAGATCCCAACTTTTGAGAACATTTCAAAATAGACACATCCGAATTTTCGGCTGCACTTTCCCTTGAATCACCATTTTTATAGTTTGTAAACCGATCCATTTTCCCTTAGTCCCTGACTTTTGACTACAATAAAACTTGTTTCGTTTGACGGTTAAAATACAGCCCAGTACTTTTGAAACCACGAAATGGATAACCCTATACGTCCACACAAACAAAAAACATATCGAAATTCTATCCAATAAAATGAGCCTTGAGGAATGCAAATTTCTAAACAAGCTTAAACTACGAAAGCACGAAAGCTTTGAAATATTAAACCAATCAACCAGCCACTGCTACTGGCCACTTTCCAGCTAAAAAGGGTGTGTGTACTTATCAAAGGATTAGGTAACTACGCGCGTAAATGAAGCCAAAATAAAACTTTTTGTTGCCACATAAACCGTTCAAAGCGCTGTGTGGTCTCTACAAAAATACTATTGCAAAAAGTACAAAAAAAATCAGTGTAGAGGGAAAAGAGTCATTGGCATGATAAAGAATATTAATAAATAAACATCGGATGAAACACACGATCAAGCAATCTTAGGCGACCCACAGCATGATATATATACTTTTAAACATACAGAAAAAATTAATAAAAAAGTACGATATTTTTTATACACATTCACAGTCACTCCGCAGCGAAATTCTTCAGAAAAAGGTGCAAGCTGAGACCAGACAAACAGAATAACAATAAATTTATTAAACAAAACAAAAGAAAAAAAAGGAAACACTTAACTGTTAAAACAACATGACTGACTATGTAGTCAACTTTTCAGTTAAGTTTAGTGTTGAAGACGATTGATGATTAGAATTAACAACAACAAGGCATTAATGACAGTAATAAGTTGTAGAAAATCAAGAAACTACATAATAGAATAACAAATTGTTATAGCAGCAAATTGACTAGAGCTTTCTGTTTGGCATGCAACAATACCACGTACGTTAAATATGTAATAACAATAACAACAAAAAAGTTGTAGTAATCAAATAAAAAATCATGTCTTGAACAAAATGAAGAATATAGAAGTAGAAAAAATCAACATACAACTTGTCTACTTAATAACAAATTATGATTTAATCATCATCATCATAGATGAAGTGCTGAAATATGTGATGTGCGCATATGTGAGAGATACGAATAATGCTTTATTATACAGTAGATGAACGGACAGATTTCATGTTTTTAGAAAAGCGGATTCACAGTTCTCTTGTTTTTTTTTTTTTTTTTGCTACTAGGTGGGACTATTAATTGCGCTGAATACTTGGTTGAAGGCAAGTTTTAATAAAATCATACAAAAAATTTATATTTAAATTAATTATACAATAGTAAAAAACATTTTCAAATATAGGGTTATACATTTCGTGGTTTCAAAATTATTAAATGCTATTTATATACCATACTCTTATTTTTAAATCCAAAAAATGGGGAACCCTGTATATTGCATTTTTTTTAAGTCGTAGAATAAGTAGAAATTTTCATAAATCATAATTTTCCAATTTGAATTGTTGTTTCATATGTTTTTAATATATACAAAACCACTTAAAATTATTAAAAAAAAATTTATGAATATACAAAAAATATAGTCATATCCGCATTAAGAAGTACAAACAACAATGGTTGCTTTCAAGTATTCCACGAAATCCACTTAAGTACTTTCGAATGACCTGTTTAACAAGTCAATCACTATTGAGGGCACACTTCAAAAACAATGAAATCGACAATCAAATAAAGAACAAAGATCAACAGAATACAAGAATAAAAGTTTTACTACTTGTTAAAATTACTTTAAAAATATCATTACATTATAACCTCAGCCTACAAAATTAAAGAAGAATAATTAAGATTTATGGTATTACATTTTATACAGAATATATCACTAAAAATTTAAATTTTTCTTGGCAGAAGTTATCATTTAGTTCAGGAAATCATGGGCACAAAATGTTGACGAACTTTTCTTCACAGTGCAAACCTCAAAATTTCTATATAAACTGAAATGTTTATCCATTTAATAAATATTTCTAATGCCACAAAAGAATCCTTTTATCTCATTCACTCGGTTCAGTAATTTCCTTTGCATATCGAGGGTTGATATTTTAAATTTAACGATTCCACCTCTGAGTTTTATATAAGGGAATTTACGGTGACCTCTTATTTGTTGATTTTAAACCAGCTTATAGTTCTCCAAAGTACTGAATATTATATTTTTACTGCTTTTGAGCACTACTTCTCCCCTAACATAATCTTACTTTTGGCTATTAATCTTAAATTATTCCACTTCTGAATTTTAAATATTAAGTTTCTAATTTATATATTGTAGTACTATAGCATATTATATCTTATATCTTTTATTAAATTATTTACTAATGTTTTTTCACAGTTTCACTAGTATGTCCTCTTGGCGCAGTTTCACTAGTATATCCCCTTGGCGTTTCTATAAGTAATTAATTAAATCAATTATTTTTCAATTGCAACAGTGTTTTTATTAAATCCAGTTTTTCTGCACACAAATAGCTAGATTAGAAGTAAATTATTATAATAAGTATATGTTACCCTCCACAAATGCTCATAAAGTGGCGCAAATCAACTTGAAATGATTATGAAAAAATTTTGCCACTGGTGCTGTTTGACATATGTCAGCTGTCAGAAATGACAAATGCCTCATACTGCAACGCACACACAATGATAGGAGCGCAGCTAGTCGAGCAACTTGTGTGTATTTTTTTTATCGCCTCAAACCTGCTAGAGCTTTTAGCTGCAGAAAGGCAGAGGAGAGAGAGAGAGAGAGAGCGCCACTACAGCTGAAGAAAAATACCGTACACCTTGCATTTGCGGCTCTTCTTGCACTTAAATTGTAAAAATGTGATATGTCCGGCTATTTCGCTTTCGTTTTTAATGAGTTAGTTTGTTTTATATTCATATTGGCAATATTTAATGACAAGCGACACCAGCGGCGACATGTCACACAATACCATTGTGTCTCATCGTAATTGAATTAATATGACCGCAAGGCACACGTACAGTACATGAATAGCAAAGCGGTAATCATTGACGCAGTATTTTTGGCAAAACTATTGTTACTTTTTTAATTCCTTTTCTCACTGCTTTTTATTCTCCTCCATCAATTGTGCGCTTGCCTTTTTCAAAGTTGTTTTCCTCTGCCTGTTTGACAAACATTTTGCCTAAAGTGTTGCCACATTTGCATTTCCACTGATCATCAACTATCTATTTAACGATCGCACAATTGTCGTTTTAATGGATTTGTGCTACTTTCAAGAAGCTCTTGTCATTGTCGCCTATCGCCTTGGTCTTTGTTGCGATTTAATTTGAAGGCGTTTGCTAAATTGTTGCCTTTTATTTAGTTACTTTTTTGTTGACTCATTTTATTGTCTAGTTGTGCGTTGCTATTACACTATTAGGGAAAATTTTGTAGCCGAGGCGTTGAGCTCACACACCCATCGCTTTCAGTTCTGCTACTATTGTTCGCTCATAATGTGTTCTCCAATAGTTGTTCGCTCAAAATTCTTTATTTCCTTTTTACGTTTAATTCTCGTGCGTTAAAATTACAAATTTGTTACGCTATTGTAACGATTTAATTCGGCAATTCTCAGTTGGTTTGTTGCTGAGACTTCATTAAGTAATTGAGACCACACGCATCAAACAATTTGCTCTTAAGTGTTATTATGCGTGGATTGATTGATATTTTAGATGCCTTTATGAGTTGAGTTTTTCATTTTATTTACAAGATTTATTGAAGATCATGTAATAAAAACAACGGAAGTAATTTTGATGAGTTATTTATAGTGATGATTGACTGGTGGTAATCCAACGTATCGGAAACTCTGCATGCCGCAGAAAAGCTGTTAGAGAGATTAATTAAGCACTGGTTAAAGACGGGAAGTGCTAGTTCTGCAGGCCGCTCTATAAGACAGCCTGGCTTCCGGTATATCAGCATTGGATGTCATACAAGAGAGACTTTATAAAAAAAGCGCCAACTGTGGGCCTCATTATTTAAAAAAATCGTACTCCCAGTAGCTCCGCATTAAAATTAATGAGCCGCTCTGAGGCAACTTAGAATAAACTATTGCTGGACACTACGAATTGGAGCAGGATCTCGGCCTAAAAATCGCTTCAGCACTGGCAAAGCGCAACTTATTACTTTACTCTTGTCTAAGATGGACGTTAACAATCTGCTTAGTGGAACGAAATAATAAAGCTGGCTAACAAAAGGCGACTAATACAGCAACAGACAAAATTGCTCTTATTCTTCTATCTAATCACCAATGGAAGATGAACCTCGCCTAAATGGACAAGAATGCCAATAATAAATCTTTGCAAAAATGGACATTCAGAGACTTCGATGCAATGCTACTTGGTCTCGGATACTTTGAGAAGCATTTCTTCAGAATGGGAAAAACTTACGAAATGATAATGACTCAAAGGACGACGATGCCGATCCACCGTACCAGCAGTGGTGAGAATATCGTACCACACCAGCAGAAGTTTTCAGCGCTGTTATAGCGAAGACATCTAGCGAGGACAACTACGAGTTGCTCATCATTTCCGTCCTCTTTTATGATTCGGAAGCGTGGACGATGAGAACATCCATTGAGTCGGCAACAGGAGACTTACAAAGACAGGTTCTGTAGAAGATTTTTGACGTTGGAACGATGAGGTATAAGAGATACATATATGGCGACGTTGATATAGCTCGGCTAATTAGAAGATAGTGGCTACCCTGGCTAGGTCATGTTTCTTTATATGCGACAAAACGCCAGCTTTTAAAGTGTTCTATGCAGTACCCAGAAAAAAAATATTCACTCCGTCGAAAAGATTATGTGGACCTTGTTTCAAATAGTGTTCTAAATTGCCTTAAATCTACAAGTTTGGCTACTTAAAAGAAGCCTAACCGTTGCTTTTGGGTCAGAGATGTATGTAGATCTTACAATGAAAAATATAGAGTGGCACCCTGAAGTAATGCGATAGCGATTCCAGGCTGAACAACGTTTTCTTGTAGGTGAGTTTTTATAGTAAAGTTGCTGCTAAGAAAGACCTCATAAATTTAAAGCGATTGTTGTTTTTAAATAGTAGTTCCTGGTCTTTTCGATCAACGCTGCACCTGTTTCTGATTTTAATGAAAGAATATAAAATTATAATCAATTTTTCTTTCCAGGCCACCTCTGCAACGCATTACGTTAATATGATACGTATTCATTACTCTCCTGTTAATTACAGCAATAATCCGGTCATCCAAGCTGACTTAAGCTATGAAAGCCGAAGGGTTCGTCAAATTCGTCTGTCAGTTGCAAGTATGAAATTATCACAAAACAAAACACATTTTACTACACAGCGTTTTGCACATTGTTTTAATACATTAAAGTTTATGAGCATTTATATGTATATGTAAATAGGTATATATGTATATATATGTGCGAATACGAAAAGTGTGCATTTTAAGTAGTACAACATGTGGGGAGATTGACACGAGCCACAGAAAATTCATACAAACGTATGATCATAAATGTGTACAGGTTGGGAGACCAACTTTGAAGGTACAGTAGGAACTCCGAACTCTTCATAATTTACCACTCAAATATAAAAAATTCAGACCCTATGCCTTAAAGTTATTACAAATGTCGTATGTCAGTTTAACTCCTTTATTTTATATTATTTTGCACTCGTTTTGAAATTTTTAAAAGCTTACACATTTCCTTCGGGGTCAGCGCTTCACAGTCGTAAGCTCTCACACATCACCAACACACGCATAATAATGCATCATTTTTACCTCAACTAACACTCTTCCCTGTGCAGCACGTGCCGCAGTCGCCTCATAATCAGCCGACGGCAGGGGCAGTGAAACGAACTAGCAGATGTTTGATGATTGCAGTGCACGAATGCATGGCGAAAAGGCACAAAAATAAAAAAAAAATTAAAAATTAAATAAACAAAAAAGTTTGAGTCACAAATGTGTATGATAAAAATTAAATGAGTAGGAATTTATTAAATTAATAAAGGAAAAATTAATAAACTTAAATTAAATTAAATTAAAATAAAATAAATATAAAAATTAATAAAATAAAATAAAAAATTAAATTAAATTAAAAAAAAAAAACAAAGTAAAAAAATAAAATAAAATAAAATAAAATAAAATAAAGTAAAATAAATTAAAATAAAATAAAATTAAGTTAAATAAAATTAAATTAAATAATATTAAATTTTATTAAACTAAGCTAAATTAAATAAAACTAAATAAAATTAAATTAAGTATATTAATATAAAATAATATAAAATAATTTAAAGTAAATTAAAACAAAATGAAAAGAAATGAAATGAAACGAAATAAAATGAAACGAAATAAAATGAAACGAAATAAAATGAAATGAAATGAAATGAAATAAAATAAATTAAAATAAAATATAATAAAATAATATAAAATGAAATAAAATAAAATAAAAATAAAATACAAAAAAATAATTAAAATAAAATAAAATGAAAAGAAGTAAAATAAAATAAATGAAATAAAAGAAATAAAGTGAAATAAAATATAATATAATAAAATAAATTAAGTTAAATTAAAATAAAATAACGTAAAATAAAATAAAAAATAAAATAAGATTGACTAAACTGAACTAAAATAAAATAAAATAAAATAAAATAAAATAAAATAAAATAAAATAAAATAAAATAAAATAAAATAAAATAAAATAATATAAAATAAAATAAAATAAAATAAAATAAAATAAAATAAAATAAAATAAAATGAAATAAAATAAAATAAAATAAAATAAAATAAAATAAAATAAAATAAAATAAAATAAAATAAAATAAAATAAAATAAAATAAAATAAAATAAAATAAAATAAAATAAAATAAAATAAAATAAAATAAAATAAAATAAAATAAAATTAAATAAAATAAAATAAAATAATATAAAATAAAATTAAATTAAATTAAATGAAATGAAATGAAATGAAATGAAATGAAATGAAATGAAATGAAATGAAATGAAATGAAATGAAATGAAATGAAATGAAACGAAACGAAATAAAATAAAATATACTACAATAAAAGCAAATTAAATAAAATAAAAATAAAATAAAAAAAATAAATACAGTAAAATAATTAAAATAAATCAAAATAAAATAAATTAAAAGATATAAAACAAATTTTTTTTATTTAATAAGTAAATAAATTAAAATAACAAAAAAGAAATAAATAAAATAAAAATAAATCAAATTAAATTAAGTAAATTAAAGTAAAGCAAAAAGAAAATTAAATAAACTAAATTAAATTAATATAAAGCTACAGAATTTAAAATTTTGTTAAAATAAGAAAAATGTCAAAATAACAATGTAATTAAAATGAAAGGATAAGCTACTTTTCTTTATTTCTTTATGCCCGTTCTTAATGAAAATGCAGTCACCTCTCAAGCGACATAATTACAAAGTTAAATTTATTAAAATACCATAAAAGATAATTTTATTTTCATGCCTTCACATTTACACGCTTAATTTCTGACTCGATTTCTTTTTCTTCTCACCCCATTTTTCAATGTAATTTACACATTATATTTTCATATCTCTTATTTTTGTTTTTGCTGTGTCTTTTTTTCTTTAATTTTTACTGCAACTGCGCACGCGCCAAGTCGCTTACAACAGTTAATATGCGCTCAATGGCCTTGTTGTTGTAACACCAACTACACGAAATGTGACTATAATAAAAATAAATAAATATATAACAGAAGGCACTTAATCTTTCTAAGAAGCGGAGCACAGGTGATAATGGAGCGTGTTTCAAAGTAAAAGTAAAAAAAATTAAGTTAAAGGGAAAAAATTAAAATCAAGCGTCGGCGCGTTCAATTAACAACTGAGCGGCGGTTAGTGGAGCATCTTTAACTGGCAGCGCGATTGTTTATGCACATATATCTACATATGTATCTGCATTTTTTTCCTTTTGTTATACATGTATATATGTACATATGTACAAACGTTTCTTTAAATTTAAATGCGTTGGTTGCAGCTGTCAAGCATTTGATGTTGAAAAAATTTAATAGCAACAAAACATTTGCTGTTTAAAGAGGAAATATGTGTAATAAAATAAATTTTTTATGTAAATTTTTGCTTATTTATTTAATTTATTTCATTATTTTTCTGCTCATCTGATTGGGTTCATTGTACCGGCGTGTGGGCATTTAGAAACCTAAACGCGCCTACAGGTGCCATGCCGCAACACGCACTCCTCTCGAGCACATCACACCCCACACAAAGACAGTAAACGCCTCTGCGCTGGCAATTCTTCGTCCATAAATAATAATAAAATTCAATTTTGTGTCTCTTTTGCTTTCATCAAACAACATTAAGTAGTGAGATGAGCGTGTGTGTGTGTGTCTTTAAGTGTCATCGCCGCCAGTTTGGTGCTGTTATTGTGGAAATGCGCATGCGCACAATCAATTCCAAAGCGGTCATTCGCGTACGTGCTACATAACAGCGTACAAGCTTTAACTAATGATACTTTTTAGACGCACTGCTAATGGGCTTTTGATTCTTCAACTTTAATTGGTATTTCTTTAATGGGTCGTAACGCCTTTTTTTGTGAGTTTTGAGATGATTTGTCGATTTCGATTGATAAGCTTTGTGGATGCAGGTTTTTTGGGCATACGTGTATGCGTATGTAGTAGTACTTATGTAGTGGTTAAGTATATAATTTGGTGACATTCTTTTGCTCAAAACTTCCATACAAACATACATAGTAACCAATTAAAGCTCTAATAGAGCAAAAGGTATTTAATTAAATGGATTTCTAAATACTTTCACATTAATTTAATGCATAAAATTATAAAAAAATATATCCACTATAACAAATCTAACAAAAACTTATTTTAAACAAGAAACGAATTTAGTCTAAAACTTAAAAAAAAAAATAAGAAAAAGAGAAAAAGGAAAAACTGTCTTCGGTCAAGCGTTTGCACCTTTCATGATCACATCAAATTTTTGGTTCTTCACTCACTTGAATATTAATTATCATTTCTGAATTAATCGGTGGGAGCTATATGATATAGTCCTTTGGTTTCGGTGTTCAATGTTCGGAGTCAATGTTTATTTTACTCTATGAAACGAGAATTTCTTCTTTGACGGATTTTTGACTAAAAACCTCATGTCTGAACAAATCGGTCGTATATATGTTGTAGTGGCTCGAACTGAACGATTCCGAACAAATGCACTGACGGACGAACATGGATAAATTAGCTTAACTCTTCATTCTGATCACATCGGAGCAAAGTTAGTATCCAATGCAATGTATTCAAATTCTGGAGCCGCTAGGGGTTATGTAAAAAGGGTCTTGACGGTTACTGGTTTCAACTCACACGAGGTGCCAACTCACACTGCAAATAAAACTATTAAGTTTCTGGAACGAAAATTCTGAAAACTGAAAAACTTGCGACAAAAATTCCTATGTTGATGTTGAAAATTAACATTTCTGTGACGAATAAAAACGATCAATTGATTCATATTGATTTGTATGACTCGACGTGTATAATGTGGCTCAATACGACTCAGCTATATTCAAAATTTTATGTATAAGTCTGAGTAACGGAACGGCGGCTCTTTGTATAGCTTTCAAGTGCTTTTATGGTTTGGCGAATCATCCCAATTACAATTTTCCTGAGACTAAAGCTGGAGTCAAAATTTTCAAAATTCTCTTATAGAAACCGGATGCTTCTGGAAGAAATATCTTATGCGCTAAATTAATCGTTTATTCTGAGCTTTCAGATCAAAATCATATTTACCTTCCTGAGGCCTTTAAATCCCAAAATTTGTATAGAATTTTCCATTCCTACTTCTGCCATAATGTTAAGACTTTGTTTACAAGTAACGAAATCGACCGCCAGAGCGGCTGATGGGTTTTTATGAGGAGCTTTTATTTTATGTAAGATGTACACCCAGAGGGCTTGACATTCCCTGTTGTTGTTGTTGTTGTTGTAGCGGTTCACTAGCCTCGCTTAGGGACAGGTTTAATTAATCTAAGTCGTCGGGGTCATCGAACGGGAGGTCCAAGAAACGTGCTTTTTCGACGGGATTGGACCTGAGGGAGAGGGGGGTTAGATGTGTCGGCTTAAGGGGGCATATGAAGAGGTGGTTAGTGTTGTGCGGAGACTCTCCACATGCAGAGCACACGTTGGATATGCTGGGAACGAGCCGGTTCTACGCAACAGAGCTATCACCCTTTCGGCGATCTAACCCCGTTTAGGTCAACACTTTACATGTTAATTTAAGTACGCCTACGGAGTAACTCCTCATAACTGCGCTGCTCCAAATCCCTCTCATCAGGGCTGGCGTCGAAACCAACCCTGGTCCGATGGATTATTTCCGCTGCGTGTGCCATAAATGACTCCACCACTCCTCCACCTCGGTAAAGTGCAAACAGTGCAATGGTTGGAGTCATCTTAAGGTCTGCTCAGGCCTTGAGACCTATAGGGAGAGGACCACAAATTATGTGGGCTCATGCACGACAGCACCCCTACCCACTTTGGGTAACCAACAGACCTCTACGGTCTCGCGGAGCTCCCCGCAGTATGACTCCCAACGATCCCCACCCCCATACCTACCCACAACCAGCTTGACATTCCTTGCCGAGGCACTGTTAATTGAAAAATATATTTTCAAATAAATTTTCCATAATTTTGGATATTGGCATTGTGAGCTTTGTGAGCCTCCACATGGTATTGTACAATGCCAACCACTCGGCCACCCTAATGAATCTTTGGAATTCTTGTAGAGATTATCTGCAGCAATTCCTCAGCATTTTTGAGACTTTGCTGGACAAGTATAAGAGCTCTTAAATGGCCAGCATAATACTTAATTTCCATTCCGGAGAAGACGATGTGCACTCTCCTCACTTTTATGTTTCAACACCCACGAAAAAGACTTCAAATATTCTTAAAATTTTTATTCACCCTGCCTTGTTGGTGAACTTGTTCTTCGACTTGTTGATTAAGATTTTCTCAAGAATCTAAATATTTTATAAAAAGTGTTGATCTAAAAACTTAACAAGTGATAATTCATATAAGAAAACGTGAGTTTATATAATTTTTTACACATACGCACATACATACATATATATTTCTTTAGTAAATATGTACACCAATAAATTTTGTAAATAAGTATCTCTAACTCTTATGTAATTGCTTGGCAAATAAAGCCAATCTTATTGCGCGATAATAACATAAATAAATATTTAAATATTAAAAGTCACCAGCTAAACCAACAAACATTCCCACTGAGCTGTCCGAAATGACGTCGGGTGACTGGAAGTGTGGGTGGAAGAAATCAGTGTTTATGGTAAGTATATTTGTAAATATACAATATAATCAATTGAATAAGTTGTAAAGTAAATATTAAAGATGTATTGTAATTGTATGTATGGAGGCCTCACATACTATGTATGAATATATGTATGTATGTATTTTTTATACGAGTTTATGGGTATGTAAATGTGTGCGCGCAACCACTTGTTAAATCCAAATTTCCGCTGAAAATTCACAGCCACACACGAAAACGCCGCTAACAATGCATTCGTAAATCAAAATACGTTTTTTCTAGCAACAACAAATTGTTGAGAATTCTTGAAAATTCATAACAGAAAAAGGCCATAAACAGCAAAGTGGCCAAGAAAACCGAAAATCATTTTCAAGGGCTGCGTTCGTAGTTTTTCGGAGATTTCTATTTATTTTGAGAGAAAAAAAAAAATGAAAAATCTCCACACAAATAAGCGTACAACAACAAAGTAAAACACAAAAAAAAACAACAAGAAGTAAAGAAAGCGAGCAACAAATGACAGCCCACTTGTAGATAAATAACAATAACAACAAACCGCATACATACATACATACATACATACACACATACATAATGTACATACATATATAGCGCATAAAGTCAAAGTGTTTACGAAGCAGCAGCTACAGCTGCCGCCGATGAAGTCTTGCAGAGAAGCGTGTCTCAGCTGCAGCGGCGAAGCAGTTGCTGGCTACACCCACCCACTTACCAACTGGCAGCAGCAGCATCAGCAGAGCAACAGCAGCGACCTACCTCTTCTTGTCTGCCTACAACTATTTCGGCGCTGACTTGTTTTTAAGCGAACTCTTTGAACTAAACAAACGTTCGTCGTTGTTATTGTTGTTGTTGTTTTTTTTAATATAGTTTATTGGTGGTGTGGTGGAGCAACTGACACCATTAATGAAAAATCGAAAAAGGCTGCCGTGCACACAAGAGCTAAACCCAAAGCGACAAGACACACGCAATGCAGCAGCTTTGACTCGACTGTAGTGCGGTGATCGTACCGAAACCGAAGAGCTTAGCGAAAGCCGAGTTCGGTAACCGAAGTTTTCAAAAGTGCGTACTCGAAAGATAAGTCAAAGCTAACAGCAGTGCCATTTCGAATTAAAGACGGAGACGGGGTTTTTAAACAAAAATTTTTGAGCTTCGGACAAAGGCATAGGTCAAACGAGAATTGAAAAGCAGTCAAATCATGTACCGTCTTATCCAATGCGTGGGGGAAACATGTGGAAACTAGACACTCCAAAAGGAAATTTTCCAAGAATACCAGTGTGGGTTCGAGGTCGTTAAACATTGGATATTGAAAACCAAGTCAAAAGCGGAGTTATAAAATTAATGACCGATTGAGTAGGAGGGTTATGGGTTAAAATCCTGACCAAGCCAATATTCATAGAAAAAGCTTTTATTACTATACGCTCCTCGCCAGAAAATATCAATCTCTCCGACTCTATTTGTGGCATGAAATGAGTAGCTTCCGATAAAAATGCTTGAGCCGTGCGGAGGTGGTCTTGCAGCCCATCTTAATGTATTCTCAGCTATTAAAACTGTTGATTACGACCTCAGCTGTAAGGCAGATTAAGTATTTTTTTTTTGTGAAAAGAGCAAAACCTCTTAGGAATCGAAGCTGTTGCGTTGATATTTTCAGTTTGATAAACTGGTACTTAACGGCGGCAGCAATACCCGAGTGGTTAGTGGTGTGTAATACTATACGGAAGCCCAGGGATAGAGTTCTAGTCCGACCAACATCTAAAATTATAGAAAATTCATTTTTCTAGTAGCGATCCCCTCACTAAGAAATGGGAAGCCCTCCTAGTGTATTTCTGACATGAAATAAAAGCTCCTCATAAAAATCAATCAGCCATTCGGAGTCGGCTTAAGAAAAACTAAAACGGAGTCTTAGTCGTAATAGTTTGCAGCAGAATTTACCAGAAGATCAGAGTCTAAACTGAGCTTTTTAAGATCAGTTGATCAAACCAGAGCCGGTCTAGCGGTGCTGAAGTAATATTCAACTCTCTATGAAGTCATAAAATGAAATGTTCTTAATTGAAGAAGCGAAAATGAAATAGAAACCGGAATACTACATTGGAAGTAACATTCTCTCGGAACCAAGATCAGTTACCCCATTTTTTTAAGATGCTCTCAGCCTGGTTTCTGTTGCAGTCCCGGGAGGCAGTTTATCTGCGATAAACTTGTAGTCCTTAAAACTGTTTTCGGAGTTTTAAAAACGAGGTTAATCATCAATCGAAAGATCCCAGCTGCCATGACGTCTCTAACATCGTCATATCGACATACATATACGTATTTATTGCCACATTTGAACTCCGCCAACACTAAAAATGCTTTCTACCATTTTCGGTGCGCTGCCAACTGCTGCTGTCGACTGCTGTTTTCAGTAACCTCTCGCCGCCTCCTCCTCCCCCTTTACGCCTTCATTGACTTGCCGCGCAATCTTTATTCGTTCGCTTGCAATCTGCTGATGCTGTTGATTAAATAAAATAAAAGATTGTTGTTATTGTGTGACGACTGCTGTAAGCTTTTTTCCCCCAACATTTTGCGTCTGTGCGCTTTTTGAAGGCGCTCGCAGTGTTTGCAGCAGCTGCAACTCTGACTTTTGGGCTTAACGTCGTGCTTAGCGTGTTTAAAATCATTAATAAGCAAACGCCAACAAACGTACCAAAAATCACCTATTGTTTATGCTACCCGATACAACAGTAACAACAGCAACAACAACAACCACAACAACCACATGCATTTGACAACAACAAGCAGCCAACAAAACGGTACACTTAAACTCGGCGCATGCGCTTCGAAACATGCAAGCTTAGTAGGAGTATGAATATGAGATATGAGTAGAAGTATGAGTATGAGTATGAGTATGGGTATGAGTCTGAATATGAGTGCTACGAAAGCGCGTGCGCAGTTGCTTCACTTTTGTGTGTTCGCCTTGCGTTGGTGTAATCGGCATAAAAATGGTAAGAAATTACGATTTTGCTGCGCTTGCCACATCGCCACGCTCGCGTGTTCGTCATGTGTGTAGGTGCATTCGCTTGTTTGTGTTGCTTAACGAATGGATTAAATGGATTTATGCAGCATCATTGAGCAACAGCGACGACTTAAATACAAAATCCAACAACAGCAACAACAACAATCATCGTATTATATAACTGAAATAAGCGTTAAGCGGCATAATGGTGATGACAAACAAAAAGCCATAATTGATCACAAGGGGTTTCAGAATAAAACTTGCTCCAAAAGAAACTCGGCTTCAAAAGCTTTAAACTCAGGTTTTCATACAATTAAGGGAAACGCATTTTGAAATCGGGACGTAGAAGAGCTCTCGCTATCAGCAAGTCAAGCAGGGAGTACAAGTAATGATACCCCTTCGTGGGATCCATCCCGTTTTAACAAAATTACATAAATCTAAGTCAGGATAAGTTTGATTCCTGTGATTTCAGAGCATCAGCACTCTAAATCCGACTAGTTGTAATGTGACTTCAAACTCAATGAAACGCCTCTCTCCTTCAAATCAAAGCTAATATGTTAAGTTTGCCGAATTAATCATCGACGTACGCTGGTACCCACTCTCTCAGACAAATCTCTGTTGATTGCCTTCCTAATGCGAGTAGGTAGTAGTGCACGCTACTTTACAGAGCTCGTGAGTTCAAAACCTATCAAAAGATTGTCAAGAAACGCTAGGTGAATCTTAGAAAACTGAAGCCGGAAAATTCTTTCGAAAGGGCTGGGTACAACTTGGTAACTTATAACTCTGCGCTTAAAAATCTCAAACTAATGGAGTAACTAACTATTGAAGTCCTTGCTATAATGTAAGCAAGAAAGCTGGATGAAACAAATTTTAACACAATCTTAACACACTATCTTAATCTTCTGCAACAGTGCTGGGATCGTTTACCGAAAACGAGTCGGCAATTCCTACAAGAGTTAGTCAAACTATCGCTCACACTGTCTGATAGGACGACATGCATGACGTTTCTTATAGGAAACTGTTCATATTCATATCATTGGGGTCAACAAACGCGACGTGAGTTCTGAAGCGAGACGTATGAATCTGCTAGTCAACGAGAGCAAGACAAAATATTAAGTCAAGTAAACAGTTCGTTCGGTTTTTTATTCATTTTTCAAAATATGATAACTTTGTGTACATTTGTCTAATTTAAGTCAAATATACGTCGTTTTGTTCGTAAACTTATTGCCAACGGGATGCCAACTTCATTATACACCTCTCGTAGAAGGCTGCGTCGCTATTGGCAAAAAACTTGGAGAGCCAATTTTCACAGGCCTCTCTTGAGGCCAACTTCTCACCATTAAGCGCGATCGCCATGGACAAGAAAAGATGATAATCACTTGGTGCCAGGTCCGGACTATAAGGTGGACGTATTAGGATCTCCCATCCGAGCTTCTGGAGCCTCAGGCGCGGCACCAAAGACGTTGTGGCCTGGCGTTGTCCTAATGGAACATAATTCGGCCTCTGTTGATCAAATATGGCCTCTTCTGGATGAGTGCTGCCATCAAGCGGTCCAGTTGTTGACAGTAGAGGGCCAAATTGAGCGTTTGGCCATAGGGGAGCAGCTCGTAGTAGATGATTCCTTGCCAATCCCACCAAACGACAGGCCTCCCGATGGTGAATTTTTGACATCGAAATTACCGGAACGGAACCTAGCAAACCACTTTTGTCCTACACGTTCGTTTACAGTATCGGGCCCATAAACTAAATTAAGTCTTTCAGCCGCTTTGGCTGCTTTTTCGCCTTGATCGAAGAAAAATTGTAAAATATAGCGAATTTGCTGGTGTCCATCTTTGACGAGCGCTCACAACGTACTGAGTCAATCAATCGAAAAACTGTCAAAGACAAACTTTTTGCGCGAATAAACACGTTTTCAGCGCCATATAGTATGACATGATATGACACGGTCCCATTCGTGACCCGGCTCTTAAGTCACTGTTCACAGTCATAACTCTGAAGTTGTTAATGACTTCATTTATCATGCAACCAATATTAACAACAACTATAATGTCAGCCTGAAAATCCTGCGCAGAATCACTCTTGCCAACAGATATTACTTTGAACTATGTAAACAATTGAAAATAAAGTCCTCTCATGACGAACCCGCCCATCATTTACGTTCTACTATACGGTGGAGATATGAAGATCTGATGAGGCGTTAGAAGTTTTCAATGGAAAGAGTTTGCGTAAGATTTATGGTTTAATTCAAATCAGTCTTAGATCTTTTCCCCCATATGATGAGCAGTCCCTATCGCCGCTACCAAGTTGTAGCTTTCAAACTCTTTATGCCAAATTCGATATTTGTGCTGTAATTAAGCTCAGCTTTGAATTTTTTCATAACTTCCATTTGGTGGGCGCGGCTGTTGTAAAAATTATGGCCTTTTTTTTGGAATAATTACTGCCTTGTCACTTCGTTTGTAGCAATTATTTGCTATTATTTTCTTCTTTCAACAAATACACCAATCATACATACATATGTGTCAAATGGTGTTTTTTCCACCTTTTAGCGTTTTGTTACTTTTTCCATAACCAAATATCGAAAATATTGTTCCTGTTATTTGTCTTTTGTGTGAAAGTTGCGTAAAATAGCGTAAAAAATCGTAGAAAGTGTTTGCTTGCGGTGCGTCCCAGCGAAAGGAGGGACAAGGCGGCAGACAACAACCGCAAGTCGCAAACCACAAACTGTTGTAAAAGCAACGGAAAACAGAAAACACAAAGTAACCTACGCGCATGTACTTCGAGGCGAAAATGTAGGGAAAAAAGTGGAAAACAACAAAATAATAAATACAAACATTGGAGCCCAAAGTGAGCTTGGCGTTGGCTGCCGAAAAACACTTTTATTTTCTACACCGCTTTAAGTTGGCTGCGGTGGGGGAGGAGTGTAGTGCAACGGTGTTTTACCGCTTTCACGCCATCCCGACACCCACTTAGTTTTGTGTACCCCCGCCCACAGGCACACACACACACACACACACACACAACACGTGATAGAGCGCAGCGCACACTGGCACTTTTTTGTTTCATTTTTAGTTTTCAAATTTTAATTTTTTTATTATTTTTTACACTTTTCTTTTGTTACAAAAAAAGAATATATTTAAAAAAAAATCGTAAACAATTGTAGCTCGTGTTTTTTTATGACTTTACTATGATAATTTTATTTTTGCATTTTTGTTGTTGTGTGCATGCATTGTACATATTTGCTGTTGCTGTCATGTTCGATAATGTTGCTGCCATTGTTAAGCACTTTGTTGCTTATGATTATTTTGTTTATTTATTCGTTATATATGCATGTTTGTAAGTGTATATGTATGTATGCATGCATTTCTTTTCACTGCACTGGTATCAATCGATTGACTTTGCTTTTTGTTTATTTTGTTTTTTTTTACTTTTCGAGCCTCTTTTTCAATTACTACCCTTCGTCTGTTCGTTTTTGGTGGCTTTACCATATCGTCGCCATAACATCAAACAAAGAAAAGTAAGAAAACTGCAACAGCAACAATATGTTGATCGGCGCACAGCATTAGCAGCGCATACCAATTGCAGCAACAACTAAAACACAAACTATTGCGGCGGCAATATAATGTACATATCAGCATTGTTGTCGTGAGCAATTTGTAACATGTACACAATTTTTCCACTTTACTGCATTTTCGAACGTTTTTTTTTTTGTTTCTTCGCTATTATTGTGGTTATTATTTTATTGATTTTGTTTTGTTAACCAAATTTTCTATTAAGGCTACGAATATTTTCACTTTCCATTTGTTTATTATTTTTGATTTCTTTTTTTAACGGCTGATTACTGGAATTGTTGTTTTTTTTTCATTGAATAATCTTGCCAGATAAAAAAATAAAAAAAAATTTAATTTAATTAAAAAATAAAACAAATTGAATTGAAATATAATAAAATTAAAATAAATTTAAAAAAATTTATTATACTCGTAATAATAATAATATAAAACAAAATAAAATAAGGCAAAAATAAAAATAAATAATTTAAAATAAAATAAAATAATGTAAACTAAATTACAATAAAATAAAATAAAATAAAATAAAATAAAATAAAGTAAAATAAAATAAAATAAAATAAAATAAAATAAAATAAAATAAAATAAAATAAAATAAAATAAAATAAAATAAAATAAAATAAAATAAAATAAAATAAAATAAAATAAAATAAAATAAAATAAAATAAAATAAAATAAAATAAAATAAAATAAAATAAAATAAAATAAAATAAAATAAAATAAAATAAAATAAAATAAAATAAAATAAAATAAAATAAAATAAAATAAAATAAAATAAAATAAAATAAAATAAAATAAAATAAAATAAAATAAAATAAAATATAATATAATATAATAAAATAAAATAAAATAAAATAAAATAAAATAAAATAAAATAAAATAAAATAAAATAAAATAAAATAAAATAAAATAAAATAAAATAAAATAAAATAAAATAAAATAAAATAAAATAAAATAAAATAAAATAAAATAAAATAAAATGAAATGAAATGAAATGAAATGAAATGAAATGAAATGAAATGAAATGAAACAAAATGAAATGAAATAAAATGAAATGAAATGAAATGAAATGAAATAAAATGAAATGAAATAAAATAGCATAAAATAAAATATATGAAATAAAATAAAATAAAATAAAATAAAAAATAAATAAAATAGAATGAAATAAAACAAAATAAAATAAAATCAAATAAAGTAAAATAAAAAAAAATAAAAAAAATAAAATAAAATAAAATGAAATAAAATAAAATGAAATAAATAAAATAAAATAAAATAAAATAAAATAAAATAAAATAAAATAAAAAAGAACAAAAAAAAAACAAAAAAACAAAATTAAATTAAATTAAATAAAAAAGTAAATAAAATAAAAGAAAAAAATAAAAAATATAATAAAAAAAACATATAATATTTAGAAAAAATAAAATAAAATAAAGTACAAAAAGTAAAAAAATAAAATAGTATAAAAAATATACTAAAATAAAATAAAATAACATAAAATTAAATAAAATAATATAAAATTAAATTAAATAAAAAGTAAATAAAATAAAATAAAATAAATAATAATAATAAATAAATAAAATAAATAATAAATTTAATTAAATTTAATTAAATTAATTAAAATTAAAAATGAAACAAAATAAAATAAACGAATTGGAGGTCCTCTTCCTCTCCTTCTACGGGCGGGTACTTTTAAAGCTGGAGTATTCTTATCCATCCGCACCACATGAGCCAGCCAGCATCTTTCGATTGTTTCTTGATTCGCCAAACTAAGTCAATGTCGCTCATAGTTCCATCTGCGGTATTCGCCGTTCCCAACTCGCAGAGTACCATAAATCTTATGCAAAACCTTTCTCTCGAAAACTTCTAACGCTGACACATCAGTCGTTGTCATCGTCCGTGCCTCCGCATGCTGAAATTGTTGTTGATGTTGATGTTGGTGCCAGAACAGACGAAATTGTCTAAAACTTCAAAGTTATTATTTATTTACCGGGTCTAAAGCCACACTGATGAGATCAGTTTGCTGACAGTGAGCACAAAGTACGCGATATTGAGAGGGTTAACCCACGATAATTGACGCAAATTATATGATCCTCTTTTTGTAGATTGGGCGGAGCGTACTTTGATTCTGCACTGAATTCGGAAATGTTTTGAATTTGAATATCTCACCCATCCGACCCATCCGTCTCAACTTCTTAACAGGAAATCCCGTTCCTTCGTCATCGATTGGGGAACCGGTTTCCCCGTCTACTGTCTAGTGTTCTATTTTCTCGCCATTCATCAATCTGGAGAAGTGTTCCTTCCTTAAATTCCGCATAGTCTGAGCATCAGTCGCTATATCACTTCAAGAGTTTACTTCAGTGTGAAAACCTTCTGTAAATTGACGCCTTTTTGGGTAGAATTTTCGTACATTATCTATGTCGGCCAGCTTCTCAAGCTTTTCAGACTCACGCATCTCGACCTCGTTCTTTTATATCTACGCGTGCATCTTGCTTATCTCTCGGTATCTGTTCCACCCCGCTCGTGTAGTGGTCGATCGGAACTTTGCGAGGTTGACAGTCTATTTTCTCCCTGCGGCACGGCAATCCTTATCGTATCATTCTGTTTTTTTATGGTTATTAGTTTTACGAACCAGACACAGACAAGTACCTTGAAGAATTTTTTTGTGTTGGAGTCTAGCACTACATAGCACTACAACCCATATTGGTCTTGAATTTTCCTACAGTTGACCACCCTGGCGTTGAAGTCGCCAACCATAATTTTCACATCGTGACGGAAGCAGCACTCATAAACTCGCTTCAGGTGCTCATAAAAGGCATCCTTGGTCCCATCGGGCTTTTATTCCGTCATTGTGTGGGCGGAAATCATCGATATGTTGAAAAATTCGCTTTGATGCGGATTTTGGCTCGACTTTCCTGAGTAAATTTACGCTCCTTTATTCGGCCGCTGTAGTAAATGTCACAAGGACCTACTTGTCTACTTCCATGTCCCGTCAACCAAACTTCTTGAGCGGCAGTGATGTCAATTAGTAAATCTTACGAGAACATCAACCAACTGGGCAGATGCAGGGATCGAACATTCCGGATCCATACCCTTGAATCATAGTCCTTAATACGTTTGTATCTATGTGAGGTCCCTCATCCAAGGCATCCCTAAGTGACGGTTCCCAAACCCAACGCAAAAGCTCGGTAGGCCGTTAGGCTTAAATTTTTATATAGCGAGCCAGCCGCTTGTTTCAAGTCAGACGCCCGCTCGCAGACGCACCTCAGGTGAACAGATACTACAATTAGACTTCAACGAACCCTCATAAGACTACCCAAGGGGTTGGTTACCTATAGTGATAGATTTGGGCGAAAAGTTCATATTATTATGTGAAGACGGTGTATTAGTTGTGATCTTGAAAAAACTAAGAGACTTTGGAACACAACTCAATTTTGAGTTTCTTATTGGCAACAAAATGAGGATGCATCTCGTCGATTATGACAGAACGAACTACATATATTACATATGTATATGTATACAAAATAAATGCAACGAAAGCTGCTCTTATCAGTGAAACCGTTTATTTTAATTTCTTCAGTAAGATAAAGAATAAATACTTTCATGTAACTTTTAATTTTAATCGTTAATAAATAACAGTATTTCTACATACATTCATAACACACGTACTCTTGTTGGCACATAAATTCTGGCACAACCAACTTTCGCCAATTAAATTCGCTCACCTGAAAAGAAAGTAAGTCAGATTAAATAATATATTATAGCAAATGGATTTGTTTATTACTAAAAACTGGTGAACCAATAAATTAAGTAAAAGTATTTATGCATGTAGATAAGAGTATAGTCAGAAGTAATGTCAAAAGTAATAAATTAAAATATTTAATAGAATAAAAAGAGGAAATAAAATCTCCGGTTTGGGCATAAATCTGAAAACTCATATTATTTAATTAACTTTTATGAAATTTGAGTACAAATATACGCATATATATTTCTTATAAATTCAGAAAGTGAAATGTATTTATTTGCCCAAAATGTGAGAAAGCAGAATGTACGTGTAAATGCAAAGTGCACTTAAGCCGCCCCAAAAAAGCCCTTTCACAGCCGGCTGACACGGTGGCCCTAACCAAGCGGCTATTAAATTTAAGTGTTGGCCACTTGGCGCGTTTTTGACCTGAATACCAAAAGGGCACAGATGCGTAACACGCAATGTTGACTTTATCAATGAAAATCAGTGCAAATAATGGGATGACAAAAAATATTTTTTTTTTTAAATTTGTCTTTTTTTTCCTTATAAAACGTTTACATTTTAAGGCAAAATTAATGAAAAAAATACGATAAAATGCAACTGTATTATGTAGGTATTTTATATAATTTTTTTTGAATTTTTTTTTTATTTTTTTCTGGCCACTGAAAAAGGAAATCATTGCCAACGTCATTTAATGGCACGAAAAAAATAAAAAAAAATTTAAAAACAGAAAAACAACAACTTCACTCATGCAATGCACATACGTAAAAGGAAATTGCCACAATTTATGATGGGAAAAATGGTTATTTCTGTTACTGAGATTTATTATTTTTTCTACGTTTTTGGCATTTTATTTTTGCAAATTTTTTCTTTTATGGTCAAAGATGCAGACAATGAGATATAGCGATGAAATGACCATTAAAAATTGTAATGAGCGACTTGAACAAAAATGCTAAATTACAAACATGCATGCATACACATATATGTATATATATATATATTTAAGCGAACATATATATTATATATTTTTGTATATATGTATGTATGTGAAAACCCATCTTTGAGCTTAAATAACTGCATGAATGTCTGAATAAGCTTACGCACATTACTATACAAATAAAGCAGGGTAAACGTACATATGTCTGTACAAATATATACACATATATATATATGCACATACTAGCATATCTCTCATTCGTAACCTTAACTAGCCAACGGCGACAGCACCAGTGGCAGCCAACAAGTTGGAGACACCGGCAATTAGTGTTGATGTGAAATTTTTCATGGTAAACGACGAAATATAAAGAGATATACAAAATACTGATAAAGATGCAGAAAGCAATAAAAAAGAAAGAATATGCAAAAATAAAAATAAATTGTCTATATTTAATGATACACATGTGAAATGAACATATTAACGTGTTTTAAGCTCTTAACGTAGACATATGTACATACTCGTAGTATATGGGCAATAACAGTAGGGCAGGAAATGGTTATAAAATTTTAGTAGTATGAACAACAGAAATATATTAATTTTAATTAAGTTCCATTCTCAAACACAGATGTTTATTCTTCCTGAGATTATTCAATAAGCAATATTGCCAATTTTCACTGTCGCTCAATATTTGGGGTTTTTGGCGTATTTCCCAAATTTTTGCAGACCAATTCAATTCAATAAGCTCACAATTTTAATCAGGAATATCATCAGTGATAATATTTTTCTTTAAGTTTTTCAACTAAATAGGGTTTTTCCTATACACTTAATTAAATAAATTTAGCTAGCATGTGAATTCCACTTAAGCTTTTAACCCTCGAAAAAGTTATTTTCACTTTCTTTTTTCTCTCAGCATTTTTCTTCTTCAGTAAATTTCGCTTAACATTGTCGATATTTTCAAAATTAATATTAACAACAACAGATTACATAAAATACCAAAAAAAAAAAATATGGAAAAAAGTGAAAGGCTAAAAGAGCGAATAATTCCTTTTATGACCACACACAGTAGTGCTTATATAATTATCCCCATAAAATAAAAAAATTTTGATGCGCTTCATTGTGCTTGCAAATATTTAAAAACAACTTTCAGTAGGAAATTACAAATTACAACAATTAAAGAGTAATAACAATTAAAGCCTGCCACAATATTATACTCCAAAGTTAAAGTATAAATAGCCAACTGTGGGTTTATTGGTCATAAAATGAAAATTTTCGGTAATTTATGGAGCATAGCTAGAGGATAATTGTAAACGAAATACACTTGGGGATAAAAAAAATAATAACAATATATAAATAAATATTATGATATTAATGGAATTCAAATAAACTGAAAATATTAAATTTAAATGCATATAAAAAAAAATAAAACAAAAAAAATTCAAAAGTTGAAAGCTTAATTTATTTTATATTATTTTATTTTATTTAATTTTATTTCATTTAATTTTATTTTATTTTAGTTTATTTTACTTTTTTTATATTATTTTACTTTATTTTAATTTATTTTATTTTATTTTATTTTATTTCATTTTATTTTATTTTATTTTATTTTATTTTATTTCATTTTATTTTATTTTATTTTATTTTATTTTATTTTATTTTATTTTATTTTATTATATTTTATTTTATTTTATTTTACTTTATTTTATTTTTTTTATATTTTTAATTTTATTTTATTTGTTTATTTTTATTCTATTTTATTTTATTTTTTTTTTTATTTTATTTTATTTTATTTTATTTTATTTTCTTTTATTTTATTTTATTTTATTTTATTTTATTTTATTTTATTTTATTTTTTTTTTATTTTATTTTATTTTATTTTATTTTATTTTATTTTGTTTTATTTTATTTTATTTTATTTTATTTTATTTTATTTTATTTTATTCTATTTTATTTTATTTTATTTTATTTTATTTTATTTTATTTTATTTTATTTTATTTTATTTTATTTTATTTTATTTTATTTTATTTTATTTTATTTATTTTATTTTATTTTATTTTATTTTATTTTATTTTATTTTATTTTATTTTATTTTGTTTTATTTTATTTTATTTTATTTTGTTTTATTTTATTTTGTTTTATTTTATTTTGTTTTGTTTTATTTTATTTTGTTTTATATTATTTTATTTTACTTTATTTTATTTTATTTTATTGTATTTTATTTTGTTTTGTTTTATTTTATATCCTTTTATTTATTTTATTTTATTTATTTAATTTTATTTTATTTAATTTTATTATATTTAATTTTATTTTATATCATTTCATTTTATTTTCTTTTATTTTATTTTAGTTTATAAAGGAAGTAAGGCAAAAAAAAAAGAAAAATATAAAAAATAATAAATTTAAATTCAATAAATTAATTAATAAATTAAATTAAAAAACTAAAAAAAATAAAATAGAATAAAGTAAATAAAACAAATATATAAAAATTAAAGCAAATAATTTTTCCCAAAATAAAAGCAGTGCTAAAATCATTTTATCATTATTTAACACAAATCTTCAGGTATACTAAATATATGAGAATACTTTGAATTATCCACACTCAAAACTAATTCGATTTTTCACGCGCCAAACTGCTAAAGTCAGTTGCACTACAGGAGGCACGCCATTCTCAGGTAACTTTCGCGACGAAACTCCAAACATGAATATCAAAAAAAGAAAAAAAAATCAAATAGCAACAACTAGATATCCCCAAACAAGCAAGCAAACATTTATTTTAGCTGTTAGCGTTTTTTTAATTGTTCTCGGCAGAATGTTGATTTCATTTCTTTTCTATACTTTTTCATTTCTTCTTTATTACACGTCTTTTGCACAAACACAACACTCACACGGCCTTCAAATGGTCATCTCGAAAGCGGTCCAAATTGTCGCTCGAGGCATAACAACATATAAGAAAAAGAAGAACAACAACTTTGTACGAGTATGTCAGTCAAATATATACATACAATACATATATTCGTATATTTGTATATAAATATGAAATCTTTCTGATGTGTTTATGGAGCTGGAAGCCACCACACACCACATCAACGACATACATAGTACATACGTGTACTTGGCAGATTTTTGTTAGCAACCCAACGGCGGCGGTAAAGCGAATCCCATGTGTGTCGGCGAGCAAGCGAGTGGCGCGATGCCAGTTAGCAAATTGTTGTTGGGGTTGCTGAAGTTTACTGACGATGTTGACGGAAATCTTATTAGTTTGTTGTTGGAGTTGGGACAAGTGGAAGCTGTGCGCATGCGTACCTGTAGTGTGATGGGGACTCTTGAATACATACATATGCATGTATGTATGTACCTTTGGAGGTTCATATGTATGTATGTATGTACCTTCACGCTGTGTTTTATTTATGTGTGGCGCTTTTTGAACAAAAGCAAACCTCAGTTGGCAGCCAACTGCGGTTGTTGTCGCTCTTGCTCAATGTCGTTGCTTGTTTTGGTTATTTTTTGCAATTTTTTTTTTTTAGTTGTTATGTATATTCGCAGAAAAGCATATGAATGTCTATACGAGTATGTCTTTGTCATGAACGTGTTTTATGCATCCGCAATACGTGCATTAAACCTTATACCTATACGCAGGTATGTAGACATATTTGTTTATATTTATAAAATAAAAAAGCATTTACTTGTCTTAGCTTATAAAAAAGGATTTTCTTTATGTTTTAATGTCAAGAACCTAGCCAAGAGTTGCGAAGTTCTCTAAAATAATAGAGCCAAGCTCTGAGTAAGAATCAGAGACACTATTTTTTTTACTCAATAGTATGGAATTAGAGACTAGTTTGTATAATATCGCTCTTAACAGATAATGACCTCAGGGAACAACATGCGGAATTGCTTCAAAAATGATATCCTAAACTTACAAAACCGGTAGCGGGACAAGGTCATGGAATTTAATATATATGCTGCTACCATGAACAATTAGGGACACTTTCACTAGCAACCAGAGAGGAAAGAAAGTTATTACATACTCTTTAGGTCTCTTTAGAAGAGCTTATGTAATGAGAGGTACAACCTCAAGCACTGTTAATCTCATTTGCCAACAAAAGTGCTCAGTATGTGATGGTTACCAGACTTTAATCGAAATTCAACCATTTATTTCCTACTGGTTATCTCAAATTCAGCTTAAAGGTTTTTGTTCACGTCCTTAGGAATTTCTCTGCTTATACCTGTGTGTATGTATTGTTTCGTTTATATATATGAAAAAATAAAAAATAAAATAATATCTTAGAAGTACATAAAGGACACCGAAAAAATTTGGGAAGGTCGTTTGAGCATCTTTCTCTAAGCATAAATATAAAAAAAAAATTAAAATAAATAAAAATATTAAATGAAAAAAAATGTTTCGAAAAAAACTAAAGAAATCCCAAGAATGGGAACACAAAGAAGAAATTCTTATTTGATAGCTTGTTGTCTGGCTAATTTCGTGTGTTTTTTCTCCCTTTTTTTGCGCATTTACTGACCCGGTCAGTTATTTCGTAAGATTTATTTCTTCCTTTATATTCACATTTGCGTTTCATGGCGTACGTGTTTATCGCTGTATCTTTCTTTGTACATTTATACATAAGAGTATGTGCCTCTGGTATTAGTAGGGATCTTCTACTGTACGTACATATATAAATAAAGAAATAAACTTTTATTTTGCTTAAAAGCTTAAAAGCGACTAAAAAGTGTGTCGAAGATCAACAGAGAGCTTTGATGTTGAGTTGAGTTCATTCGAAAGAAGAGACAGCGTTGATTTCTCGTTACCTTTCCCTGTGGTCTGTTTTTATCTGCTAATGAAAATTTCTTCGGCTCTTTAGAGGTTAGTCATCTCGTCAACCGTCAGCTTTTCGGCTGGGATGTTGATCGGCTTCTCTAAACAAAACAGAGTCGTTCCTTCATTAAAGTTTTGCAGCAGAAAGATTATTTACACCTGATATTGCGATACACAGAGAATAGATGTTCGACGGAGCGCCATAACTTGCGGCTTCTACCCCGGATAAGCTAATTGATGTGGGTCTGCGAAAGCCTAATTAGCAGTTTAGCTTTTTTTGTCACTAGAAAGATGCTTCTTAACAAAATTCCACCACGCCTTATCGGCTTTGTCGGTGTGGTTCCTGAGGACTTTGAAAATTTTGTAGCGCAGTGTTTTAGCAGCCATTTTCCTAAACCAAGCCAAAATCCAAGAGTAATTTTGATTTACACATGCTAACTGGTTTTTTGATCACCTTTGTGGTGATCGGAGCAAAGATGAGAAGGAAAGTAACATTCGCCGTATTCTCGGATGTGGACCAATATCCGAGGGATTTCATCTGAATATGGTCGAACGCACGGCACTGCAAACCTGCAAACCATTTAATGAACACAATACGCTTGAAAAACTAGATTGTGGAGAAGCTCTCTCCTTGATTTGATGAATTTCAATATGAAAGCTTATGAGGTTATCTAAAAGCTCAAATGAAAGCGCTGGCGGCATGAGCCTTTTTTAGCGGCCTTAACCTGGTTCGACAAAAATTAGCTTTTCTCTTTATAGCTGTTGTCGGATATCTGTCATCCTTCTATCTTCAAACCAGGAAAACAGTGGCTAAATTTCTGAGATATTCGAACAAAATGTATACATACATATTTGGCGCTTTGCAACCTCCAATTTGTGGTATGCGTCTTGATGTTTTTCCAACAAATGGAGGGACCTACAGTTTATACTAAGCCGCCTCCGTATGGCTGATTTTGTATTCGGAGCTTTATTTCATGTAAGAAATATACTCGGAGGGGTTTACATTCCCTGCCGATTTGAATAAATTGAACGAAAACATTCCCAACTAGGTAATCCGTAGGCCGTGTTAACGCTAGAGCACACACTTCTTTAATAACCCATCCAAAAGGAACAGAGCTTAATTGGCAACCATAATATCCATTTGATGGGGAAAACATCCGGACGCATACAGCAAATTAGAGGAGGAACTCGACGGCAAGACTTACGATACCGTCGGGTACCCGTTTTTCGCTACTAAAACCTAGGACTTTTCAAGCGAGAAAGTTTTCAAATTTGCTTTGGTAACTATGGAGAAAACTACGTTAATTCCAGAGTAAAATGAAAATATAATTTATAATTTATAGCAATACAATTCCATAGGCAGATCCTAAATGCAAATTTTTCTAAATAATAATAATAATAAATTCATACACGTCGAACTAAAGTGCTCACGAAATACCCACTCATCAAATGCACTGAAAGCACAGTTTTGTACAACAAAATGAACTATTAAATTTCACTGTCAAGAAAATGTCAGAAATCACTACTCGCACAAACACACACACACACACACACACACTCCCCCTCCACTGCCACACTACGTCTCTGTGATTTTCCTGCCAGTAACACTTAGGCACTTAACGCCTAATTGAAGTTGCCCAGCCTCTGCAACACTTTTATCCATCCTGCACGGAAAACAGTATGTACACAGATACATACAAACGTGCACCCAGCAACCATCCTCTGGAGAGTGTCCGTCCACTCACACTTTGCACATGTCAAAATGGCGTATAGCATGGCACAGCGGTGTAGCTTATAATCAAATCATAAATTTTTTATCTATAACGCCACAATGACCATCGCAGAGGCCAACCGCAGCAACAATGTACGTGGATATATGTGTTTATGCAACTTGGTTGCACGTTGCGCATCTAATCGCATGATTTGCATTGCAGATAACCAACAGCGAGCGAGTGGTGTGTAGCTAAGACAAGACAAGGCAAACAGCAATTGTTGTTGTTGTCAATGTTGTTGTTGGTGCGACTGCTGTTGTTGATCACGCTGATACACTGACTTTTGTAGCTTTTTGTACAATATTTGCAAATGCGAATGTTGTTGTTGGCTGTTGAACTTGTTACTCTTGTTGTTGCTGCGCTGATTGCCCGCTGATTGCGTTCTCCGCAACTACTAAATCTTACACTGTTGCAGCAGCAGCAACAACAGCAGCCGTGGCGTGTAAAACATGCCACATGTGGTCAAATGCTAACAAGAATTGGCAGGAGGAAACCAAAAAATAATGGAAAATGAAAAAGTGAAAAATTTAGAAATAAAAATAAAAATAAAAATAAAAACTAAAAAACTTAAAATTTTTCTGCCATTCAAAGGAAAAGCGCGAAAAATTAGAAAGACGAATGCGTTAAGCAGTTGAAGCTACGCGTGCATTCCCGCGCAGCTGCCACAAGCATTTCTGTGTGCGCCAATGCGTTGACATGTTGATGTGTTGATTGCGAAAAAAAAAATAATGAAAAGTAAAAAAAATTAAAAAATTCAAATATGATATTATGAGCATGCGGGGTGTTGAAATCGCCGCAATGTGAGATTTGAAGGAAAAAAATATGAAAAAGTGAAAACTCGCAGAGCTTTATTGCTGGCTGTTACATGCAACAACTTCTCGTAGCAACAACTATTGGTGGCTATGTGGCGGTGTCTACTGCATGGCATATCTGATAACGCTGCATGTGGCAAGTGTTAATCTAAGCAAACAGCACTACATCGCGGCAACAAAGTGTGGCGCGTATTTATTTACTTTGTTATCAATGGTTTTGTTGAACTTTTCGGTACATGAAAGTGATGTGTCACTGATGATATCATGAGATGAACTGATTTCAATATAGTGAATCTACTGCAAGTAAAAAGTGAATTTTTATGGAGATCAAATTCGTTTTATTAGTAATAAATTCATATACTCTCATTGCGAGCTTTCACTGAGCTTTTCACTATTTCATTGATTTATGACTTCCAAACCAATTTCAAAAAAAAAAAAAAACAAAATAAAGTGGAAAGCTTTCATTGAGCTTTCTTGCGAGCTTTTAAAAATCGCTTAGATACATGAAAACAAATAATTAATTTCTCAATTTCTAGCAAAATTTTTCAAGTACAGTACTAAACTTTTTCAGAGTTTCCTATAAGCTTTCAGAAAACATTTAATTCAATTTAATTGCAACTAATCCGAATCAAAAATGCCGCCCATTTCTCGAATAACGATTAAATATTCTAAATACATTAACAAACTTCTGGCGAGTTTTTTTTTGCAAACACTCAGAAATCAATTAGTTTAATTTAAACAGCGCATTTCGCCGATTTCTAAAATTTCTCTCAAAGTTTCAAGTACATACCTACATTACAAAACTTTTACAGAGAGAAAACGCGTACTTCACTACATACTTTTTATTTCACCCATTTCACCGATTTCTAAAACTCCTAACATATTTTTAAGGTATAGTACTAAGCTTTTACTAGACTTCCTGTAAGATTTAGAAAATCACTTACTTAAATTCATTTACATGCACGCACATAATTTATTCTACCGTTTTTCGAAATTTCGATAAAGCTTTCTGAGAGCTTTTACAATTTACTTAGCTGAAACACATTTACAACTTACACAAAGATACTGAAACTGAAATTCCGATAAAATTTCGCAATTGCAGTATTAAGTTTTGTTTATAGTTTCATAGAGCTTTTTGCAAGCTTTCACAAATCACTTAGTTCAATTTAAATACAAGTAAAGCAAATAATACAATACACCAATATCCGTACCAAATTTTCTAAGCGCAGTATTAAGCTTTTACAAAGCTTTCTGCAAACTTTTAGAAACCTGTTAATTAAATTCAAGGCTAATAACGTGAGCAATCAATTCAAACGTTTTATGAAATTCCAAATAAATTTTTCATTTAAAGTTCGAAGCTTTTTGTAGAGCTTTTTCCGAGCTTCCAGAAATATAATTTAGTTCAATTCTATTTTAAGTTAGAAGAGTTTTTTTCAGTTAGAAGAGTTTTTTTCAGTTCCAATTAACGCGAAACTTTCATTGCTATATTGCAAGCTTTTACAGAACTTTCACGGGCGAGAGCCCGCTCTTAAAAACAAAAAAGTTAATTTTAAAAAATTTATGTTATAAATCCATGTTACTTTTTATCTTTCATGTAACCACAAAGTGTTAAATAAGTGTTTAATGAGTGTGAAAACATTTCCAACTCAGTTTAAAAAAGAAATAATTTAAAAAAGCGTCAGATCACTTATAAAGTCGTTTGTAGTGATCAAAACAGGAGAGTAAACATGATGGTAAATGTTGTTCAAAATTAAAATATTTATAAAAATCAAGCTGCCATAAATAGTGCGTTAATTTGTGTACACGAGAAAGTGGTGGGGAGAAGTAGTGAGTGTGAGGGAAAACATACTCGTAAGTAGATGCTGGTCTTTAAAAAGCGCATGCGCGCATTGCGATCACCTGATAAGGAGCCAAGCGTTGTACAACTAAGTTAAGCAGTTACGTATATATATTATATGTAAGTTGGTAGGCCTACGTACACACTTAAGTATGGACGTAAGTATTTAAGTAAATATTTAAAGCACTCACTGAGCGTAACGCATGCAATACGCAAACGTCTGCCGTTTGGCGCGAGTACAAAGTAAACACACAGCAAATGTGATTACAACAATAGGTGTTAAATTAATGTGCTAACAACAATTTTTTTTTAATGAGCTGTTTGGTTTTGTTGTAATTAAATACAAAACAATTTATTTATTATGCGCAATAAGCCCACCTGTAGTTGGAAATGAAAATGTAGGTATGTATGTGAAGCCCACATATGAACATAGATCAACCAAAAGGCAAGGTTAATAGACGTGGCAGAAAGGCGTACGATCAGTTAAAAACACGCAAGTTTCGGTGGGTCTCTGCGTATGAGAGTATGGTATGCTGCGTGCAGGAAGCAAACATCATGTAACCATTTCATATGTAGGCCCAAAAAAACAGCGCTCAACAAGCACATAATAAATAAGTCAGAATTAGATGCGGCGCGGCGATCAGTGGACGTGACATTATCAGCGATCAACATCAGCGATTGGCCTCTAAGCGCCCAACTACATTTTCACAAATTTTTCCCAACACCATTTTATTTATTATACCTTGCGTGGTTGCCCAAAATATGTGCGTCTGATTCAATGCCAACGCTCCTTGGGGCAATGAATACAAATCATGCAATCGATTGAGATGAAAATTTATGTGCGATCGTTCATCAAAAACAGATCGTATTGCATTGCCAATGTCACGTATGTATGATATGTATAAATTAGTATTGCTGTAAATATTTGTACCTATAGATAAACAACTATGAGCTGTCGAAGTGACAGTGCTGAGGCTTTTTACTTAAACGCCCTACATGTGCATTGACAGTCGACAACTTTTTTACACAGACAGTAATATGATCACTACACAACGTAGTCTAGCTCACCGATCTATTTTGCTTTATACATTTATACGTACTTAATATGCGTTCGCGATCACTTCGATCAATTTACAAACGAACAATAAGTTATGGCAGCAAATAATTATTTTACGGAATTGCAAGTATTTCCTTGCGACTTCGTCGTGAAGATCGCACGCATATCACTTGCAATATTACAAGGAATGTGACCACATTGTGAGACGATCGTAAAATTTTAAAGGGTGCTTTTTCCAAACGTGTGGTTTTATCGAAGTCGAAGGAAACTATTGGTGAGCGCATTACTTTGCGTTGTTGGTCTCTTTCTGGGCCTCCAAGATCGTGCGATTTAACACAGCTAGACTATTTTTGGTGGGGTCGCTTTTCTACGCAGATAAGCCCGCAGACGGTTGACACCTTGGAAGCGAATATATATATCATATATAATATTATTTCTGACATCTGGCCCCAAGTTGCTGCAAAAAGTGGTTTGAAATTGGGCCTTTCGGCTATAATTTATTCGAGCTAGTTGCGGCTGATCACTTGTCCGGAGTCACTGTTAAAACCGTTATATAATAAAGCTAAATTCTTAGCCATAACATGCCTGATAAAAACACCCTTTTTCAATTTAAAAGCACCTATAGCAATGCAATATTACAAAATTCATTGTCTGTCTGAGGTTTGCCGCGGATCACGTGAGTTTGTTTTCTAGCTGATTGTATTCAAACTGAACGATCAGTTCCTCCTATGACACTCAACACTGTTCACTGAAGCAGCAATGTGTGCTGACATTTTTGTGTGAAAACCTATCGATTGTCCTTAAGTGAAAAATATTTTAATAAATATGCTGTAAAAAATATGCAATACAAATTCATTTCATTTAGAGAGTGCGGATATAAATGTGGCACGATCACTTTGTGCGTGTATAAATTATATTGCTTTGGATAACATTTTGCAATTTGCAACTTATTTTTGCAATTTATTTTTGTAGTTATATTAGCACAATTTTTGGCTGCCGGAAATTGCGCGTTTCAGCAACTAAAAATTACAAAATTTTGTCTTAAGCTACTTTCTGTAAGTGGATTTTTTTCACTTTGCTCGCAACATATGCAGCTCGTTATGTTCTCCAGCCATTTGCCGCGTTGAAGCAATGCAGCTTTTAGCTCGAAATGCATGTAAAGTACTTTGCACTCAATATATTTTGTGGCACTTAGTATTCGGTCGTGTAAATATTATACGTTCTTAGGAAGTCATAAAATTTGTACCAATTAAACGCTTAGTTTGTTAGCACTGAGAGAAATATTTTTTGGAAAAATACATATACATATATGTGCTTATATTTCTTGAGCTCCAAAATTGCTTGTTTTTCATTTGGTCGGAAATATTTTCTTGCTTATAATTTTGATTATTTGTTTGTTTATTTATTTATTTTCAATTTTAGTATTTAAACCTTTCCTAATTTTCCTAATTGTGCTATTAAAGATGAGTCTGAGTCGCTTTGTCGCTTGTTGGCTTTATGATGGGCTGACTCATCAAAAATGTGGAAGAATTGTTGACGCTATTAACGACGGTGGTCGTGTCTGTAATGTAGATCGACTGAAGTAGATTTATTTAAACTGTTTCGCCAGGCCAGTGAAAATGGTCGTGAACTAGCCACCTTAACAGAAAAGTTCAAACATTATGAGAGTATGTTCCAGTCTTATAAGTGTTTGGACGTCTGTCCGACAATATTGACTCAAATCATTATTCTCAAAAAATAATCCCTCCGCATCCTTCTAATATTGATTTAATAAATCTGTCGTCACCTTGTCCCCATATAGAGAAGCCTTCAACATCTAAAAAGCAGACTAACGCTCAATTAAACGTTCCTGAGCCTCAATGTGGTACTGAACTGGCTGATCCACCACCAGTAACCATTTTACAAAAATTGGTCGGTAAAGATACCACCAGCGAAGAGGTAAAGTCTTATATCACTTCAAAAATTAAATCTGATGACGTAACAGTGAGAAAGTTTAATTTCAAATATGAAAGGAATATTTAACTCAACTAAACAAACGCTTCCCAATCATGACTCGGCGTTATCTGTTTTAAATAAGGAAAATTGAGATGATCATAATTAAAAAATTTTAACCGGGAGAAGATGGCTTTAATTTTTAAAGCATCTTTAAACAACTAATAAAAAAAAAACTCCAGGCAGTGAAAATTTTAAGCTAATTGGTAAACCACCGAAAATATTTAAGCTTAATTCCTTGAATTTTTACCATATAAGTTAGTACTTGAATAAGTTATTTTAATGTTTAGAAAGCTTCATCAAGCTCCAAAACCATCGACCTTACTCTATACAGAAGCTTGCTGCCATTGAGTGCTAAGTACTTTCGAAGTATAGTATAATACTCTCAGCCTACTGATCATGTGTCTCTTGGTGACTAGTCTTATTGTCTTACCTGTGTTATGGCGTTGCCAAACTGAAATCTTAAAGTTACTATCTGATCTCAATAATCACATTAACTAGAATTGGATAGTGATGGGAAGATTAAATGCTCAATTATTTTATTTCAATAAAGGGTTTCTTTGATTTGTAATTGCACGCTTAATTAATTAAATTTTCATAACCAAATCGTTGGCTTTATGGTATATTCGCATGGTCAACTTTTAGTGCCAGAATATCAAAGTAATGCTGTTGCCGCTTGGGCAAGTCTTTTTGAGCAATTACCTTAAACTCAAAAACATTTATATTCGGAGGCAAACTGAATAAATAATCATTTCTGTGGCCACAGAGGCGATGAGCCAATTCTGTCAATTACAACTCTTGTGAGGAATTAAGGAATTTTTAGAGCATTGTTTCGGTTCTCATCTTAAAAAGTGGTTTTAAGATCAACGTACATCAGTAAAACATCACAAAACTAACTTATTCAGTGCTGCTGGCTGATAGAAGTTTGGAAACTGTTGCTCAAGCTGAGTTCCATGTGCTGGTTTTCGATGAGTCGACAGATTTGTCAGGCCAAGCTTAGGTAATATATAAATTTAACATAATTCAATTTGAAAGCTTATCGTAATAATTAAGGTTATGTGAACTTAATTGATATACATAAAATAATGTTGTCTACATAAATGAAGTAGAATGTGTGCTTGGATTCTTGCAGGCTAGTCTCATTCGCTATGTGAATTCTATTTCAGCAGGACCTTCTACAAGAGAAGTTGTAATAACATTATTAGTAGTTTTTTGTGAACTATCAAAGCATCATGCTCTAAATGATGATGACTCCGGTGACGCTGAAGTCGGAGAAAAAACTTCTTCCTTCTAAGATTGTTCGGAAAAATCGTTTTAGGTAAGATAAAAAGGAGTAATATCAACTTGTTCATATCAATAGGATGGTTAATTGTTTTTTATAAAATATTTTTGATCTGTGTTGGCTTAAGTATTATTATATTAAAAATTATGAATAATATCTCTACGATGAACAATGTTCTCTCAAACATTTTAGCACTTTGGTATCAATTTTTTCGATTTCTTAACCAATAAGTATTTACTCTGATTATCACTCCGAACAACATTAACTACAAATTTGAGGTACAAGTTTTATTCTAAGGACTTGTTTAATTCGTTCTCTACTTATGGAGTTAGTCCCCAAGGTTTGGCAGTATCTACTGTTTTTGTTGTTACAATCTACATAAAAGGGGCTGTTGGGTGGACGTGAAGAAAAGCAAGAATCTTAAAATAAGAAAGACATAACTTGGGACTAGTGTTGGCAAAATTTTTCACACTTCGAAAGTGTGCTATATTTGTGTATCTAAAAGTGTGAAAAATTGTAAACATGCATTTATACATACATACATATTTACGTATATTAATATTCGCTGACTTGAGTGTTGAGAATTTTATTGTTTAGTTGCATATAAAAATAGAAGCTTTTAGCGTTAATAAGTAAATAAGGCGAGAACATTTCTGAAATATGAATTTATAGTAGTTTTTAAGAAAAACTATTTTTGTACTAAAAGTATTTCCTTTAACAAGAAATATATGTAATAGAAGTACCATTATCGGAAGCCAATATTACTTACTTATATTGAATGCATATTGCATGCTATAAATTTTTAACAAGTACATATATTTTTATTACGAGTACTTCATAAATATGCGCATATAAAAGTAGTTTTTACAATAAACATATATATTGGAGTATATATATTAAACAATTATTTTTTCACATTCTCTTTCTACATTGTTTCTAACTTCAATCTCATTTATATTCACTTACATATGTACGTATGTTATTAATAAAATAAAATATTACCATATCAATAACTTTATAATTAAATTGCAATAAACTGCAGAATCTGATTTATTCAAAGCGCCAACTGTGTTTGTCAGCGCTCTAATAACTACCTGTCTGCTTGTTACGCGTATTCGCTTTATGAAAAATGTTCAATTAAAGTCATTAGAAATTAATTATTTGCTTGTATTATAGCAATTTTGAGCAAAAATTTATGTCAGTGCTATTTGGCTGCGGTTTTAAAGTGGTGGCGCACATTTTTGCTTGATTTTCTCAATGAAAATGCGGTTTCTCATTGAAATAAATATCAAATAATGATTATTATAGTAATTTGTTGGAGCATAATTAACTGATATTATTTAATGTCATTAATTGAAATTAGTTGTTTTTTGTTATTACATTCTACATACAAGTTGACTTATTTCATTTATTTAAAAATTATTAGAAAATAATTATAAAGAATTTAATGAAAATCTGACCGTCTTCCCTTCACCTTCGATTTGGAAATAGAAATAATAATAATAATGTAATATAGGTAAATGGCGTTTTATAACCGCTGAATTTATTTTCGGTCGACTCTAGCCGCGGTTAGCATTAAGTTCTTCAACGCTCCTCGAGAAGGATAAACAGGAGTGAAAAACCTCCTCAGGTCAATTTTTAACCAAAAAAAAAGAGGTTTTAGAACAGCGAATACCGCAGAAGATGAAATGATGTACCAACCGGATGAGACCGCCTTTGGAAGGATCTAATGGAGAGCGGAGCTGAATTCCCTCGGTATCTGCAATTAATGCCTAACAGCAAAAAACGAAAAAACTACTTTGCTATTGTTGATACTGCTATGATCCCTCTTCAACTCCATATCTTTCTTAGAGGTAATGGAGTATAGTCTTTCTTCCGGGTATGCAGCTATTGTCGAAAGCCGTAGGGGGCCTTTGGTCACAGCAAAAACTTGGTAAAGCTTCAGAGGACACTCTTCAACATATTAGGATTGAGGGTTCACTGAAGTCTGATTGTATTTCACCACTGTCCCTAGCTGAAACCCAAAAAACAGCTAAAATAAAAGAGATCAATGTTTTGACTTGAAAGATATGTTCTTTGTATGTTATGCCTCTCAACCGATTTTATTTGCTCAAAAACAAAAAAAAATGTACGAATATCATGAAAATATGTTGCAAATATTGTATTATAAGTCCTTCAAACGCCCAATCATCTCCACTACATACATATTAAATTTATTTATTTCACAAGCTGCAAAACATTTTTCAAAACATTCATCATCTTCATTTTCATGGCATTCAAGCATTAATACCCATGCTTCCGCAATTCGGCCGACAGTTCTGACATGCAATGTGTTGCGCATGTGCCGTTTCATGTTATCGTTCACGCCCTGCTAAAAAAAGAAGAAAAATAATAATAATTTGCATATACGGATATTTATGCATATACATACGTATATATTTCGTATAAAATATCCATACAAAAAATATGCTGAGCTCAACAGAAGATTTTTTAATTTTATTTTTTAAGTTTTGTGGATTTTAATGTCATTTTTGTTAAATTTATGTTAATAAAAGGTTAAGGAAAATTATATATGTATGTATGTATTTGCATACATTTATCATATGCAAGGAACGAATTAATTTTTTTCTTTTAATTTATTATATATTTTTTTTTTAATTATTCGCCTGTATTTCGGAAAAAGAAATTTGCAAAAAAAAATTTCAAGAAATTTATGCTGTGAGGTTAAAGGCTTTGTTGCCACATTAACTTTTGGGTGTCATGCTCATATTATTATTTAATTTTTTATTGTATTTTATTTTATTTTTTTTTTTTGGAAGTGCCTTTTTTGCTCTGCATTGCGCTTAATATGTATACCTATATGTGTATGTATGTACCATATATATTGGCGTGAAACTGCTTAAATGCCATAAAGAAGCGCAGATAATTGCAAGTACTAATATATATGTATGTACATACAGATAAACAGTTACAAATGTATATATATTTATGCAAATATGTATGAACACACAATGTAGTTGGCGCACGGCTAATGACACTACCGCTTGTTGTTGTTGTTGGTGTTGCCACAATGAAACCAATCAGCATGCAACACCGCGAGTCAAAGCAATTACTTTTGATTACGCCTCACTATTGTCTTTTGTTGTTTACTTTTTCGTGATATTTACAATTTGTAAGGCGCGACGACACCCAAAATTATTCTACATAAATCTGCGTATACAAACGAACATAGGTACATATATATTTTAAGACTCGCTACAAAATGACAGAGGCGCAAAAGCGAAAATTAAATTAAATTAAAATTTCATTTGCGTGCGTGTTATATGATATGCTGCAAAAGAAACAACAAAAAACAAAAACAAATAAAAAATAGCATAACTCAATTTTATTGTTGTTGTCTGCAGAATAAGCATACGAGGAGCCAGAGGCATTAATTTTTGCTAAGACAGGAAATGAGACGAAAAAGAAATAAGCAGAGACACGGAGCTATGCAGCAAATACATATAGCGCGTTCGGGTAGTCTTCTACCACATACATACATACATAATTATTTGTATGTTTGCAAAATATGTGTCTGCTTTGTTGTTTCATTTCATTTTAGTTTATTTTATTTTAATTTGTTATTATTTTTATTTTTTTTTTAATTTATTTTATTTTTTTTTTAATTTATCCCAACCAACTGAAGCTCTGCGTCTGCGTCTGCGTCTGCGCCATTCAAACTAATTTATAATGACACTTTGGCGTGGTTGAGCGCGATTTTTATTTTAAATTAATGTTGACACGCTTAAATAAAATAACACCACCACAACAATAACAACAACAGCAGTAGCAGAAAATATCAAATAAAAATAAAAAAATATGCAAAATAAATATAAAAATAAATAAATAATATAAAAGAATGTATTATACAAATGAGCAGCGAAATTCTTCACCTCATAAAAGCTTTGGAAATTCTACAAGAGCTCTTTGGCAAGAATTCGCTGCAGTTATACAATTATAATAATAACAACAAAAAAATAACAGCACATAATGGCTGCCAATCTTCTATGGTGGTTGACATTGCATGCTTCGTCGAGCTCAGTTCTTGGTGTCTCAAAACTTTTTGAATATGGTATGCGCATAATTTTTGAATATTTTCGTTAAATACACAAAAGAAAACAATTTACTTTTGTGCAGAATTTTTGATACTCTTCAGAGAGAAGTGACATTGGTCCATTTCCTGGAGAGAGGAATAGTCCGATTGTTTGAATATGCGAGTCCGCGAACCTCTTTCCGAAGAGAAGAAGAGTCTTTCAGGAGAGAAGCGTAGTCTTCCTGTTAGTCTTAGCGAAAAGCCAGCAAAAGACCAAATTTCCCAGCCTTAAATAAACTAGGTCATCACCTGATCGAATAGGTCAGTCCCTGATCGTAAAACCCTTCCGAGATATCATAAAAGCAATCTGACGAAATTTCAAGTCAATCGGCTGTTAACTTTTGGAGAACCGCCGCTGCAAACGGACATAAGAGTTTTCTTTTTTTGAATGGGTCAGCCCCCTGTCCGCTTCCCGAATTTTTTTTTCGGATAAAATCTTATCAGGAATCATAGACATAATCTGACGAAATTTCAAATCAATCGGTCGGTAACTTTTGAAGATTTTTGGAAATTACTGGATTCTTTCAAGGGGACATGAGATTTATATGTATATAAGAAGAAGAAGATTGTATGGGAAATAGAAAAGGCCTGTTTTTAGAGTTTTCCCGACATTTATTGGAAATTTTACACCCTCACTAGACCTCCACGAACATTTCCAAGGCCAAGATAAGATAAATTCATTCAGCCGTTCTCGAGTTTTAGCCAGATTACAGCACGAGAAGAAGTTGCTTTTACACCGCTATGACTGAATTTGGTATCCCCATAAAACTTATACGGTTGTGTAAACTTATGTTAAGCAACACCAAAAACTCCGTCAGGATCCCAACAGACCTTTCTGAGACATTTGATTCCAAACGAGGTTTCAGACAAGGTGATTCCTTATTTAATTTATTGCTGGAGAAAATAATATGAGCTGCAGAGCTGAATAGAGAAGATAAAATAACAGCGCCGTGAATTCGACTTTCTCCAGACTGGATAAGGAAGCGAGGTGTAAGGGTCTGTTAGTGAATAATGGTAAACAAATATTCATCGCCTTCGCGATTCTGCTCCCTCGTCACTGTTGACAGTCATAACTTCGAAGTCGTAGATAACTTCATCTATCTTGGAACCAGTATTAAAACCAACAAGACTCTCAACCTTGAAATTCAAAGCAGAAGCAGTCTTGCCAACAGGTGCTACTTTGGACTGAGTAGGCAATTAAAAAGCAAAGTCCTCTCTCGAAGAACAAAGAACAAACTCTATAAGTCACTCATCATTGCCATCCTATTACATGATGTAGAGGCATGAGCGATGACAATTTCTGATGAGTCGGCGTTGGGACGTTTCGAGAGAGAAAGATTTGCGTAAGATTAGTGGCAGGGACGAAACAATGTGCTGTAAAAGATATAATATACGGCGACATTGACATAGTTCATCGAATCATGAGACAGTGGCTAGGTCCTGTGCTCAGTAGGAATGAGCATACTCCAACCTTGAAAGTACCTACCGACGGAAGCAGATGGACCCCATTTCCGTTGGAAACACCAGATAGAGAATGACCTGACAACACTTGGTATTATCTATTGGATCCAAGCAGTGAAAGGAAGGAGTGAATGGCGCGCTGTTGTTAACTTGGCTACGCCTATATATTTTAAGTCGTCATAACAAGCTAGAAGCAAGCTAACAGTTTAGAAGCTTTGCCAATTAAAAAACAAAAAAAAACAAAAAAATTGCTAATTAAAAGGAAATGTAATAAAAAATTATACACTCACAAAAAAATGTAATTTTGTAATAATTAGTTGAAATAAAAAAAATTTTTTATTTATTTCGAATTTTCAAAATTTAAATTAATATCTTATTAATTTGCCATACAAAATAAAAAAAAAAAACAATATTATTTTAATTTAAGATAAAAATTGCTCAAGAAAATAGCAAATAATTGAGTGATTAAAAATCAAATCAATAAATATTTAAATACTTAAATACGCATATACATACGTATAATACTCACAAAATATTCCTTAGCCAACCTCATTCCACATCGAAATTACAGAGCACTTAATTCAGCCAGCGTTGAATAGCAAAAAAAAAAAAACAAAAACAGCAAATATCGAAATTCAGTGGGCAGATTGCGTATGAAAATATCATTTTAATTAAATGAATGTGCCAATTAAATAAGTGTTTGTTTGTAGCAATAATTTTGCATAGCTAACATACATATATACATATGTATATACATACAAACATATGGATATACACGAGAGCGTGTGGGCTTACGGCACGAAATGAGATTAGTGGTCAATGCGAGTGGTGGCGTCAGATGGGCTTAAGCAGCTCAAAAAATCAAAAGAAGGCAGACACTCTAGCAAAAGCCACTCCAAAGTCTGTCTATTATGGGTCTTGCTGGATAATGGTATTGAGGCTGGATTTCTAATGAAGTTTGCCAAAGTGTGGCAATGCACACATGTAGGTATGTATGTGTATAGCTAAGATTATAATAAGCAGCTGTAATAAATAAAAATTTCGAACAAATATGCGCATATTGAAAATATTTTTATTTTGTTTTTTTTTTTTAATTTTTTAAGTTTTATTGGCAAATTTATTTTCATACCATAAACGTCCTTGGTTGGCACATATATATGTACATATGTATACTGGGTGCTTAGCTCAACTTGTGGTGGATTGGTGAATGGCAGCATCTCTGCCAGCAATTATTGTTTGAAAATTACAAATATTTCGGTAATTGACAGCTGCTTGAAATGTACAGCGCATCGCATTGCATTTTTATTTTTGTTATTTTAGGAATTTATAGTGGCATCATTTTTGGCTTTGTAAAATTCTTTTCTAAATAGCAATGATTCTGCAGATTTTCTATTTACTAACAACAATTTCATGTATTTTATAATTCATTTTATGCTTCCACAATTTTCATCTGAATTTTTATAAACAAAAAAGAAATAATATTTAATAAAGGGTCGATTTTAAAGACACGTGGATTTCAAGAAGAACTAAAACACATATAATTTAATCTTATTGCTAAGAATTTAGTTTTATTATAATGAGAAGGGTTTGCCATTAATTTTTACAAATGATTTCGGGCAAGTGACCGCCGCGAATAAATTCCAATTTTCGACCAATTTTTTCAGCAATTGGTACCATATGTCAGCAATACTGCGCCTTTTCCAAGGCGGTTGATGAAACTTCATACATACACAAATATATGTATGCAAAGGACCAACGCCAGAGAACGTACTTGACGAAACGCTCGCATCCAAATACGGAGAAGTTGCGGTAAAGAAAAGGAAAGTACTAGATAAGAATTTACCATTTTTACAATTTAGAATACCCGAGGTAAACAAACTGAACCACCTTCAGACAAATCCGTGAAAAGGTCAACAAAATGCCTAAGTAATCATTAAACTGTGAAGACATGAAGGAAGCTAATAAAAACTTTACCACCGTCTTAGTTGATACCTTTAAACGCTCTTGCCCACTTCGCAAACCCAAGATCACTCGAGAACCGATCTGGTGATACGCTCAAGTGTGATCCATTAAGAGGCAAACGAGAAAATGCTTGAAACCAGCGATGGAATCAATACATTGCTGGAAAGCATATCTATCAGCTCTATATAAAAACACTATAACGCAAGTCAAAAGAAACAACTGCCTGAAATATAGCAGTGAAGGCTATGGAAAGTGCTGCCGATAGAAATTATAGGAGCTACCAGAAGTTACCCATAAAATCGGTGGACAGTCTAGTATTCAACAATGGAACGAAATTACTAGAAATACATCCTAACGTTCGCTTTCTATTTCACTCCCTAGAATGCGAGCGCATAAAAGTGAACACCAGCATAAAGTGTAAGGTGCTTAGCCACTCTAAAATAGATTGTTTGGGCGATGCAGAGCTTTCCGGATTATAATTAACCAGCTATGAATGGAATTCTCCTACTCCTGCAAGGGAAAGACGATAGGAGTTTCTGTGTTAAGCCTTTGAGTCTATGACATGAGTAGTTCTCCTAAATAAGATAGGGCAAGCAAGGCAGTTATACAAAGTACTACCGTAAAATCAGCTTAACTAGTACTTATTTTTTTTAAATTTTAAAGAAGTCAATTCAAAGACATCCAATAAAAAATACAGATAGATAGATAAACCGCATTGTGTACGCTTTCAAAGCCGCATGTCTCTACAACTGAGCCGTTGAAAGCATTATTTCGTGGGTAAAAAATAAATTCGTATAATCTCAAAAAATGGCTACACCGGCCAGCAACTTTTTCTGACAACAACATTGTTTTATGTCTCTTCGAAAACATCCAGATTTATGTTAAACAAACAGAGAGGACTCATTTTTTAGAGATGGTGTTCGAAAATCACCAGGGAGATGGGAAAACTTAGTCGCTTTCGAAGGACAATACTTTGAATGATGTATTCTTTAGCATTTTTTTAATAAAAAAAAACATTTTTTGTAACACAAAAAAAAACAAAACAAATTAATTTGTTTTTATTATAATAAAAATATTTTCAACTAAAAACCTCTTCAGTTCGATGTCAACATTGCTTTGTGTTTCCACAGGTAAATTCCTTCAATAACTTTTATAACTAAATTAAATAAATATTTCTCCAATACATACTAAACAAAATTGTTATTTCACTCTCTCCTTCACTACACCAATTGCAGATAATCACAATACACCCACTGTGCAACGCCGTTTTTACGATGTTGCAACTGGCAGTGTGGCAAGTAACGACCAACAAATGGAATTTCATTGCATTTCACTATTTGCAATAACTGTTATTGCTTTATTTTTGCTTTCTCATGATAATAAAAAAAGACTGGCATTTTTTCTTAGCTTTTAAATGCCACATAAATTACAATGCAGAAATCAAATATGAAGAAATAAAGAAACTTAATTACAACAACGAAGAGGAAAAATCTGTGGATGCCACAAAAACAATAAATGAAACAACAAAGCGCTGGTGGCACAAAAAAAAACAATTTTATTATTATTATAATTTTTTTTTTTGAAAATTAATGTGCACATTGTGTTGAGGTGAATGTCAAGGTGAGTGGCTAAAACCAATATTGCAATGTTTTTCACTTTGAAAACAACAAAAAGTGTTAAACAATTGTATGATTGTGAGACTGATGCCATCAAACAGTAGCCGTAAATTAATAATAAATGTTTATGGCACTCTTGAGAGAGAAAAAATTTAAAGCTTCACATAAACTCTGCTTTGCCGGTAATCAAGTGTGGGGTTTTCTTTTATTTGATGTTGGTAATTTAACTATAAGTCTTTAATTCTTCTCTTTGATTGACATTTTAACTGCTGGAATCAGTCACGACCGAGGTCAACGGATTATTTGTTTGTTAGTTAGACTATGTTCATATAAAATGGCTTATTTATAAAGTATTGATAGCTCGATTGAGTTAATTACCAGCGGTTGATGACAGAATAATATTAAAATTGGAAAAAAATAGCTTTAGCTCAAATGGTTTGAAGTCACTTCTGTAGAAATTGCCCAAATAGTTGTAATGTTGTTCCCGAATCCCAACAAAAATTAAGAGCAATGGTGCGTAGTTCAGAAGCTTGAATCTTGTGTCGGTCTATATCTCCTAGTGAAAACACCACCGACAACTTTTCTATCAAATTAAACACGCCTTTGACGGTGACAGCAATAGTCCACACTGCCATTCGGAAGGTCAGGCTTCGACCAACTTTCAAAATTATAGAAAATTAATTTTTCTAACGGCGGCCGCCCCTCAACAGGGAATGTCAAGCCCTCCGAGTGTATTTCTGACATGAACTAAATGCTTCTCATAAAGAGACATCGGTCGTTCGGAGGTGGCTTAGTATAAACTGTTGGAAAAACATCTAATATGAAGGAGAAGTTCGGCCGGATATCGCTTCGGCGGCTACAAAGCGCCAATGATATAATGATGAAGTGTAGAATCATCAAATAGAACGTGCTAGGCATATTGTGTATTCACCCAATACCGCTCTTGAGGCGCTGGCTACCGAAGTAGTTACTTAGATTAGGTTAGGTTGAGTGGGTGATCTTAAGTAGAATTTTATGTCACAAAGTTGTATTGTCCTAAGTTTTTCAACCAGGTACGAAACGAGTATTTTCAATCTCAGCTGAGCATTTAGATTCAGGAAAATGGAGAATAAGGTGCGTTAATCTCTTTCTCTGGAGAATTTGAGCAAAAGGGATCTGGAAAATCAGACAGTGGCTGGATAAAAGCCACGTGTGAGATTTTTTGAGAACAAGGGCAGAAACTTCGCAGTTTTACATGGTCCACTTATAGCCGGATCTTGCAATCACGCTTTCAGAAGTTGCAAGCTATCGTCCGCAAGTCTTACCCAAGGTCTAACTGACCAGAATCAGGCCGAAATTTGACGAAAAACTCGTACTTTTGCCATGTTCGTCAATAACGACGTGGTGGTACCCATACGAGCAAGCTCATCAACTTTTCCGATGACCTGGTATACATCTTGGAAATGATAACAAGGTACTGAGCTTCGCTAAACATAAACTAAAACTGCTGTCGGTAAAAATTTGTTAATCTCTGCTTCTTCTTTGTAATTAGCGTAGGAAGCGGTTAAGCGATATAGAAGACTCAGCAATAGCGCGCCACACATATCTTCTCTCCACCGTGCGGAGTCAATTGGAGACGCCAAGTGAAGCCACGTCCAACTGATCTCTCTAATGTGGAATAAGAGTCTTCCTTTCGCTATTGATAGCCGCCCCTCTACAGCCTACACCTACAGCCTACACCATCCTACACCACAAGCCACCAGTTACACAACCAATCAACCAACCACTTACCAATTTGCCAACATTTCGTATCATTTTACGACCTTAACAAGCCCAAACCAATAAAACAACAACAATTGACAATAAATCTTCACTTAATAAAGCCATACCATACAAACAAATAGCTTGCAATAATCTTGGGGAAAATTATATATGTATGTATGTATGTATGTATGTAAATTCTATAAATAAACACACCTCAAATTGAGGAGAAGAAGAAGAAGAAAACAACCTAGTCATATTAATTATTGTAATTCATATGTATTTATTTATTAACAATATCTGCACATAAATCAGTCAATAAAATGCAATGGAGTGCAGAGTGAGTGAACTAACGAAGCCGCGCAAGCGCGCAGCGATACGACAAATACGATCAGATAGCTGATGAAGCCGGGTAGAGCCAATAAGAAAAATTAAAAGAAAAAATTTAAAATTAAAAAATGTGCGCTTTGCCACCAACTTGTTGCGCTCAGTAGCTACTAGCTAGGCAAATAAACGCTGGCAAAATCTTCTTGCTACTTGCAGCAGCAACGAAAACAACAACAACAACAATGGTGGCGTAAGAAATAACGCAGCAGGTCGGCCATGTAAGGCTGTCACACCAGCCAAGCGCCAACATATGAACAGCAGCTCTGCAAGCTTCAGCTCAAGCAATAGCAAAGGTTAAGGTGGCGGTTAGCGAGTCAACGCAGCAAGCACCAGCCAAACGAGCTTGAGCAAAATGTTGGAAAAGGTGTTCAAGGTCGTACAAATACAATACAATACAATACGAATGCACTTACATACTCACTTAAGTACTTAAAATCATGAATATATTTAGTAAATAAACATATACGTACATATGTAAGTGTGCATGTAATATTGTCTACAGAGCAGCAGAGCTGCCATTCAACATTTATATTTATGCTAACTACAGCCACACATGCAACCAGCGTTTTGCCGGCTAAAATTTTTAGAAAAAAAATATATTTTTGAAAACTTAAGTGTCGTGTTTGAGTACTTATGCTTATTGCCAAGTGCATGCATACATATGTATATTCGTATACATATGTATTTTTACAATGGCAATTAATTACGTAACATGACTACCATTGACAGTGGCCACCTTTTTCAATTTAAAACATAAATTGGCCATTTGTTGTTTATTTATTTGAGTTTTTGCCGTAAAAATGTATTTTCCAATTTATTTATATAATTTTAATTTTTATAATTTTTTTTTAGTTGTTTATCTTTTTTTATTTGTTTATCTTTTTTGTGCTATCTGTCATGGCGATCATAAATAACGACAAATTTGCATTAAGCAGGAATTTGCCATTTACATAATTTACTATTTAATGTCTGTAATAAACAGTTAAAGTATTTAGTTTTTAATCATCAGTTTTGAAAGTATTCAATTACAATTAAAAGCGCTTAACATCACTAAGTGTTTTGTTTTTTTTTTTTTGTTATACCATTCATGTGCCTGGACTTTGGTCCGAGGAAAGATCCATCAAAATTTATGCTGATCGGGTGAGAATGACGACTGTCTGTCTGTTTGTATGCGAGCTACAAGCACTAATACATTTAAACGATAATTTGTCAGCACCGGCCAGATCGGATGACTATAATATATTGGGCTGGTAAAAAGTAGTCCATTATTATTGCATTAAATTGCAGGCTTTATTCACATTAATAGTTAGAATTAAGCGATTTGTGTCAAATATGCAACGTTTTGCTCGATACCTTTTTGCCATTTTGACCCTGTCAAAAAATTGAAACAAACGATTTTCACAGGCTTCTCTTCACCAGCCAAATCACTTTACTTAGGGATTAACAGATGGTAATCACTTTGTGCGAGATTCGGACTATAAACTGGATGCATAAGAACCACCTAACTAAGCTCTCGGCGCTTATTCTGACGAGTCATTATCGATGCGTGTGATCGGGCGTTGCCGCAATCAAACACAATTCCCTGCTTCTTGGCCAAAACTGGGTACTTCTGTGCGATTGTTTACTGACGCTGCAGGCCCGAATTAAGAGTAATAGTTGTAGGGAAGCAGCTCATTATCGGTTGTTGCCTTGCCAATCCCATCAAACTCTTAAAGAAACCTTTCTGGTAGTCAATCACGGCTTGGAAAGTGTAGACTATGTCGGCTCACTGTCCTTCAACCACGACGGTTTTCATCAACAGTCACCAACCGCTTCAGAAGTGCATTGATATTGCTACGATTCAGCAGCGATCCGCAGATGGAAATTCGGCTCATGAGGTTTCTTCGCGTTTCTTTGTGAATTGAGCTTTCAAGTTTCTTTGTGTATTCAGTCTTTTTCAAGTGGTTCCCGACTGTACTTCTAGGCAACCGAATCAGTGCTCGCATGACGATCAGATTCGACGATTTCCATTATTTTATCGACATTTTCGGCATTAGATGACCACCGTGGGCCATTTTTTACCAGAACGAAATCGACGAAACCAAAATTGTGTATAATTGACTGTTAGAGTTTCAGGACCATAAATACTATTCACAGTTTCAGCTAACTTTTCGCCTTAATCGAAGAAAATTTTTTATAACATAGTGTACTTTCTCTTTACTGGTGTCCATCTTTGATATGTGCCCAAACACTATTGACTTCAGTAAGCAACAATTCTCCCATTTTCTTTTTTAGCACAAAATATTGTGTTTTTAGTGCTATCTAGGGTCTTCTAATTACACTTATAGAACACGAGGCACAGATCCCTAAAGTCAACTGTTGCAAAAATAATGTATTACTTTTTACTAGCCTAATATATACGACCGAATATGAAGATTAGAGTTTTCGGGTCAAAACTACGTCCAAAAAGCATGAAAGGTATAAATAGCTCTTCTTTCTTGTTCTTTAATTGTTTTTGGTGAATGGCTTTAGCACTTACCAATACATATGTACATTTAAACGTGTCTAAGCTAACGCTTTGCTTGACATCTGGTTATAAATCAATGCTTCTGTACTCTCTTATTCTTTACTTTATCATGAACACTTGCATTTGTTGTATGCAAATTTATTTCTTTCCAAAGAATCTGAAGCGTGCAACACGTTTCATTTTAATCATTTCAATTTAATTATTCTAAGCAAATCCGCCTCGCAGTAAACTCCTACGACTACTAAGGTTAGATTCACTTTGATTACTAAAATGAGCAGTTTTTTAGTTTTTTTTTGTTTTTTTTTTTCATTTGAATGAAAAATTTGCTGTTTGTTACTTCTAGTATATGATCTGAGGATATTAGTTTTTAAAAATAAAATAAAATTATTTTCATCTCATTTCATAGAAGATCTTTACAATTATTTAAAATCACGCCCGCATGCCGACTTTTTCGTGTGTCATTAGCACGATTCTTTCGTATGACTCATAAACGGTAGTAAAGTAAGTGAGTCTTAGCTAACTGTTAATTTGCATTCAACTTTTCATTTGAAGCAACAGTTTTTCTACTTCATACCACATTAAACAACTCGTGGGTATATCCTATTTTCAAGCCTTTTCAAACTGCTGAAGTGAGCTCATTCCTCAGCTTATTCTTCATCTTAAAATATAGCCAAATCAACATTTGTGCGCCAGTTGCTTCTTCTTTTCGTTGTTCGGCTTCAATTCCAAACACCGAGTGAATCGAAGTCCAACTCTCCACTTGATTTTTCTAGTAAATTGGATAAATTCATCTGCCTCTACTTCCTCCATCGAATACTTTCAACACGGTAGTATTTTTTGTTCATCCGGATGACATAACCTCTTCGCTGTTCTTAATTTCTCAATCATTGTGCGTACTCATACACAGCTATTCATTCCATCATTTCGGTACTCGCCGTTGGTGCTACATTTAATCCATTTCGGTTAACCTTTTGCTAAAAAACTTTGAATGTCAACTGATCATTTAAGCCTGTGCACCCACATTAGGACAGGAATAATGAGCGACTTGTAGAGCTTGGTTTTTGTTCTTCGAGTATGGACTTTACTATTCAAATGCCTATCCACTCTAAAGTAGCTCCTTTCAATGTTGTCGTAAGCGGCTATAAAATCTTAATATGAGTCGATCCGTTTCTCACGAATCTACCCCAAGTATATGCTGAGTGTCTGGTAATTGATGGATTTACCAGACCAGCTGATAAGTCTCGATTTGTTCGTGGTGGGTTTTAGTATTTTACACAAAAAGCTCTGTAGGACCTTATATACGATATTTAAGGGGCTAATCCCATAGTAATTGATGCATATTTCGGACTCTACCTTTTTTATGGATTAAGCAGAGCCCAACCTGGTTCCAATAATCCGGCATGATTTCGCTTTGATTTTCTTCAAGCAAGCAATGGCTATTCGATCTTCATCGAAATCGAGTGACGGAGTGAGAGATATAATCCAACATCATCAATTGGGAATTCGACTGTTGCATTATCACGGCAATTTAACGGATCGGAGAAGTGTCTCCTCTTTTAGTTCAGTACATTGTAAACATAAGTCACTAGATCACATCTTCGGCCTTGAAGCTTTTTTTAAGTCGCCAAATTTTCGGTTATTCCCTTACCTAGTAGTTTCTCAAACTCTTCTCACTTCCGCGTTTCGGCTCTTCTCTCTTGAATCTGCCCTTTCAAACTTTGGTTTTGCTTTGAATTCTCACAGGAATTCATAGGCATTCATTCCTTTTCATACCAGCTTTACCTCGGCGGGGTCTAGAGGTAATACCAAGTTTTTGATGAGTGCTCTTAAAGAGCAAGAGGGTAAACCGAGTAGAAACCCTGGCTGTATATGTGTTGTGATTGTAGCCTCTCGGCGTCAAACCTATCTAGGGTTTGTTGCTGCGCATTTTGGTTGCAACAAAGTCAAGTTAGGCCTTCGGATCGTATGCGCATTTCCTGGCTGCGAGTTTTTTAAATAGGAGACAGTTATCTAGTTTGAGTAACCTTTTTGAGTTAGAATCTACTACTACAAGCTCAACCCATTTGCGTTTGTTACGTCACGGAAGCCTTCTTCCGTCCATGGATAACACATTTATTGGACATCGGTGATGACACTAAGGACGAGAACTTTAACCAGCTAAGAAGCGGTACTTTTCCAATTAAAGAACCGTACAGTCCAGTTGGAAAATTTTGCTAAAGAGGCATAACCGTTAGTTAAAATTATTGAAAATAGTTAAGATTAAAACCAGAATTTTGTTCTTACCAAAATATTAAAATATTTGCCCACGCATACTATAACGGTATAGCTCCTCCATTGCATGATGACTTTATGTTACACTTCACATTACTAAGCGTATTATCGCAGCATCTCAAATGTGCTCTTGCCAGCTTAAAAGCGAATAACAGTACCAGCTTGCAAACACTTTGGATCGCGTGAGTGATATTTAACTTAACAGCGATCGCCACTTTTGCACATGCAACAACAATGAGCATGCAAAACTATTTTCACAGTTTTCGAATTTTCGCACATTTCATGCAAATCTCTAATACCAAATGTAAATATTTTGCTAAAATAGAAAAAGTACATAGCAACTGCAGTTACAAAAAGGAAAATCAAACGTTAGAAAGAGTGCATGCAAAACACTTAACTGTTAAATATCTGGCAGGCTCGCTGGATTCTGTGCGCACGCGCAAGTCTAACGAAAAATTAGTATACGAGTATATAGGTATGTATGTATGTACGACGCCTTCTTGGTAACCATAACATCACGAGTAGCAAGGCATCAGCTAAAAGAACAACGCTCCAGCACCGATTTTGCATACCAAGCACACTTATTGTACTTATGGTCGTGGCCTCTACGGGTAGGTAGCCACGCAGAACATGGTTTGTTGTATTTGCATACCACACATTTCAAGCCCCACCGTAAGTTGGTAAAGGCAAAATAGAAAATAGAATAAACAGCAGTCGTCCTCCAGTTATTTGTTTGGCTTTTAGCGTGTTCATTGTTGTTGAGTTTGTTTGCTTTTTTTTGTTAGCTTTTGTTAGCTTCTTTTATGGGGCGTTACTTTCGAGTTCATATTTAAATATTTTACATTTTTTCTTCTGTTATTATGCGATATCAATTTTCAGTGCACCTACTCAACCATGTCACTGTTATTGTTTTTGTCATTATTGCCGTAGCATTCTTGCACTGAATGTCAGTGTATTTTAAAATATTTTACTGCATATTTCTGTCAAATTTGTATTTATCTAATCACATTTCTTAAAACAAAAATTTATTTATTTTATTTTAGTTCATTTTATTATATTTAATTTTATTAATTTTATTTTATTTTATTTTTGTATTTTTTTTATTTTATTTAATTTATTATTTTATTTTTATTTATTTTATTCTAGTTTATTATTATTTTATTTTATCTTATTTTTTTATTCTATTTTATTTTAATTTGTTTTATTTTATTTTTTTTATTTACTTTATGTTAATTTACTTTATTTATTATATGTTATTTTATTTTATTTTATTATATTTTTTTTATATTTTATTTCATTTGATTATATTTGTGTTTGTTTGATTTTTTTTATTTTAGTTTATTTTGCTTTATTTTATTCTATTTTATTTTATTTTATTTTATTTTATTTTATTTCATTTTATTTTATTTTATTTTATTTTATTTTATTTTATTTTATTTTATTTTATTTTATTTTATTTTATTTTATTTTATTTTATTTTATTTTATTTTATTTTATTTTATTTTATTTTATTTTATTTTATTTTTTTTTTTTATTTTATTTTTTTATTTTATTTTATTTTATTTTATTTTATTTTATTTTATTTTATTTTATTTTATTTTATTTTATTTTATTTTATTTTATTTTATTTTATTTTATTTTATTTTATTTTACTTTATTTTATTTTTTTTATTTTAAATTTTTTTTAATTTTATATTACTTTATTTTATTTTTATTTTATTTTATTTATTTTATTTTATTTTATTTTATTTTAACTTTTTTATTATATTTTATTTTATTTTTTTTTATTTTATCTTATTTTATTTTATTTTATTTTATTTTATTTTATTTTATTTTATTTTATTTTATTTTATTTTATTTTATTTTATTTTATTTTATTTTATTTTATTTTATTTTATTTTATTTTATTTTATTTTATTTTATTTTATTTTATTTTATTTTATTTTATTTTATTTTATTTTATTTTATTTTATTTTATTTTATTTTATTTTATTTTATTTTATTTTATTTTATTTTATTTTATTTTATTTTATTTTATTTTATTTTATTTTATTTTATTTTATTTTATTTTATTTTATTTTATTTTATTTTATTTTATTTTATTTTATTTTATTTTATTTTATTTTATTTTATTTTATTTTATTTTATTTTATTTTATTTTATTTTATTTTATTTTATTTTATTTTATTTTATTTTATTTTATTTTATTTTATTTTATTTTAGTTTATTTTTTTTTACTTTATTTTAGTTTATTTCAATTTTTTATTTAATTTTTTTTAATTTAATTTTATTTTAATTTAGTTAATTTTATTATTATAATTTTACTTTAATTTTTTATTTTATTTATTGTAAATTGCAAACCAACATATTTTTATTTAACTAATATATTTTTATATATTCTTTTTTTAAATTGCACTGCCACATGAATTTGCATATCTACAAACATATTATTTGCGACATATTTTTTGTTGTCTTGCATACAAAATGCAACTTGTTTTCCCACGTTGGAAATTGTTGTCAATTATCTGCCTCAGTTATGTACGGTTACGTCCATACATATGTACATATGGCTCGCCACCACTGACACTTGTGCCGCGCCGCTGTGTCGCGGAATGTGTGCCATTTCATTCCGTTTCAAGTCAACTCAAGTCATGCCAAGTCAAGTCAGCTGGAACAGCCTGCAGCCTGTGGCAGTATCTAAATACTTCATAGCGCAAGCAAACCTGTCGTACGAATGACATTTTTTGATTTATTGGCATATTTTGTAAAAATGTTTTAATTGCCAGTTAAGTGTTAAAAAACATTGGTGTGAAGTTCGCAGCTCGATCGCCCGTCGCCTGAGTTGTGGGTGTAGTACGGATTAACTAGCCGTCAGGAATGACAATCAATCAGAAATTTATTTTAACATTTATGGGCATAACCGGTGATGATTATGGGATTTTAGGATTTATCGAAATTATTTATGATTATTTTCTGAAAGCTCTGGCAGTAAAAGAGTTCACCTGATAATATAAATCAAATATAGATTTTTTCACTACTTTGATGCTAAAAAAACAAATGCTACTAAAATATTTTAATATTCTTATATTTCAATTTAATTGGTAAAATAGTCACAAAACAAAAGATACCTAAAAACGACAGAATTTTTCAAAAAAAACCTTTTAATTTACTCCTCAAAGATTAACAAACAAATCAAGCCAAAAATGGTCATATTTCGAGAAATCTCTACAAAAATAAAGCAAACCATTCAATCAAGCACCCACATGACTCAACCAAAACGGGGCGAACTGTCAATCACAACACTATTTACGCATGTGACCTCGTTGCTTACATCAATTATCACACTTTTAATTTGATAATAAAACTACCTCATGCCACATACATACATACATACATATGTACATACTTATATTAATAAAAGCCTAACTGCACCTCATGGGAATCCAAAATATAATGAAAATTGAGAATTATATAAAAGTCTACAGGCACGCCAAATTCGTACGAGTATAGCGCAAAGCTCACAGAAAAAATATCTCACGCACCACATTTCAAAGCGTGAAAACTCAAATCAAGCCAATGACAACTGAAATCCAAAAAAGCGCATAATCACTCTGGAAAACAGACGCAATAAAAACTAAAAGTTAAATTAAATACAAAACTGCAAGAAAAAATCAACTTGGAGTGACAGCTGCGAAGACAGAAATGGACAGCGAAAAAATTGTTGTGAAAAAGTTGCAGACTAAATGCTCACAGATGAACATGAAAAGCGCGCGATTAGCGTGATTTTTCTTACTAAACTCTTCCCTCCGGTTTTATTTGATAAAATTACGATGATTTCTTATGCAGTTAAAAAAAAAAATTACGAAAAAACCCGGAGTATAAAGAAAGTGATGGATTAATAGTTAGGAAATAAGAAAAGTAGGAGCATGACGATTAAGAAAGCGTAAAAACAAATTAAGTAATTTCAAAGGGAAAAATTTAAGAACTTAAGACTGTTAATAAAATTTTAAAATTTTATATAATGACAGTTAAAAAATATTTTATTGCGGTTACAAATTGGTTCAGTAAATTCTCAAAAGATGGCTTAAATTGCGAATTGTGGTCGATCTCGGAAGCAATTTCGTTGAAAAGGGTTCAGTTTGTTGGAAGTTTTAACTTTCTATTTTCAATGGAAGAAAAGTGCAGCTCAAACCCATAGAATACTTGTGAAAGTTTATGATGAATCTGCGCCGACCGATTTGTCCTGTAAAGAAAAGTTTCTATGCTTCAAAAGTGCTGATTTTAGCGACGAAGACTAAGAGCGTCCTGACCAACCCAAAAAAGTTTGAAGAGGAGAAATTGGAGGCTTTACTGGGTCAAGATCCGTGTTAAACACAAACTGAACTAGCAGTACCATTGGTAGCGCCTCAGCAAACAAGTTCCGTTCGGTTAAAACAATTTGGATTTATACAAAATCTGAGAGATTTAGAAAAGCGATTCTTCAAGGCAATAAAGGGAGGGATTTTTGCAGCCCACGTGGCCGTAATGGACAAAAACTACATGGAAACGCTGAAATGGAAGATTTTATCATACAAGCCGTATTCACCAGACTGTACTCATTTCGAATACTGGCTTTTCCGGCGGATGCAGAACAATTAGGGGTAGTCACCGGTGAGAGATGGGAAAAAATAGTAGCTTCCGACGCTTAATACTTTCAATGATATATTTTTTATTTTTTTTTTTTATAAAGAAACACTTTTTTGAAGACAAAAACCGGACCGAACTAATTTGTAAGCCATAAAATAAACATTACTTTTTTTATAGTGTCTGAAAATAAAAGCTAAGACAGTGAAGAGTTTGGCATCTAGTCTCGAATAATGCGGTTTCTAGGCATAACTAAGGCGCGTCTAAGTCTAAGCTTTTGGGATGTGAAGCGTAAAGCAGTTGAAAATTCACTTACCTAAGATTTAGCTAATAAGCAGCCTCATTCCCGAAGGGTTTGATTTGCAAAAAAATAAATTCAGGTCGGTTAAAAATCAAAAGGCAAAAAATGGCTAAACGGCACACATAAAAGAGGGGGAAAAATACTTGCAAGCTTCTCACCTCAACAAATAAAGCAGGCTATTAGTTATAAACGAGATTATGAAAGAATAATGCAAATTAATGTAAAAACGTCTGCATTCGGTTATTTATTTAATAATATACACAAAAAAAATAAATAACATATTAACTGGAAACAAAATTTATACATTAAAAAAAATCTAAAAAAACACAAATGTCTTAATCTGCCTGTCACCTTCCTAGAAGAGAAAAATTAGAAAACATTATTAATTTTTTTAAACCCGAAAAGCACACCAAACCAAAATTTATTAGTTTAGCACGAGCTACGTGTATCGCGCGCATGAATATCCAACAGCTACATACACACTTCAGGCAAATATTTATTATGCAGAAAATTTGCAAATTTACCATATTTCCTTAATTTAGGACAAATTCTTCATGGCTTCAAGCAACACAGCACGGTGCAGAGATGCCCGATGGGAATTAACTCACACCGACTTTCTCCGCATATTAGATAAAACATTAATTTGCCAGCTGATTGAGCATTGACAGATAGAAATGGCGGTACTTAATCACTACAAAGCGAAATTATGATTTTTTTAATAAAACTAAATATGAAAAATGTTTGATTCAATTTAAAGAAATTTTGCCGCAAAATGGAAATGAAAATTAATTTATGTAAATAATGAATCATGAATAAAATATATAGGACCACGACAGGGAACTCAAATTATCACTTTTCGGCCGATAGATGATATACATAAAATAGAATTTCATGTGGTAGCCTTACAAATAATATTTCTCTGCAATCGCTTGACATGCATGTACATATGAATGACCCCAAAATCGACCATAAACGTACCACGTATAATCAGTGGCAACATTATTGAGAATTTCCCTCAAGGCTAATGCAATGTATGTATATACGTGTGGACTTTGTAATATTCTTATCAATAATTTTGGTAATATTAATTGCTTTACAGCTGCGTGACCCATTGACACAAGATAGAGCAGAGCGTTTTCTACAAATAGTCTGAATAGAGTTTTCGTTAATCTCTCTTAAATACCCTTACTTAATACGTACATACTATGCATATGTTTATATGTATTAAATATATTAAATAAATATATAAAAATAATAAAAAAATCTAATATTTCTGCTTAATTTATAGTTATACCTTAACCTCTTGATTGTTTCCCAAAATAAAATTAGAGTGCACAAGTACAAAACGATAATGAAACTATTGTAAAGGGACTCAGTCATGAACTCTTTTTGTAAGGGTGTTTTTTTTTTATTGGTCGTACGAGGCATCGGCTGACAAAGTCGCCCAGCAGAGTCGGTAGTTCAAGCAACCATGGATCGGCTTCGCCTTACGTTTACTTTAGTAGATAATGCGTATCCTCAGATAGACCGTATAGTGCTCACCGAAGCCGCTATTGCTGCTGTGGAACAGCTGGAGTTGTGCCCATCCACCTTTTGGAAGATTATTAGGAAGGATCTGGGTTTTTGGGCTTATGAAATCCAACTCGTGCAAGAATAGAAGCTAAACGACCATCAAGCGCTTCGCACGTTCGATGAGTGGGCCCAAGTCGAGACAGCAACCGAACTCGATCTTCATAATAAATACTTTGTTCAGCAATGCAGCCTACTTGTGGTTGAGCGAATACGTTAATAAACAAAATTGTTGCATTTGGAATGTTGAAAATCCACAAGCCATTGTTGAGACGCCGTTGTATCCTCAAAAAGTCAATGTTTGATGTGCGCTATGGACAGAGGAAATCACTGGTCAATATGTTTTCAAAAGTGAAGCCGGCCGTAATGTTACAGTCTATAGGGTAAGATATGTTGATGTAGACAACCATTGATTTCAAAAAGACGACACCAAAACAAAAATAACCAATTTATTGAAGGAAACTTTTGTTGGCCGGATTATCTGTGGTGGGCTAGTGGCGTGACCTCCAGGATTGAGCGATTTAACACCGCTGGACAATTTTTTTAGGGTTATGTGAAGTTCTTTATCTATAAGCTGTAAGCCCGGATCGATTTATGCCCTGAATAGGAATATTCGGCGCATCATTCATGACCTGCAGCCCTAATTACTGCAAAAAGTGGTCGAAATTAATACAAGTCAACCGCGACGGTCATTTGCCATGTGAAATCATTTTTAGATCATAATGGCAAACTCTAACCTTTATAATAAAGCTAAATTCTTGGCTATAACATTAAATCATAGGCGGCTTAGTTCTTCACATGTTTAAAGAAAAACACCCTTTACGATTATTCTAAGAAATTTCAACTGGGATTAAATTTTTTTGTGAAACATTTGTATTTATGGTATTTAGAAGTATTTTGCTATGCAAGTAAATTTTTTAATATTTTTTTAATATACAAACTTTTTTGTTTTTGATAATCTTTCGCATAATAATTGTGGAATTTGTTTTTTTTTTATTTATTTGCCACCCACATATGTAATTGTTTTTTTTTCGTTTTGATTTTACGACACACCACATCCGGCACTTTAATATGACCCTGTGCTGCCGATTTATATTTCCACAGCTCATATCCATTTAATTGTATATATGTATGTATGTATATATAAACAAGTAATTATTTACTTACATTGCCTATGAGAAATGAAATTCTATTTGTTTATGAAATTACCTAACCAAAAACAAAAGTCATAAAATGCATTTTCCTCAAAACAAAAAATAAATATACGTAAATATGTAAATATATTTCTCTTTACTCCACACACGAACTCAGTGATAAGCATACGAGTATATTGCAATTTTAAAAATAACAAATGACTTAATATCCACAGGAATTTATTTCTATTTTTTTTTTTTCAAAGCCAACGCTTGAGCGGCGACTTAGTAATGTATTAGCATTTGGTTTTCTTCCTAATGTTTCTTATGATTTTTTTTGTGGTTTTCATGCTCGTATGTGGCTTTTTTTCTTATCGTAAACTTATGTCACAGTTGTTATGGTCGCAAAAGATATTGGAAACTAGTATACTACATATATACTTAGTTGGTAGCGGTAGACTTTGATGTAGATAGAAGAATACTCGTATGTCACTCGGCTAGCGTTATCATTTGGTAGTCTCCGCGGTTTATTTGCTTTTATGTAGATGGACTTTGTTTACTTTACTTGGCGAAATAATATATTTTCCTTAAGTTATTTAGTATAGACAGTGTTGTGTTAACTCTCTCTATGCAGACTTTCTAAGCTGGAGCTCTGGGAAAAATCTACTTAAAATATCTGAAATTGGAACTACCAGCGCTTTGATAGGTTTCTGGAGTTTTTGTACTTACCTCCACGTCAAATCTTAAAATTCCTTTATTGTTTCCTCAAGAGGATAATATTATTATAGTAATAAAAAAACATGGAAAATCCCTTTTCGTGTAAATGAAGCTCATATTGGTAGGTTGAAAGCGGTTTCTGCCCAACCCAACCATGATTTTGCGCTCATTTCGCTCTGTTTAATGAACTGTTTTAATTTCTTCCAAACATATATATATGCCTAACTTAGAAAAGCTAGACCTGAGAGCATCGCCAATGATATGGCCACTCAAACGGCTGAAGGTCAACTAGAGGTATACTCGTATGTTCTGTTACTAAATCCACAAAATGCTTAACTCAAATAACTACAGTACTTTTGAAATTCCTCGACAGTACAGTGGTTAGTTAGGTTAGTAGGTCCACGAAAATCCTTTTAGCTGCATCCTCCTCACGGGTAATGCATGGTCAATGGACGTCGAAGATGTCACCGTCATAGCTTTATGCCTAGACTAGTAACTAGAGCGAGTCTTTGCGGGACGAGAAGCAGTTCTTCAAACTTCCAGAGTACTGCAGTATTTTCCACGCGGTGGTCTTCGCTATTGTAAATAGCTATGAATACAGAAACACATATTATATATCAACTGTTAGGCAGCAATTAAGGCAATAATCTCACATCGTATTGTGTCAGGAAATATTCTTAAAAGCAGTGAAGCAGTAGGCAGTCGAGGGGAAACGCCGCTATACCTATATACTGGGTTTCAGGCCACAGGAGCATTATGACTAACGAAATAATTAGTGAGATTGTCAAAAATTTCATCCGTCTTACTAACGCACCAGAACAGGATATACAAAAGTCGCTCAAAACTATCCGTAACGAAATTTCCGAAAGAGCTGCCAATTGAAAAGAGATACTAAAACATGCTCATTTTTGAAATTTTTTGAAGTCTGCTTATGTCGATATACTCGATTTCTTAGTTGTAACGCATCATTAACATCTGAGCTAGATAAAGGATTCAATGGAATAACTTCTTCAGTGTTTCCTTCATATCTAGTTTGGGTCTTGGTTCCTTCATCCTCATCTTCATAACCGCTTAATAATTTAGTTGACCACCAACACACTACTGCGAGCAGTGTATTCAGTTTTTTCCTCTGCTGCTGGCAGATCTCCAACTGTGTGATTATCTGCTAGTGTCACTTGCTTCCACATAAGATTTGTTTGAGGAACAATATGCAGAAACTTCAGGAAATGTGCACACTTACCCTAATTTGCTAAGGAAATAGCAATTTTACGAAAAAAAATTAGCGTTTGAGGCTCCATTGCTCCATAAAGGAACAAATTCTAGGGCTTAGGCCTCATCTCTTGCCTGTTACTCTTTTACATGTATAGAGGGTAGTAGCAGCCTTTTCGTAACTTTGAACTATTTTATCTCTCCAGTTAATTTTCTTATCTCCTAGAAATTTAGTTTTCGTCCTAAAACTTTCATTGAGCACTTTGAAGTGACAGGTTGGTAGCGGGGATCTTATACATCCTTGTAAATAAAAGATATGTGGCAACTCTATATGCTATGTACATATACATATTTATGGTTTGCCATGACTTTCCAGCTCATTCCGTTTGCGTTAATAGCGAGTTTACTATGAGGTTCCACAGTAATAAGGAAGAAACTTCGACCTGTGAAGTGTGTCTGCTTTCATAACTGTATACTTGATACCTAGCATTAATTAGAGGAAGTATGAGTAAGTTTTCTAGGCACTTTCAATACAAGTATTTTTTTTCAAAAATGGGCAACCCTTAACACCATCCAAAAACTACCGTCCGAAACTATTTAACAAAAAATAAATACAAAAAAAAATATAAAAGAAACCATTCAACGCTACCCACAAAAAATATCTTAATATCGCCTGATCTTGGCGACCATAGAGCACGTTTGCGACATTTAATTTATGAGCGTGAAAAAAAGTGGAAAAATCAAACAATATCTATAAAAACACCGTGTGTGTATTGTGTAAAAAGAAAAGCAAATAATAGTGATGCCGAAGACAATAGCTAACAAGACATACATAGTGTATTACAGTGAACAAATGAATAAATATGTAAATGGAAAAAAGAAAAACAGAATTTGCACTGACCGATTATGTACACGCGCATGCGTAACAGCCGCCGACAACGAGCAGCCTTTTTGGAGGCCTAAAACTATGCTAAAAGCGCCAATACTGCACTGAATAGGTATACATACATATGTATTAGTATATATTGCATTGTACATACGTACATACGTGTACCCGTGTTTGTCGCATTTTTTCTTCTTCTCGTGCTTCTGTCGCTGCTGCTGCTGCCTTAAATTGACCTATTTTGCGGGCCATTTTCATGCGATTCCAACTCGAAATATGTCCGCAAAAGTGTACTTGAATGTTTGTATGTGACATATGTGTCCGAAGAGGTTAGTATATGCATGTGTCGACAATTTAGCACGTATTCCTCTTACATATACTCGCTTACTCGCTTCTTCTTGCCTACCGTTTCTCCCGAGTCTTGTAAATCTCGCAAACTACCTACGCGGTTTTTGCCGCCCGAATTGGTTGTTGTTGTTCTTGTTTTTTTTTTTTTACTTTACAAATTCTTCTTCTTACTTCATTTCTTCGCGCCAGCGTGCGTTCTCATTCTTATCTGGCGAAATGTCAACAAAATGCGCACGAAATACGAAATTCTCATTCGCTTTTGCCACTTTCGTACGCTTGCGCACAGCACATCTCGTATACTCGTATATGGTAGAATATTGTACGACCAATTCGAGCTCACAAGAATACTTTCCACAAACTCCACTACAGTCTTGTACAGCCGGCAATGTTGGCCTCTTTGTTGGCAAGCGGACCATCGCCGTCTTCTGCAAAGTACGCTCATTCTATGTACATTATTCTAAGTACACATTTACACGTATGTATGTAGTTCCATATGAGTTAAAGCCAACTGGCAGACAGCATCAGCATAGCGCGTGGTAAATGTCACAACTCAAGTCTGGTTTTATCTTAAGTGGTAACGAGATTAGTGGTATTGCGGTTAGACTTAAATGGTCACGTGAGTTGCAATGGCATGTTCATATACAAATATGGTAGACTTCGACTCCGCATACTAGAGATGTGCCGGATTTGGTATTTGGAAACTGAAATATCGCAGGCTCCAGTTGAGTTAACATTTATATTTGAGGGTTCACAGTACAGGGTCAGCAAGCTCATAGCCTTGGACAAAATACCGAGCTTTACTTTTTAGCTACTTTTTTCTCTCTTTGAAGAACAGGGCATGTTTTTTTATGATAGTAGGACTTTCTCTTTCTTCCCGAATTGACTTCACTTCTGGACAAACGATTTTTGAAACTTCGATTTCGATATCGCTTTCGATAAATTTGTCTTTGAAGCATTTTCTCCTATAAACTAATACTCCTAAGCGCTGAAAATTCATGCTTTTTTAAATTAGATGATTTGCTTTTAATTAATCGTGGTTTTTCTTTTGATAAAAAAAATGGTTTACCACGATAGAAAGTTGGTTTAATTTTTGTCACTCTTCATAGAGAGATGCATACAGATACATACATAGATATATGAGAGAATGAAAACCTTAAGAACACTTCGAGTCCCAATAACAGCCGATTCTACGCACCGGACTTCACCCGGATTTTTTCCTGCTGTCACTTTTTTGAGGATCTAACCCCAGTTAAGTCAACAGAGAAGGCAGTAAAAACTATTTTCACAACCATTTGCTCATGAAAATAATACTCAGCTGAAGTAGAAGAATTATTATTAAAGAAACATAACCAAATTCCTTTGAGAAGCGTATCATGAATCCAGAGATACTTCAAACTACATTGAAGGCGACGCTCGATCGGTACTAGAGCTGTGAATAAAAGTCTCCTAGATGGCTTATCTTTTGTTGAAAATTTAAGAGAAAGTCTGTTCACATACAAAATAGTAGGATGTTGTGAAGCTATGGGACTTTTTCAACTAAAGGCGGCCATTGGTTCTATGAAGTCATAGTGAAATCGTAGTTCTCTCTGCTGAAACCGAAATACATAAGTACAGCAGTTGGTCCTCATTTAGAAGAACTGAGGTACATCGGAGCTCTGCCTTGCATTGGTCTAGATTCCCATATGAAGAGAATAAGAGAAATATCTATCCATTTTTAAACCCAAAAAGCGCGTTTAAAAAGGAAAAGAGCAAAGGAGGTTACCTCAGAGGACAGCGAAGAAATGCTGGAAGTTTCAAAACGATAACGAGCAAGAATCAATATTTCTTCTTTGATACGACTACCATAGTCAGATGCTAATTTACGATGACAGGTAGGTTTAATGAGGGTCTCACATCCAGTGGGATTTTATTTATGTCATTTCGGCAACACGGTAGTGTAGCCAGAATTCTCCTCTTTACAACGAGTTCGATGTCGACCCCACAACACCTGAAGAGCATCAAAGTGATTGGGTAGTGAAGAGAAAGGATTGGGTCAACATAGTGATATGTAATGATGTGTAATGTGATGTGTTTATGAAGAAAAAAGTTTTAAAAAGAAATATCCGCTTCTTGGTGAGTTAAAGAGGGATTTTTTGTAGTAAAATTCAAACGAATTTCTAACTCAGCTTAACTGTGTACCTGCACATGTCAATTAAGTACTGCCTTAAGGTAATTAGTTATCACCTATCTCTATCTATTTACCATATTCCCCACACGTTCATGTTTTGTATAAAATTTACATTAAAAATTGGCCATAAAAACACCTTTAATTACGAATTGATGTGTCTGGTGTGCGTCGCAAGGTGTGTAAAAATTTTTTAAAAATAGTCATACAACAACAGCAACGTAATAAGGTACTTAACTGTTTGCAATTTTTTAAATACTTTTTTTTTGTAATTTTTTTTCAATTTTTTATAGGTCACACCCATCAAAGGTTTCCCCTTCTCTTGCTTATTTTATAACAAGTGTTGAGCGAAAAAAATGCGAATTTCTTATAATTCATCACTTTATTTGCATTTCACATGTATTGTACATATGTATATACACGTATGTAGGTATTGAATTGATTGCTCTTTTTTATGGCTAGGTACATATACAACTAAATAACGCTGGTAAAAGCACATTAAAGCGTGCACATTTTGGCAATTTACCGAAATTCGCAACGTGCTACGAAAAAATTTAAATTTAAATTTAAATATATGTACATATTTACGTAGATAAGCAAAACTTAAATTATATCCCATTTATACCTGCATATGTTCGTACAGTTCATTTATCTCAATCGATAGTTCAATGGCCAAAAAATGACTTTGCCAATTTACTACTATTTTTTATTCCTTTTTTACTTCACTATAATTTATTTTTTATTTTATTTTATTTTTTTCCAAAGCTCATTGTACGCTTTACAGTTATGCAGTAACTTTTTTATCTTCATCATTAAATATATGCATGTATGTATGTGAAATATTTACTTCTATATCGTCTTTAGCGTCTGTGAATACCCTTATTTAAGACTCTTATCACATTTATGGTACTACATCAATCTGTTGTTGTGTTTGAGTATAGTCAATATTTGTTAATTTTACCAATGGAGAGTGTGACTAAATTTCTGTTGCTGGTGTTTCCTTAATGAATCATATTTTTTTGGTAAACTTTTAATTAATAAAAAACAAGTTAAAAGATAACGTTTTAGTGTCATAATTGATAAATTGCTTGAAAGACGTCAGAAGATAGTACTACGATTTTTTGTAGAATCACTATGATGAGTATTTTGTTACAATACGTCAGTGTAATGAAGTCAGGCAAGGTCGTTCTGAACATAATTATCTCTCGGAGAGAGAGTGAGCATGTGGAGAAAGTTTTTGGTGTTAGCGTACATACAATACATGTGTCTTTCTTCAGCGGCGAGAAGAGTTTCACAATTATGTTTCTATTATATTTCCACAATGATTTCGGGCAAGTGACGACCGCGGCTGGTTCGAATAAATTCCAGCCGATAAGCTCAATATTCGACCACTTTTTACAGCAATAATCCTACACCAATTCAGGCACGAAAAAATCATTACTCATAACAATATAGCGTTCCCCATTGACTGTAACATTATGGCCGACTCCATTTTTGATTTAATATAGACCAATGAATCTCTCTGCTCATAGAGCACACCAAACAGTGACTTTTTGAGGATGTAGCGGCGAATTTTTTATTCTGATTAATAAAACCCTCGAAGCTTTATGGACTCGTAGGCTAACGAAATTTCTAAAAGATCAGGAAACTCTCTCCCAGGTGTCAGCGTGTGTATCAGTTCAGAGCTACGAGCATGAGGTCGAAAGAATCTAAACTGCACAGTGACGCTGACTGCAGATTCTTTTACTTGTGGTGGTCAGAAATAAACGTTTCAATGTCGGATAGGCTTTGAAGAAAAAACATTTTCCAAGATGGAAGAATCTCATTTGCTACAGTGTCATAAGGATACGTTATCTGACATGAAAGAAGGTAACGAGAGTTTTTCTGATTAAAACAAAAGATATTGAACAGACACGTAGAGTCGCAAGGCGTACCATCCAAAAATTTCTGCAGGAGGTATAAACACCCAGAAGAACCTAAAACTATAAGTCACCTTCTTTGCAAATGCCACGTACTTTGGAAGTGTAGATTAAAATCTCAAGCGGAAACAACCTGTAGAAACTTAACGGACTTAAGGTATACTCAATTGAATCATAAAAGAGTTGTTCGGTGGTGAAGTGAGCGAATGCCTAGCAACCACTTAAATTTAACCTAATCTAAGGTTGGATTATTAAAATATCAGTAGAAATGATTTAGTCCCGCCTTCTCCATTAAACTAAATCATACTCATGGTTGCTCAGAAATAAACTAGGATACTCTCAAGAAAGATACTTTTAGAACTAAAGAACGAAAGGTGTAATTTAAAAAAAAAAGAAGTCTTCTTCTTTATTGGCGTTGGCGCCGCTTTCCTCTCTTCTTTTCGCTGTCTGGCGGCAGTTGGAAATACCAAGTTAAGCCAGGTCACTCTCCACCTGATCATTCCAACGGAGTGGAGGTCTTCCTTTTCCTCTGCTTCCACCAGCGGGTACTACATCGAATACTTTCATAGTGCCTTCATCCATTCGGACGACATGACCTAGTCAGAGTAGCCGCTGTCTCTTCATTCGCTGGACTAATTCAATATCGTCGTATGGCTCGTACAGCTCATCATTCCATTGTCTGGGGTATTCGCCTATGTCAATGAGCAGAGGACTATAAATCGTTCGCAAAACTTTTCTTTCGACGACTCATCAGATGTTGACATCGTCCACGCTTCTGCGCCATATAGTAGGACGAGTATGATGAGCGACTTGTAGAGTTTGGTTTTCGTACGCCGAGAGAGGACTTTACATTTTAATTGCCTACTCAGTTCCAAGTAGCACCAACAGTGACGTGGAAGCCGAGTCGCGAATGCGATGACCGTTTGTTTGATGACAGGAGATATTTCGTCTTGCCCTCGCTTCGCTTCTTTATTAAGTCTGGAGAAAGCAGAATTCACGCGGTTGTCGAGGCCAATAATGTCAGCAGCTGTACACTCTTATAGAACGCGGACACTTTTTATTTAAAAAAAAAAATATGTAACGCACTACAGCACTTTAGGCCCTCGAGTAGAGAGTGGTATCGAACCTTGTGGCGCCATAAATTATAACACAACCCAACCAATTTCCCATACATCAAAATCAAAATCTATTGGCTGAATACAGCATAAATCAAGCACAACCTCATCACATGTCTATAAATCGTAAAATAATTTTATATGCGCAAACGTCTTCAACGCCAATCGAAGTTGAAGATTTCGCCCGAAGAAAGGTGTGTCGTCGTCGTCGTTTTGCCGCCATTAGCATTTAACATTAAACACTTACCACCACCGCCGACGCCGCCACCGCCACCGCCGACACGTTTCGACTTTTCCTCATTGCAGCCAATTTGTGGGCAATTGTTTGGCATTATACTGCCGTACAAATTTAATATGCTCTATGTACTCTATGTACATACATATGTATACGTATGTACTCGTATACTGATATTGAAAACTAACCGCAACGCTTGGCTGACTAATTGACTAAGTGACTGGCAAATCGCACAGCTGACTAACAGCAAAGTCTTTCTGACTAGCTGACGATCTAACGCTATTAACACTAGGAACATTTTATTTCCTCTTTTACTACTTTTTTCCTCACCTTCTGTCGTGCCCATGTCCCGTCCCGGCTGCCACCCCAGCTGAGCTCATGTGCATAATATTATTATTATTATTGTTGTATTTTTATATCACAAAGACTTGCATATGGCTTGCAACTATTGTTTATATGTTAGGTAGAGTTTTCCATCTAGCTATCTGCCTACGCGTCAGCAGTCAAGTTGGCAGCCTCTGCGCCTCTATCTTACTTTGACTATCTTGTCAGCTGCTGCTGCTGCTGGAGTGGCTGCAATTGCTATTGCAAATCGGAGTAGTGGGCAATATTATTGAGCAATACATTCAGTATGAATATATTTATATGGGAGACAAACATATTGTACATATGTACGTGTATTGTATGTAAGTACACACACATATGCTATTCATTCGTCCAATTATCAATACTTCCAACCATCCATCCATCCATCCATCCACTCAGTTCATCCATTCAATCTACGAGTATACTTCGACGGTTGGCTGATTGGTTGCGTATCTTCTCGATCTGACTGCGGTTGATGTTGTAAACTCAGCCTACATACAAATAGCATTTATTGCGCTTTTGCCCAATAAACATTATGGTTTGAATTCAACTCGAGTATAAGTTAGAGCTCTGGACACTCGAGTATCGAGCAGTGCGAGCAGCTCGAGTTCGTACCCGAACAATTGCGAGGAATCAGCGACGGAACTGTTTCTTAATTCGTAACTTGAGAAAAATTGAATTCACAACTGTAGAAAAAGAATTGCTTTCAACTTGTACTCCAAATTATTCTCAAATATCGCAGAACCATTAATGAATGAGAATTTTAAACTTTGCGAAATGTCTAGTCAAGATTAGAACTCGCTGGATTATAGTATTGGTTATCAAGTTGAATACAAAAGAACGTCTCAAATATTTGCTTAGGTTGGTTATGGTTAAAAAAACTGAGAGCTCCGCCTTGTCCCGATCGCTTGGGGGTTTGCACCTGAAAACTAGAGAAATCGCTTCGACTTTTTGTCAATATGTTCAGCAATCTAGTATCAGATCTTTTTATTGTTAAATAGAGCGGTTTTGTGCCATACAATTATCACTTGAACTCTGAAATCGTACAAGCATTGGCTCTTTTTCAAAGCCTATTTGACTGTTGATAGCAGTTCTTGATCTCCTTTTACATTACATCAAGCACTTAGTATGCCAATTAGCATTACATAAGCACCAATGTCTTCTTTTTTCGCTGTGTAGTAGTAGAAAAGAGTAGGAGTAAGAGGAGAAAGTCCTAATTACACCCTTACTTGAACTATACTGGAGTAGTTCGGATGTTTCCTTGGTCATGACACATTCCAAATTTAAAATCTAAAGAAGAGTAAGGAGAGTAGGCTACATACTTATTAAAAGACGGCACCAACTCACCTTGTCAGTTCCAGATGGGCTTTGTGTTGAAGAATCAACGATTCTCCCGTCGTTATGCTTTACCACAGCCTAGCTAATCACTCGCTATTTGTTCGGGGTGCCAACCTCTGTATCTAAAGACCGTTCACTCTCCACAACCTTTGACCTACCCAGTGGCTTTTTCCTAGACTCATTGAACTCTCTAAAACTCTCCGAAACCGTCCGCCAATTTTTCCTCTGCTGTTTTACTGTAAAAAAAGCATGGTTTGGGTTGCAGGCAGATTTAACCGTGCTTGGGATGTTCGAGTGGAAAATATTTCGCATAATTATCGGTCCGGTTTATATTGAGGAACACTAACGCGCTCGAATGAGCCACGAACTGAATTTATATTGTTGTCCAAGCTCCAACGAAGAAGTTGCTAGACGCGAAAACCGATGAGGAATCACGAAGGCGAGCGCAATACAGTGATACCTGGCGAGAACTGTTAAGGTTGGCTGTAACTCTAGTTTAAATGGGATTTGCAATATTACTATACGCATATGTGCTAAATTTTAGTTGCCTCGAAGCTTAAAACCCCACGGCAGTCTTATAAGCTATGTTCTTGGCTAACAGATTTGACAGGGCCATAATAAAGATCGCAGGAAGACGGTTTTATGGTGTTGTCTTTGAGTGGCCGAAAACGCTAAACATTAAGTTAAGATGGCTCCAGCTCCTCGCCATTGAGCCTCCACACATTAGCTGAATTTTTTCCGTGTTTACTGGGTTTAACCTGTTATTGTTCTTATTGTTTCTTATTGTTTTTTTACTAGCTTACTTATTGCACAATTATTTATTTGTTGCACTGATTTTCCATTTAATTGTTCCTTTTTGCTGATTCTTTTAATTTAAATGAATTTTTTATGCTTCTGAGACAGAAACAAAAAAAACAAAAATTTTATACTTGCGCCTCCTTTATTATTATTTAAATCTTCTTTAGTTAACAAAAACTTTTCACCATCCACTTCGGTTTGGCTTCTTGTCAGATTTCCTGCGCCTCTTCGAAACGAGTTTCTTTTCTCTTTTATTTTATTTTTTTTTTTTGTTAAGCTCAACGCAACTTGTTACGCTTTATCATGCTCGGCCGCCCATGAAAATGTCATATTCACATAGTTATTAGCGTTTCTGCGGTGTTTAAGGTTCTTATTATCATAAACTGGTTGAAATTATTGAACTACAACGTGTTCTGGCTTGTTTGTAATGCTTGTAAACTGTTGCTGAGATTATTTTGAAAGGAAGAAGAAGATATTTTGCAAGACTGCTCTTAACCTTGAAATTAAGTTGCGTCGAAGAGGTAGACTAGTGGTGGAGAAAGGAAAATATATTGCATATTTTATGTTTCCAAAAAAAAAAGTCGAACTTTATATGTGCCATGACCATTAGCCTGATGGTGTATTTATGTTAATATTGGATTAATAAAATATATAAATTAATAAAATTATGGAAAATTCTGTTAGATATTTAACTCGCTGGCCATTGGTGTCCAAATAAAGATTCGGTTTTGGCTCAATTAAAAATTAGAAAAACCCGATTTTTTCGAGCATAAAAGGAAGGAAGAAATTTTTCTTATTCTATTCAACTTTAACCCTTCCCATTTTGGCTCTTTGAGGCGCATATTTTTTGAAAGCGAAATCAAGTATTGATTTTTTATTTGAATTAAAGCCCACCAAATGCTTATGGAAGTTTATGGTAAATCTTTGCCTAAGTCTAAGTCTACATGAGAGAGGCTTCCACGCTTTGAAAGGGTTGATTTAGGCGTCAGAGAAAAAAAAAAAAGAGTTTGGAGTTAAGAAATTGGAGACTTTACTAGAAGAAGACCCGTGCTAAATGTAAACTGAACTCGCAGAATCATTGGCAGTGACTCAGCAAACAATTTCTCTTCGGATAAAGTAATTTGGATTTATTCCAAAGGAAAGAAATTGGGTGCCGTATGAATTAAAGCCGAGAGATGTCGAAAGGCGATTTTTCACCTCGAAACTGCTTCCTGAGAGACATCAAAGGAGTGGTTTTTTGCACCGGATGGTGACTGGAAATGAGAAAAGTTTACACTACGATAACCTCAAAAAATAAATACTGTACCAAGTCTGGTGAACCCTAACCATCATAATCTACCTACATCGACGCCAAAGAAAAAACGAAACGATATCAACCACAACTAATTCGTTGGAGCCGTGCATTGCATGAAAACACCCAGAATCGATCGAAAGGTATGACAATGAGTTTTTGCAACATGGCAGCTCTCGTCCCCCCAAAAACTATCTGAAAATGCCTTGCCCGTTCCACTTACTGGCTTTTTCGACGGATGCAAATCGATTTGGGGTAGTCACAGGTTCGGGCCTTTTGAATAAATCAAAGAATGGCTCAATAATTGCACGGTGGAATGAGAAATTTTTTGTAGATGGTAGAGAGGTGGGAAAATATAGTCGTTTCGGACGGACAATATTTTTTATCATTTATTTTTAGCTGTGTCCTCAATAAAAACCACTTTTTTGAACACAATGAAAGAAGAGATCGAATTGATTTGTACTCCCACTAAAATTCTACGAATCTGTCTTGAGAACTTCATATTAATAAATTTTTGTACACATTTTATTCTCGTTCAAGTAAAAATTCAACATTTTTTACAAGTAGAAGGAGAGTTTGTTTTAAAATTAGAACTGAAGAAAAAAATTTGAAACAATTCTTTTTTTATTTTAAAAAATTTGCTTAATAAATCCTGTAAATTTATTTCCCCTTGCGCTCGTAATATAAAAATAATATTATATAATATAAATTTTAAAATAAAAAACTAGCACAACTCATTAAAAAAATACAATCAAATAAAATTTTTTAAAAAGAAGAGAGCTGAAAATTAAAAGGTTGTTCTAGAATTAGAAAAACATCGTTTGAAGAAAATATTTTTCTATTAATTTTTAATTTTTTACTTATATTTTTCTTTAATTTCTGGGTCTTCATTTGTTCTAATACAACACTAAAAAAAATTTCAGGTAAGAAATAAAAAAAGGGTTTTTTACAGCTGAAAATTATTGTATATTTCAGATTAAAAACAAATTCGCTTTAAGAAAAAAATCTGATGCTACAATTTTCTTTCTTTTTTTTAATTTTCAATTAACTATCTTTCGATCTAAATATTTCTCTTATTCTAGCGCTGATTAAATTCAAATAATATTAAACAAAAATTAAAAAAAAATTTAGAACTCAATTATAAAAAAAATTAATTTTAAAAGTGCATAACTCACCTTTTTAAAATCCTCTATTAAGTTTGTAGTTTCGCTTGTTTATTAATTTTTTAATGTTTAGTATTGATTATAGCACTTGGAAGACATCACATGTACATATGTAGTTTCAGAAAATATAAACATGAAATCGCACAAAGAAAAGTGGAAGAATTTTTCTTTCCAAATTTCGTGTGATTATTTTTATTTTATTTTTATTTTTTACTTGTTAGTAATTCAAACTTTACAAAAAATTCTTCGTTATTTTTCAATGCTTTCTCAGCAACTTTAATTCGCAGAAAAATCGTTGGGAAGTTATTATAATATATATTTTTTATAATTTTAGTTGTTCTTTTATTCCTTATATGAGCCAAAAGAATTTTTACAAATTTTTCATTACAGTATAATTATCGTTATTTAATCATTTTCGCAGTAACACTCTTTCGTGTTGCTTTTTTTATTAATATTATTATTATTTGATTTGTTTTTTGTTTAACGAATTCTATAATATCCGGATTCACATAAAACACGCGACGAACAGCGCTCTTTCGCAACGCCAAAAACAAATAATTAATAGACAACACGCCGTAACCGAAATTTTCTTAGTCAGTTAGTAAGAAATTTGAAGAAAAATAGAAAAAAAATAATAATCAACGAAGAAAAACGCTAATGAACTTAGCAAATGTTTGGCTCGCTGTTTGACGAGTTTTGTTTTTGTTTTTTTTTTTTTGTTTTCTTCGCCGTTTTTTATGCTGCTTGAATGAATGAAAAATTGCCGCACATTGCTCAGAGCAAATAATTAAATTTTTATATAATTTTTTCTTTCTTAATTCGTTTAATCATTTATCATTTCGACTTTAGTACGTTAAATTCGCGAGAATGAAGTCAGCGCAACAAATTTGCATACAAAGTTTCTGTATTGTAGATATATGTATATTACAGCACTCTGTGCCAGCAGAAAGTAATCAAGTTTTAGTTGGAGTATTAGTTTTTAATTATTTTTCAATTTCCACATGCCTTATAAATTTTATTATTTTAAAATTTTTCAGTTTCGCTTAAAATATTTATTATTTTTTCATTTACACTCCGTCGTATCGTAGTTGAATTAAAAAAAATATGTGTGTATATCGTAAAATGTGTTGTATGTAAACAAAAATATTTATTATATTTGAATTTGAATACCGACAACAACAACAAATTGTATGCGCGCGTTTCAGCCGATCGCTAATGAGACTACGTCACACAAACGAAAGAGTCAAAACGAGACTGAATTCAGCATGAGCATTTCGCAAAACTTTACGAGTAAACAACTCATTCGGTACGTTTGCGTTTTGGATCCACTTGGCGAGCAATCGCGTTTGGGCTGTGTGTTGATCATGGAGCCCGGAATGGAGATATAAAGCTAGCGTACTTGTAGGTAGCGAAACGAGCGAACGTTGTAACTTTTGATCTATTGAGATTTACAGTTGCGGTCAATTGCTAGTGATGCTGATAGGAGAATAAGGTATGAAAATAATGTGCTTTGAAAACATTAATGGCATAACATAAAAAGAATTTAAAAAGTACTCAAATTGTAAGAAGAAGAGTAATCGGACAAATTTTAGTCTGTATCTACATAATATTTGAGATAGTACCTGAAATCATAGAAACTATGTGCATAATTTATCAAGAATTGACAATTGAGACAATGTCTTAATTTATTCAAAAGTTCCAGTAGCTAAAAATATTGAGGAGGCGCTACTTAATATGAAACTTACCTTAAAAACATGGACCGTTTACTTCGAACAGGCTCAAAAACTTGAAAATGAGGTAAAAATAATACTCCGAAATGTTTTTTTTTTTATTCGGAGGTAGTGGGTTGTCCATGAGAGCTGTAGAAAGAATCTTGTTCGAAAACTTATTTTCTGAATTACCAGAAAATATACATATATGTATATATAATTGACGCTTTGTAACCACTGAAACAATTTTCGGCCGAGCTCCTCCTCAAATATGAGTCTTACGACTTGTTACTTTTCCAATTATTTAGTAAAAAGGATCTACGAATAATCTTTGCAATCGTACAGACATTGGTTTTTTACCAAAAACTTTTCGCCTATAGAGGAACTAGCGTGTTTGACTCTAAAAGCACTCCAAATTCATCTACTCATTTGGCGAGGTTTCCAGCAAATATAAATATTCTCAAACCCCATCCTTCAATCCGTAGTGTATAAGTGAAAGATAAGCGAGAAATAAATTCAACAAAATGGTCACAGAAACCCAGTGGAAGTACAAATTGTACTGAACTTGTTGGTGAAAGGTCGCGAAAATACCTTGCATGTGGAAGGCACGGTATAGTATGAAAACAATATTACTATACCACTATTCATAGTGATTGGCGGCCGCGGTAACCGAGTTCGAGCTCGGGTTCAAATCCTGGTGTGGTACTAACATCCAAAAAGTTATAGATAATTAATTTAAATGAAAAAATTAAGCTAAATTTTCTAATTGCGGTCGCCTCTTGACAGGGACTCCTCCGAGTGTATTTCTTACATGAAATAAAGGCACCTCGTAAAAAAAACCATCAGCCGTTCGGAGGCGGCTTAGTAAAAACTGTAGGTCCCTCAGTTTGTTGGAAAAACATCAAGACGAAAGTCGACTTGACTTCATTTCAGTTTGAAAGGTAATTTCCCTCCAGATAAAAAAATCGTTAAGGCTTTACCTTAAATTTAAAGTGTTAGAGAGTAGCATGACCTATAGGTGTGGGAGGTCCGGAATACTATATTACTATCTACTATATTACTATCATTAGTCATTGTGTCTTTATATTTCATAAATAATCATAATTTAGCCACCGTATTCACCATATTTGAGCCCCTGGGGAGCAAGATTAAAGAGATACTTGGTGGAACAGTGTTATTCGACGATTGAGGAGATAAGAACCGAATCGCTTAAGAAGTTTAAATACATACATACAAAAAGGAAGCACTCAGAACTGCATCGGAAATTGAACGAGGAATTGATGATGTGAGTAATTAAATACATAAATATTTTTTCGGGAAAAATTAGAATTCACCAAGGTGAAGTTGCTCAAAGGCATTTTTTTTTAATTTTTTTTTGTGTAATTTTCTTGTTTTTTCTTCAAATCTTGCTATATTTAATATTAAAATTAGTATTAAATTTATATTTCAACAAAACAGACAACCCTAAAAAAATATCATCACTAACAACAAACAAGCCAGCACTGTGAGATTTTCTGAGCACACAGAGTAAAGCGCAACACCTGAGAGGAGTGCCAAGAGCTAAGCTTGTATTAGTGTGGAGCATATACATACATAATTACCTTAACCGGTTATTAGCGTACGCTGGAGTTTTATTTGGAGTAACAAAAACAAATAGCAATATTTTGCACAAACGAACACTTAGACGATTTGAGCTCTCTCTCTCTTTTAACTCTCAACCCATTAGAAGCAGTAAAGTTACGGCACTTACTCTTTTTGCACCAAATATTGCCATCATAAAACATAACAAATTGATTGCATACTTGTATGGTATATATATGTATATGGTTGTACGGGTGGGCAAACTACTCCCACTCCCACACGTACTCACTTTTGGTATGCTCACTCACACAGATGCAAAAAGCTCATTCTCAAGTTTGTTGATTTTTTTTTTTTTAACTTTTTTCATTTTAGCGTCCGCTGTCTTGCCTTTGCGCTAAAGTGGTTCGGCCACCCTCTTCAAATGCTGCACACAAGAATACAAACATACTCGTATGTACATATAGAGATCCGTATATTTAGTTGTGTGTAGCTTTGTTATAAAAACAAATAGTTATACACTAAATAAATGACGTTTAATTAAGAGCATAACAATCTGTGTGTATATATACATATGTATGTAAGTATATATGTGTGTTCCTCTATGTGTGAAGTGGCGCGATCACCGTTGAGGTCGTTCGTAGACATTTGCTAAAGAACATGAAAATCAAAATAAAATATGAAATAAAATTTAAAATCAAAACAACAACGTTTTTTTTAATTTAATTTTTTGTTTTGATTGTTTGTTTTGTTACTTTTTATTGCCTTTTCTCGTCTTCTGTTGCCTTTTCTTTTCTACACAAAATTTTTAGAAGATTCTGTTCATCTGGTTGTAGAGGTTGCGTTCGAACCCCACGCATTTTTATTTGTATGGATGTATGTAAATACACGTATGTATGTATGTATGTACAGCTTTTTATCTTTCAAAATAGGCAAGAAGAAAGCCATAAAGAAAAACGTAAATCCAGCAGTAAAAGTGCAGCAACGTTGTTGGTTGAACTGTTGAACTCTCTGGTTCTGGTTACTGCTTTATTGTTGTTCATTCTTACATACACACATATGTATATATGTTTTTTTTTTTCAAATTTTCACTTCTTAAAGCAGTTATCGTACGTGGGCAACAATATAATTAATTCGATGCCTTAAATTACTGCTGACAATAACGAGGTTCGGCTTGGCCGCCGCAACTTTGCTTTTCCCCCAAACGTGTTTTGTTCACGTCACTTTTCTATTTTTCTTTTATATCTTCTAATTTTTTTATTACTTTAATGTCAATAAGCTATTTGTAGGCTGGTTTTATCAAAGTTAGATTTGGGAAATTGTGTACATACATACATACATATGCATATATTGTAGGCAATGCTAAGCCTTTCTTTCTTCGTGTGAGCTTGAGAACTTAGAAATCCATCGCTTAACACCTGGGAAATTCTGAAAAATAAATGAACAGAATTAATTTTTTACTTTGTAGGAGTAATTTTATATTTATTTATCCATATATTTATTATTTGTTTATATATTGATAATGCGCTGGATTATTTTCTATTTATCCAATCAGTGGCAAAAGAAATTTTGTAGGTTATGTGAAGAATTTATTGTCTTGCTAATCCTTATTTACATACCACTTGAAAAGAAATTTATTTGAAATTTTTATTGAAATAGTTGTCCATATTATCATATTGATCATTAAAAATATTCTACATTATCTTCTCCAACAGTTCTGCTGGAGTTGAGTTGATACGCCTGCGCACTTAGGCCTCAAGGCTCATTGTGATACCGTTGCGGTGTTCTTATCATATTCTCAGATGTACGAAACATTTTATATGCCTTTTAAATGTTGCGATATTTTTTTATATCAGCTGCTGCTATGTCAACAAGGCAATCAAAAAAGTGATACCCTAGATATTAACGTCGTACAGATTTTAGGGCTCAGAGGTAGTGCTCGACAGACTAAATATTCCTCTTCATCGTCTCTACAGCTTCGATAAAATTCGTTCGAGCAGTGTCCCATTCTCTGACCGTAAAGTCTCATAAAAAATTGTCCAGGTAGTATACCAGTTATATTGATGGTGAACACGTCTAGGATGATTGAATTCCTTGAGCTAGTCAAGCTCTTTCGTTAAGCCATCTGGTGTTGGCTTTTTTAGTGAAAGTCAGTTTCAGCCTGTGTGTTCTGCTCAGTCTTCCGAAAAAAATCTATCCTTTTATGAGTATTTTCAGACTTGGGAACAAGAAAACGTCGCATGGGGCAAATCTGGTGAATGCGGAGACCGATGCATTTAGTAAAGTGGGTGCCCCGGAAGCGTAGTGTAACTGGTCTGTTAGATAATACTTCTTATTAACTGAGAGAGCTCTGTGAAAGGACAGTACGCATATAGACTGGGAGGTTCTTTTAGAAGATGCTGCACAAACGGAGAGGAAAAACCGATCTTTCAACTTTTGTACGACTGTATTGATAAGCTGGGGCGACCGCAATAACCGAGAGGTTGGCATAAATTATCCAAAATTATAGACGGCTGTTTTTTTTCGAACTGACCCTCGGCAGAGAATATGAAGCCCCCCGAGTATATTTCTGACAATAAATACAAAGCTCTTCATAAAAAAACCACACGGAGGCGGCTTAGAATAAAGTATAGGCCCCACCATTTGTTGGAAAAAACATCAAAACGCATAACTATATAAAACTTACATTTAAAAATACGACTTTTACTGATAAATGTAGCCAAAATCTATTACGCCATGTCCCCAAGTGCAATAAATAATTTCAGAGACCACCTGTAAGCTCATTATGGCATATGAAAAATGATGATACAAACACATAATACACTGTTGCATCAACCAATTATATGTTTTTGTATTTATTCCAAAAATATTAATCTTCATTTAAAAATTATACAAAAGAAAGTTTAATACTCCGAACCTGCTTAAGGTTTTATTTTTATACTTTTAATTTTGCTTTTATTGATAAATAAAACCTTTCCAATCACATTTCCGCTGCTAACTAATTTATTAATCGGCAATTAATGTCCAAGTTCCGTAGTTTAAAAATAGAGAAGAAAGAACTGCATTAAGTTTTTGTTTTAAATAATGCCAAACTTCTCGTCACTCGTCACTACCCTGCTGGAAAAAGTACTAATTAACAATTTGATTAATCTTAAATAGCATTTTTGCAACAAGTAGTGCATTTATCATCATTTTTCTATTTTAGGAACTGGTATTTTTTGCATCATTTTCATACTAGTTAAATACCAGTTCACTTATGCACGTTCAGCTTTTAATGCTCTGAAATAATTATTAAAACAAAAGTGATTATAGTGAAAATTGAACCTTGAATCACGTTCATGACATCCACAAGCACGACAGCGACAATCTTGAGCCTAGCCGAGCTTGGTGATATGAAAAGTAACGACAACAAACGAATCAACTGCTATAATATCGGCTTTAAAATACTAGTATTAAACTAGAAATTTTTATATACTTCGAAGCAGCGCTTTGATGTACGCGGATTGGGCGATAAAGGATGGAAATAAAAAAAACCAAATTATTATTTCTTTGCAATATATTCACCTACAAGACGGATACATTTTTCAGTTCATTCAAATAATTTACATACACTCTCAGAAAACACAGTTTTCTCTTTATCTTCAAAATTTGCCGAAACTGCCTCCTTAACTTCAATCATCGGTGATACATTTTTTACCCCTCAGCTCTTTTTTCATTTCTTGGTAATATTTACCAGGGGACAGATCTGGATTGTCACTGGCGATAAAAAATTGATTCATTATGATAACCCAAAGCGCAAGAGATCGTATGTGAAGCCCGGCCAACCATCGACATCCACGGCAAAGCCGAATATCCATGGTGCGAAGTTTATGCTATGTATTTGATGGGACCACAAGGGTGTGCACTATTATGAGCTATTAAAATCGGGTCAGACGATCAATGGGGACCCCTACCGAAAACAATCGATTCGTTTGAAAAAGGCCATCGCGGAAAAACGACCAGAATATGCGATCAGACACGAATCAATAATTTTTCATCATGACAACGCTCGGCCATATGTTGCAAGGCCAGTTAAAAACTCTTTGGGAAACTGTGGGTGGGAAGTTTTACCTCACCCACCTTATAGCGTAGACATAGCACCTTCCGATTACCACTTGTTCAGATCAATGCAGAATGCCCTCACCGGAGTACGCTTCACTTCAGAACAGGGTATCAGAAATTGGCTCGATTCTGTCAGAAAGATGGGAAAACATCGTAGCTTCCGATGGGCAATACTTTGAACATTAAATGTATAACAAATTTTTTTACAATAAAGTCTTAATTTTCGAAAAAAAACCGCACGAATTATGCATACACCCAAAATAAACTAAAAACTTGTACATCATTGCTTTTTTCCGACAAGAATTGCCGTACACCTCATGATCATCTCATTCATTATGGTCGCAACTGATTTTCCTTGTTTTGGCGAAGAGCTTTATATTCACTTTTCACTTCCGATTCTGTGGCTTAGTTGACTATAGTTCAAATACTATGTGTATAATAACAATTAAACCTCGTATTCATATTAATTATGGGTCGCTGAAGACGTTGCGATCCTTATGAGCCTGGTCACCCCCTGCATCCCTCTCACTCCGCGAACAAAAAAAAGCTCTACGTCATAGTTTAGACTTTCACTGCAGGGCAAGTTTCCGTAGAGGTTAAAATATGTTATACCTGAAAAATGTAGGTATATAAGCAAATGATAACTAATTTACCGTAATACCGACCACCTACACAGCCACACTTCGAACCAATAAATACGTTAAAAGTGCAACTAAGGTGATTAACGACAACAATTCATTAATTCAGTCTTAAGTAGACTAACCAGCGTGCGCTTTTTGGCCATATACACGTATGTACATGTTTGTGCATGTATACTTGTATTTATGTAGGTGCGTTTAATGCCTTAAGGTCAACTAAAATGATAGGCAAATCATTAGAGTTAATTTAAAGCGCGCAAATTGCCTTTAAATGTTTAGAGTAGAAGAGAAAAAATGGAAATAAAATTCTATGTGGGTTTAAATATATAAATATATGTATGTGTGTGTATGTATATGCATGCGAAGGTGCGTTAATATATGTAACTGGATGACAATTAACAAAAACACCCACTTTGTCAGGTTTATTATTAATATTTTATTTATTTTATTTTTATTTTTTATTTTCCAACTCCAAAGCGCTGCAATTTGCTGTTGTTGGAGCGCTACAGCAGCTACGTCTGCAAGTGGGTGTTCCTTTTAGAATTGAAAAAAAAAAAATAAAAAAAAATGTATGTATATATGTACGTTTAGTGTGATGATTCGATTATATTCATTTACACCGTGTGGCACATCTCCATTACACAGAAAGTGCAACCAAAGTCATTTAAAAACGTAGCTATGTATGTATGTACATATGTATGTCTGTTTGCATATCAAACGCCATGCATTAAAAAAGCCACACCCTAAGCTTATAAGTCTTGCATAAAAAAAGAAATCAAAAAAGATGGTTAGTTGAAAGGATCATTGGAGACCTCACTCAAGGTCTGTAGAGACATGACAACTGTGCGTACACATATACATATATATTGAACTGCATGCACTTTTATTAAAGCTTGCCACGAACCACAACATGACAACCCATAATCAGCATATATGGTATACTAAGCGAAATGAAATGAAAAAGGCAGCAGAAGCAGCTCCAGCCTCAACAACATCACAACTAAAAAAAAGGAACGCAGCCAGCACAGAATTGAAAAAGACAAGACGCGCAGAGTGCAAAACAAAAGACTCGAAACGACAATTCATCCTGAGGGTCCAAAATGTTGCGACGATTGAAACATGAGCCCAACTCATTGTGGCAAGGCGAGCTCAACATCAAACGAGCAGTGAGTGAGTAAATAAAAGCAAAACCAGTGAAAGAAAAGTAAAAAAGAAATAAAGTTACCATTGCACCAGCGTACTGCCAGGAGAACAGCTAGCTTGAAGAAAGAATTTAGCGAAGATCAGAAGAAAAACTCAAGTAATGTTGTTCTTAAAGCCGACTCAGCAAAACTCAGCAAACGGCCAATGAATTTATACGAATTGAATTTCATGAATAAAGGCTACAACAACAGCAAAATAATAATAATAAAGAAAGCGAAGAACACAAGTTGGAAAAAAGCACAAAGTAGAAGAAAAAGTGCGAAGAAACAGCAGCAACATGACTAGTGTCAGCAACAACCTCAACAGTTCAACAGCAAACAGCTTATAAGAAACCCAGAACGCTTGCATTGACTGCGACAACAAGTTTCCAGAAAATGCACTCTGGCAATAGAGACAAAAAATCCATTCAGCAACATGTAGCCAACAAGTCGGTAGACAACATAACATCAACTTTTTTCACATTTCGTAGTCTGGTTGCAACAAATTACTAAAGCGCTAGCGACTGGTTCTACGCAACAAAGTCATGGTCTTCTAGAGTCAATACAGAGAGAGAAAGAGAGAGAGAGAGAGGCAGAGTGGAGAGTGTAAGTGAGACAGCTTTGAAGTGACAAGGATTATGACCGAAGGTGATGAGCAGCGAGAAAGTTTACGGCCAGTAACGAGTAAATTGATTAACGTTATTGTCAATATAATGGTCAATCACTTGTTACCTCCTCGGTTTGGTGCGTAAATTAATTACCGAAGCAGTGCCATGCGATGGGCGTATAAGCTGTAACTGGAATTCAGATTATGCGGAGATGATGTTCAGAGAAACTTCAGCTAGAGATCTTCAAAGTATTTTTTGAGTAGGTGAGAGAGTACCTTTACGAACTGGATGTATAAACCCTGCTTCAGGTGTGTAGACAATAATGTGGAAGAGGTATTATAGAGGAGAGAACACCATTTCAACATGCACAGATTTGTCAAAAATGGACCGGTCCAGTAGAATAATTTTCAGGACTTAAACGTCACCGTCTCTTTTCGTCTATAGAACTGAAACAGCACAATTAGCGTCCTCCAATCGACAATACTAGGCTAAAAAAGTTCTGTACAGGAAGTACAGGACGCAACCATAAACTCGGGCAGTTTTATCAACGATGGGTTCCAGCGTGATCAACAACTTAAGAAAGCAGATCAACTCGGAATCTCCAAAATCTGAGTTCACAACCATAGAAATATTTTCAGTAACGAAACAATTGAAAAGTTAGCCAAGTTTGAAGAATTTCTAACTAATTGACTAATTTGAAGTCAGAAGAATTTCTTGGTTAATCTGAAGCCAATTAGGAAAGAACAGGAAATCTCCTTCATTTGGGATTTGAAGAATAAGCTCTAGAGAGATGAAAACCCATATCCAATTGTAAGATTGCGAAACAGATTTGGTCCAAGTTTTACAGGACATGAACAAAAGACTCATTTAACTCTCAAGAAGCGTGCAACTAAATCTGTCTTTTAATGGGATTAAGCTGTATACACTTGGAATAGCATCAAGCAAATCTTAAAGAGCTGTCCACGAAAAACATATCCGAACGGGTTTCTCAAAAACATCAACTTTGCTTACAACACAAGGAAACCTTTCTTAGAAAAGTCTTTATTGAGTTATTTCATATGACTTTTTTCTGGACTCGCGAACCCTAAACTATAACATAAATACAAATTGGATAAAGAAAAGCTGGGAATTCCATCATAAAGGAGGTTTTTTGTTAAGAAGTTCTTAGAATCTATCACAATTTTCACTAGTACAAAAGGGACTCAATGGTTTTCTGGCGAAACAATCGTTCCAGAATGGATTGCGGGTGGAAAAGATGTTTCTTGTCCAATAACAAAACATGTGCCATGATCGTACTTGTAATACGATATCCAGCGGCGTTTTATCGATCCCATCTTCGTCTTTCTGAGCAGCAACTTAAGACAGTTGAGAAAGGTGAAGCCCTGCCTGATAAATTCTTAGTCTCTCAACACCCCACAGAACGGTAATGGGAGTATAGTACTAACTTCCCAGAACTGAGCCTTCACAGGGGTCTTTTAATTTTTGTTTTCCAGGCAGGCAAGGTATAAGGAAATAAATAATCAGTAATGAAGTCAAGACTGTATTCTTCCATTTACCGAAGCAATAAAGTACTCATTGAAGAGCATGTCGATGAAAACAGAGAACAGTGTACCTTTAGCAGCAACATTATAAAGGAATCAAGAGAACATAAGACCAAAACAAAAGATAGCTTGAAAAAAGGAACTGAAAAAGTGCATTAAAAGCATAAATCTGTAATTTAGTGACGAAGTATGTGTGTATATACCTATATTGCCATGAACACATACATATTTATAAGAGTAGAATAAATTAAGCTTAGGTAGTTCAATTTATTGGATGCTGGTGGACAGTCTTTTGACGGTATTGCAACACAGGTAGACCGGCTTAACAGAACGGTGTGTGTGTGTGTGTGTGTTTGTTCCACAAACCTGAAAGAGAGTACATGCTCCATACTGCACATAAAGAACACACATCAATATACAATAATATTATTCAATACGAAGAAGATGCAGCTAAAAAGAAAAACCACAAAATCTCACAAGCAACACAAGGAAACCACACAAAACAAGAGGCAAAACAAGAAACAACAACTCAACAGCAGGGCATGTCATGAGGAATACTAATGAGAAGAAAATCAACAAAAACAACAATAAAAAGGTAGCAGTTGCAGTTCGGAGCTAAGAAAAAAATCAAAGAAGAAGTTAGATTGAATATCGCGCGATCTTAACACGAGCCATTGCAGCTGAGTTGAGCAGTAGAAATGGTCCAAGCAGCAAACACACGAAAACAACAGCTGGCTGTGCAGCAGCAATACTGCTCACAACTGAATAAGGTATGATGAATAGGAAGGAAGAGAAGCAACAGTAGCCGAGAAAACAGCCGACGGGTAGTAATAAGTTGTAAGCTTAAAGACCGGTTCTTTGTTGGGGCTTACTCTGAGATTTTTTTTTTTTTTTTTGAGACTCAATGCAACTTAAAAGAGCTTAAACGTAGTGATGGAGACTCTGTGCATAACTTTAAAGCTCTTATTTTGTTAAGTGTTGTTTTAGCATTTCTTTAACCTCAATTGCGGGGAATCTAACTCACATTTGGTGTCTTCGTTTGGAAAATTATATATATTGTTCGTTAAACAGTAGATCTTCACACACACAACACATTCATCTCAACCTTCTATCGTTGGACTTGTATAAGAAACTTCAAGTAAACTCCAACGAAGTGAAACAACTCGAACCTGGGGTAGACTAGTTGGACTCAAACATCTGCTTTGATAACGCATTTTTCGCAAACATGGGAAATTCTAGAATTTTGTTTCAAAAATCCGACGGCTCAAATTTCGATGGTAAAGTGGGCTTCGGGCTCCAATCAGGCTCATTTGTAATCAGAAGAGTCTTTCCAATCAGAACTAACTGCCATAAAGACTCGCCTCAGTGGCGAGTAGCTGAGAGCTGTAGAATCAGGAAGAGGCCGAAAGAAACCAGATTCTAGGACTGTTAACGGGCATACCTTAAATAGACGCCTGATTGCGGACAAGTGCAGGAAATGTAGGGAAGGGGAGCGACAGAAGAGCACGTAATCTGTAAATGTCGAGTATTCGGCAAGCAAAGGCAATACTTACCTAGCGTACAAAAGCTACAACACCTTCAATCGGCATTGGACAAGGGGCCAAAAGGACTACTTCAATTTCCATAGAGAGCAGCAATGTTCTTTGCACTAGACATGCAATAAAGGCTGAAGGAGTGCATCTTAGTCGTATGTAGTATATTTGACAACACTAAGGGCGTAATGTAGTCTAAGTGAGACCCCACAGTCAACGCCAATTACCTTGGAATAAGCCTCGTTAATATCGCGTATAAGGTTCTGTTGAGCGTATTGTGTGAAAGACTAAAGCCCACCGTCAATAAACTGATTGGAAATCAACCATTGACCAGATATTCACTGTGCGCCAAATCTTGGAAAAGACCCGAGAAAAGCCGCCTTCGACAGCACGAATAGGAGTTGCCTTTACATCACTATGTCTGAATTTGGTATCCCCGCAAAACTCATACAGGTATGTAAACTGACCTTGAGCAACATTAAAAGCTCCACCAGGAACGGGAAGTCCCTCTCCAAGCCGTTCGATACCAAACGAGGTTTCAGACAGAGTGATTCCTTATCGTGTGACTTCTTTACTTTGATGCTGGAGAAAATAATACGAGTTGAAGAGCTGAATAGAGAAAGTCCAATCTTCTTTCAGAGTGTACAGCTGCTAGCATACGCCGATCATATTGACATTATTGGCCTCAAAAACCGAACTGTGAGTTCTACTTTCTCCGGACTGGGTGAGGAAGCGAAGGACATGAGTCTGGTAGTGAACGAGGGCAGGACGAAATATCTCCTGTCATCAAACAAACAGTCATGCATTCGCGACTCGGCTCCTACGTCACTGATCGTAGGTAATTTCGTCTATCTAGGGAAAAACATTAACATCAAAAATAACGTCAGCCTGGAAATCCAACGCAGAATCACTCTTGCCAACAGGTGCTACTTTGGTCGACGAACGAAAACCAAACTCTACAAGTCGCTTATCGTTCCCGTCCTACTACATGGTGCGGAGGTATGGACGATGACAACATCTGATGAGTCGACGTTAGGAGTTTTCGAGAGAAAGGTTTTTCGTAAGATTTACGGTCCTCTACGAGTTGGACCGATGGAATGATGAGCTGTATGAGATATACGACGGCATTGACATATCTCAGCGAATCAAGAAACTGGCTAGATCGTGTGGTCTGGCTGGGTAAGAATAATCCAGCTTTGAAAGTTTCGATGCAGTGCCTGCCGGTGGAAGCAGAGAAAGAGGAAGATCTCCACTCCGTTGGAAAGACCAGGTTGAGAGGGACCTGGCTGAACTTGGTATATCCAATTCGTAAGAGGTGTATATATATTTTTTTTTTCTTAGGAATCTTTCCATGATTTAACAAATCGAATTGAATTTTCTTTATTTTATTCGAATTTAATATGAAAAAATCATCGATTTTTATCCACTCTGCATTTGATTTCAAAGTACATTGAATAATACAATCGCTTGTTGCTTGTTGCACGTGCAACAAAGTCACATTTACACATCGCTTTTTTTTTCTTCATTTGAATGAAATAAAATGAAATATATTGAACAAGTTTTAATGCAACAAAAAAGGCATTGAAATTAAGAAAAAATCAAAAGCACACAAATGAAATGTGGCCACTTAGTCGTATTATGAATTGCACTGATGCAACGCAACACAAACATTTCATTGCCTTCCCTACAATGGTGGCACAACACCAGCATCATTAGCAATGCGGCGATCGTTTAGTCAGCCACAGCCACGAGTGCAATGGAAAACGCAGAAAACCAAAACAATAACAATAATAACAATAACAATAATAGCAATAAAAATAATCAAAGTGACGAGAAGTGCTAGAATTGCACGCAAAGCATAAAATTGCACGTTTCCACTCAGAGTATGTTGTTGTTGCTGATCGTAAGCAAATGACTTAGGATTGCAAGCGGCGCAGCAATCAAACAGTGCAACATGCAACCTAATACTTCTGTTGATATTGTAAAGTGGTGCAGGCGATCAAATATATGTATGAGGGCATTAAAGTGCATAAGGGCTCTGGTGTGTAAAATGTTTGATGTTTTTGGCAGATTTCTCAATACAATTGGTTTTGGTTGCATTTGTGTTCTTGCAATTTTCGAAATGCCACAAGAATTAAGTGTGATTTCAAAGTAAAATAGTGTAAATAATTTTTTATGTTACATTAATATTGATTCCCTCTACGCAGCACTCAGTACTCCAGTCGCAAAGCGATCCAACGATCAGAAACATGAATTAAGACAATAATTAGAGGACTGCGCTTAAGGAATTAAGGAAAGTCTGTATTTTCCGGAAATATATTATTTTTTCATTTTCTCAAAGTATTGAATCTTATAAATATTATTTGAAAATTTGATTTGAATCCGACATATACTCCTCGAGTTATTCGACCAACAAACAAAGTGCTCTCTGGCGCTTCAGAACTCTCGTCGAGCAGTAGCCATTCAGAATCCCAGCGTTCAAGTTCCCACTTTTGTCAAACAAATTAAAAAAAGGCCGCCATTAAATAGAAAACTAGTTTATATTGGGATTTTTTTTGTCGGGTGGCTTTAAGAGATGGTTCCTCAAGCACTGCTTTTGGAATTGGGTTAAAACAAATTATACATTTTTTTTTAATTTTCCTGAATGCAACTCGAATTATGATCGAATCAGCAATTATTCGTTCCTTCTCTTTGCTGTTTGTCACAAGTTGGAAATACCAAGTGAAACCAGGTCGCGCTCCACCTGCTCCTTCCAACGAAGTGTAGATCTTCGCCTTTCTCTGCTTCCACTGCATTCGAATACTTTTGAAACTGGATTGATTTCATTCTGGACCCAGCCAATGTGGCCGCTCTCTCTTCATTCGCTGAACTACAATATATCAATTTTGCCGAATATCTTGTACAGCTCATCGTTCCATCGACTGCGCTACTCGCCGTTGCCAGAGAACAAAGTACCTTAAATCTTAAGCAAAACCTTTCTCTCGAAAATCCCAACGCCAACTTCACGCTTCATAAAGCAGGACGAGAATGATGGCAATTTGATAGAGTTTGATTTCGGTTCGTCGAGAGAAGAATTTATTTTTCTATTGCCTATTCAGACGGCCGCGGTAGCCGAGTGGTTAGCATTGCGTAGTGCCCGAAATGTATAGAAAATTTATTTAAAGAAAAAATTAAGTTAAGTTTTCTAATTGCATTCGACCCTCGCCAGGGAGTGTCCGAGTGTATTTCTGACATGAAATAAAGGCTCCTCATAAAAAACCATCAGCCATTCGAAGGTGGCTGTAGGTCCCTCCATTTGTTGGAAAAAAATTAAGACGCAAAACCAAAAATTAAAGAAGGAGCTCGGCCGAAATCGCTTCAGCGGTAACAAATCAGTTCGTTAACGATAGGCTTTAGTCTTTCACCCAATACGCCCGATACGACCTTATATGCGATATTGAGGACGCTTATGCTTCATCCAACTAGATTTTGCAGGGATGCTAAAGCATGCATCTTTTAAGTTCTTCTCTGCCGTAGTTGAATAGCTCGGCCGTCAATCCCCCGGTCGTAGCCGCTTTGTTGTTTTTCAAACGGGCGATTGCTATTCGAGACTCGAATTGTGTTCACCATTTCCTGTTGTTCCATTTTCCATTTGCCATTCAGCAGGCTCTGGCCTTCACACACTAGATCACCTCTCTGGGTTCTACAGGAGTTTGCCTCGTTGTTAGAAGCGCATATTTCTTCTGAATACTGAATCTTTCTTTTTTCAAAATTAACCTATTTTTACCTAAGCTAAGAACTTCAGTGGACTACCTAATCAAAGCTCGAGAAAAAACCCTAAACTTGAATAAAAATACATAAGAGGACAAGATTGTGATATAATTTTAAATTTTCGCTTTGTTTTCCCATTGAGATCTCCAGCTGTACTTCCTCCAAGATCCCGAATTATAAATTAATTCTATCAATAATCGAAATGAAGTGCACTGGGTTAATGAATAATTTCATAAATACAAACATGAAATAATTATTGGATTGTCTCCAGGTGTTTAATTCTTATATATACACTTCTACAAAAAACCCGGCAGGAAATGCAAAAAGCATTTTCTGAGCAGCCAGAAAAATCGCAGCGAAGACGGGCGGGTTTTTATGTTCGCGAAATAAATCGGCTATAAGGGGCTTCTTAGAGTCGTAGAATTTTTCCTCGACGATGCTCGAATAAAGGAGAAACAATTCGCAGAAATGATTTGGTTGTCGTGTACAATCATTTTTTAAATCCCGCACGATCATCTAGGCTTGCCAAAGCACTACGTGGGTGCCGGCAAAAACAACAGTGCGTAGAGTGTTCACATGTATTTTTGGACCTCTGTAATGTAAAGAGGGAACAAGACTCCATGCAGAGGCATAAAAAAAGATATTAGGGTATTGATTAGAGTCAGCTGGGAAACTCATGGCAACGGTCTTTTGTGACGCGGAAGAAATTTTTTTGATTAAGATAGGCTTCGATGTTTTGAATCATCCACCATACAGCCTACATCTTGTCCTGAATAATTATTACATGCTTCAAAAAATTAAAAACAGTGCGGAGGGTAAGAAACGTATCACCGATAAATGAAATCTTATTACTCATATGATATCCTGATTGCCACTATGGAAAATCAAAGTCTTATAGAAAAGTTAAACTTCTCAATAAAGACTCCCTCTCTTGAATTATCCTCAGTTTTGGAGACATATTTAGGATTTTCAAGTCCAAGCTGTGTAAGAGAGTTAAGTTCTTAATATCTTTTAATTCGGTTCTGATTTTCTCTACAGGGCATGTTTTTTACCTTTCAGTACACAACTGCAGCAGTGTCATTTTGGTATGCGAGTATGCACTTCGACTATTCCTTCATCACAACTTCTGTTATTCAATGCGTCTACTGCATAAGATTCTCAATTTATTTTTCTCTTTGCTTCTGCAGAATTTTGCAAACATTGTGGTTTCATGTTGCAAGCAGGCTCGTACATACACGTATATGCCTTTCGTATACATACTCGTATTCCTCGATGCTTCGCTTTGTTATTTATCCACTACTTTGTTTGTGCTATGCCCAGCATGGAATTGGCACTACTATTTTCCTTGGAAATCACACAAAACATTGTTTGTTGTCTGTAATATTTTCTTTTTCTCCTTTTTAATATCTTTAACACTCCGTAGTTACTTGTAATTTCAAAACACGTCTGCATAATAAGGGCATATTTTAATAGACAATTATTTTGTGTGTTTTGAAGAATTAAAAAAAAATAAAATTAAAATCAATCTTGAAGCTGGTATAGGAGGTGCAGCCAGCTGGCCATTGTGTGAAACAGTTGAATAAATTAATGTTGTTGACTTTTTTATCACCTTTGTAAGCATATTTATGTACATATATGTGTAACTACCATTTGTCATTAGCAATTTGCGCAAGCGGCCCTTTCTTCATTACTTCACCAGCGCAAACAAATGTTGTCGCACGGGTGTGTCGCCAAGCTGGTGTGACCAGTAGTCGACCAAATTGTAAGTCATTTGTCGTGTTCATGTTTAAATTATTCTAATGTTAGGAGGAAAGTTAAAAATTCTGCAATAATTTAGACCAAAAATAATAGAATAAAAATTACGCCTGAAGATATGCAACGGTATTACATTTATTTGGCTAAATATAATTTATTTGAACTACTAATTGCACAATTCTCAATGAGGCTATACTTTTTCCGGAGTTGGTCTTTGGTCCTGATTTATACTCAGTTTGGTTTGCCATTTCATAAAGAGCAGGCTTACTCCAGAACAACGATTAAAATCGTGCATAATTTTTTACGATCTTTTTTTCGACGTAATCGCCCATCCTAAATCGATAATTCGAGCAGTCTTTAAATCGGTTGCGCACCACGTTCACTCTAGTGAATAATGCGCATACTCAGAGACGCCGTATAGTGCGCTATTGCTGTTATGGAGAAGAGTATCGAAGAAGACCCGAATGAGTCCATCCGCCATCTCGCCCAACAATTGGAGCTGTAAACATTCACTTTATGGAAGATTTTTCGAAAGGATTCTGGCTTACAAATTCCAACTCGTGCAAGAGTTTCTGCCACCAGCGATCCGATCGCGGTTTTCATAGAAAAATATTGTCCAGATTAAGTTGAATGGGGAGATTATTGAAAAAAAAAATTTGTGCCATTTGGAGTGATGGTTTTCCACAAGCAAAAAGTCACTGATTAGTGGTGCATTATTAGACCATATTTCTTCAAAAAGGAAGCCGGACATAAAGTACGGTCGTTAGGGAATGTTATAGAGCCCTGATTAACGACTTTTTCGTGTCTGAATTAGAGGATATTGATGTGGGCGAGTTTAGGTTCCAAAATAAGACTGCGCTACAAGCTATTTAGCCAACGAAACAATTAATTTATTGAAGGAAACTTTCGGTGAGCGCATTATCTCGCATCGGGGGCCTATGAAGTGGACCTCTGGACTAATTTAAGTGGGGTTATGTGCAATCGCTTGCCTACACAGGCAATTGACGCCTTGGTAGAGAATATTCGGCGCCGACTGCTGCAAAAAGTGGTCCAAAATTGAGCCTCTCAGCTGGAATTTATTTGAGCTAGGGTTCACTTGCCTGTAATAATTTTTAGAACATAATAGCAAACCCTTATCTTTGTAATAAGGCTAAGAATAAATTCCCCATGAACTTCGAATCGAGCTTAAAGCTTACATTACTCAGGTCGGTTAGGATTGCGAAACCTCCCTCTGAATTCATTATAAAATAAAAATTAATATAAATATAAAAATAAAAATAAAATAGATAAATTGATTAATTAATTAAATTAAAAAATAAAATAAATACCAACAACAACATTACCTCCCTCATCACGCTCAACGCGGGCAATCTGTTAGTAGGCCATTTGGTTTCGCGAATTCCCTGGAGCTCACACGCGACAGTTCGAGTTCGCATATTGTACACCCGAGTACCGACACTAAATGCATACAAATACATATATACATACATATGTATGTATGTACATATGTACATAACAATATAATTGTAATGCAGGCAACTTTTTATTGAGATCGCGTAACGAGTTGTTGCTGTTGGTTTTGCCGTTGCTGTCGTTGTTCTTAGTAAATATTAAAACTCCACTTTTTTTTTTGTTGTTTTTGTCCTTTTGCTGACAAAGTACACAATTCAACTTTTTTATAATTTTTTTCCGCTTGTTGTTTTTGTATTCATTACAATTCATTAGTGTTGTGCGTTATTTGTTTTTATGTTGAGCGCGTAGTGTGTACTCTATGATTTCTTTATACCCGCGGCACACTGGTCGTGGTCCTATACAATTTGAAGGCGTGTTATTTGTACGACGGACTTTGAGGCAAAAAAAACAGGCATGCAATAGTACATACATATTGTACATATAGTATTATGTATAACTCATACAACACCAGCAGCGGTTGTTACGCGATCTTCGTGTGTAAAGACAATGCGAAGACGTTGAAGCGTTGACGACGATGACGTTGATGAAACCACCGGTCAATTGCCTATAAGCGACATGCGGCAATGAGCCATATGTATATACGCACCAATTTATATGTATGTATGTGTATAGCTGCGTGCGTGTAGGCCACAGCTGAGACAATCAGACAGACAGCTGGACAGTTGAACGTTGTAAGTATGAACCCAAAAAATAAAAAATTAAAAAAATACAAAAAATCGCGCTTGTAAGCATAAGAAAACGCACACACATTCAAGTTGTGTTGATGGCATCACGAAGACGACGGTGAACGGTGCATTGTGGTGTTGTACTTGCCCACAGTACAATTGTAGCATAATCGCAACCTTAAGGAACAAACTCAAAGCTCATCACTTACATACGAGTGCATACATATGTGCATTCATACATACATAAGTGCGTAGCTGACTGACTACTCGTTTGCTGTTTATTTGTCTGTTTGTCTGTCTGTCTGTCTGTCTCTTCATCTGTTGGCGTACTATATCACAGTCCCGCCTAAGCTGCGGTCTTTTCTGATCTCTCTTCTCTATGGTATAAGTATGTATTTGCATTTGCTTTCATACATACATACATACATACACATAAATGTCCGTTTTTAGTTTATGTCATCCAATAAGCCTATACATTATAAGTATTATCTGCATTTGAAACTCGCCGAGCGAAGTCGTCGTCTACACACTTAAGACATTAAACTTTATAAAATACGAGTGTAGCTTAACTTAAAGGGACGTTGCTTTCAAAGCTGAGTACAGGCATTGTTGGGGTAGGTCACTTTCAAGTACAGTGGTTCAAGACATGGAGGAAGCGAAGTAAGCTCTAATTACATTAGCATTCTTTAATCTGAGATCAAAGGTGGCCCTGGACTAGTAAACCTAGCATTCACCAAATATTCACTAGGCGCCAAATCTTAGAACAGACCGGAGGTTAAAGGACCCACATTCGTCTTCATTGATTGTAAACCCTGAATTCAACAGCGGGAAAAAGGTGGAGAGGATTGTCATATTAGAATTTCTTGTTCCAACAAAATTTACGTAAATAGAAGCTGAACAACACTAGAAGCTGTATGCGTAAGCAAATACCTCTCTGAATCGTACCAAACCAAAGAAGCTTTCTTCAACCCAATTTTCTCTCGATGATCCAAAAGACCAAACTCGAACATCTTTCCCGTCCTACCGTATGGAAGATGACAAAATCTAAAGGGTTGGCATTAAAAGCTTCCGATGGCACGGTTTACAGTTCTCTGAGTATGGGCAGCAGACTATGGATCTATTAAATAACGTATACTGATAAATTTCAGCGAATAAAGAGCTGTCGTCCATATTTTCCATTATTCATTCCTAGTTTTTGCTGGGTGTCTCGATCATTATTTGATTTCAACTCTAAATAAGAAGAAGAAGAAGATAAAAATGTTTTTTTTCACTTCTAGTGAGTTTTCTGCCGGATGGAGCATTACACTTGGAGTTAAGGGAAAGATGAAGTGCGAAAGAGAGTAGCTTGACTTGGTGTTTCGATCATAATCTGGTGCCTACTCCAATTAAGAAGAATGAGAAGAAAAAATTAGATCCGATCAAGAGTTCTCTCTCCTAGATACAACACTATAAATACATGGAACATCATAATGGCCGTTGAAGTACTCGTATAAATCGTCACCTCGTCTCAGTCGTCCGTCGTCAGCTTTCTCAGTTATCATCCTCAGCTGAAAATAGTTATTTATTTTATATGTTTATCCATAAAATATTGATAGCAAAAGCTTTTAGAGAACCGAGTGTCATTTCAGGTTATCCAATTGTCATTATCTTGTATGTCGAATTTATTATTAGGCCTCAGAGGGTTCGCTCTTCTACGTAGAACACTGAATACTAACCCTCTATCACTCACAATATGGTCAATTCGGTTTCGGGTCTTTGGAAGTGGTGAAAACGACAGTTAAAATGACCACCCCATAAGGTCATTCCTTAGTTCGACTCACAGATATCTTTGATTGCGGTTAGGTCATCGTTAACCCAGAGGCTCGAATACGGTTAAATTGTAATGATAAAAGGCGACAGTTCCAAAACCTTACGCACAGCTCGCAAAAGATGGTGTTCTAACCCAAAGAAATTTGCTCACTACGAGATAAATACTAAGAAGTTTTGAAAGCTCGTCGGTTTCAAGAGCATCACTTTCAATCTTCTAGATGGAGATTCATTTTAGTATTATAGAACAACAGAGAGCACTCTCAGCACTTTCCAGGAAAAATAAAAATTAAATCGACAAGACCGTCTTTCAGTCTCCCTAGAAACTTAAGCTGAAGTTTAACGGACGCTTACATATCCGGTACGAAAGTTCCATAGCTCGACTCATTGTTACCGAAATGGCTCCTTTCCTTCAAATCTTGCACATTGACCCACTGTTCTATGCCTAATATGGTTAAGTGTGACGAAGGGCCTAAGAATCAACTGTTCATAGACCTCTAACAAATGCATTTCTTGACAGTATATCTAAAACTCGTTATATTTGAAGTCTATGGCGCAAAAACAACAATAAATTGTAGTAATCTGCGAATTCGACACGGAAGAGTTACACACACACACATACACAGCTACTCAGACAGACAGACAAAAGTAATGGACGCGAAATGGATTGTTGCATTTAGTCCAGTCTCTATAGTACTTAGCATTAGCGTAGAGGACCACCACCACAACCCATGTGCAGAATTACACCGTAGATTAGATATATGTATGTATAAAGAGTCGAAGAAAGAAGCTAACTCGTTTCTATGTGTGTGTGTGTGTGTATGATATTTGTGACGTCCAATAACTTAATGACATCGTCAGAGCATCTTTACGCGAGCTCCAATTCGTCTTAGAAAATGTTTATATGTACATATTGTATGTACGAGTATGTATTGGTGCTGCGCGCGTAGGAAAATTGAATTAAACTATGAGCACGGAATGTAAGTAAGACAATGGCAATTTAAACTCGTCTCTTGGTTAAACGGCGATTAGCTAAGGCTTTAGTTTGCACGTTCCAAAGCAAGTAACGCATGGTTTTCTAGCGATACGTCCGCCCGCCGGCTAGCGTCTTCAATGAACGCTAATAAATTGCCACGGGAATGGGAGCAGTCAAGAAATGAGAAACGACCGAGTAGAAAATAGAGCAACACGCTAGCCGCTTCAACTTCGCCAGGCAGCCTGCAATCAAATAACAATCCACAACTTGAAGACAAAACAATGGAAACAAATCACACCAGCAGCCGATGAAAACAACCCCTCAGCTTAGGTATGTATGTATGTATGTATTGAAGCCTGGTGAAAATCTAACAAATCAACAATTGCCGTATGATTGCGACTAATGAGTCCGACAATTGCAGAAATCAGCCAAACAATCAGCCTGCCTGCCTGCCTGCCTACCTGCCTGCCAGCAAGACCGTCTACATACTACGTATACGCAGAAGATATAAAAAAGAGTAAAAAAATCTCAAGTTGCCCGCACAAATGCCAAACACCACCGCCACCACCAGCGACCCGCAGCAACAACAACATCAACTGAAGTAAGAGCAACAGCAACATTTTGTGAGTAGTCGGCGGAGTTGTTGCCGACATTATTTCAACTTTAATGCTTGCTGACTGCCTCCTAGGTGACTTCCATCTGAGCGCAATTGAATGTACACGTTTTTTTTCCTTTCCTTTCTCCGGCCGCCTGCCTGAAATCCAAGTTAAGCGCCTGAACCGGTGCGCAAAGCCTTACTTAGAGTCGCGCCAAGTTGAGTTGACTTAAGCTGAGCTGACTTGAGTTGATGATGAGGCTGGCGCGGTCTTCGACGCCATTGAAGAGGACGACGACGAGATGACGGCACAAATGACGATGGCGTTGACGACGACGAGAATGTGACCACGTAAATAACCATAGATGTAGAGTTTAAGTATGTAACTACGTACGAACTCCTGCCTGCTCTGATGATGACGACGACAATGACGGCCGCTTAAGGCTGCGGCCGCATATTTTGCGCTGCACACGCATTTTTGTGCGCCGCCAACCAGCGAACTATACGTAACCAACAAACCAGCCAGCCTCTGCACAGTTGCGTTGATCTCGTGCTACACCTCATTGGGTTGGCATACACGTATGTCCATACATATGTATATAGGTAGGCAGGCAGGTATGTAAGTGGGCATGCCAATATTCCTCTAACTAGGAAATTATGTATGTACTTGTGGAGTTACAGTTCAACGCGTCGCGCGACAAAGAGGCGGAAAAAGTGAGGTAAATCTCACATTAGTGAGCAAAGCAAACGGAGAAATAGAAGCCGCGCACTCTGCGGTTAAATCCTGTTAGTGCATCAGTAATATCTATTAACTTCTTCTGCTACATTTGAGACAGTCAATCGATGCGTGGTTAGCGGCTGACGCCACTTGGAATAAATTTGCAGCAAATCGATGCGGTCAGAATCAGAAAAAATGAACTTCAAAGCGAGCGTAAGGGGCCCAGGCCGTTATGCTAGTGTTTCACATATCACTTTTCAAGTTTTCAGCGCAGTTCGTGGACAGAAAGCGAACTCTTGGTTATACTTTTTGGTTGAAGGACCTCCATTGGTTTGGCTCGTCGCTTGTCAAAGACTTGCTATTGAATACTCCAAAATGTTATAGAGATTGAGCTAGTAGATGTCATGGAGGTCTTCTTTCGGTTTTAGGTAGACGAGTAAAGAGTTGGTTTTTGTTGGACGGGAACTCATTGCAGGAAATACACACTTTGGGTATGTCGGGGTCGGATTTGAACAAGTAAAAGTTAAACATTCGGCAATATTCAGTTCTGGTATATGTGGTGATTTGTTTCCGGTGACGACATTAACCGCAAAAGAGTTGAGGAAGGTAATGACTCCATGAATGGCGCATCAGTTATGTTGGTATCACGTTGTGCCCTCCTCTTCTCTTAGATATAGCTGAAAGCAGTCCACATAGTCTAGTACCTCTTCCCTGATGCATCTAGGGTGGTTCTACTTCGAACTGTTGACTGCAGGAGTGAACTCTGCAGTGGCATCCCAACAGATACTCGGAACATAGATGCCTCATAATGTAGATGGAGCACAGGCAGCAGCAGGAAGCTTTATTTATTGACCTCACAGCGGTGATTTGGTAGCATGGTAGCTTCTACAGCAGAGTCTCGCAAGTGAACGTCTTTCAGATCTGTGTGACGTAATTTATGACTGTTCTGCCGATAGCCTTGTAAGTTGCTCCTGAAGACATACTTTCGCGACAAATGCGTTCCTATGCCGAGTAAAAGAATGCAAGCTATCGAATGCCAATCATTTTTTTTTTTTGGTAATGTTGCGGGAGTGACAAACCATGGCTGGATATATACTCGGGTAGCCCCAGTATCGCGGAAACTATTGTATTTCAGTATAAATGCTTGAACCCTTAACCTGCAGAAGAATTTCAACGTCGTTGGCTTTCCCATTCCAATCTGGGCAGAGAATTTCTTCATCTCGTTGCTGAAAAGGATCGGCTGAATTTGCAGGATTACAGCTGGAAATGAAATGACTTCCTGTGAAGTGGTGTTTTTTTTTATACTTCGAATATAGTTACCGCCAAGTGGATATAGTTCGCTTTTTGATTTCACTTTGGAATGTGCATCCCTAAAACCCTGCGCAGTATCGACAAACATTACATTGCAAGAGGTTTTCAATGCAACTAATATTGGCGCGTTCTATTTTTCTTAAGTTGTAACCAGTTGTTGTGAGTTCCATATTCCACATGCTGCTCGCCATGCGCCCAACACATGTTCGCAGACAGCGAGCGAGCGCTTGTGAAGCATCACGACCACTTCGCACTTGAATTAAAAGGAGTAAACGCCTGACGGCTCCACGCGTACCAATCGTCTCGACTCATTAACGCGCACTTTTTCTTAATTTCTGTCTATGCATTTCTTTTTTTATTTTTCCTTTGTCAAATATGCTTTATGATCTTGTCATAGTAATACTGTTTTGTGTTTTTTTTTCTTTCTATTTTCTTTATTTCATTTTATTTTGTTTTTAATTTCCGCGACGCCTCGCCAACTATTAATTTCTACATGCGCAACCAATTGCCTGTTTGCAAATTCTTTTTCTTTTACCATTTCATCATTTACTGCGAGTGCTTTACTGTTGATTTGTGTTCTTCGCTTCCTCCTTCTTTGTCTTCACTTCTGTACTTCTTAAAGAAGTTTAGTAATTTTTTTTTATTTATTTTGTATTTACTAAACAAGCAAGCCGATGCTAGGTCTTGTCACAATTGCAGCCAACTTCGCCTTCTTCAGCACCTGCACCGTTTGTCTGGGCTCCACCAATTTTTTAGCAAAGTTTGTTTACATTACGTTCAAGTTCAACAGAAGTTCATGCCGGTTGTTTTATTATATTTTCCTTTTTCTTTTATGCCACTGATTTGTTATGGTGCTAACTTTGTACCCAGGCATCACATATCATTCGTGTTTATTAATATAGTAGTGGATAGAGAGTCAAGATGCGGTTAAGATATAAAATGGTTGTGGTAGCATATCCATTTCACTTAGGCCTGCCTAAGGCCCATTCTGATACAGCAAAGACATAACCATCAGACTACAATATCCAACCATTTTGATTCTCTAAGAACCTCATTAGATACATGACTTTGACGTTGGCTATCTTCGATATCAGAACTACTAACCTAGAAAGGAATTAGATTGATGTTCTGCTATGGATCTTTTATAAGTCTAACTCGCCGAAGTGGCTTTCATAAAATAGATGCAACAACAATCAAGAACTGATGGGTCTTAATGTGAGGTAGGCACAGACCACGCCAATAACCAAAGTATCTACAAACTCAATGACTACAATAATATATTCCAAGCGAAAATTGTGGGCACTACTGAAGGTCGGTTCAATTTGAAAATCTATCAGGTTTTTGGTAGGCAGTCAAGAGGCAATTAACAGATTATGATGAGGAAACACAGTGAATATCATTTGGGTCCCAGATCACACAATTGTAGAAGGCAATGAATAGGCGGACGAGCTAGCTTGCGCTGTGGAGGCTGAAACCCATCCACTGCCTAAGACCCTTCAGCGACTTCAAAAGTTGTTTAAAATAGTAGATTAAAGAGGAACCCTTAAGGTCTTGTAACACTTCCAACGTAGGACGTAGCACGGATAATAAATAGACGAAAATATTACTTGCATTAAGCAAAAGAGAACTTAGCATTCTAATGGGTGTATTAACGGGTCATCAACCCCTGAGTTATCATCTCCTTAAGCTGGGTAAAGTGCAATCGGCTAAGTGCAGGACATACATACGCAGAGGAGAGGAGTACTACCTTTATGAGTTTCTAGTCCTCCCCCAACTGGGAAGTCCAATCTTCCACGATTCTTCCATCTCCGTAGGTGGTGACGCATAGTTAGAAGAAACTTAAACAATATATAATACCGAGCGAACTTTTTACAAACGTTTAGTTGGGATACACCTAATGAGCCTGCTCAATTGCTTAGTTTCGGCCGCTCGCGTTCAGGTCCTAAACCTCCTTCTTTCAACCAACTAACTAAATTCTATACTCTAGATTTCATGCTTTCCTGTAAAATGCTATTCCTCTTTGGAAAATTTGCTTGTCCTCTTTTAAACCTGATTTAATCACCACGATCAAGCAGGTGAAAGGGTGTGCTGAAATTTGTTATCTCTAAATAATCCCTGTAGGTTTAAGACGTTACGGAAACTTGCGTTGGGTATTTAATGATCTTCTGTGCCCTTACTATTATCTTTTCTTACTTGTTTATACTCCTTTTTTATAACACAACACAACAAATCTATTTTCGCTTTGGTGTGGCTTTCGTTGTGGCCCTAACTGTGTTGGGATCGTGACATATGATATTGGCACTGTTGATTCGTTTTAATTCTGCTTTGTCTTCATGCTTTGCTTTAAGGATTTATATCAGTATTTTACTGCTTCGTATTTTTCCTTTCTCAGCTTCCTTTTTTTCGCTCTTAATCATATGGATTTCTTTTACTATATTCCATTTCTTTTTTCCTTCTTATTTTAATTGATTTAATGTTCGGTGGCTCCAGTCGTTCGTCGTTTGCATGTCGCCTGTTATTTAGTGTGACCGATTGCCATTGATTGAGGTTTTATGAGTTACGTTACGGAAGTCACAGAATACGTGCTAAGGATTTAATTTGAAAATCAGTATAAAGAGACTTTGGACTTTTGGTATTCATTCATTTACTAGAGAGAGATATAAATATAAGCTAAAAATAAATTTAATTTAATGAATGGAAACTCACTACGTGAAAAAGAGAAAAAGAAGCGGTCTACGTGATGATGCAACAAGTCGGAAATCGTTACTTCATATTTGAGTTACTAGTAAGGTCCACGATCAGAAGAAAAAGTTACATATACGATTTCACCAGAAAAAGAATCTATAATTTTGTCATTATTTTGATATTTTGAGTAAGTGTTCTGCATCTTCTGCCTACTTATGCTTCTAGGCCGACTAAAGTCCCTTTTCTTGAGTGGAAACTGAACTTTTTCCCTAAGCAGTTCGCTCATAGCCATTATGGTTTCCCGTGCATAACAACATACCGTGAGAGCTTGCAAAGAATGTCACTTTCCTATTACTATATCATGGGTATGGAGCTCTCTATTTGCAAGCTCACTGCAAGAAAGTTATTCAAAGAGATGAAAGAGAGCCAATTGCTCCAACGTGATCAGGATAATCTGAGTTACATGGGGCGAAAGGAAGCCACTGTAGCTTATCTACCTAATGTCTCGAACTTTCAAAAGCTTTACTGGAGAAATCTTAGTCATAGCATAATTGGCCCAATGCCTTGCAACCTCTACAAGCTAGCCTAATCTTGTGATGATTATGCTTCCTTTACTCACGTAATCTCAAGTTTCGAACGGACTGTAGACCAGTTGTATGCCTAATGGGATGTCACAGCCTGCTTGTGTCATATGCATGCCAAATGGGTATTACTAACTATGGTACAAGAAGAAAGGTTTGGGTGCAGTCAAGAGTGATACATTGTAAAACCTCTAAGACATCTCCTGGGCTTATAGTTCAGAGAGCGGGCACAATGGTCGAGTGGTTGGCATTCTGTACTAGCATTCAGATGGCCACGATTCGAGTCCTGGCTCGACCAATATCCAAAATTAAGAAAAAATAATTTTTCTATTTTCGGTCGCTTCTCGCCAGGGAATACTAAACCCTCCCCTGACATGAAATTAAAGCTCATCGACGGTTCTTAGGCAGGTCTACGTACGGCGTACCAGTAAAAAGAAAATTATTGCTCTTACTTAATCTCCAAACTAGGTTTGAGAGAAGATACCAAATTAAAAGTAGACATCAATCTTCTTATTTTCATCAAGAAAATATTTATTTGCAAATATATTAAAATTAAAAATACTTAGCTATGTGTACAACAAAATCATATCCTCAAAATATCAACTTAATACTCGCATTCTTCGCCCAGACGCTCAATTTCGTCCAAAATAAAGTCCAATTCCTTTTCCTCCAACACGGGGAAACAAGTGAATACCATACGGAAGAAGTTACCCAAGCCACGATACTGCAATGGCGTATAACCGATCATAAGAGTACCGGTATAGGCCATGCGCTCCTTGATCTTGGGCGCCACCTAACATTGAAAAGCAATTAAAATCAGTTTTCTTTGCAAGCACAATCCGGCACACGAACTACTCACCGCATACAAACGCTCGCGCCATTCCTCCGTTTCTTCGAGTCCTCTCAACGCCTTCGGTATATACCAAAAACTGACGTTCATATACTGATATTCATCCATGACCAAGCGGAAACGTTCACTACCACGCTGTCTAATTTTCTCCACCAAAACCTTGGATAAATCTATCGCATGGTCCAAGAGGCGACCAAAACTACCATAACCACGAGCCTTCAGCATCAACCAAAATTTAAAAGCATCAATTTTACGACCACATTGTACGCTCTTATTGCCTGTATCATAGGAGACATCATAAAACTTATCCTGCTGAAAGAGATAGTTCACCTGTATGCTATTGCAACGATTGAGTAGATCACGTTCGCGTGTTAGAAAGAGCGAGCACTGCATTGGTGCGCCGAGGGATTTGTGTGGATTCCAAGCGAAGGAATGGGTGCGTTCAAGACCGGCCAACAAGTGACGATTCTTATAGGAAACCAATGCGGCGCCGCCAAGACATGCCTGGAGAGATAGAATAATGAAATGTTTATCAATTGCTAAAATAGAGTTTTATGTAAGACCTTCTCACTCGTCTCTCATACTTACATCTACATGCAACCACAGACCATATTTATCACACACATCAGCTATCTCATTGAGGTCATCGAACGCACCCAAAACTGTTGTCCCAGCTGTGGCATTCACAAAAAACGGTTCGAGTCCCTTCTCTTGCGCCTGCAAAATTTTCGCCACCAAATCATCAGACAACATTTGACCGCGTTCATTTGTTTTGACAATCACACAATTATCGGCGCCTAGCCCCAACCAATGTGCGGCTTTAACAAAGCTATAATGTGACTCTTCAGATGTGAAGAGCGCAAGTGGACGCATGCCAAACATGCCGGCCGTTTTAACTTGTGGATGACGTTTGTAACGAGCCAAGACAAGGCCATACCTGAGGAGAGAAGAGAGGGAGTATGAGATAGATTAGTGTACACTGTGGAAAATTTGAGTTAATTGGGTAATCAAATTTGGGTAGAAAAGTAAAATTGTTCAAAACGCACTAGTTGGAGTAACTTTATGCTCCGTTTTTAATGGTGCAACAGGAACTCACAGACTAAGGCCTAACTATTTATAATCACTTCACGACTTCAGACCAAAATCCAAGCTATCATGGAAACAGGAAGAGATAAACTGCGGCTAATTGCTTTCATAGACAGCCTCTGCTCTGTCAAAAATATAGCAAATGACCTAAACGAGTTCATAAGGGAGTCCAAGCGCTTAGAAAGGGAGTCCGCAGGGTCTGAGCGTTTTTCGAGGTCTCTTCATGTATCTATTTGGGCTCACCATTTTCACTTACCTACCTACCTTATAAATGTCCGAACTTATGTAACTCATAAGACACTCTTCATTCGAATTTTAGAATTCACTTTAATTCCCACCGTGTAACTGCAAATATTTCATAACTCGCTTTAGCACTCATTGCCTAGACAACCCTGTGAAGTTTAACCCCACTTTGTTTTTAGCTGCAAGGCTCACTCAAGTTCATGCACAAATATTTTTACGTATGCATGTAAATAAGCATTTGAGCCGTCAAAACGGTTGTCGGACCCACCCAAAAATAATTTCCAAGTCTCTTTTGTAAGCCGATACGCTTGTCCATCTATCAGCTAGTCATGGGTGTGAGTAATTAGCCCTAAAGTAACACTTGCCATTGAACATCTTGATTGCAAGCAAAGCATTGTGAGATGACAGTAAACAAATACAACTCTGCACGTCTAATGTTTTCAATGTGTCAAAGTCAAGTGTTGGCCGTTGGCATAACTGTTTTGCATAAATACTTACATATGAGTACAAGGAGAAAAATAAAGAAAATTTCAAGTACTTTGGAGTTTGTTTTGTCTTAAACGTATACTTACATATTAGATATGGAGCCGCCAGGTGCGAAGATGCCATCACCTTCAACATAACCGGCCAATTGACAAACGGTGCGTATGATTTCAGTTTCCATTAGTGAGAAGACAGGGCCGACTTCATAGGTGTAACTGTTATTAAAAAAATTTAATGAAAGAAAAAAATAGAAAGTGAAAATTAACGATTAAAATAGAAATAAAAATAAAAATGAAAATAAAAATAAATATAGAAATAAGCAGAAAAAAGAATAAAATAAAACGAGAAATAAAAATAAAAATGAAAATAAAGAAATAAAAAAATATATATAAAAAAATTAAAATTAAATAAAAATAATATTAGAAATTAAATAGAGGAAAAAATAATACTTTAAATAAAAATATAAATAAGAAATAAAAATCAAAATCAAAATCAAAAGAAAAATAAAAATCAAAATCAAAATAAAAATATAAATAAGCAGAAAAAAGAATAAAATAAAACGTGAAATAAAAATAAAAAGGATAAATATAATAACAATAACAATAAAAAAGGAAAGAATTAAAAATATGGAAATAAAAGTCAAAATTAATTTTAAATAATAATAATACCTATTTTTATTTGGTTTATTGGTTAGTTTAAATAATAATAATTTAAATAAAAATAAAAATAATGACAAAAGCAACGTTAAAATTTAAAATAAAATTAAAAATAAAAATAAGAATGGGAATATAAACAGGAAAACAATTAAAATTAAAATTAAAAAAGATAAATATAAAAATAATAATAAGAATAAAAATAAAAATAAGAATAAAAATAAAAATTGAAAAAAATGAAAAATATAAAAGAAAAGTCAAAATAAAAAATTAAATATAAATAACAGTACCAATTTTTATTTGGTTTATTGATTATTTTAAATAATAATAATTTAAATAAAAATAACAATAAAAGTAAAAATAAAATTTAAAATAAAAATAAAAATAGGAATGGGAATAGAAATAGGAAGAAATTAAAATTAAAATTAAAAACAAAATAAAAATGAGAAGGAAAAAAATCGAAAACAAAAAGTAATACAAATACAATAAAAAAACCGAAACATAAAAATAAAAAAAAATAAAAATAAAAATAAAATAAAAAAAGAAAAGTCAAAATAAAAATTAAATAAAATTAATTATAATAATAAAAATAGAAAAAAGTTGTAATTTAATTAAAATTAAAAATAAAAAAAGAAAATAATAATAAAATTAATAATTTAAATAAAAATAATATAATAATTATAAAAATTTAAATTAAAATTATAATAGAAACATAAATAAGAATAAAAGTGAAAATAAAAATAAAATAAAAATAAAAAATAGGAATAAGAATCAAAATTAAAAGAAAAATAAATCAAAAGCAAAAAAATTAATATGAAATTTGATTTGTGAAAAAACTGAGTTCCGATAAAAAAAAAACAAATTATGTTAATTATCAACTGTGTTTGTATGTATGTATGTATGTACGAGTATATGAAATGTCTCTACTTACGCGCTTGCGTTCAATGCATCGGTGATCCATTGCCCCATCAACCCATACGGATCCATTTGACCGAAGAGCTGATTATGAAACCGGCCATGATTGGTTTTCACTGAATATTTAATCACAAGTCGACATAAATTCTGTATCTCCTCAACCGTATGTGTTTTATTCTCATCAATGCTGAGGTCAATCAATTGCTATAAGAAAGCTTGTCTTATTAATCATTCAAAATTATGTACATATGAGTGATTGGAAGCAATTTTAAAAAATATACAATTCTTTGTATATATTTATATATGCACATACTTGTATATGTAAGGTTTTTGCACTTGGCTTATCAGTAATCATTAAAAATGAGACAGCTTCCCCAAAAGATAATACAATATTTATTTTTTTTTTTTCATTTTTATTTTCTATTTTTTCTAATATAAAAAGGTTTTTGCTTATTTTCTAATATTTTTTTAATCTCTTTACTACTTATACCTACATCAACATTTTAAAACTTGCTCACTAATATTGTACTTAGGTTAGGTTGAAGTAGCTATCGATGTGTAGGCATCAATACCATATACTTAGGCCTGTGTAATTCCATTGTGATAGTACGGTATTTACTCGATCACTAAGCTTCTCTAGCCATCCACTTCGATTCCTTTATAAATTTCATTAGATAATTTATCATCGATGAAAGCAGCTTCCAAATTAAGGTTCTGATGGCCAAGGCCGGACAGTCTCATAGGAAATGAGAGACCGTTTCTTGCCCTTCAACGTTCTTACAGCTTCTACAACATCTCTTAAAGGGAACTCCCAGTCTTTCCACATGTCGTCCTATTAAGCAGTGACCTCTTAAGACTACTACAACCTTAGAGATGACCTCTCTTTTGAGAGAGTATATTTCGTTTGATCTTTTTTGGTCACATTTCGTTCAAGTTTATCAAGTTTTTCCAGTGACAGTGTGGTTCCATCTTAATTCGTCCCGTTTGTAAGTAAAGTCTCTGAGTACCAGTTTGCATATGCGTTCATTTTCTGGAAGAATCTGTAGGTAGTGCCTAGCTTGGTAAGTACCTCAGCCCAAATGAGAGATGATCTGTTCTGTTCGGCCATTTCCTGCAGATATCGGCGACAGTCCAGCACAACTTAAAAAATAGTTGTAAGCGAGCCTGACGATCGCTGGAAATAAAGATATTCTTCCAACATGAAATACACTGCATTGATTGGGTAGCCTGAAAAAAAGTGAGGCTCTTGACACCTCCTCCAACAGAATATGTCACAATTCTGTCAAATGCAGTACCTTACATGTCCACGTAGAAAATTGAATAAACAGCAGACTTCTACCTGTAAAAGCTTACATCATGATCCAGCATATTTTTGCTGGCTAACGTGATCTAAAATAGAATATCCCAACAACACTTTGTCGTCACTATTTACTGCCTCAGTAAGAGCTTAACTTTCACGAAACTCTCACCGAAATTGAGGTTAAATATGAATCATTTGATCACTTAATTTGAAGATATAACTCAAAATCTCGAGTTTCTTGTAGACGTACCAATACGTAATCGCTTATTTCCGTCACGATTATCTTAAATTTAAATATGTGGTTTAACCTGAACGAATTTCATGCAAATGCTTGCCTCCTTTGGGTGCCGATCGCAGCTAACTTAACTCTTTTATTGTTTTATTTATCAAAATCTGCATATTAAATAAAGCATATCGTAATATGAACCGCTAAACATTAACAAAAAAAATTTAAAGAAAAAAATTAAAAAAAAAAAATTTAAACAAAAAATAAATATGTCATTAAATAAATTGTTGCTTTTAAAGCAACGTGAACACCAATCGAGGCGCACAAGTTTAATGTAGTACAGCTGATTGGAGTGAAAATAAATAAAGAAATACTTAAGCTTGACTGACTGTCATGCACATACATATGTACATAGGTATGTACATGCATACAGCAAATGTTTGTACATAAATACCAGCGAGTACACACAATCCTAATCAAAAATCAAAACATGACAATCTACGAACATGATCATGTATCAGCAGCGGTCAACAGCGGATCAACGTGGCCAACAACAAAACTAACGCTAAAGCGGTAACACATAGCAACACAGCGCACAACATAGCAACTACATAGCATAGCATACATTGCTACATTGTAGTTTTTAGCGAACAGCAACAGTTGCTGACATGTTGACAAAACAATTTTCAAAGTGAAGTGAAAAGCCAACCAAGCCACTGCCCAGATGATTTACAGATTTACTTGCTCCTATGTATGTGTGCCAAAATGAAAATGTTTAAATCCGTTAAAAGAAAAATAAACTTGACATACTTTTTAATTGCAAATCCACAATGAGCACGTATAAAAACGCGCCTTGTCATCGAAAGCGGTGCGATCGACCGCATTGTCAACGGATTTAGCGGCCCAAAACACACCCGCTCGCACTGAAACCCGATTTGGCCATGACAGTGACATGGACGCAGGCGCGTCGTCTACCGCTGCGCTTCAAGCTGCCACACCATCAGTCTATTTGATGGTGTGTTGCCAAAGTGTGTGTTGACAGCTTTGTAACGTTTAAGCTGCGCTTTCTCAGCGAACAGCATTAACTTAACGAAGTATAGCGGTGCAGTTTACATGCATACATATTGTACGTACATACATATTTATATCCCGCTGATTGAGTTTAACACTACTTTTTCTGCCTCCCACTGGTAAAACAAGGCAAAGCGTCTAGTTGCGAACAAATGTCCATTCATACCTTCATATACATATACATATGTATGTGTACCTTGTACGAACTTACCTTCATTTCGTTCGGCTGCATAAAGTGCACAATTTTTACCGCGTCCCGATCGGCTTCGGACACACAAAACGCTTTCTCATTATGCAACAAATCATAGACGGAGCGAAGTACTTTCCAATCATCGACGAGATTAAGACGTATCTTATCAATCTCGTCAGCTGCGTTTACTGTTTTTGTCGTTGCTGTTATGTTTGATTTGTTTGACATGTTCGCGGTAATTGTTGGCGATTAGTTGACTTAGTAGTATTTTTGATATGTTATCGTTGTTTGTTTTTTTTTTCGTTCTGAAAATAAACAGTAGATATAGTGGAAAAATTAAAGAAATAAAACAAGTTCATTTTTTATTTTTTTTTTTTTTTTTGATATATTTTATATATTTAGTTAGTTTTAATTTAATTCATTTTATATTTCTTTTTATTTTATTTAATTTAATTTAATTTTTTATTTTATTTTATTTCATTTTATTTTATTTTATTTATCTTATTTTATTTTAGTTTGTTTTATTATATTTTATTTTAAATTAATTTATTTTATTTCATTTTATTTTATATTTTTTTATTTTACTTGATATTTTTTAATTTTTTTATTTCATTGCTTTTTTATTATATTTAATCTTTTATTTTATTTTTTATTTTTTTATTCTTTTTTATTTTATTATTTTTTTATTCTCTTTTATTTTATTTTATTTTATTTTATATTATTCTATTTTATTGCTTTCCTATTTTATTTTATTTTATTTTATACTATACTATTTTGTTTTATTTTAATTTATTTTATTTTGTTTTATTCTATTTTATTTTATTGGGAAATTAGAATTTAAAAATTTAGTTTTATTTTATTCTATTATATTTTATTGTATTTTTATATATTGATTTATTTTAATCTAATATATTTTAGTTTAATTTATTTTATTTAACTTTACATTATTTTATTTGATTTGCTTTTATTTTATTTGATTTTTTGATTTAATTTAATTATATTTTATTTCATTCATTTCATCTCATTTCATCTTAATTATTCTATTTTATTTTATTTTTATTTATTTTACTTTATTTATTTAATTTTATTTTTTTATTTGATTTTTCTTTTATATTATTTTATTTATTTGTTTTTTTATTTATCTTTTCTTTTGGTAAATTTATTTATTTTTTTTTAATTTTTTATATATGTATATTAATAAAATACTAAGTAATAAGACATAATGGCAACTCTTAAATATATCCAGCGAAGCTTGCCCGCCAATTTAATACGAAATTTTAGCTTCCGGGCCGTTTCTTTTTATTTGTTTTGCGAATTTTCATTAAGAGTAAAATTAAAAATTCATTACTGCATAAAATATACACATACATACATACATAGCTTCGAAAAACAAACAGGAGGGCAGACATTTTTTGCATTTCTAACCCTCTTCGTAAGGGGCTTCGAGAAACTTGCCTTAACTCAGTCGGTGTGGAGAAAATTAACAAAAATATGCCACCGGATTAGAACAATAGTCCGGAGAGTAAAACCTGCTAATTAGATATAAAATTTTATCTTCCAAATAAAACAAACACACAACCAAGTTAAGAAGAACTTGCGCTTTTCAACACACTCGCGATAAACACTGCACAGCTGACAGATCACCACAACTTTACCACTATTTTTGCATTACCTTTGAGTTCACTTCTTCACCTTTTTGTTTGTTTTTTGTTTTTTGTTTTTAAGACAGGAATCAACGTCACCCAGACACTTTCAATGTTGACGACCGAATGTGGAACCACACACTGACTGAATATGCATATAACCACCCGCCGCCTACTACCTTTTTGTGCTATCTGTTGACTACAGATATAGATTTGTTTGTACGTACAATACTTATGTATGCAAATATGTATATACTTTTGCCCATGTTCGATTGTAGATAAGTACTACGTTTGCTGTAGTGTCAATGATTTCATCTGAATAAATAAATTCGACTGATGCTTGCAATCAAGTGGATTCCAGCCGCCTCTCGCCGCGAGCTTATTGAAATGGCTTGCAATTAAAAGCACAAGCACTCATAGACATGTTTATACAATATAATGGCGCGCAAAAATTATACTCGTGCAAAAGCTTAAATAGCCAACGACATTTATATGTATTGTACATCAAACATGTTTATTACTGACGCTAAATTAATTCAATGAATTTAATTTTATGTGCATTTGCTTCTATGTTTGTATGTTTGAAGGCATTTACTTACTCCTTCTGTGGAAATTTTCCACAAATTTTATTAAGCAATTATGTATGTATGTATGTATGTCTTATCTTCTAAAATAGCTACCCATTTTGATCTTGAAACCGTCAAAGACATGCAAACGCGTGTACAAATGTATTTAAAATTAAACGGTAATGATTATAATTCCGATAAATAAGCACTTAATCAGCGAGTATAAATTTTTATTTCTCTTTGTTGATAATATTTTGAATGGTATTGGCTGTCCATTTCTGTGACAATTCAAATGTGCATATATATATATATATATATATATATACGAATATGCATGATAACACGAGCTTTGATTATAAAATTAAAAGAAATAATGAGCGTTTGCAAAATAACCCAAATTAACTAACCTTCAATACTGAACTCAAATCGAACTAAATGACATCTTCGACTCTTTGAAGTTGAGACTCACTTTTAGCCAATAGCTAAATTGAAGCCAAGCAGATGGGACTATGGTCGAATTAAACCATTTCCACATCCGGTCCAGTACTGCCAATTTTGCAAATCTCCATCAAATAACGTAGCAACTTGAACAGAAAGTTGCCTGAAAATCTCAACCTAAAGTCGAATGTAAAAAAATGTAAAATTTTTAATTATTAGCCATCACTGTGGGCGAAATAAACAAACTGAACAGAGCGAATCAGATTTTCTTACGTTTGGCAAGCTAAATAAAACTTTTACTGTATGAAAAGCTTGTATTTGATAAGATTTAAAGAAAGTTAATTTCATTTAATAGCGAATTTGCTATTTAAAAAATTTTTATAATAATTACTTTGATTAGAATATTTCAAAACATAAGCGGCTTCTTACATCAGTTTCCATCTGTTGAATATGAAACACAGCTCACCATATGATTTCAATTCTTTTCGCTACTTCTGTCATTCATTCATTTATTTCATTGTCAATACACACTGACAGTGATAAAGTAGAAAAAAAAAATTAGTAGCGCTGCCAATTGGGATCTACCATATAAAAATACATTTTTTTGTGTTTTGCGTATATTTTAAAGTAAAATATTTTAAAATTGTGTTTGGAAAATGTTCACACGTCTCTTGAGGCATCGCACATTTACACGCAATATTAGTACATTGGTGACACAAGATCAAAATGCCACACGCTATCTAACACGCTCGAACTGGCGTTATGGAGTGTTGCAGCGGCGCGTTGACGGCAGCAGCAGAGCGCTAGTACTCCAAACAACAACCAGCTGGGGATCACGCAATTACTGCACCAATCGCAAAAAAGATGAAGAAGAAGACTTGGAGGTTGAATCCACCGAGTACATTGTAAACAAGGATCCACAACTGCCTGCGACTGTGGCTGTGCCGGAAGTCTGGCCGCATCTGCCGCTGCTTGCGACACGACGTAATCCAGTCTTTCCGCGTTTTATGAAAATTCTAGAAGTGCGTTATGAAAACAAAACCTATTGATAGTATTTACTTTAGTGAATGAAAAGTATCTGTTACTATATGTGTTATATAATTTTATATGTTGTAGGTTTCAAATCCAATGGTTATTGATTTGATAAGGCGCAAGGTGAAATTAAATCAACCATATGTGGGTGTATTCATGAAGAAGGATAATGATAATGAATCGGAAATCGTTGAAAAACTAGATGAAGTGTACAATGTTGGTACTTTTGCGCAAATACAAGAACTCCAAGATTTGGGTGATAAACTACGCATGGTTGTTGTGGCACACAGACGTATAAAAATCACCGGCCAAATTCTGGAAGATTTGGTACCACCGCCGAAAGGTAAGCTTAGTTGTGAAATAAAGAATTTAAGCAGATTGTCTGCTAAAAGATAGTGAAAATATCATCACATTTTAATTAACATATTGTCATTTTTGATAATTATATCGATTAGTACGATATTTAAATTTACGAATTCATTTTGAATGCGATTGTTGCATCCACTCAGTCAATTTTTAAGTAGTATTATTTAGGTCACCCTATAACCTACTGGTAAAAAAAGTTCACCGGTTTCGATTCATGTAACCCACCCTACCCCTCTAAACCCTTCTATCATCCTCTATTCCATTCATTTATCACTTGGTATTGTGACATTATATATAAGAAAATATTTCGTCAAAATCCTCTCCACTCAGAGAAGAAGACGACAATACATTTTCCACTCTTTAATGTAAAATTGAACATCCCAGCTGAAGAACAGGAATTGGAGCGTCGTAAATTAGCACGTAAGGTGCGCACAGGTCGTCTCTCCAAACGGGATGCCAATCAGTCAGCCAAACCGCCAGCTGAAAAACCAGAAGAAATAGCTACACCACCACCAGCTGCGGGTGCTATACCACCAGCAGAAGGCACATCACAAATACCGCCAATAACGGGAAATATTGCGCAACCAGTGCTAATGGTTGAAGTAGAAAATGTAAAGCACGAACAGTACAAACAAACGGAGGAGGTGAAAGCGCTCACTCAGGAAGTAATAAAGACAATACGGGATATTATTACAATGAATCCACTTTACAGGTAATTTAAAAATCCAATTAAAAAATACAAATTATGTTTTTTAACCTTTTTTCATCGTTCCACAGGGAGAGTTTGCAACAAATGTTGCACCAAAATCAACGCGTCGTTGACAATCCAGTATATCTCTGTGACTTAGGTGCCTCATTATCAGCTGCCGAACCAGAAGAATTACAGAAAATCATGGAGGAAATGGATGTTAGTCATATTTAATAGATTATTAGAATATCATCTAGATCTTATACTTTTGTATGACACTCAACTTTCAGATACCTAAGCGTTTATTGCTTGCATTGGCTTTGCTCAAAAAAGAGCTGGAGTTATCGAAGTTGCAGCAGAAGATTGGACGTGAGGTTGAGGAGAAGGTAAAGCAACAACATCGCAAATACATACTCCAAGAACAGCTTAAAGTGATTAAGAAAGAATTGGGCATAGAAAAAGATGATAAAGATGCAATTGGCGAGAAATATCGTGAGAAATTGAAAGATAAAACAGTGCCCGAAAATGTTATGACCGTAATTGATGAGGAATTGAATAAGCTGAATTTCTTGGAAAGCCATAGCTCAGAATTCAAGTGAATATTAAGAAAATTGACTGATTTGCATAAGATAATAATAATTTTAAATCAACTATTTACAGCGTTACACGCAACTACTTGGATTGGCTAACTTCGCTGCCCTGGGGTGTCACGAGCACCGAGAACTTGAGTCTGGAACAAGCGCAAGAAATCTTAGATCACGACCACTACGGCATGGAGGATATTAAGAAACGAATTTTGGAATTCATTGCTGTAAGCCATTTGAAAGGTAGCACACAGGGCAAAATTCTTTGCTTCCATGGACCACCGGGTGTGGGTAAAACGAGTATTGGTATGTATTTGTGATTAGTTTACATTTCTTTTATAACTAATGCCAAAACTGATTTTAGCACGCTCCATCGCACGCGCTTTGAATCGTGAATACTTCCGCTTTAGTGTTGGTGGCATGACCGATGTTGCAGAAATCAAAGGTCATCGACGTACATATGTAGGCGCCATGCCTGGCAAATTGATACAATGCTTGAAAAAGACAAAGACTGAGAATCCACTGGTGCTAATTGATGAGGTGGACAAGATTGGCAAGTAAGTAGAAACCCGAAATTGAAAATTATTTTGCTTGAAATGTGCTTTGAATTTCCTTCCTACATTTTATGCCGCTTTTCACCTTACAGAGGTTACCAAGGTGATCCCAGCTCTGCTTTACTTGAACTCCTCGATCCCGAACAGAACGCCAATTTTCTCGATCATTACCTTGATGTGCCCGTCGATCTCTCACATGTGCTCTTCATTTGCACAGCAAACGTTATCGATACAATACCTGAACCGCTGCGTGATCGTATGGAGCTTATTGAGATGTCCGGCTATGTGGCTGAAGAAAAAGTGGCAATTGCCCGACAGTACCTGATACCACAAGCGATGCGCGACTGTGGCATTACCAGCGATCATATAAGCATTGAGGATGATTCACTAATAACGTTAATTAAAAGCTATTGTCGTGAATCGGGCGTACGAAATCTGCAAAAACAAATTGAAAAGGTGCGTAGAAATATTTAAAAATATATTTTTTCTATACATATTTGGCTTTATTTTAGATTGTACGCAAAGTCGCCTATCGTTTTGTGAAAAAGGAAGGTACACAGTTCACAATAACAGGTGATAATTTAACTACGTTCCTTGGCAAACATATCTTCTCATCCGATCGCATGTACGAAGAAACGCCACCGGGCGTGGTTATGGGCTTAGCGTGGACTGCCATGGGCGGCTCATCACTTTACATCGAAACCGCAGCGCGTAGATCCACTAAACTCGAAAAAGACGAAGATTCTAGTGGTTCAATACACATTACCGGTAATCTTGGCACTGTGATGAAGGAATCGGCACAAATTGCTTTGACTGTTGCCCGAAATTTCATGCGCAACTCAAACGCGGACAGTGCGTTCCTTGAGCGCGGGTGAGTTACCCTTAAAAATTTTATTTTTATTTTCTTTATGTATAACATAAACTCTTTCAGACACATACATTTGCACGTACCGGAGGGCTCTACTCCCAAGGATGGTCCCAGCGCCGGCGTGACTATTGTAACAGCGCTCATATCGCTGGCAACAAATCGCCCTGTGCGTCAAAATATCGCCATGACTGGTGAGGTTTCCCTTAAAGGCAGAGTACTGCCTGTAGGCGGCATTAAAGAGAAGACAATTGCTGTGAGTAGTCAAAATATTAATTTATTATTAACGAAACGAGCCCAATTTATTGTTTCTCCACAGGCGAAGCGCTCTGGTGTCACCTGTATAATATTGCCCGAAGAAAATAAGAAAGATTTTGCTGAACTGCCTTCATACATCACCGATGGTCTGGAAGTACATTTCGCTACCACCTATGATGATGTATATAAAATTGCTTTTTCCAATTAGTTGATGCCCAGAAAATTGTCCGCGCAGCAAAATGTGAATAAAAAATTTAGTCGAAAGTTAATGCTAAGCATTATACGAATATACTATTATTTCAATTTTGTAATTGGTAATTATTTAAAACAAATATATATAAACATATGAATATAATATTGTTATAGGTTAGTTACTTCAAAATTTGTTTTTCACGATGAAACAAACTAGCGAGTATTAAACAAATATTTTATTTAATAAATGGCTTTTTAAGGATGCAACATAGTTATTTTCAATCGTACTAAATATCCGAGTTCTCTAGTATCCAATGCATATAATGGTTAACACTCGTATACATGCCAGGACGATTTGCCTCGCCACATCGTACACCCCAAGAGACAATACCCACTGTAACCCAACGACGATTTGGCAATTGCACGAGAAGCGGACCACCGCTATCTCCTTGACACGAGTCCTGACCACCCTCACGCCGGCCAGCACACATCATAGTATCCGGAATGCGTTCAACCATCGCATTACGGCAATCGGAGAGACGCCAAATGGGAAGCAAAACCTAAGCAAACATAAAAAAATAATAATAAATCACTCCTCGCCCAACCACTCCCAACTAACCTCCATTAGTATTTCCGAATGTGGACCGGCAAATGTCTGTGTACCCCAACCGGTCACAACACCAACCTGACCTTCCCAACTTTGTCCCACCGGTGGCATACAAACTGGCCAAATGTAGGTGTTAAAGAGTGTCACACGATCCAAGCGCAACAACGCAATATCATTCTCATAAGTCAACGGATCATAATCGATATGTATCACCATATTAGCAATGCGAAAATCGCGTGCGCGCGTTTCATTCAACAACTGCGTATTATATTCACCCAAACGTACAAATATATCTTCCTTCTGAAATTTATGCACACAATGTCCAGCTGTGAGCACATGACGATCCGTGACGAGCACGCCACCACACCACACATACGGTAAGCCCGGACGTATAAGTGCGGCCATCCATGGCCACTCGTCGGGTTCGGCAGGCCGACCACCAGTAATGCGTGGAAATTGTTTGGTAGTCAGACCACAACCACGTTGCTCGGGTTTATTGACAATACGTGCCTCTTCCAAGCCATTACCGTTAACATCGCTAATTACTTGAGGACTGGCGCGCGACTCGGTTTGTTGCGTGCAACATACACCGATGGTGCTGTAAGAAAATTCCTTAATCAATTAACAATTGAGATTAAGACAAAAGTGGCTCACGATTGTTCGATTATGCACAGCTGCGAGATCAAACGCCAAATATCATTCTTCAGCTCCGGCAAGCGACAGTATAGTGGGTGTCGGCAGCGACCCACTTCACCCAGTGCCGTGCGACATTCACCATAATCTTTATTTTCCTAAAAAAGAAGATATAGCAAGTACAGTTGTTAATTATGTATTCTTACTTCGGGAAATTCCCGTTTGAATTTAATTTATTTATGATCATTATTGTCATTTTAATTTAATTGCGTGCATTTTATTCATTACGTGCATTGGACTCACTTGAAAAATCACTTGTCGCTTCTTCAATATGTGACGCATCAAAATATCACCGCTGCCTCCGCTCTCTGCTGTACTATTAGATCCGTTAGCGCTCGAATGCGCTTCGTTGTATGCATTTTCGTTATCGTGCCGACCCCATAGAAATTCATCGTTGTCCGGCAGTTCGAGTAGATCTGTGGAATGACATCGAATATTGTAATAACGGTAATTATTAGCACGTGGGCTGTCTGCGTTGCGGATATGGGAATATCATTTAATATATTTAAATAAATTTTTTTTTTTTTATAATGAGAAATACTCAGAATATCTCCCATATTATTTTTTTAAATGTATGAGGGTACTCAGATATCTCGTGACATGGTTCAAATTTGGAAGAGGGGAAAAGTCAAAACAAGCTCTGGACCTTAAGACAGATGAACCAAGGTACCGAAAGTATGCCCAAAGTTTGGAACCCGATTGTGCTCTGCCCGCATTAGTGTATACGAGTACAAATTAAATTTTCTAATTCCCATCGCTCCTCGGTAGAGAATGTCAATCCCTCCAGGTGTAAAAACCACAAAATGGAGAGGGAACTTGGCTAAAAATCACTGCACCAGTTATAATTGTCAGTTATATATATCCATGTATATCCATCTTACCCACCCTCAACCGACGTGACTTCAAAATGTGCTGCTTCCAAGCCGCAATATCTGAATTTGGTATCACCATAAAGCTTATACGACAATGTAAACTGATACCGAACGAGGTTTTAGACAGGTTGACCCTTCATCATGTGACTACATCCTTATAATCCAAGGACTAAGTATGTAATTGTAAAATTAAAACCTATCTCGACGAACAAAGACTTTGGTCTCCACAAGCGGCTCCTCAGGCCGACGAGTCGCAAAAATCTAGTATCTTTTGGTCGAACTATTGGAGATATCTATTCTTTCTTCGGTTGATTTTGGTTACTTGACCGTCTTTGGAGAGCGGTGATTACTCCTAACGGCTCTCTAGAAGTTTCAAATAGCTCCTGCCATGTACTTCAGACTTCTCGCATTGACTTGATTTTGGATCTAACCTCTCATATATTTGGTAAAATGCATTTGTCAGTGACATATAAAAAGGTGACCATATCCACAAGTATATTGACTTTTCCTTACAATAAATTAATTGCATTATTTTTCTTTTTGATACATACCGATATAGTCCTTGCTTGCAGCACAAATCCATTGCGCTGAACATAAGATAAGTAGCAGCCATAGCGTAGTTTTATGCGGCAACATAATGCTAAAAAAAATATTTATCAGACAGTAATTTTGAATGGTACATACATATATGGGCATTTCCATTAAAAACCGATCACCATTTTGAAAAAAAAAAAACAATTTACAACAGATTTTTTTAATTTAGTAGTCAAAAACACGACAAAAAAATCTTTTCACGCCAATAATGCCAAAAAAAAGTTTAATCATTTCTAATTTTATTGAAAAAAAAATTACAGAGAAGCTAAAATAAAAATTTATATTTTTTTTTGTAAATATTAAGGTTGAAAAATTAATGTTTTGGTAAAAAAATATAATTTACATACATACATATGTTAGCAAATATGACAAAATAATACTCAAAACAAAAATTGCTCCCGAAGCGCCTGCTTGCAAGCTTCAAATTAGGGAGCTGATAAGGTTTGAATTTAAAATTTTAGATATACACATATGCTACATATGAAACATATACATACACGGTGTGTCCCAAAAATAACCGAACTTTATATTTAAATCATACAACATACTGCGCCATCTATTGAAAATTTGCAACATTAAAAAGATACATTCATCATCTTTCAAACGCACCTAACTTCATGTAAGTCGGATGACAGATGTAAATGTGACAGCCATTTCAATAAAACCAAAAGTGTGCTAATGGTTCCAAAAAAAAATTAAACAAATAGCAAATATAAAATTTTGTGTCGAACTTGAAAAAAAATTGAAATTAAAGTTTAAAAAATTAAAAAAAAATTTAAAAAAATGAAGCAGCCGTAACCGAGGTACTGAAGAACATTTCTATAAATGACATAAAAAAATCTATGCATGCGCTGGTTGATCGTTCCAAACGTTGTGTTGAGTCAAATGGAACCTATTTTGAATAAATAATAACTTTCAAAGATAATATAATGTGTATTTTACTATTTTATATCAAAAAAGTTCGCTTATTTTTGGGACACACCGTGTACGTATGTATGTATGTATATATATATATTTTTTTAATTTAAACATTTTATCAAATTGGTGCAAAAAAGTTAATGCTCTTCGCCGACATTTAAAAATGTGATTTTTTAATTAATCCGGTTCTGTTTATCCATTTGCTTTAAATTTAGTATCTAACGGTGCACAATATTGCAAAAAGTTTATAAGCGGTTACAGTTGTGTTTATTTATTTTTGCAATTGGAACAAATCATTTCAATAAACAGTCTACAGGGCTTTAAAGAAAAGAGCATTGTAATCTTGCTGTGTAAGGTGGTTAAGATGAGATTTCCTACCACCATACCATACCAGCTCATACCACTCACACTTTGCTCGCGGTTTCGAATGACAAACTGGCTCGTCTGACGGTTAGAGTTTATCAAAAAGAAGCCTTAACTTGAGATTCCTTAACAATTTTTTTTTTTTGCCAACCACTTTAAGTGAACTAAGAAGCAATGTTATTGCTTTTCATATAACAAAACTTCTCAACAAAAGATCAACTGGGAGCTAGACACGCTGTTAACGATATTGATTTGTACTTTTCCAGAAGTAATGACTTAATACGTCAGCATAAGGCAGGACTCCTTGCAGTCATTCGATACCAAACGAGGTTGCAGACAAGGTGATTCCATATTGTGTGGATCTCTTTAATTTATTGCTGTAGAAAATAGTACGAGTTGCAGAATTGAATAAAGATGGTACAATCTTCAATAGCTCGTAAATGGTATAGAAGCAGAATCTCTTAATTTTATAATTTGGAAACACCATTATTTTCCTTAAATTAACTTTCTCTTGCTTTACTTCTAATCGCCCACAAAATTTAAAAACCGTTAAATTTCTGCAAACTTCAAATGAGTGCAAAATTTGTATCCGCCTATTTGAAATTACACCTTCTAAACACTTTTTATTACATTTACATATTTACATAATTTTTTTGATTTTAAGTATTTACGCTTATTTTTTTTCAATTCACATTACTCACTTCCATAGACCGATCGTTGGATATCACTTGCGCTTTTATTCCCACCCAACAATAGCTATGATTTCTACTATTTGTTGTTCTTGTTGTTTATTGTAGATGCGCGCCGCCGACGACTTAGTTAACAAATCCGTTCAGGTTCTCAACACTTCGTCAACTAAATTCGATCAATCTTAGTTTTTTATTCACAAACTGTTGCCGGTTGATTTTCGAATCGAAGCTTCGTCGCTAAGCCGTTTCGTTTGCCCAGTTTTTGCTCTTTTGCTTTGTATTTAGCGATTAATAATATTGCTCATTTATGTTTTTTTTTTTTGCTTTTATTTTTTCCACTCTTTCGAGTGCTGATTAAAATATTTAATTTTTTAAAGCAAAAAATACATATAAATATAAATTATTATGAATGTATGTATGTATGTATGCATTGAGCTACATTCTCACTTCATTGGGATTTCCTTTATCATTTTATTTTTTTGTTTTTATTTTTTTTTTATTTTTGCTATTATCCACAGGGGGTCTAGTTGGCTGCAATGATATTACCAAGTTGTAATTGTTTTGTAGTTATTGTTTTTGTTTTATTATTATACCTATGACTCGATATCATCTTCACATAAAAAGTTTATTGCATGAGTGATTTGCTTTGCTTATGCATTTTTTGGATTACAGTAAGGCTTTGTTTTACGGTAACAAAATCTATGGTGCTTAGATGAAGTGTTGAACGAAAATGTTAAAAAATAGGTTCGAACTCAGGTCGACATTAAAAAAATATATATATTTTTACAAATGCGGTTGGCCTTCGGCTGGGAGTTTCAACTCTGTGATGAAACGTCTTGTGCTAAGCTACAGTAACCGCCAAGAGACAACACCACAAATTGAAAGAGGAGCTCAAAGAATATCTTATAGACCCGCTTCGCCAAGGCTACAATAGCATAGGATCTTCTCTCTTAATGATCTCTACAAAAGAGCAGAGATCTTCGTAAATAAATCTCAATGTTGTTGTACGTACGTATGTATATCTCAGTTAGCATATCGGAAGGAAACTTACTTTTCAATTGCATACTCGGTCTATGGCAGCTTTCAGATGTTAGCAATAGCTAAAAGCTTTAAAATGTGAAGGAGAGACGCACCTAAAGAGATTTATCTCTACTTTGACGCCAAATTCTTCTCAAAGAAATTCACTATGGAAGGCAGAAAAGAACTTTAAGCCACCAGTTGAAATTAGGAGATCGCTTAGACAGAAAACAGGTACTTGGACACGTTCTGAAGAAGAAAAGGCAAAATGTTTTCCAAATCATCCTGCCAAATTATTCCAAACCAATGCAGCAATGAATAATTGTACGATTCCATTTTTATCTCACTATGACTATTTCCGACGTGAGGACAACCTCATCTGGGATAAAAGTCATAGCAAAAGCGTTAAATAACCACAAATGCTAACAGAGCTACCAAATATTATTTTCAATTTCTTGTCTTAACTTTTTAATGCCATCCTTGAACTTGAATATTTTCCATAGACGCAACGCTGCCGTCATCATATCGGCCAATAAGCTTGTTGCCCATTATTTCCAAACTTTTTGAAAAAGTGCGGCTATCCAAGGTATCTCCTTTTCTCCACGATAAAGAAATTATACCAAATTATCTATTCGGTTTTCGCGAAAAAACATGGCACTATAGAACAAGTCCATCGCATTACCATTGAGATCAGGAAGGCATTCTGAGACAAATGAAGATCTGATGGAAATTTGGCCGAAAATCGCTTTAGCGGTTAAAAAGTGCCAATTATTATATGTTACAATCTCCTATCTCCCTTCTCAAAGAGAGAAAGTTTCAAAGGAGCCACACAGTCATATTCGAATTAAGGCTTCACCAAAATCTAATTGCCAGCATCTGTTTACAGCGTTGCGAGCAGGCATCAGTTTTGAAGCAAGCTGCTCGCACTTATTGTAGAAATCGGCTTCAATGAAAATTATAGCAGCACCTCGGATAAAAAGCCTCACCTTTGACGACGGTCACTTCCAATATTTCTAGGACTCTTAGTTAAGGGTATGCACCTGCTTGTCGCTGCTTGGCTGGTTGAAGCCCTCGTAAAACTAAACGTTGACAAGGACGGGAGTGAGTAGGTCCTTGCGACATTTACTACAACAGCCTTATAAAGGAGCGTAAATGCACAATGGGTAGAAATTGAATATAGCTCTGTAAATGTATAACTAGAAGCTATTACCTCCCTAAAGGTAAGCTCTACAAATGTAAAAATTTTTATTAGACGATTTTTACACTTACCTATCACTTAGATACCAGCCACAAGAAAATTGAAAATTAATATTTACATTTATTTGAAACTTTATTGTGTATTTGCTTTTAGAAATATTACAACGGTTTAGTTTCATTCATTCATATGTATGTATGTATTTGTTATTAAACATTGCTTATTATTTTAATTTCTTTGTTTTTTTTCTTTTGCTATCAATTGTCATTATAAAATACTTACACCAATAGCATATAATTGCATATAAATTTTAATTAAAAAAAATTGATTTAAATTAAAGGCAAAATAAATAAATAAAAAATTATTAAAAAGAAAATATTTTTAATAAATACATTTAAAAAAATAAATCTTTTATAAAATAGTAAAATAAAAATTCTAAAAAAATATATATAATTTAAAAATAAAAAATTAAGAAGAAATTTACTCAAAATATATTTCAAGTAAAACTACATTATACAACTTTTGTTGAAGAAAGGAAAATAGAAATAAAAATATAAATAAATTTAAAATAAAGAAATAAATTGAAAAAGTTTTGCCGGCTTGAGGTCAGAATGAATAAAAACAATTTAAGTGTTATTTTCTCAAGATATATTTCGATTACACATCGGTAACCGTCTTCAGGGGGCAATTTATTATTATACGTCCTAACCGTACTAAACTCCACGTTACAAGGTTAGGACGTATAATAATAAATGCCCCTGAAGACGGTTACCGTCAATACTTAAATTGTTTTTATTTATTCTGACCTCAAGCCGGCAAACTTTCTCAATTTAAAATAAAAGAAAGGTCGCTAAAACCATTAATATATAAAGAAATAAATATAAAAATGTTAAAAATATTTTTAAATAAAATACATTGTAATGCTAGTTATAAAATTATTATAATTGCACAAAAATTAATTTTGGAAAAAGTAAAAATGTTCTTTAAAAAAAGTAGATACAATTTTAAAAAATTTAATTTAAAAATTAAAATTAAAATATGTTAAAAACATTATTTTAAGCAAAAATACTTTTTTGGAGAAAAATATACCCCATTTTAATGAAAAAAGTGGTTGACATTAAGGTAATTAAAAAATAAATAAAAAATTATTAAAAAAAAATTAAAGAAAAACTATAAATTTGGTTGGCTCAGGCTATAAAAAATATAAAAATATTTTTTGGAAAAAATTAAAACCTTTTATTAAGAATGGAAAAAAGTAATAAAATAAAGAAAAATTTTAAATACATAAATTAAAATTAAAAATTACAACAACCTAAATACCTCAATTTATACAAGGATCGAACCATCATAATAGATATATTCCACTCTTTAGCAGGTTACAATTGGAGTTTCAGGCATATCATCACAGGATTAAGCAACAAAAAAATTTATTTAGCAAACTTAACAATTCTCAAAAACCACAGTAGATTAAATAGCTAACAATATATAATATTTGTTACATTTTTTTTCGCTGCTATAATATAAAAATAATAATTGAAAAACGTTTGGAAAGGATCACAGTATTATATGAAAGGTAATACTTCTTATAAAAGGATTTGTCGTTATAAGTTTCGGTTATTATTATTTAGTTATATAATATATTTTTTTTAAATACACAGCTATGTATGTAGGTATATTACTCGTAATAGTATTAGTCAAGTCATTAAATTTTTTGTTTATTTATTTTTTTTTTTAAAGAATACAAGTACATATATAAAGTTGATTGTTTTTTTTTTAATTTTCAGTTATATAAATGGTTCCTCAAATATTTCTACCACAAAATTGTGCATACAAAATTTTAATTTTTTTTTTTTTGGTAAACATTTTTTTCTCAGTGTAAATTTATTTTCACTCAAACTACAAACTTCAATTTTTTACATTTGCTTCACATAGTTTCCGTTTGTTTAGTTCTACGGCAAAAGTACAGTTGTGATTTAAATTATTGACGGATTAATTAAAAATAAAGTAAACAATTTTTTTTTTTTTTCATAAAATCAGTACACATCAAGGTTTGAGAAAATTTTATTAGTTTTTATTGTATATTACTCACGTACAAACATTTATAAATGTCTTTATTTATATGAATGTCTGTATGTATGTCATTGCCATGGGTAGATTGCAAATTTTTTGCGAAATATTATTTTCATATTACACACACACATACAAACTCACATCAATTGTTATTTGATATCTACATGTAACGGTATTACATTGATTTATCAGCTAATTTCATGTAATTCATTAGTAATTATCACTTAGCTAATGACTATTTGCTATATGTTTGTATAAGAGAAGTTGATTAGTTAGAAAATACATTGATTGTGTGCTCGTTTAATTCCCTCATTAATTATATATGTATGTATTATTTATTTGTATATGTATACATTTAAGTAGGTTAATAAACCTTTGGATAAAATATTTTTTATAGTTCATTATATATATGTATGTAAGTATAGTTTTAGTAAGTATTAAATTTCAATATAAAATCAGTTAGGTGGATACAATTTAATTTTTTTGGTGTATATATGTATGCGGTAGTGTGTGATATGGGTGTGATGGTTTTGAATTTCTGTTAAATCGTTTTGTGATATTCTGGTGGTTAGATACTATGCTTTTAGGTAAATCGAAAGAGTTTTACATAATTTTGAAACCTTTATGAGGATTTCGATATTTTTATATTTAAAAAAAAAAAAAAATATTTTTATGCAAAAATCCAACAAGAAATTTTCTGAAATTTTCAATTATAAAATACATCGCAAAAGGACTGAAATTAGATGGGACAATCAACCACTATCGGGTGTTTTTCAAAGAGACGCCGTACAGTGCTCACCAACGACACTATAGCTGCCTGCTACACAGCGAAGAAGATCCGAATGAGTCCATCTACTTTATGGAAAATTTTGCAAAAGGATATTGATTTGCAGGCTACGGAGCCCAGCTCGTGCAAAAATTGAAGCCTAGCGACCATCAAGCGCGTCGCAAGTTCGAGCAATAGGCCCAAAACAAGATGACCACCGATCCCTATTTTCAAAAGAAAATTTTTTCACCGATAAAGGTCACTTTTGTTGGAATTGGGGTAGGTTAATAAACAAAATTATCGCATTTGGATTGATGATAATCCACAACCATTGTTTAAACGACGCAACATCCCAAGAAAGGCACTGCTCTATGAACAGAGGGGAAGTTCAAAGGAACTTTAGCTTTAAAAATGAAGCCGAACATAATGTCATAGTCAATTCGGAGCGCTATAGAGCTATAATTAATGAGTTTTTCATACCTGAATTGGAGAATATTGACGAAACTTTCGAATGAAACTTTTGGTAAGCGCAATATCCTTCAGTGTTTGTTTTGTCGAAGTCTACACTAGAAGAAAGTCTGATTTTATTACCATAATTTGATGTATTGGGCTACTAAGACGAGAGAGGTCTGAGTTCTGTTTTTCAGAAAATCTCACTCCCAATCTCAGTAAGCCAGAAACTCGCCCGGAGAACACTATCAAAAAGATTTTCCACAAAAGCCGCCTTCGATAGCATGAAAAGCAGCAGCCTCTTACAGCTGGCTCCGTAAACTGGCACTGAATAACACCGAAAGTTCAGTTAGAATAGCTAAGGTCTCTTGCAGAGGCGAAACGAGTGCATAGCTGATGAATGTGAGAAATACTCTTTGTAGCTGTGTAGGGGAAACCGAGCGGAGCCGAGCGCTGACCGATGCGAAAAAAACAGTTTCGAACTGGTTTTCAGCGCTGAAGTTGAACTGTATTTTCATTAATCTATTATAACTGTCGGCTTTGAAAATAATCCAGTCGTCCAGTTGGCGGTGTCTTTAAAACAAATTAATTAAACAAAACATGTCTCTTTCTGACTAAAGTTACACAAATAGAAATGCATTATTGGCGTTTGAAAAGTGGTCATCGGTATAAATAAGTGATTTATAACGCTTTGAGTGGCATCGATTATGATTTATTACAAATAATTTATTATAATTTTTTTTACCTTTAGCAAGCGTTTCTTATTGTTTAATTAATTAAGTAATTATTTATTTATTTATTTATATGTGTAGTTGTGCAAAGGAAATGCAACGCTTGAGCTGCAATTGAGCTTGGAAAACCATTGAGTAGATGCATAGTTAATTATTCTTTTATTTAGCTTAACAAATACGGCAATTGCCCATACGTACATTTATGTAAGTATGTATGTACATATGTATTCATACATAGTATATAAATTGTAGTGGAGTAAGTCAATGGTGACAGTGTCTGAGTGGCTGAGAGGGTAGGCAAGTCGAACTCGGTTATGGCGGGCAGAGATGTAAATTTAAAATCATTAATAATTATACATACACGTACATATATGTATATGTATGTGATAAACACATGTATATATATACATGCGCAAGTAATTTGCTTTCAGTAAATGCTACAAAAATTGACTTTCATTGAAGATTTCTTAATAAGTTCCTATTTGCTTGCAATATTTAAAGTAATGCATATGCTGCCAGAGGCTCTCTTTGCCTTGCACTCAATGCTTACACGCTGCGCCCACCATACCAACTGCGACTTTGCAAGTCACCCCTCATAATTATTAACCTCCTTACGTGCCCTCCTCACACTCACTCCTTAAAGCAATGGAAATTATATTATTGGCAATGTTTACTACTTATCTATTACGCTCGCATATTTTCCATGCACGCAATTAACACTTAATTACTTACTGCTTATCTGTTTCTGCCGCCTGCTTCTTATCCGGCTCGTCTGCGTCCGACACATCCTTTTTCCCTGCCTCATCACCTTCCTCGGCTGGTGTTGTGGCTGTAGCACCTTCTTCACTCTTAGCTGCTTCACTTTTAGCCGCCTTAGCGGCATCTTTCTGCTTCTTGTCACTCTTTTTCTCTTTGCCATTCGCCTCCGGCTTTTTACCTTCGGTACCGTTCTCCGTGGCTGGCGCTGTAGCGGTGGATGCCGCACGTTTGGCACGCAACTTGATACGCTGCGCCGGTCCGGCTGCCGTGTTGGCGCAATTGCAGATGGCATCGAATATGCGTACGACCAAACCGCGTGCACGGTTTACCATTTTGCCATTCTTGAAATCTGGTATAGTAAAACCTTTTTAGGTCGAGTAATTGGTGTGTGGGTGCATGTGTTTATTTTTGTTTTTTTTTATATTTTCATAAAGCATTTGCAAAGCGAGTGTGTTTTTTTTATTAAATTTGCAAAAATTTAGATTTGTGGTAGGCAATTGGAAGTGCATAGTAAAAAAAAGGGAAGAAAAAAAATTTGTGGAAAAAAATTATGCATTATCATTTCAATTAAAACATGCAGCAAGGGACAAGCACAAACGACTAACGGTGTTGCAATGACATGTAACGGCATCAAACATTTAGTAAATATACGTGTATATAAAAATTAATTGTCGGTCTAGCAAACTCTTTGAACATCACTCATACGCCCCGGTCGCCACTGATTCAGGTCGATCATAATTCGATGAGCTTCGTGTTAAGGTGTCTGGGTGAAATTTAATTATAAGATATGACATAATTTACAGCTGCAGCACTACCAATTACTTGTCACCTAATTTAATAACTGTTTACCTGGTCTGTAAGTATTTATTTTTTTAATTGCTCGCTAATCAGGCACATAAACCCAACACTGACACTATGATTGTTACACTGAGAAAAATAGTTATGAAAATATGCATTTTTGAAAAATCAAATTTTTTAACAATAATAATAATGTTGATTCGGCGCTTAGGAGTCTTCATTAGTGAGTAAAATGTCCTTTTTCTTATTTTTTATCAATGCAAAATTCGATCCAACCACGGACGGGGAAAAATATTTATTTTACTATTCTTTTTTTTTTTGTAAAAAACAACCCATTATTAGAAATGCAGTTTTCTATCTAAGGAAATTTTGAAAACAATTTTTTCATCATATTTTTCAAGTGAGTTTTTAGTCGATAAAAAAGGCAATAAATATTTGTATGGCGACCGGTTTTCATACGAGGTTAAAAGGAAGGAAGAAAATACTACAAAAGTGTGAACTATTTTTTCCACGATTCTTGTTCGATAGAAAGCATATCCTTGGTAAAAAAAAAACGAAGCTCCTTGCGTACGAGCTCTCCTTTTTATCTGCACAATGATTGAGAGTTAATAATAAACCTTTATGAGCACAGATTATTTGATCTAAATTTAAAATTATTTTGTCATTTTTTCGTTTTTTCGTTTTTTTTTTTTGAGTGTACAACATTCCAACGAGATTATAAAAGTAACTAAATTTCGCCGCGGCGCATCATTTAAGGCGCAACATTAATATTGAAATTATAAATACTTTTATTCCAGAAAAATATAAGGCAATGATTTTAAATACAAATGGGATAAAATATTTTTTTACATTATTAGCATGTGCAAGTGTTGGTGCGGTGAGTGATTATATTCCAATAAGATATATATTTTAGAAATTAAAATTTAATATATACAAATGTTAAAAATAATTATTTTGTTATAAACTAGTTGAAAAAATAACCGGAATATATAAATAAAAGTTTCTCTTGCAAAAAATATTATTTTTTACATTTACAAAGCTCAATAACTTAGCAAAAATTTAACGAAGGATAATTAGTCTGTTTCTTCATGTGAAACTGATTTTAAGGTTTTATTAATATTATATGCATACGCATATATATATATTTTTTAATTTGAAGGTAACCATGCAACAATTCGAAGCTTCTTTGGACATGATGCGCAATGGCTGTGCACCGAAATTCAAGGTTTCTATGGATATATTGGATAAATTAAGAGCTGGTGAATTTACAGAAAATAATAACGATTTAAGGGTAAAAAATAAATACCTAATACATATAAATACACTCGTAAAACCTCTAGTTTAAAGCTATGTGATTTATACATATATTTTCTTTCCGTAAGGTTTAATTATAATTTTTTTTATTTATTTAAGTGTTATACCAGATGCATAGCACAGCTAGCAGGAACGGTAAGTGATGCAATTTTTCCTGTTAACTAAGCATAATGTTTTATTTTTTATTTTGTTTGTTTAATTTTAATATATTTTAATTCATTTTTTTCACTTTATCTTATTTCATTTCATTTCATTATATCTTCATTTATTTTATTCCACTTCATTTTATTTTAGTCTTTTATTTCATTTAATTTTATTTCCTTTTTCTTTGTTTATTTAATTTTTTTTATTCTACATTATTTTAATTTATTTTATTTTATCTCATTTAATTTTATTCCCTTTCACTTTATTTATTCTATTTAATTTGTTTATTATTTAATTTTATTTTATTTTATTCTATTCCATTTCATTTTATTTATTTTTTTATTTTATTTTATTTTAATTCAGTTTGTTTGGCTTATTTTATTTTATTTTATTTGGTTATATTTTATTTTTTATTATATTTTATTTTTGATTATATTTTATTTTTTATTATATTTTATTTTATTATTATATTTTTAGTATTATTTTAATTTATTTTATATTACTTTATTTTTTATTTTATTTACTTTTTTTTTATATTTTTATGCTTCTATGTACGTTCTTATGTATGCAGTTGCAATTATTTTCCTTCTTCCAAAATTAATTCCTATTATCTTCATGTCTGCGTTGGTGTTTAGACATACAAACATACATACATGTGAATGTATTTATAGCAAACTGTTTCTTTGCGTTTATATGTATTCCATCTATTTATAGCTGACTAAAAAAGGTGATTTTAGCGTGCAAAAAGCATTAGCACAAATTCCAATTATATTACCACCTGAGATGCAGGACGCGGCCAAGGAGGCATTAAACGCTTGCAAGGATGTTCGTAAGTATGCCAGAAATAATAGAAATACTTAAAGCAATATTTAAAAAGGCTTAAGGCTACTTAAGTGAAAAAATTTAAAATAATTATTTTTTTTCACACAATTTTTTCTTTTCCCCTCATATTTATTTGCAGAAAAGAACTACAAGGAGTCATGCGATCGAGTTTTCTACACAACGAAATGTGTACGCGATTATGATCCAACTACATTCAAATTTCCATAATTACAGCTACTTTGTATATTTGAATATATGCATGCACGTGTATGCGTGTAAATATGCATAAGTGTTGTAGTTTTATTTCAAGACAAACAAAAAGCTAAAACACAAATATTTTCGAAAAACAAAGCACTTACTTTGACGCGTTTTCTCCTTGGACTGAAAGGATAGCAAATAGAAAATCGAAAAGAAAAAAATTAATAAATAAGCTGCACACCCATACATATTTGTATATGTATGTACATACATATGTACATCATTTTGCACAGTTATTTTTAGTCGCACACAATTTTCTTGGAGTTGAAGCATCCGGAATACTACCTTACCTGTTGCGAATTTTTATCGTTTTGTCCACCCTGCTGCTTTACAGCTTCTGCCTCGGCTTTTTGCAAAACATCATCTATGAACTCCGAAACGACTTCCATGTTCTTTGAGTCCTGCTTAAACTCATCGATACGTGCACCCAATGGCTCTTCATCGGCCTCAATTGTATCTATGCTATCAGCACCAGCATCTGTTGGTGCCTCAGCTATGGTAACATCACCAGCAAAATGTGCGCGCATTGCAATTGATTTATTACACAAGTTATTTAATTAATTTATTATTATTTTTTTTTTTAAATTAAAGCTTTTTCAATACGCTAATTCACAGTGAAAAATTATTTTTAATATTTCCTCTTTGTTTGATGAAAAGCGTATCCTTTGTGCTGGTTTCAAAAATTTCTTGTATCTACACACTACGGTTTTTCTTGTGCGACTACAATGCGAACGAGCACATTTGTTCGACCAACGCCAACGGTAAGTATCTGTGTGTGCGCAAGTGTATGGCTTTGTGTATGAGCTTGTGTGCGAGTCTGATAACAGTCAAGTGTTGGGTGTGCGATTAAACGACTGACTAGCTGGCTGTCTCACTGATTTCATGGGTGGGTGAGAGAGTGTTTTGGATGGTTTGATGGCAATAAGGAGCAAGGCATAAAGCGAAATACCACCACGCCCCGACATCACTTGTATGTCGATAGCTTAAGTGCAGGTCGTGAAAATGGTGAAAAATCAATAAAATGCCATTGTCTGCTCTCACCTAAATTTATAAAGCAACAAAAATACATTTGCCGAGCAGGTAATGTTAATTAACGGTAAATGTTTGATTTACTCGACTATAAATATATGTATAACTGAATTGTGAGTTCATTAAGCCAAGCTATTTCGACAACATATACAAATGAAAGAGAATCAAAATGAAGATAGATATAAAAATCAGAGCGTTATATGTATGTTTGAAAGCAGTAAAGAAAAGTATTTTTGGCTTATTAAATTTGCCTTTTGAAATTGCACATACCTACAATTTCAATTCTTTTTCACAATAAAAAGCCATATTATCAGTTTAATATTAGAAATTTTTATTCTTCACCTGATGTCCTTATTGCTTAGTATACTATATATATTTTTTTTAATTTTAATTTTTTTTAATTTTTGTATTTATTTTATGTAAATATTTTCTTTTGAATTTTGTGTCTTACTGCAAATTTTTGTATTTATTTAAAATACATATTCATATTTAGTTTTGTATCTTATTCCAAATGAGATAGATCGTCTAACTCCGGTGGCGCACGAATCTCTTCCGTCTCGATAATTATTGAGTTTGAATCAACTGATGTCTATAAACGGACATCATGCAAAACGTTAATAAAAATATGCATATACCTATATTCATTCTCTTTGTCGAAATAAACAACTTACTCTATCAGCTCGAGTCAACAGCGAATTAGACACACTACCACTACCACTACTGCCACTTCCATTTATCTGTGTGCTCAATAACACCGACTGTGGGGTTGTCGGTCTTTGATGTATAGTTGACACTTGTTGTTGCTGTTGTAGTAGTGGTACTTGTTGCTGTTGTTGAACTTGTTGTGCACTCGTCTGGGAGACGATGACAAACTTTTGCGGTGGTTGACTTGGATGTTGTATGGCGCGTAATTGTGGTATAGCCGAAACAGGACTGTGACATATACACATGATTTATTAATAAAATGTTATAAATATTTATAGCTTATACAAGCGGTTTTAGTTTAAGTGAAACTTACCTAATTTGCGTCACTTGTGGTCGCCCTACCGTTGAGGCCGTGGCAGCCGCAGAGGTAATCGGTGCATTTGAAATGCTACTTGGTGTTGGTGTGGTGGTTGATGGTGGCGCGTTGCGTGCTTTTATCACTGCCTGACATAGCGCTGGTCCCAGAAAACCATAATCATTTCTATAAAAGAGATTTACGCAAGTCTATCATATTATTTTTTTAATTATTTTTTTTTTTTGCATTAAAGAAATCGAACCTATATTCCTCAGTGTAGTCTGGTGGGCGCCTGATCTGTTTCAGAACTGGCGGACAACATTTCTGCAACATAGCACGTATATGCCCGGCAGCCGTTTTATCAGTATTACTTTGCATTTGATTGCCTTGGAGTAGTGGCTCTATGCGTTCAGATATGAATTTCAGTCGTGGGATGATAAAGACCTTAACAACTTCGGCACCCATTTCAGTTAGTCCAGCTATAGCGCCATATAAGGAAGATAAATGCGTCTTATCATTTTGTAGCGCTTTGCTGAAGATGCTGTTAATTAGAGTAAGTGCTGTCAAAAATGATGTGACAAATATAAATTTTTCTAGTTTCTTACCGAGTGACACGTGTTTGGAGATTGTTGGTAGATGTATTGAAGTTCTTACAAATCAAAGACATTAAACGTGAAGCGAAATCGCGCAACGCCCAATGATTGTCCAATTCAGGACGCATACAAAGTTGCTTGGAAACAATGCATGTTGTAACCGATGGTATCAGCTCGTGTAGCTGAAATAAAGAAGATGCATAAACAGTCATCTTTTTATTACTAATTGTACACATCTTACATATTTTTCCAAATATAACGATGGATTATCCAATAAAGCACGCACCATGCGCATAAGGTAAATGAGCAACGCCAAGTTGTTCTGCACTACATTTACTTTTACACCCTCAGCGATAAATGTGCACATACGTGGCAGCATCTCATGTAAGCCAGGATCTGACGCCAGCGATTGTAAAGCTTCGCCACGTCTTGGTTCGTCTGAGCCCACACATGCTTCGGTAATTTCTTTATAATACAGCTGTTGTTCCACAGACAACTCATGGGTAGCCAACTGTTTGACGTGCACGGTTTCCACATTACGCAACTTATGTATTTTGCCAGTGGCCGGTTTGCCAGCAGCGTCTTTTGTTACACCTTGATCTAGTTTTACTACTGGATTTACAGACTCTAGCGCTTGTGAGTCCTTAGAGAGTGGCGGTGGATTTTCTGGTATCGTCGGTTGTATACCATCCACAACCAACCAATGCGATCGTAATGTTATATCCAATGGCACTTTTGGCGCACCACTTTGTATGATGTCACTCAACTCCATCTCTTTTTCTTCGATAAAATGCAATTCTCGACCACCACCAGACGCAAAACGGAAAGGTACAAAATCGTTTGCCGTAAATCCGTACTGTGGTTCGATGTTGCGCACTTTGAGCGCCTGATCTATATCGTTCAACATTAAACGCTCGCGTTTTGAGTGGTGCATAAATTTAGCAGCATCTTGAACGATACGCTTGATTTTGAAGCTCACATCTTCTGCTAGTTCCTTAGCGGCATCGTCTGGTAGTGAGCCAACACCAATGCTTTCAGCTATCACTTTCATTGACTCAGCCGAAAGCGTAGTGCCATAAAGCATATCACCCGCAACGCGTCCTGTGTTTATACTCATTTTGTATGAATATATATGAATATAAAACCAAAATTATATTTATTTTAGCGTATTTTACAAATTAAATGCAATATTATTTTATTTTCTCTAATCTAATACCACGAATTTAATAGAATGACAACTGCACATAAATAGAAGCAGAGAAGCGGCGAAATGTCAAAGCAAAAATGCATTGTGGTATGTTCAGCGTATCGTCATTTCAAATATTTATTGGACGTACATACAGAGACCACACTCCTCCCATAATTCGCAAAACTTGCTGTTAATTAACAGAATTGAGCGTAACAGTATGTTATCAGAGAATGTTAATATAATGAGAAGGTGCAAATGTGACATCGGATTGCTTAGCACATGCAGCAGAGAACTTATAATACTTATTTTAAGTTCTCTGCTCAATGGAGAACGCGTCGAAATTGAAGACGCGACCCAACTGGGAACTGGCAAAAAGACAATATCGCACTCAATTTGCAAGAGGGAAATGCTCAACTTACATAGAGCAGAGAACTTAAAATAAGTATTATAAGTTCTCTGACATTATCTGGTTTTATTATTTCTTTTTTCATATGTTTTATTTCATATACATATATTCATAAACGTTCTTTGACAATGGAAGGTGCAAATTCCTATTCCTTATTCTCTATGCAACAGGACAAACAAAACCGAAATAAAATGTACATATTTGTATATACAAATTTTTATATATCACCAATATATTGAAAAAAAGTTAATTCAAAACGATGCAATTGCTAAATTAAAATATATTTTAGTGTTTATCGAACATAATATGATTTTTATTCGATACATTATAAAATAAGTAATATGCTAAAAACTCCAATCATCTCAATTATATTGTATATAGCTAATTTGTTTATTGATTCTGCAATCAGCTGTAAATTTCCTCATTGGCAACTATTTCGTTGAGGGCATTTCTGTTTTTCTTTTCATTGCAATCGTCAGCTGCCGTCAGTTCTGTCATTTCTACTCTTTCCTTATTGGACCGTTGTCAGTATTTTTCTTTCATTTATTATTTTGGTGTGTGCATTGTGATTTTAATTTTAAACAATTTGAATTTCACCATTAAAATTGCATTTGAAATACCCAAAACTATGCGCTCTCGTTCAATAAGTATATTGTGCTTAATATAAAAGTGATATTTAGTGAAAATATGTATAAAAAGGTTGAAAATATTAAGTTAAAAGAAAGTGAAATCCTCAAAGTCGTCGACGCGATCAGAAATCATTGAGCAAAGAAAAACGGCGCCATTTTAAGAATATAAATGCAGACGGATAAATTTGTATGAATGAAGGAGACGAACAAAAGAAAGAAATCAAAGCAGAATACGAATGCAAGTGTGGAACAAAGCAAACCAATAGTTGAAGAATTCGTGAAAGCAACAAAAGAAGAAAAGTGCCAGCAAATAGATGGAAAAAGTGAAAAGTGAATCTTTGTATTTCAATGTAGCTAATTTTTTCTTTTGATTTTTTAATTAGAATAACTAAAAATTGTGTAAGCGAGTAATGTGAATAAAGTAGTGAATTAAATTATTAAGCATTTAGAGTAAGTGTATAGGCTGAAGAGAAAACTGCAGCGCACGTAGCGTAGAAAAATATTGCAAAACGTGTAAGTGCATTGAGTTATAAACCATAATAATTACATTGAATTTTTAGTGTAATACTAAAATATACAAAAAATAAATGAACTAAAATTCGATTCATTCAAGTGTAGAGTATTTAGGTGAGCTGAGCTTTTTTGTTTTTATTTGAGTATGCGTTAAAAACCAAACCTACATATATATATATTAATAAGCATTGGTAACGGTGCTTGACGTTATTAGCTAGTTTGTCTGTCTGACTTGCTTGCTAGCTGGTTGGTTTGCTGGTTTAGTTGCTGCGATGGTGGTTTGACCTACTTTGTGTAATGGACTGGCTGATGATGTTACAATAAACGGATGATCGGTTGTAGAGAACAGACATTTTATCGTTGCAACATGAAACTGGAAATTCTTTGTAAAATACTTCAATTGGAATATTTTCTGAGCTATGAAACCAATTTTTTTTATTGTGCTTTAACACCCCATTTTTTTTTTTTTTTTCTTAAACACGCATACTTTATTTTCTCTTATTCTTGCTAATTTGCAAGTACCCTAGCAATAGTGCAGCTGCATAATGTCATTTATCCTGCGTCATGCCTCGCTTATTCCTGCCTTGCTAAAACGGGCATACATGCATGTGCATATTAAAAAGAACCTGTAATTGGTGCGTCAATGCTTGCTTTGTTTAGTGAGTTTGCTGAACTGCCTTTTTTATTTAGTCGCAGTAATTATGTACCTAACTATGAGCATTGCATTTTTTTTTTTTTTTTTTTTTTGTTGTATATTTGTCTCCTACCTATTTATGTACGTGCTTAAGCTCATACATACATACATACATATATATATATATATATATATATATATATATATGGGTGAGTGGAATGTATGCACCAGCGGGAGGGAGGCAATAGTCAACCAAAAAACCATTGGTGGTTAGAATATAATTATGTTGCTTTGGTCACGTCGCCCAATCGACAGTAAAAATATGAAGCATCGTTCAAAGTTTTTAAAATTGTGTGCCTTATGAAACCAATAGAATATTAAAATATTTCAAATTTTATTCTTTGTTATGGCCAATTGGTAAAGACAGTGCGGTAAAGGGCATTACATGAATCTCTTCTGCCTACTGTCTTTTGTAGTGAAGGCAATAATATATTAGTTTACAAAAATGTTAATGTAAAAGGATTTTAAATTTGTATACTTTCAAAAACATTCCTGGACATATCAACAAATGTAGAGACGATTTATTTTATACTCTCTTCAATTTTTCAACAGCGCTTTTGCATTACTAAAATATGAACAAAACGATAAATGAGTTAGGAGCAGAGAATGTTTTGGCCACGCAATCACAGGACGAGCAAAAACAGACTGAATCCATTAGCGAAAATGAGGTAAGAAATTATAAAATATTATCAAACAATTATAAATTTTTTATTGTATTTACAGGAATCCGATTCGGTTACAGAACACTCGAGTAGCTCCTCATCTGAAACTACTACTAACACACAAAATTCAAACACTACAAATTCTAAACGGAAATCTACATCTACTAAATCTTCCAATACAGTAACACAATTCAGCGTGCAACGTTCAGATGTGGATGGCTTGCGCATGAAAATTTCCGCTATACGTCCAACTCCCTTAACAAAAATTATTTCTAATACCAAAAAACAAACTAAACCCACAGTGGGTGCTAGTAATCTCGAAACCCGACGAGATAGTTGTGATAGAACAAAAACACAAAAACACGCTTATAGCGAAAAAGTTCATTATAACAATAATACTATCACCAAACCATTAACAGTTAAACTAAGTAATATAAAACTACAAAAGCAACCGTTGCAGTCTTTAAGGGCAAGAACGGAGTCCTCACAAGGGCACAGAACAAACGCAGCTAAAGACCAACAAACTACCAGTGGCAGCGCCAAAAAGATGTCAGTAGATATAGTACCACAGAATAGTGGTACTGATTCTGAGGTCATACCTGCCTGTGCTGGTGGTGCCACGAGTGGGTCTGCATCACAAGCAATATCAACCCCTGCAACAATTGGACTTCCATTAGTAAATTTACTACCACAAGCGCCGTGCCTAAGTGATGCCACAGCGGAATCGGGTTGTTCAGAGGCTACCACAACTACTGTTGCAGCTGGTATAAAAGATAAGTCGCTAACGAGGCGTGTACGAGTTAAACGGAAGAAGGTAATTGTTTTTCTTTTTCCTTTATATCTAAAAAAAATTAAATGCAGTATATACCGTTTAGATTTTGTTATATGCTTGTATACAATTTATTCAATAACTTTCTTGTAAAAAAATTTAGGCACAATCTAAACTACAGCCAGAATACAAGAAACCCGCGATATGTGCAGTTAATATAAAATCAGTACATACGCACCCGCAGCTCAAACCGTTGACATATTCTTCGGATTCTGATGACGATGTGCCTATTTATAAACAAAAACAGATACAACAACAACAGCTACAAAAGCGCGCACCACGCATTCTCCTCACCGCTATCAATGCACAATCGGCTAGTGAGCCACAAATAAAGCCCTTAGCGTGTAGCAGTGTTGCCGCGCTTGCCACTGGATCAGCCACTTTTAGTCACGGCAGTGATAATAGTGATAACGAACTAAAATTGGATGATGTTGTGAATGCGGTGATTAAACGTGTAGAGAGCGATGGCGATGATACACCAACGGGAGCGGAGACATATCGTAAGACGCGCACCACCAAACGATTACCGCAATATCAGTCGACTTTGTTGCAAGATTTTATGGAGAAAACTCAAATGCTCGGCAGCAACAGCGCTGGCACAGCAACAGTTGTAGAGAAAAATCTCGAAAAGTCACCTATGAAACATAAAGCAACCGCCGAACTGATAGCCAATTCCCATTCCACAAATTCGCAAACGGACAGTGTTGCTTCTAGTGGAGTTGTGACTGGCAGTGCCTCTGCTAAGAAAAAACGTGGTAGACCGAAAAAGTTTTCTGCCACAAGCGCTTTGCAGTCGAACGCCATAACTAGTGCGGCCACATCTATTATCACATCCACTTCTTCTTCAAGGCAAACAATTGCGGGGACAACGACGATTGCGTCCAATATAAATGAATCTGCCGACTCTGGTGTTATATCCACGACAAGTACAACAACACAAAGCAGCACATCGCCGTCGCCTAAATTAACATGTGCCATAAGCAGTAATACGAACACATCACGTTTAACAGAAACAACGCCAAGCCAAAAGCGACGTCATCGTATTTTGGAGCCTACCGACAATGCGCGACAACCTTCTGTTTCACCCAGCAAAAGTCAGACTCAAGATGGTAGTGGTAGCTGCAGTGCCAGCTCGCCAAAGCCAAAAATCGATATCGCTTACTTAGATAAACGTATGTATGCCGCTACAGAGCGTGTACTCTATCCGCCGCCACGCAATAAACGCCGTCAATCGCTAAGTGCGTCCAGCGTAAATTTAGCGGCAATATCTAGCAGTAAATCTAACGCAAAGTCGAACACTGTATTAGCTATTAGTAACGCGGCGGGTAACTCCTCAACACCGGCCACATCAAAATCAGCTACCAAAGAAGAAGTGCAACTAGACCCTGTGTGGCGAAAAATAGATGTGAATAAGAAATTTCGTCGTCCCAGCGTTAGCGGCTACAAAAGCGATGGCGGTGGCGGCAACACAACAATCTGTAGCAAAATACTTGCCGCAAAGAGCGGTTATGTCTCCGATTATGGCTCATTTCATGCGCGTGCGCCACGTGATCACTCTGGCTACAAGAGCGATGCTAGCGGTAAGAGTCGTTACAGCATGAAAAGTTGCGCCAGTCGACGCAGTCGCGCAAAAAGTTGTGGCTACCGCAGCGACTATAAGGACAGCAAGGATGGCGCTTCTTTGAAATCAAAATATCGACGAAAGCGGCGCTCAGCGCTCTTGCGCGCACATTCTAAATCAGTTGGGAATCTGGCGGCGAATTTGAATGACGTAGAAAAGGACCTACTCCAACTGGCTGGACTGTCACTTGGGCAGAGCAGTGAAGAGAGTAACGAATATGTGTGCAAGCCAAATTTAGAGAGTCTGCCAACGACAAGCGCTTCGAAAAAGTATGGGGAAATTAATAGATTTATTGCGACGGGTGAATATTTCGGACGCGGTAGCAACAGCAGCGCGCTGACGACTGGCGGAAATATATTTGCTGGGAGTTTGCATGACAACCCAGAGGGAAGCGGTTCACATGATAGCTATGGCTTCAGTCGTAAGCTTCTATTACAGCGCAAGCATACATCGGCCGCGGTAAGTGGAGGTACCCACGATTTGTTGCTGCCGCATGCACACGCTTCGCGTAAAATAAAATCAAGGCGCTCCTCTGTAGCCAGCTATTGCAGCTCATTCTACTCGACTACATCGAAAGTGCGTAGACGTCGGAGACGAAAAAGTTTTCTGCGATACCCTTCCTCCAACAAAGGTGGTACTGTTATCGATTCAAAGCTGCTTACTGAGATTGATATTCTAATCAACACATTCAGCACTCGCTGTCGCATACAAGGCGCCCTTGGCGCCAGCGAAAAGCCTGCGGGTAGCGGCAACAGTACTGGAAAAGAAAAAGGAGCCATAGAAACTGGTAGCAAAGCGCAGAGCTTGAACACAACTATCACTAGCAGTAGCAAGCGCGAGCAGCGCGATAAGCGTTCCTTGAAAAAACGAAAAATGAGTGAAAACCAAGAATACGCACTGCTGGCAGGCGTCGCTGGCGCCGGTAGTAATAGTGGTGGCTTCGGCGTCGGTTCCGTGCTAAGCGGTAGCGGGGGTGGTGGTGCCGGAAAACGTCGTCATAAGAAAGCAAATAACAGTTCTAGTCCAGATGATCACAAGCTACCGCTTAAGAAGCGACACTATTTGCTAACACCTGGTGAGAAATCCACAGAAGCAGCAGTTGCCGCTAAACTTTTTGGTAGCACCGCTGTTGAGGCATGGGCCGCGGCTGTGGCATCAACCAAGTTAGCGTCAACGGGCAAGTCTCAACACACTCAACAATTTGGCGCAATCTGTGGAAGCTCGGCAACACTTTCGGCTACAGGCAGTACACACAGTGGCAGCACTAAATCATCCAAAGCTGGTCTAACACCAAAGAAGCGACAGTTTCCCCAACAAGAGGAAGGACGTGAGGGCGGTGGAAACGCGCCGCGTAGCAGTAGCCACCACAGCAACAGTTCGCCTTTGCGCATTGCCATCGACAATACGCTTAGTCATAAGGTACTCGATATAAGCCCAATTTCGATGGCCGGTAGTTCAAAACAAAGTGATGTGGTACACCGTAAACGCTCCCGCCTCGAAGTGCTAGTTTCGAAAATAGTTGCGACTAGCAGCAGTCAAGGCAATGCAGACGAGAAAGAGTCCGCGTTACAGAGTAAGCAGAAACCATCAACACCCACTACCAACCTTAACCAACATCAAGCTGCGGAAACACCACCTCCCGGAGTTTTCGAACCTTCTGTGGCACTAGAGATACAAATACCGCCCATTGCTAAGCTGAGCGAACCGTCAAGTAACGTATCAAACATCCCGCCTATCGTCACTAAATCCGAGGTGAACTCACCGCTGATGCTGCAAGACTTGACGCCACCCGCAGTCACACCTACATCCACAGCAGCGGCCAAAACTGAAAGTAGCGCAACACGTGTTGTGGAAAATATGCTCTGTAAAACTGGGGCATCCAATTTGTTATTGAAGCGTAAACGTAAGAAAATTAATCGAACCGGATTTCCAAATGTGCGGCGTCGAAAGAAACGGCAAATTAGTGAGCAGCTACTGCTAGATATTGTGGATGAGGATGTGGAAAGCACGCAACCTGTGAAGGGCCGTCCAAAGGGTTCAACCCAACAGACAATACCGTCACCTCCACCCACTAATCCAGTCGACGCTTCGGGCAGTGCAACTGCTATACCTATTCAAACGAAAGTAACTCCCAAGTCGACTGTAGTGGCGACACCCGAAAAACAATGTGATCGGGTACCTGGCTCAGGCGAAGCTAGCGATAGTTTTCTCGAACGCGCTAATCGCACACCGCGTCTATCTGTTGTGGCTCTGGAGCGTTTGCGTGGCACACCCACGCCTTCGGCACCCGCAGGAGTGCCGACTTTGGTTGGGGTTGTGCCAGCCAAGGAAGGGATTGTTGAAGAGCATAAGGAAAACGCATTTGTGGCGCGTAAGGGCCGTGTTGGACGTAAGCCGAAAAATCTCACGACTACTTTGAAAAGCGATACAACTGTGGCCGCGCCAAACACATCAGTTGCAGCCGCTTCGAAAAGTTCAGAGACGCCACCCCACAATGCTAAGGACGTGCAAACTGCTGCAAAAAAATCAACAGATATCGAAGCTCCTACTGTAAACATTATACCGAATTCGGTGACACCCAAAGCGAGCAAACGAACAAAGAGTGCGGATAAAATTGTTGCAGCACCTCAGCATGCTAAAGCGCTGCCAAGCGAAAAAGTGCAGCCGTTGGCCGCCACCAACAACGCCCTGCCGCGTGCGCGTGGTCGCAAACCAAAATTGTCGGCAGCAGCCTCTGTTTTGAAGCACACTCCTCCCCAACCGTCACCGTCTTCGCAGCCTACCCCAGATGATCAGCGCAAGAAGCCTAACGTAGATACGCCTCAAATTGCCAAACAACCCTCTTCCCCGCTAGCAAAGCAAATGAGGAAGCCAATAAACACATCGAAAGCTTCAGACCGTCCCGCCAGCTTCAGCAAATCAACGGTACATAAAATTATCACCGCTAAGTCACTAGAAGCTAAAGTGAAATTGCCCGCCGGCATTGATCCGAACACCAATTTCAGCTGTAAAATACGCTTAAAACGGCCTAGCACTGCACAGCGCTCTCTAGCGAATGCACTGCGTCAAAGTATGGACTCCAATGGCGATGGTAGCAGCGTTAAGGACGTACCACAATCTACGCCTGAAGAAATTGTTGTCGAGTCGGCTGCTAAGGATTCGAACATTGACTACCCAGAGCAGGACATACTACCGCGCAGCGAAACGCCTTTCATTGACTCGGAAACAGCAACAAGTGATACCAGTGATGAGAAATGTTCTACTTCGACGAATGCGACGAGCACCAGTAGTGCAGGCACTACGGCTGTACGAAAAGTTGCACGTCTTAAGAAAAATTATTTACCTGCTGGGCTCTTCTCGGACTATTTCAAACAATTGCACACGCCTGCAAGTGTGAAGAAGTCGACAGAGAAGAAAGAATTGGTTGGACCGTTAGCAACAACGCCAGTTTTGGGCGAAAGTAGCTGTAACTTGAATGCGGAAAATAATAACAGCGGAAATACAGCAACAACAGCCAAATTGCTACCACCACCTTATTGTGAGAAATACTTTCGGCGTACACAACTCGATTTCCAATTGCCCTACGATATTTGGTGGGCCTATACCAACTCAAAATTGCCCACACGCATTACCGTGCCTTCGTGGAATTACCGTAAAATTCGTACAAATATCTATGCGGATGCAGTACGTCCCAATTTGGCCGGACTCGATCATCCCACCTGTAATTGCAAGCCGGATCAAGGCTGCGGCGATAATTGCCTGAACCGCATGGTGTATACGGAGTGCTCGCCCTCCAGTTGTCCGGCGCGTGAGAAGTGTCGCAACCAGAAGATCCAACGGCACGAGGTAGCACCGGGTGTTGAGCGCTTTATGACCACCGACAAGGGTTTGGGTGTACGCACCAAATTACTCATTCTGAAGGGCACCTACATACTTGAATATGTGGGCGAAGTAGTGACCGAGCGAGAATTCAAAGATCGCATGGGCACCATTTACCTAAACGACACGCATCACTATTGTCTGCATCTGGATGGCGGCCTGGTGATCGATGGTCATCGTATGGGCAGTGACGGACGTTTTGTGAATCACTCGTGCCAACCGAATTGTGAGATGCAAAAGTGGTCGGTTAACGGTTTGTCGCGTATGGCACTCTTTGCCAAGCGCAACATCGAACCGGGCGAGGAGCTCTCATATGATTATAATTTCTCGCTTTTTAATCCATCGGAGGGACAGCCATGTCGTTGTAATACGCCACAATGTCGGGGCGTTATCGGGGGCAAATCGCAGCGCATTAAGCCATTGCCAATCGAAGCTAAGGTAAGTCCACCACAAGTAGTGTAATGTTTTCTCATGATTAATCATTTCACGTTTAAAAGCAGGTGACAGAGCCGACAGAAAATGACACTCGTATAGCTCGGCAACGCAAGCGTAAGGCACGTAAAAACACCGAACGAATGCACTCGAAGGATGTAGTGGTGGCGCTTGTGCAGCAACTCTCCGAAAGAGAAAAGAAGATGGTCAAACAGCACGGTATATTTTTAGTACGCAATTTTGAAAAGGTAAGGCTCAATGACGCTATGCCACTCTTATTTTGGGCAAATTCTAAAGCATTACTCCCAATTTAATGTTATAGATACGTCGCTGCAAAGCCCGTCGCAACGCAAATTGTGGAGGCGAATTGAAGTTAAATGGCGTTTCTGGCATGTCCCCGACGCCGCATACAACTTGCTCACCTACTAATACCAACGCACCAGCCGCAATTACCAATCGTCGACCATCAACGCCTTCATCTTTGGCTGCGCAAATCTCCGCACTACGTTCACCTCGCAGCATTAAAACACGTGGCCTTACACACGCCGTGCAAGATCCAGAGGTGGAGAAGATGGCGAAAATCGCTGTTCTATTACGTGAAATTTGTCAAGCGCTCGAAACACTTAAAGATCCTACGGATAACAAACAAACACTTGTTGCTTTGGCGCTTACGCCAAACACTGGCATTACTAACGTCGCCAGCGGCATTGTGGAGGGTGAGAGCGGTGATACTAACGTCAATACAAGTACGGCTGGTACAAACAAGAAAAGGAAGACTTTGAAAGCGCCACTAAAAGTCCATACGCTGGATCTGAAGACTGTTGAGACCAATATCGAACAAGGGTACTATAAACTACCCTCAGAATTCAACACGGACATGCAGCAAGTATTTGCAACAGCGCAACAGCACGTACTCCCAGGCAGTCGTCATGAAGTGGCGCTGCAAACCCTCAAAAACTTTTATGAGCAGAAAAAAGCAGAAGCGCATGCGCGTTTACTCGAGATTGTGGGTGGTGATGAAGTTGTGCTGTTGGGCTTCTGTGATCAATCGCAATCAATAAAGGCAGCTGAGGAAAAGGATAAAATGATAGAGTCAATTATTGCCGTTAAACCAAATCATGTAGCAACAGACCTCACCACAAGCGTTATTATGCCAACATCTAATGAGGATATAATACGTTGCATTTGTGGTTTGTACAAGGATGAAGGTCTGATGATACAGTGCGCACGCTGCATGGTGTGGCAACACACCGAATGTACCAAAGCGGATGTAAATGCAGACAACTACCTCTGCGAGCGTTGTGAGCCCCGCATTGTGAATCGTGAAATACCGTTGGATGACTATACGGAGGAAGGCCATCGTTATTATTTGACATTGATGCGTGGCGATTTGCATGTGCGCCAAGGTGATGCTGTCTATGTATTGCGTGATATACCAATAAAAGATGCCGCTGGTAATGTGCTGCCCAAACAGAAGCACACCTACGAAACTATTGGCACCATTGACTACAATGAGTGTGACATATTTCGTGTGGAGCGCTTGTGGAAAAATGAGGAGGGCAAGCGTTTTATATTTGGACATCACTTCTTACGGCCACACGAGACATTCCACGAACCGTCACGTCGTTTCTATCCCAATGAGGTGGTGCGCGTGCCACTTTATGAGATAGTGCCGATCGAACTGGTTATCGGCCGTTGCTGGGTGCTAGACCGCACTACTTTCTGTAAGGGACGCCCGGTGGAGTGTACAGATGAGACGCATTGCTACATTTGTGAGTTGCGTGTAGATAAATCGGCGCGTTTCTTCTCTAAAGCGAAAGTCAATTATCCGACTTGTACAAAAACATATGCATTTAGAAAGTTTCCAGAGAAATTGAAAATCTCCAAAAGCTATGCGGTGAGTAATGAAAATATCTGAAATAGATTTATTTATTGTTATATTTAATGTTGACAGCCGCATGATGTTGATCCCGCTTTATTGAAATCAAAACGACAAAAGACTGAAAATGAAACGCCTACAAATAATCCAAGAGCCTCGGCGAACAGAACGGTGACACCCGTTTCACCTGCATGCCCAACGGAAGTGTTTACGAACGCTGCAGCAAATCGTCAAACACCGCAGAAAAGTCCACAGAATAGCGGTCGCAAACGTCAAAGCAGTAATAGTCCAACAACGGTGCATTTAATTTCTCCCATACCACCAAGCGTGCAGGTTGTTTTCTAGAAAACTTAAAAGAGAAAATTTATTAACATTTTCTCCACCCTTTTCTATTCTCTTTCTCAGACAATAAAACAAAAACGCAACCACTTGGAATCTGTACTCAAAACAATGAAACTCAAATGGAAGAATACTCAGCCGGCTGTGAATGAACAGCCCATAGATTTATCATATTTACTATCCGGACGTGGTGCAAGGCAGCGTAAATCCCATGCGACATCAGCAGCACCCTTGGCTAATAGCCCCACAGTAGCTCCTCCACCCACCAATACACAAACTGTCCAAACAAAAGCAGCGGCCAACAGTAATGAGTCGTCAATTTAACATATAGTCGATACAAATAAAATGGGTTCAAAATGGCAGCAGGCCTATGAATTATATATTTCAACATAGAATTAGGTTATATCTAAGGAAAGTGGGTGGGAAAAATGGTTCCAAATTGAAGAAACGAGCGCAGGAACTTTATGTAAAAATGTAAACTAACAGCACACACACACACACACTCTCTCATACATTCACACGCGCTCACCACATTATACGATATGAAATATCTAATAATAATATGTTAAATGTATAATAATATAAATAGCAATTAATATAAATATATTTGTAATTAATGCCTATTAGGTATGCAAACATACATACCTATACGTACTATACAAAAATGCATGAGGAATCGAGACATTCGTATGGTATATACACTTTATCATAGCCATTCTTTATTATATGGAACAGTGCATGTTCTTATGGAATTATTTGTTATTTTTTTATTTGAATTTCTTTATTATAAATATTAATAATTTTTTAGCGCATGCCTAGGCTATTATAATTATAAAAAAAATATATATATATATAAAATTTAAGTTGTTTATTTATTAATGAAAAAATTTAATCGACCAGTCGGTTATAGACAATTTGTATGCACTTAACAACCAACGATGTTGTGTTGTTTTAGAATTTAAATATTTTTTTTTCACTAATTTATTTTTATATTATTCTGTTTTAGTTACATTCAATGAATTTCTCGAACTTAAGTTAGTTATATGAGGAGATGTATCTTTAGATACATTTTCCTTAAGATTTATGAATTGTTTTATTGCTTATTAGTTGTTAGCAGCACTTAAATAATTTTTATAACAAAATAATACCATAACTAATGCCTTTTTTGCAAACTACTAACTGCTTGTCTATTTTTTAGACTAAATATATGGAGGTTTCTTGTATAAACTTGTTTTCCTTCCATAAAATATTTGTTGTTAAACTATTGTAAAAAAAAAACAAAAATGGATTATTTTTCCAAATTTAACAAAAAAAATATATATTTTTTCATCGGAAATCTTAAAATTGTGATTTTCATTTCAACGTGGTTAATACTCGTCGGCAAGTTTGTGTCGTCAGTCTTGATGTTTTTTTCCAACAAATGGAGCAATATACAGTTATGTGCCACGTCCGAATGGCTAATGGACACCTAAGTTCTTATTTCATGTCGCAAATACTCTCGGCGAGTTAGGCATTTCTCTCCGAGAGTCGACTGCATTCAGAAAAAAATTTCTGTAACTTTGTATGTGGGTCCGGTTAGAAATCGAACGCAGTACTCTCCGTATGGTAGCACATTCTGCTATCCACTCGGCTACGACCATTAATATTTGTGGTGTGCAATTTCAAAACGTCGAGTTGTGGGCAGTGTTGATTAAATGTTTGAACTACCATCGGATCGAAGAGTGGCGGGACTGATCATACCTGAACTTTAGTGGATAGATCTTTGACACCCTATACTCTTTTCAGAATTCTGTTCTATTAGGGAACTGAACTCAAGTTATTGGTTTAATTGGTACAAAAATAAACCGAATGCTTCCAACAATACACGTAAAGGTAGTTAATTTTGTGAACTATTTAAGGGAATCTTTCAAATTCTGCTTGTTTTACCGTTATCAGGTGATTTGAAAAAAAAAAACAAATATTATATTATAAGTTAAGCAAGCTGAACGAAACGTAATTTACAGTCTTGGCAGACGTTAAAAAACTGTTATTTGCCGAATATACCAGACCCGGCTATGCAAGTGTTAAGAAAAAAAAACACATCGCACAAATATGGCACTGCTGTACACCTTTGACGTTTCACAAGTGTCATTTCCACAGCTGCTGAGGTTGTCCGTTCCTTTCCTGCGTTTTGCGTGTAGCGAGAAGTTTACAAATTGTTGTGAAAATTGCTCAAAATAACGCACCAATTCCGTTTAGCACCTTGGTAATGTAAATAAATACAATTATTACCATTTCAGTGCTTTTAATATTGTGCAAACATACAATTTTTTGAAAAGTAACTAACGGTTTGCTCGCCAATTCGGTGGTGCATACAATTCGTCGTGGCCGAAGTTGGTCAGTTGGTGATAGTGAAAGCACAAATCGTACAAATAGTTGAAAAAAGTGTGGAAAGACAAAAGTATGAGTCAATTCACAGCTATATTGCAACGCGAATTTCCAGCCATTGATAATGAGCTAAAGGATTACGTCGAAGGTAAGCATATACAGTTGCTTAAGGTGCGTGGCATGTGTTAATGTCTATTTGCAGGAGTACTAAGTGGTAGCTTGGAAGATTTTGAAACATGCGATGACATATATGATGCTGTTGGCGATATTTTACAAAGCATTAACATGGAAAAAACCGAGGACGATATAAGGTGAGGGAGATGTACGAATTTTGCATCAATTATTTTTTTTATAAAAATTAAAATTTATTTATTTTGTAGAGAACTTTGTGAAGAGTTCTTAAATATCATCAAAAAGAATACTAAAAATGAGGTACGTAAAGTATTAAATGCTCCCGTTAATATCGCCGAAATGGCAAAAGAGATGGAAAATGTTGATAAAAATATGCACAGCATCTGGCTTACATCAAAGGATGGTGGATCGGTAAGTATTACAAAAGGCGTTATTTTTTGTTTGTTTTTTTAATTATAAACTATTCGTTGTAGAAAGTGAATAGCAAAAAGCTGGAGAAGGCCGAAGCTAAGCTACAGCAAAAGCAGGAAAAGCGGCAGGACATTGGAAAATCAACGGTAGCAGCGCCCGTTAAACTGCAAACTGCTACAGCCTCACAAGTGCTAAGCAAGAAAAATACCAAAATGGAGCAGAAAGGAACCAATCGATCGATGGACATAAAAATCGAAAACTTCGATTTAGCATTTGGTGACAAGTACGCAAAGAATTCAATTGGAAAAATCCGGTTTAAGTTTAACAGTATCCTTTCCTTATAGAGTTTTATTACAAAACGCCAATTTACTCCTGTCGTGTGGTCGTCGTTATGGTCTGGTTGGTCGTAACGGTTTGGGCAAAACAACACTTCTTCGTATGATTTCCGATCGCCAATTGGCCATACCATCACACATTAGTGTATTACATGTGGAACAAGAAGTTGTAGGTAATGATACCAAAGCAGTTGACAGTGTTTTGGAATGTGATCTAGAGCGTAATCGGTTGTTAACACGCGAAAAGGAAATAATTGCTACATTAAATAGTGGTGTGCAGGATACGAAGTTAAGTACTGAACTGAATGAAGTCTACGCACAGTTGCAAAATATTGAGGCTGATAAAGCGGTAGCGCGAGCCTCCGTTATATTACGTGGTCTGGGCTTCGATGCGGACATGCAACAAAGACCAACGAAATCATTTTCTGGTGGTTGGCGTATGCGTTTGGCTTTGGCACGTGCACTTTTCTCTAAACCCGATTTACTGCTGCTTGATGAGCCGACAAACATGTTGGACATTAAAGCCATCATATGGCTGGAAAATTATCTACAATCTTGGCCAACAACATTATTAGTGGTTTCTCACGATCGTAACTTTTTGGAAACCGTACCAACGGACATCATTCATTTACATTCCCAAGCGCTTGAGGCATACAAGTTAGTAAACAATGCTGCAGTCGTAATTTATCTAATTTGAAAACTTTCTTACAGAGGAAATTATGAGCAGTTTGAAAAGACGAAAAATGAAAAATTAAAGGCCCAACGACGTGAATACGAGGCGCAAATGGCACATCGGGCACATGTACAAGAGTTTATCGATCGATTCCGTTACAATGCAAATCGTGCTTCTTCTGTGCAATCGAAAATTAAGATGTTGGAAAAACTGTAAGTTTGAAAAGTATTGACTTTCATTTCAATTAAAATCTTCAACAAATCTTATCAATTCAATATAATTTTCGTACCATCCTTTATAGTCCCGAATTGAAACCCGTTGAGAAAGAAGTCGAAGTTAAATTGAAATTCCCCGATGTTGAACCTTTAAATCCACCGGTTTTAGCTTTATCCGAAATCGAATTTAAATATAATGATGCAGCTCCACTACCAATTTTTAAAAATGTAAATCTATCAGCTACCTCCGATTCTAGAATATGTATTGTAAGTTTAAATTTGATTCAAAATATGTTATGTTACAAAATAACTCTCATAAATGTTTATCATTAGGTTGGTGAAAACGGTGCTGGTAAAACAACACTACTCAAACTCATCGTTGGCCAGTTGACCACCATTCATGGCAATATCATTTCGCATCGTGGCTTGCGTATAGGCTATTTTGCACAACATCATGTTGATCACCTAAATATGAATACTACATGTGTAGGAGTACTGGCCGAGCTTTTCCCTGGTCGGCCGGATGAAGAGTATCGTCGTCAATTGGGCAGTTTTGGAATATCAGGACAATTGGCATTACAAAGCATAGCAAGTTTGTCAGGAGGACAAAAATCACGTGTAGCTTTAGCAAAAATGTGCATGGGTAGATATTGTTATCTCACAGGAAAGGTCTTGAAGAAAATTTATTTTCTAATTTTTTTTTTTTAGCTGATCCTAACTTTTTGGTGCTTGATGAACCCACAAATCATTTGGATATTGAGACCATTGATGCCTTAGGAAGAGCAATTAATGCATTTAAGGTAAGGGGGAAAAGAAAACCAAATCTATTGTTTAAAAGTTGTAATGCTCATAAATGTTTTTCATTCCAAACATTATTACAGGGCGGCGTAATTTTAGTATCTCACGACGAACGTCTCATTAAAGTAGTTTGCAAAGAACTTTGGGTGTGCGGCAATCGTACCGTACGCGGTATGGAAGGTGGCTTGGATGAATACAAACGAGAAGTTTACAAGGAAATTGAAGCGGCGAATAGTTAAATTTTAGCCCAAAACTATATTCTGTATTGATTATAATTCTAAATTATGCACATGCACTGCAAGAGTAAAATACATTGATTGGCATTGATTTTGCAATTGCATATACATAAATTAATAAAATACATGCATATGGAAAATAAAAATATGAAGCGGAAACGCTATAAATGTTCTTCTCATGTTTCATTGATTATTCTTTATTGTGGACAATTTAAAAATAATTGTTAATAAATAGATAAATGGGTCTGGTTAAAAAACCTTAAATGTAACCAGCCATTGTTATTTCTTATGCTTAAGCGTTGAGGAAAAATCCTTGCATAACTTTAGGCACTGGATTATTGATTGTTGCTACAGAGAATCTATGAGCAGATGCCAATGGCTTTCTTTTTTTTGTGGGGTTTTTGAAGTACAGATTCTCGGCGTTCTTGGTATCGGAAAAGACTAGTGGGTAGCGTACGATTTTAGCCTTCAATAAATTATACATTTCCTCACATCTTTCGACACTGGTTTGTAAACAAAACTTTTTTATGACACTCTCTTTAAAAGCTTTCTTAATTTTTTATCTACGAGAGAATGATATATTAAAACCGAATTAAACACAGATTTTATGTTATCCAATACACCATATTTTATTTGTGTTAATTTTTATATTGAAAACATTCCAATTGTACCCCCTCTGTTTAGTCATTTTTGATAAACTTACACTATTCTAATCTTTATTGCTGATAGTCTACATATTTACATTAGTATGTGTATGGATATATTTTCTGGTTTTACCCATCTCATTGTCTTTTCAGCAACAAACAATGGAAGTTAAATCAAAACATTTTAAATCTTGCAAATTCCAATGACACCACAACCAAGACGAGCGCCAGCGTTGCCAGTTGTTTTGCTTAATTCATGACCACCTTTACCCAAATCATCAGCATCAGCATGTACAACAATAGTACGTCCAACGATGCTATTTTCACCAAACAAGGTAATCAGCTTGTCGCTGATATCGACCTAGTTTGAACAACAAAAGCAACAAGAACAAAAAATATTATTTGAAAACAGTTTTTTAACATAGTTTGTGTGTAACAACCTTTGTTGGTCCATCGCCACTGGCATCAATATTGCCCAAATCGCCCAAATGACGGTTCGAATCGGATGGTGCACCATGCGTATTTCCATAAGGGTTGAAATGAGCGCCAGCCGAAGTGCACCCGTTAGTGTTGTCCCCAAATTCGTGTACATGGAAACCATGCAGACCCTTAGCAAGTCCGTTAACCTCACCAGTGACTAGTACGGGAGACTTTTCATCCTTAAATGAAAAAAAAATAAGAAATACAAATAACTTACGCTACAAAATGAAATAAAATTAAAAAAGTGCTAATTCATGCATATAAAGTGCATACGAAACACTCTCGCATACAGAATACTAATTTCAATAAATAAGTTCATTATCAGTGTTCCCGACTTAAAAAGCAACACATTAACATAATACAAATAAGCGAATAAAGAAATAAGTATAAATTACAAAAACTCAAAAAAGCAATACAGGTGTACATACAATTTCTATAATTTCTCATTATCTTTTTATACAAATGATAACGAAATACTTAATTTTTCTCTATCATTGAACATAATCATAGCACTTAACCGCAATCACGAAGTACATCTCATCTACCTCATCCTACACCCCACACACAAATTAACGCTATTCAATTTAGACGATAATTATTACAACTTTTTGGAGGCTAGTTATTTTACGACGTTTGGAATTACAATATTTGGATATATTATGATCGGTATTTGCGTTATTTATGCCGTAAATAAAATAAAATCTCTCACTTCAATAATTGTGAGGGTATATGTAAGGCTCTGTCATGTCAACCGGTGCCATGACCTTGGACCTCAAAAATACCAAGAAAACATGAAAATTTATTTCCTACCTGCTGTTCAAAGTGAACGGTTCCTTTAACGTCACCGTTAATTACGCATACAGCTTTTACCACCATTTTTATAAATTTTATAAATCTTTTTGTAAAATATCTTTCTGACGATGCAGAATAAAATGCGATAAGCTCCAAAGTCGATTGGGTACCAAACGGTTGAATGAACAAATCGAACAGTGCACTCTCTGGCGGAATATGGAAATATGGTGCCAAATTGCAGGGTTGCATGTTTTGGCCCGGCTAAGTTCTTCAGAATAATAGCGGATGCACAAAAATGGAATCACATGTTTCTATTTTTCAAAAATATAGAAGAATCAAATGAAGATATTGGTTGAGCAATGTCCTACTGATTATCATTTAAAAAACTTGTATCAATTTTACTTTATGTACCAATAATGCCTTTCCCATTCCATTCGTTAATTTAATTGTTTGCAATCGGCTACTGATACCTTCACCCAGGCAATTCATTTTGGCAGCTTATAACAATCATGCAATGTAACCGGAAACCGTTAAATAGTTATTCCTAAACCTTCCGTTAATTTATTTCGACGGCAACCCTCAACTGTAATACCATTTACAACACCCTACGAAATGTTAAAAAGTATTTGAAATTTATTTGAATAACTTTTTTTAAACATAAAAAGCCCATATTTCAAAATAAACAATTTAAAAAAATCGTTCAACGAAATTTTTTTCCAAAAATAATGTCCGAATTCACCGATTTTGTTACGATTTGTAATGAATCGGATATTAATAACGACGAAGTAAAGGAGTTTGATTTTGACAAGAATAATAAGTTATTGTTAATTCGACAGAACGATCGAATTTGGGCCGTTGGAGCAACATGTCCACATCAAGGAGCACCACTAGTTAAAGGTGTTTTGGGGCGTGGTCGTATACGCTGTTCACGGCATGGCTCATGCTATGATATCAAAACTGGCGATATTGAAGACTTTCCAGGCTTAGATTCATTACCATCGTATCCCGTGGAGATTAGTAAAGATGGAGAGGTCAAAGTGCGAGCCAGACACAAGGATCTTAATAAAACCCGTCGCATAAAGAAAATGGCGTCTCATAATAAATTAGATGAGCGTATATTTATGTTAGTCGGTGGTGGAGTTGCGTCGGCTACATGTGCCGAAACTTTACGCCAAGAAGGATATGTGGGACGTATAATTATACTATGCGGCGAAGACAGTTTGCCATACGATCGTACACCTTTATCGAAAGTGTGGCAAGTGAATCATCAGGATATGGAATTACGTAGTGAGGAATTTTATGAACAGCATAATATTGAAATAATACTCGGTGTCGAAGCAATTAAATTGGATACTTACACGAACACCGTTAGTTGTTCAAATGAACAGCAAATTAAGTACGATAAACTTTTCATAGCGACTGGTTCACGGCCTGCCAAATTAGCGACCGAGGGCATTGGATATAGAAACGTTTTCTCATTACAGAACTTCGTAGACTTACAATCAATTATGAGTGTATTGAGGCCAAGAACAAATTTAATTTGTACTGGTGGTGGTTTCATTAGCCTAGAGTTGTCCTCCACAATAATATCGAAGGTCAGATCGGTAAGTTTTATATGTAGCCTTTTTTCAGATACTTAGATGTTCATGAAAGGTATAAAAAGGAGTAACTTTCAAATTAAAAAAGGGATTATAGATAATTTGTTTTTCAACGTAACCTAACATTTTAATTTTGATAAAGATCAATGATTATTTCGCCCGCCATAATTCATATGAATCTTTTTAATCAATTATACTGATATACATATGTACATATGTATATAATCTTCACTTATTTGCAATTTTATTCATTTAAAATAATGACAGAAGGGAAAAAGATTTCCTTAAATTTTAAATAAAATACCGCAGTATTGATGCATTTTACAAACTCTGGTATTTACAACAAATTTAATAAATTCTTTTATCATTTTCGACAGGTTCTGGTAATAAGCCACCTAAAATATCCTTTGGAAGCCTTGTATGGCGAGGAAATCGGTAAACGCTTATTGAATTTATACCGCGAGAGGGGTGTACAAATGAAAATGGAAAGTAGAATGAAAGATATTTTGAGTGATGACGGAGTTAGAGTGACTGAGGTTCGAACAACCGATGGCTATAAGTATCCTTGCGATGTTTTATTAATAGCTGTTGGTGTAGTGCCCAATACGGATTGGGTGATTGATTCGGATGTACCCGTAAACAATGACGGCACCATTGATACGGATATGAATTTGAGGACACCGATACCCAATATTTACGCAGGCGGTGATATTGTCAATGCACCAGTCTTCTCATATTCTAATCAACGCAAATGCGTTAAACATTATCAAGTGGCACAATACCATGGCCATATAGCTGGCATAAATATGGCGGGACATATTCAAGAATTACGTACGGTGCCCTTGTTTAATGCGTCTTTTTTCGGTATGTCTTTCTTGCAGGCTGGTTTTGGGCCAAGGCTCGATATTTTTATTCATGGCGATTTAAAACGTTTGAAATATGTCGTTTATGTGTTTGATCGCGATGGAAATGTGACTTACGTTAGCACATGCGGTTATGATTCAGCTGTGATTAGCTACTGTGAGTTGTTGGCGCAGGGGAAACGACTACATCGTTCTGAGGTGGCCGATAAGTCCAATCCAAGTCAATGGATGGAACAACTACTCGATACACGCCGAAAACGGTGTTCTTGCTGAGTTAGGGATGGAAATTATAATGAAATCTTATTAATTTGAATAGTTGTTTTATATTTAACAAATAAAAAAATAAAAATATATTTGGTCATAGTATTTGTTAAAATGACGCTAAAAGAGGTTCGGTGTTTGAGAGGCTTATACCGATGCCAAGTACGGCACGGAAGGTCTGCTCACTTTATATCGGCGTTTCAGCCAAGCTCCTTGATTATTTCGTACACATAGCCGAAGCCATAGTTTTAAGAAGCCTTTTATGAGAACAAAATTTGTGGTGTGTGGTGTGGACAACGTCAACATCTGACGAGTCGGCGTTAGCAGTTTTCAGAAGAAGAGAACCGTATTGCGTAAGATTTATGATCCTTTGCTAATTTCGAATAACGCAGTCGCCTACGTTGATTGGGTCATGTGGCCCGAATAAATAAGAACACTCCAACTGAATGCTTTAGTATGTCCAATCGGCGCAAAACAGCAAAAGCAAGGAAGGGATGGTTATAAATGCGTAGGCAGTATGTACACCTTTTTGATAACGGTCTTTTTCTGTTCTCCTACTTTTCAAATGAGCTCAGCTTTTGCCAGGGGTCGATGGCACTGACATAAAAAAAACTTTACTTAATCAGATTGGTACTATAAAATAGCATATACGATTATACATATATGCCACTCAAATGAAACCTTATTTTTATTCAGAAGCCTTTTTTAAAATCGTCGCATAACCGTTATATTACGACTTTTTTCGATCACATTTGAGGCATAAGGGTCATTGTTAAAACTACTTAGAAAATAATACTTCTAAGGGGAGATTTGGTTTCATCACGTCTTTAAATATGTAAATCGGGTGACACCACGAGTATCCTCATCTCTCAGATAATCCCCCGAGTGTAGGGACTCTAGTAAATAAAAAAAAATAAATAAAATAAAAAAAATCCACCCGAATCTGAAGAATATAACATATATACATTTTAGATATTCTGAATTCAACATTTTAGTCAAAACAGCATATTTACATTGATATTTTGAAGAATGAAGAATACACATAGATTATCTATTTCTTTGTATTTTTTTCTAAATACACATTTTTTGTCCAAACATTTAAATGGAGTTTTATTTATTATAATAGAAATAAAGTGCAATCATCATTATACATTTTATCTTTATCATAAATTTGTTTGTTGGGTTGTTGTTTTGTTTTGTTTGTTTGTTTGCTTTGAAATTATAATAATTATTTGTTTTAATTTAAACTGTTTGTATTAGTTGCAATCCTTCTGCATTACCCCTTCCATTGCCAAACAACTACAATTCATTTTACTTGCTAGCTTTGCTTTCATTTTGTTTTCACCGTTTTTGTGTTTCCTGACACGCATGCTGTTTTATTTTTCTAGCGCTAATTGTATTACTTTTACATCGTTTTAAGTAATCTTTACGCCCATCATTTAAAATGTTCTACTTTCATATGCTTGTATTTGTTTATAATTTTTTAAATTTAAATTTTTTAGAGTACATTTTTTTTTGTTTGCATTTTGCATTTTTATAATAGTTTATTTTTATATATATATTTTTTTTTCAATTTTTATTTAACTCTCATTCATTCTATATTAGTATAATGTAGCATCATCAAGCATATTGAATTCGTCCAGAGTATACAAAGTACGTCTATATAGTTTGCTAGGGATATACAATTTTGATAATCGTTAAACGAATAAATCATTACAACAACAAATATTAAAGCAAATAGAGGGAAATTTGTATATTCATATTTTAGAAGGAATAAAAACAATAAAACAATTATTTTTGTTCACATACGTTGCGTGTCAAATTCAATATACCGATGGTTTGTTAATCATAATAATAACAAAGATCTTTCTTTCTTTCTTTGTTAGTTGGTTGGTATGTTGGTTTCCAGTGTTCCTCAAATGTTTTTTGGTTTTTTTTATTTAAAACTCGTTTAAGACTCCTATTTTTTTTTTATCCGCAAATATATCTTTTGTAAGTTAATTATGTGTGTATGTATATTTCTCAATTTTGTTTTATGCGTATGTATGTATGTATGTATGCACTTTGTATTATAACGTATCCTACACAGCACACTTCATTGCTGTATGACGCACGTTCATCCCAATTCAGAAATATATTGTTGTTAAATATATTTTAAGTAGAACTTAACTAATACTTGCTGAAGTCAATTTAGTAGAAAGAATACTCAAAATTCTTAAAAGTTATCAAAAGCAATGCATACCGCTGATGGGCAGTTATTTACTATTAAAAGCTTGATACAAGGTTTCATACAATTTGCCTTTGACTACGGCCTTCGTACACTGAAGGATGGATAAAAATAAAAAAAAAAAAAAAAAAAAATAATAATAATATGCTGATTTGTCTGTTAAAAATACAATCGAGATCTGAATTGGGTTTCACATTTTACAATTTATAATATAAGTTTATAATTCGTGAGCGATAAGTTTCTTCTTGTTTAACTGGTTGTATTATATAATATGTATGTTTACGTGTGTCTGTGTGTATGTTGTTTTTTTTTTTCAAAGTTAATTGCGGCAAATCTATATCACTAGATTAATATTATGATATTCTGCATTTTGTTCTTTGTAGATATCTTTTGAATTATTTGCAAACATTAGAAGAAACGGAAACGGCAACAGCAACACATCAGAGTACTTCGGAAATATATTTGGGACGTTTGGCAGCATCGCAAGAGCCTCCGCTGCCGCCACCGCCACCAATACTGCCACCTTCATCGCCTGATTCCATATTGCCACTGTAGTCAGTTGGCATTTCCTCATAAATTATGTCGGGATGCAATGTTTGCACTTGCTGTTGTTGTTGTTGATGCAGTACTTGCTGCTGTTGTGCACCAGCTGCCATTGCATGATTGCGTTTGAGCGCTATCAAAGCGCCAACACCATTTCCACTGCTATTACCAACGACTACTCCGCCTCCGCTCTCATTGTGTTGTTGCTGTACACCGGTTAAAGTTGAATTTTGATTTGAAACATAATATGGGCTTCCGCTGCTGCTGAAAATGATTAATTAGCAATGAGTAGGCACTCGACTTAAATATGATATAAAAAAAATGTGCAAACTTAGTGCTAACTCTAATGGAATGAAAAGTGTTGAGTAAATAAGAAAAAACTTATTTTTTTTTGCCAAAAAACGTCAATTAAGAGCAAACAAAAAGATTTATAAGCCGAAATTGAAATAAATTTTTAAGAGATACGAGGAGTACATGTGAATATTTACATATTAAATACATACATAGTAAAAGTTATAATTATTTAAAATGAATGGCGACGAAATTTTGAAGAATGAAATAAAACAAAATTACTTGTATTGATTGTGGGAATTGTTAGCCGTCGATTGGTGCATATTCTGAGTTGTGTTGTTGTACATAAGATCTGCAATTCAACGCACATTATTTTAATGTTATTATACTAAAAGAAAAATAAACGCGCTATCGCTTGCTAGTAGACTTATTACCACCATCAGCTGCGCGCTGCTCTAATGACATGCCCGGCGAGCCAGGAGCCGATTGCAAAACGAAATCCTGTAGCGGTGAACTCTCACGCGAATTATCTATATTTGTAATGGGGTATATGTATATGAATTAATTAGACAATTAAAAAACAAAATACTGTGTCATAAGTACCCATATGACTCGGCGAGACTGGTGCCGAACGTGGCATGCCATATGTTGGGCGAAAACCTTGGCTGCTACGCTGACGTCGCTTCTTATAGCTGTGATCGATCAATTTGGCGCCGCTATCGGGATCAATACGCCAAAAACTACCCTTACCAGGTTCATCCTGCGAGCGTGCAACTTTTATGAAATACCTAATAGGAAATTTAAAGAAAAAATATTTTAGAAAAATTAACTTAGGCTTTCAATTAAATAATTTGTTTAAATGTATTCACCTATTCAAACTGAGATTATGGCGTATGGAGTTTTGCCAACCCTTATTGGTTTCTTTACGATAATATGGATAATGTTTGACAATAAATGAATAAATGCCAGAGAGTGTCAATTGCTTATCCGGCGCTGCGGATATAGCTTGTACAATCAGCTGCGCATAGCTGTATGGTGGTTTTTCATTGTGATTATAGCTAGCTGTTGATGGTGTTTGGAATAGATCTTGCTGTAAAGAACGAAACATAGTATGCTAGTTATATAAACACTTTTTTTATTTTGCATTCAAATATTTACGTTTTGTATATTGTTGTTGCTGTAGTTGTTGTAATTAGTTTGATTTTGATGAAAACCTTGACGCGGGCTAGCCGGACAACTGTTTGCAGCGCTTATTGTACCTGTGTGTTAAGAAGAATGTTTTCAAATAGTCAGAGAAGTAAACAAAAACATAATATGTGTACTACTTGTTATCTTGTTTAAGTTCCAAAATATGTAATTAAACAAATGAAATAAGAAATAAATAAAATGCATTTAATGTATATGTTCTGCAAGTTGTTTATGTTTGAATTAATTTATTTATGCACATACATATTTTCTACAAAAAAAAAATTAAATAAATCAGTAAGACGCTAAATATTTAGAATAACGCGCTGGTGAGTACATACGTATATATGTATGTTGCATCCCAACCAAACATACATATGCAAATACACCTGAATATCTTGACGTGCCTATGTAAGTATATACCTATTTCCACGTAATAATACGTAAAAAAAATTTTAACCTCATTCCCACGTCTAAGTTGCGAAATTTCTAAATTTAATTTAGAGCCACGTGCAGAGCTTCGCTATTCAAAAATTTTGCCCCATAGATAATTACGCATTTATGACATACGTACACATGACATATGTACACAATTAGTAAAAAAAAAAAAAAACAAAAAATAAAAATAAGAACTACTAATAATGACATACAAACACATAGCGTGTGTGCAAATCTTTGCTTATGTTTGTATTTGAGTGTATTTTGCTAGGTAATACTTTTGCTTTTTGTTTTGTTCCGCTTCGTTTTTGCAGTGTGCATATATATAAAGCGCCGCTTTGTTTCACATTCCGTTGTTTTTGTATTTTCATTTGTTTACACTGCGTCAAGTGCAATGTAATCGCACGTTTGTAAGCTAGTACATTGAAGCAAAACAAAAGCAAAAACTAAATATGAATATAACAAAGGTATTGTAATTTTTTCTTAAAACGTAATAATGCCCAATGTTATTCAAAACGCATTTGCCCCGTATGCACAGAAAAATTAATAAATTTTTTACTATTTCTCTCAGTGTAAATGAGTGCAAACTAGAGTGTGTATATGTGAGTATGTTTGCCTATAAGACAGTACAAATTCCACTTGCCAGTTGGTGACAGATATGGGCTCTTCTGCTCCTTCTTCGGTATGGAAATCTTTAGTGGTGCATACACATTTGGATTATCCATTTGCGGCAGCAGATGTGTCGACGAGGACACAGCATTCGAAGACACATGCTGCTGGTGATGGTGATGAGAGCCATGTGTTGACGCATGCGCTGACGACCCAGTCGCTACATGTGGATGTTGGTGATCATCGGGTGGCGCAGGAGAAATAATAAATTGTGCACAATTACCTCCACCTCCTCCTCCTCCTCCGCTGCCGCCACCTATTCCCCCGCTATTCTGCAGTGAAGCAGAGTTTTGATGACTGTTGTTATGATACGATATGCCACCACTGTTCGTGTTATTAAGCGCATTTAAGCCATGAACAAAACTCTCGAACTGTATGCGAATCTCTGTGCTGGGAAAGCGAAAGTAGCAGCTAAAAAATAAATAAAACAATATAAAACATTTGCTTATAATTGAAATACACATACTTATTGCACTTGTTATTGTTGTAGAAATATGAAAATATTCCAACAGATATATATGTACATATGCATATTTTGAAAAACTCTTCTTATTAGTCTTATTTAATAAATTTGCTTCCTAAAAAAAAAAAAAAAGGAAAAAAGAAAAATTGTCTCTTACCTGTTAGGCAATCGGAGTGGATCGGCATTTCTTCTTTGCAGGAAATCATCGACGAATATGCCATTTTTACTTAGACACTGCACGAAAAAGTCATGCGCATCACCGTCGTAAAGAACTTGAAAATGCTTTCGTGATACCAAATTATTTTCGGCCACATGAAAGTGTACATTCGACGTGGACGAATTTCGTCCAATAATAGTTATTGGCTCGGTAATGTATAACAATTCCTGATCGTACTTTAGAAAGCCGACTGCGTTGTCGGGTGCCGTTAGGACGCCAGGTGTACTACCGCCAGTGTTGGCAGCAGTAGAGGCATGGGCAGGTGGGTGATTGGTATTCAGATTAGGGCCAATATTTGCACCGACCCCAGAATTGGTAGTATTGTTACTATTGCTGTTGCCAGCTGCAACCGCAACCGAATTGGTGTTGGCGTTGGCGTTAGTTGCTGTTGTTGTATTCATGGCCTCTTGGGCAGAGCTGTTATTATTATTACTACTATTGCTGGTATTGCTGTTGTTTCTGTTATTATTATTATTTATTAGTACCGCACCATTGCCATGATGCAACTGGAGCATATCCTTGGCGATGGCTACAGTGGCAGCGTCGGCGCTGACCGTTCTTGCTTGTGTACTAAATGTATTAAAGGTGGGCGGGGTATTGTTTGTGCTAAGAGTGTTGTTAATGTCGATATTATTGTTGTTGTTGTTGCTGTTGTTACTATTGATAGTATTTATGTTGGTTGCCGGGCCGGATATAGAGCTTTCATCCACTTGCTGAGATGTACGTGTTTGTTGTTGGTGGGGGTTGAATTCCATTTGTATGCGGCGCCTTTTTTTTACTACTTCTTTTCTTCCAACACTTTTTTCATAAATGAAAAAATGTGTTAGCGCTGCACCAATAAAGCTGCAGATTGCGTTACGTTATTTGTTTTTCTATTTTGCTTTTTAGTTTTGTATTTTCAATAATACAAATTATGCGTTCTCCAAACTATGTATCAGTTAATTTCTTCTTTTTTGTAACAAAAATTATATACGAAATTTTTTACTTGCACGCTTTGCACACTATTCACATTCGGCCACTGTTGCTAATATTAACACTTTTTTTTTGTCGCTTTGAACAATTAAAACTCAAGGTTTTTTCTTTTTTCGTTTTAGGAGATTTTTCCAAATTCGAAATGTTTTCCGTACGCTTTGCGCACTTCTTTTTTCAAATACATCCGATCGATCCTCTTCCGTTTGCAGCTCACATCCCCTCTTCTATTTACTCCACTTTATTTTATTTTTATTTTTTTTTTGCTCTGTCGCTCGTATTCTGGTTCAGGCTCTGTTGGCTAATGGCTGTTTTCTAAGTTGTTTTTGTCGTTTTTGTTTTTCTACCGCTGCTGTTGTTGCTATTGTTGGTTTCCCTGCCGTTTTATGTTGTGCAGAGCAGAACTGCGAACGAGAAAAATAAACGAAAAAAATCATCAATATTGAAAAAACACACAATGAAGGTACAGAGGCAAAGGCAAAAACACACACATGTATCCTCTATTGGAAATGAAAAGCCGCTTCAATGTTGGGGAGCAACAGCGCGCACATAAGCGATAGCACCAACAATTTTTTCTGAATTTAACAGCCACAATTTTATTAATTTAACTACACTTACCACGAAAGCTAAAATTTTAACTATATTTGGTTATACTTTTTTACCACACGCGTGTTTACAAACAAAATTCTGAACCGAAATCGAAATGAAGAACTGAAAATTCTGCACAAAACACGTTTCTTCTAACTAGCGAGAAGACAGGCAACACAGGGTGTGTTGTGTATCTGACAGTTGGCAGCACTGCGGTGAATACACACGCAAATGACATCTGCAGAACGGCGCACTTGTATGTTGTTCAAAGGGAATATCCACTAGCGCGGGGAAGTGAAAAAGAAAAATAAATACAAATACCAGTGCACGTAACAAAACGAGCGCGAGTTGGGAAATATATGCGCAAAGTGTCAGGCGCGGAAAGATGGTGGAGGCGATCCAATTCAGTTACCCAACGAACCTTCCAATGACTTTCCGTTGATGACCGAATTTCTACGATTAGCAACTTAATAAACGAAATCAAAGGTTACGCACTATTGCTGGAAAAAAATAGATTTTATTAACGTTGCTGCACGAATATTAACATTAGAGGTATATCCAGAATATGATCAACATCAGAAATTGTTAAACAAAAATAAATCGAATACCAAAAGCACTGTTACACTAAAAAAAATTTTCAGTTAACACTAATTGCGCTCATTTAGCAATTCACCAAAAGTAAACATTGGAGTTGTTTATTAGCAAGTCCCAGCGATATCGCCAATTGGGTTATCGTACACAGCATTGCCATTTTCTCTTATTTATTTTTCCATTTTTCAGTCATACAGAAAAGTGGAAGTGTACTTATAGCAGCAAAAAGAGGGCATAATGGCTGAATTACCGGAAAATTTACAAATTGTTAAAACAGAAGGATCACAGTTGCAGGATACGGAAGCACAACCGCGTCGCCTTATTAAGGAGCGTTTAAATTTGCACGTGAAACGTCGCCTCCAACGAGAACAGGAACCTCAAAATACACTACCGCATAAGAAAATAAAAATAATTACTCACCCTTCGTTGAGTACAGAACGAGAAACAGTGGCTATTGTAGCACCAGTACCAGTACAGGCACCTCAACAGTCACCACAATCAGCAAATGTGAACGTGAATTCGACAGCTAACGACAGCGACGTCACCACGCCGACATCAACATTGAAAAGGAAAGAGAAACAACAACAGAAAGAACCAGCCAAAACACGAAGACCATATCAAAAGCGTACGGACAAAAACACCACTAAAATACAACCACAAACGCAGCCACAAATGCAAATAACCGCCGATGATGGCGGAAGAGCACGCAAAAACAAACGTCACAAACAGCAGCAGCAACACGGCTCAGTAGCCGGTAACACAGTAGCATTGACGGTTGGTAATGCAGGTCCAAGTGGAAGCTCCGGCATTTTATGTTTATCGCCTAGCGTAGAGGAAGGAAGTGGGGGTGGTGGAGATGAAACGGACGGTCGAGATATTTATTCCCGCGATAAGGATAAATGTCCTGACATTTTAAGTATGGTATTGAGCGGAAAAAAGCGTGCTTTAATGCAAAACGCTGAAGTACAAGACATTTTGAGTAAAATAATGGCTGCATTCAAAAATTGACAATATGTTTTCAAGATTAATTTTCTTTGTGTAGATATATGTATATATATACATATATATATACATACATTTCTATAATATATAAAATTATTATTACAAACTTCACAAATTTCGTATGTACTTATTGCAATATCATACCAGTGTTTTAATTTTATACAGGAGTAAATGTTTTTTCATGTAATATATTCTGGTATAAATAATTCTACTATACTAATAAATTTTTCTAATACAACCCTGTGGAGAAACATATGATCGCCACTCATTGGAGCAGTTTTCTTCTAATTGAAGCATTAATAATACAGGCTCAGTTGGTCGTATTAATATTATATAAAACATGAACAGCCTAACTCGTTTATTAACAAATTGTACTTTAAATACTACCCGCTGTCAATTAAAATATAATGCTGCAGCTTTAACAGCTGCTATTCATGTACGTGGCAAGTGCAAAGTAGTTGATAAGCCCAAACCTGGTGCCGGCCAACAATTTAGACGAACTGTACATTATCCAGAAGAGTACACAGTAGCGCCACTCACAATAACTCACTTGGCTGGTCGAGATCCCGTTACCGGTCGTCTAGTGGCCAAAGGCATTGGTGGAGGTATAAAACAAAAATTTCATTGGGTGAAATGGGTGCGGGATGGTCCAAGTGAAGGGCCACCACAAGAGGAGCGCGTTTTACAAATACTCGATGACGGTTGTCGCACGGCAAAAATAGCACTTGTTGGTGTTGGAGATGAACTTAAATACATATTGGCAACAGAAAATATGAAAGTAGGGGATATAATAAAAACATCACGAGTTATACCACGTATACCAGGTAAGAATTATTACTTAGAAATAGCTTAGAACTTCATTTCATAGAATTTTGTATTTACAGTGCGTCCAAATGAAGGTGATGCCTATCCACTTGGCGCTTTACCAGTTGGCACACGCATACATAATCTTGAGAAAAATCCGGGGTATCCTTTTCACTTGATACACGCTGCTGGTACATATGGAACCATATTGAGAAAGTTCGATGATAAGGTCGTGGTTCAATTACCATCGAAACGTGAATTCGCTTTTGATCGTATATGTATGGCAACAGTTGGTAAGTTTATATAAAAAGTACTATATGTTTTTTTCTATATTAATGAAATTATTTTATGTAATATAGGTCGCTTATCGAATATTGAACATAATAAAGAACATATTGGCAGCGCACAACGTATGCGTCTATTGGGTAATCGTCCCCGTTCAGGGTTATGGAAACGAAAGGAAGGCAAACATGGACGCAAAATCCGTAAATTACCTCCTATGTCACTAGCAACGCCACCGCCCAAGAAAAAGGAAGAAGTTATTCAATTAACATTAAATTTATAAAAGATTTAAGTGTTTACTAAACTCCAAATTGTGTTGTTATTAAAGTTTATTGAACAAATTTATTTGTATGATTTTGAAAATGGAGTTCTAAAAACTAGATTACATTAATTATTTGTATAAGTTTTACAATTTACGTGTCTTCATTGAAAAACCCTGACCATGGAAAGTTTCTGGCTCACTATCGTCTTCGTCCTTTTTGGGTACCCTTTCGCTAATAGGTTTAATTGAACGGTCAAATTTTAGGTAACCAAACTTGTAGTCATAGTCGGGTACGCCACGAGCGAGCATCTGCGAAATCCAAAGGTGTAACTAATATATAAATATTTGAAGGAGTATTAGGTACCTACCCTCTTAATTACTGGCGCATCTAGTTGATTATCTTTCTTTTTCTTGCCATCTAAACGCACACCGGAACCTTTGAATGTCTCAACTACCTCTTCCATAACATGATCCTGTACTTCTTCCACTGGTGGTTCTTCCACTTTCGGTTTGTTTGGCTCATAACCAATAGCTGCTTCGAACTCAACCTAAAATAATTAATTTAATGGTCATTACTTTTTAACAATCTTAATAACTACTTACATTCATATCGCATTCAATAATGCTGACTGCTTCGCCAGGACGTGTTTCTAGTACAAGCAATTCATAAACCTTTTTATTATATTTGATAGCAATAACATCACCCGTAGTGAGACATGCAAAATTACGCAGAGCATTCTCCAAAACTGCTTTTGGATTTGTAATATCTAAGAAATCAGTGCATTGTGGTTGAAATTTAGAAAAAGTTGCTACTGGCAAGCTAACGCTCTCAATACGAACGGGACAACCTTCGGTGAGTAAGAGATTTTGCATCATCCACAATGGCAAATAGCATTTGCCTTCTTCAGCTACAAATTCAAGTACGCCAGCATGTGTTGTACGTTTTTGGGCGCGATTGGTCAACTTGAAGAGCATTGGATAATCAACATTGTTACGTGTGAGTACATCCAGTGCCGACGGTGGCATTATAACTAGCAGAAGAGCAAATAGGAGAGTTTATTTAATTTATTATTATGAGAAATCTGCTTACTTTTGCCACCGCGCTCCAAATCTTCACGTTCATTGCCGGGTAGCATAGCCACTGGGAAACATTTGTATGTCTCCTGAAAACTGCGACCGTTGTCCAGAAATTCCATGTTAAAACCGTTGAAATGAAACTGAGGAAAAATATCAATAAAATTATGATTATTTTAGATTTATATTTTAAATAATATTAAATATCTACCATTTTTTTGTTTTTCAAATAATTTAGATTTTACTGCAATGACTGGCTGTTATATTTGCACTTGTTTTTGCTTTGTTTACAAAATCAGCTGTTTTTCCGGACTAAATGTTTATTACCTATTCACAATAAGAAAAATTACAAACCCATTGTTTTGTTCACAATAATTAAAATGTTCTCCAAAATTTCGTTCTCTCTCTCTTTGCATTTTTTAATATAAAATTTAATTGGATAAATAATTTAAAAACAATATTTTCTTTCTTTAAATAATATATTTTTTCAGTAATTGAAAAAAGTTTTCGTTCAACTATAATGCATTAAAAACAAAAATTTAATAGGAGAACATATACCATATAACAGTATGAAATTAATTATTTGAAAATGCCTAAATTTGCTTGATTAATTTTTTTACTAGTATTAATAACATTTGTATTAAGTTTTTTGAACACAAAACTGCAAACGGAAGAGCCTAAACGGAAAGCGGCAATTGTCAAATACACGCATGTACGTACAAACATACACACACAATGTGTTTGCACTTGTGTGCGTGCTTCTGCTCAATCGCTACAGTACAGAACAGACAAAACACATGCGCTCGCTCGATAATCGGCACAGTCAGTCCAGTCAGTCCAGTTTCGCTCTCTCTGGCAGAATTTTCCATTTATCGTTGCAGTTGTCGGAAAAATTGATTTCAAAATATTTGCCATACAAGTGAGTACAAAGGAAAATAATTGTAAAAATTTATAAAGTCAATAAAATTAAGATTCAATGAGAAACGGATGTGTTGAACAGAACATAAATTTGTGTGTGCAAGATTATGTTACAATTTTTGATATCGAAAAAAAAGTTTTGCAAAGTGTTAACGGATTCTCAGTGTGTAAATTGTGTCTGGAAAATTATAGATTCATAGAGCAAGTGAAGTGCGAAGGAGTGTAGATATGTATGAGAGATGCCAAGAAAGGCATGTGAATGTCAAGATGATAAGCCCAGCTGCAGAAAATAAAAAAGTGTATAATTTTTTCCCAGGTAGCGCCAAACGTAGGATTAGGAAGGGCCAAGCTCCTCCGGTGCCTATTAGCGACACGGCCTTTAACTATTCTACATGTGTGAATAATACATAGCATTTTCGGTATACGGAGATACCGAAATTGGCGCCACTCGTAACTAGTTAGATGCCACTAGCATGGCAAGGAAAATCCTTTCGGGAGTTTATGAAATTCCTCCAGCTTTTTGTGAAATATTTAGTTAGTCGGCGGCACTTTCGTTTACTGATGTAATTATCTATGTACGCTGATGCAATCAGTGCTTGGGTTAAAAATCAATACAGATGATAAACATATAACGATAGTCTGGCCGCGACTGGGTGGGTGGGTGATTCGGTCATTTGAATAAGTGTGATTGGAAGTAAAAACACATGTATATACATACAAACATACATGTGACTGATCGGCTAGCTGTACGGTTTAGATTAAAGTGTTTTTCATTGTCGCGTCGGTAAACAGTTTTCAAATATGCGTATACAAAAATTTCACATTCATTTTCGTTAGTTTATTGCCGGTGGCTGTCGAGTCTGTGTAAATTAACACACCTACATTTATATCCCATCAATATGTGTGTATTGCAAAAGCGTGTGGCACGACATGAGGCATACACCGCTGACATACAATTTGCTTGCATACGTGTGTACGTCCATACATTTTTTTTTATTTTAATTTTATCATCAACTCAGCAGCTGTACGCATATGTATGTACTTGTTTGTATGCGCGCATTTCGCAATTTTGATATCCTTTCTAGTAGAGAACACAGTATTGCCTTTGTTCAGCTCTTTTATTGCTTAGTGCTCTTGCTGATGTTGTTGTTATTATTATTATTATTTGCGCTATAACACTTATTGCTGAAGTTGTGGTACATACAGAATTCACGTGTCCTTGAATGGCGTGTGCTATCACCGTTACGTGTGCACCCAGCTCACCGGGGCATCCAGTGGGAAAAGTACATTTTTGTTGTTTTTGTGTGTAATTTTTTTGTTTTTGCAATGTCATAATTTATTTATGCAGATCGGTGCGTGGGCACGACAAAACCATTTTCGCTCAGCAGTTTCTCATTACATATACATTACATGTTTTTTATATATGCATGTACATATGTAGTTACTAGACCAAGAAATGTACATTCAGCTATAGATACATACTTATGTAGTCAAGAAGTTGCGTATACATGTGTATGCATTCAGCGGCTCCAACCACCTTTTGATTCTTTTGCAAAAATTGAAGATTTCCATTATTCATAACCCATGCTGTACAGTACTTCAGTCATTCAAAGTGCGCTGACCGACTAACAGACATATAAACATTTTTATATACATACATATTAATTTATATACATATGTACATGTATTATGTACTTCTACTTAGATTTTTGCTGATTTTTCGAAATTATATACTACATATACATACATGTATATACACATACATATTTAACTACAGACAACATTGTTTTTTTTTGTTTTTGTTAGTTATTTTTCATTTTTCACATTCACATATTGACTGGCTAAGTGGTCTCATTTTCATACGTCCATTATTTGCTTGTGTCCTTTCCAGCAGCTTTTTGTCTAAATTTCTTTGTTGTTTCTTGGTTTTGTTCTCACTTTTACGAGTCTTCGTGGCCAGCAAGTCTAAGTGGCTTGATGAATTGTTTTCTTGAAGTAAGATTGCGCAGTTACATACATATGTACATGCATGTATAATGAGTACAGCGGAGTGTGCAAAGAAACTCATCTGCCTTAATATTTTTGGATTAAAGAAACAGAATTCAACCAAACAATCTGATTTTCTTAAATGCCACTTCACAACTGTTGAACAGATAAACAACAATAAATGCAGGGATCATCATACGAAATTCCCAAAAATTGTATATAAATGCGTTCCTCGATTATTTTGTCTGTGATGGAGAAGAAACTTTTTCATCGTAGTAATATAGAGATCAATTTTTATTTTCAATTTCAAAGGAAATATCTTTCAAGGATAAACTGGAATAAAGTTATTTTCTTTTGTTCTTATATAGAGTACTATTCACAATAAAATCTTTCCTTCCCAATTTAAGTGAATGAAAATTAAACATTTTGGAATTTTTAAAGAAACAATTTTTTTTCGGGTTTTCATTTAAAACAATTATTTTATCAGCTGTTAAACACCTCAATTTTAGTTTTCTTGTTTTAGTCATATATAAAACGTATTATCTGTTAGCAAAATGAATTGGATATCCCATAATAGATGACACTAATCTATTGTGAATGCTGAAATTAGGAAAACTATTTCATACATTTAATATATTATAAGATTAAAAAAAAAACATCTTTAGTTGGAGTCAAAAAAAAGCTGACCTTGAAGCTAACGGGGAACTGCAAAAATTTGTAATACGTTACTTTTTCCTACAGGGTACATTCATAAATACTTGCCTCGGCATTTTTAGTTGCCGCGTAGCTGCTCTGCATTCCATTGTCACGTTTTCTGACACCTTAAAATACTTTCTTACAGCAAAATGCCGGTCATTTATAGCCTATAAATACATATGAATGGGTACGCGTATATTTGTTAGTTTGTATGCTCTATATCCGCAGCTGCTCTATGCCAATCTGCTTGTTGTTGTCCATGCTGGTGTTGGTGCAGCTGTCCGAATGCCATGAGTATTCTTATTTTGTTGTTGTCTACAGTTGTTGAGAGTTCAATTTGCTGACATTAAATATTCAGCGTAGCTATTCATCAATCAGTACGAGCACAATATTTATGAAGAAATATTTCTATGTACTATTTAAAAAATATAAAAGTATTACTACACGTATGTACATATGTACATATTTAAAAATATTCACCTATTAAAAATCACATCAAATTGCCATTTATAGCCATTAACCATGTGTGTGTCCAACATTTTATTAAAGATTTTGCTTCATTTTGCCCCGTCCATTACATTTATTTCGAAGTCAATGGTTACCTCGCTCTTCAGCTTGTGTGCACACACGCGCTTTGTTTTTTCTTATGTTTTGTTTTGCTTGTCAGCACGCATTAATCGTCAATTTGTTGTCATTTACCCTTTTAGATCGTTGGTAATGGTAAGGTGGTTATTTTTATTTAAACCATAGCATTATTGTTGTTGCTTTTTGTTTTAATACAATTAGTTTTGTTTGTAACCTGGTATGCTCCATTATTATTTTGTTTATTTATTTTTCATGTCTCTGGTGGGATTTCTCTAGAACTCTCTTTAGGACGCGGTTGGATACCTTTCGAACCTACCATTAAACACACACATTAAACCTTCTAAACTTCTTTGGTAAACATTATTTTTACATTCTTTGGTTATTTTTATTCTTCTATCTCTTCTTAAGAGAATAACCAATATAATGACTACGTACTTTGTTCATGCTATTGTCCTGATGTTGACTTGGTGTTGGTCCTTACCATTCAGAGATAGAGAGTGTTTAAGTTGGCATCGATCCAATCACAATGACATCTCAGTCCGAAGTATCATTCTCAATAGAGTTGACGGACAGGCCAAAACACTTCTTTCGTTCTTAAATTAGTAATTGACTCACTTTTTCTCCGATAAAGTTATTAAAAGTTTTCCCATTCAAACTTCAGTCACGTTAAAATTGTATGCGAGATGTGGTCTTGTTTAGAGTGGTACTAAAATGTACTTCAAGGCCTTACAACTTAGTATCAGGTGCTCAATTCTCGCTCCCTCGGTTTACGGCTGCAAACATAGTTAGTAGTCAGCCGTTTTTGTACTTGACTTGCACTACAGATTTTTGGAAGCACTTATCATCAACTCGATATAAGAGAACGGTGACATGGTATTTCAAGCTCCCTACGTGCAGTAACAAAATGGGTTTCGACAGTGTCGGAAAAATAGCTTAGTGAATATCAAAATGTAGGCGAGAGAAAACAGACTGTTTATGGTATCTTGCAACCTTGCAATCAACCATATGGATACCGAGATCTAAGGTGGTAGGCAATACGCATTTGCAATGTCAAATTGCTTTAAGCCCGGAACATACTCATGTAGGAAACACGAAGGTAATCTGGTGATGGTCAGTAGTTACAGAGTATATAGAGGAAAATTTCTCCAGTCTGCTGAATGGCGGGAAGATGAAGAGTCGGAATCCTCAATCACTGCTGATGGAAAAGACGTTCTGAAAATGACAAAGTCGAATAGCAATTGCCCGTTTAAAGAACAACAACGTGGTGGAAGCCGACGGCTTATCGGCTAAACTATCTAAATATGTGGCTAAGAACTGACAACTAACACGTATTAGCTTCTTTGTAGAATACGTCAACTTTTTCTTTATCGATTTTAAAGCTGTATTCGACAACATGAAGCGGGGCTGATCTGGGAACCTTATACGTAAACTTTTATGTAAACTGTTGCTGGACAGAAGCACGGCATTGGGAAGGATCTCTCCGGGACTTAATGTGGCAGGGTAAGGCACATACGTTTACAAGAGTTTACAATTGAAGGCTTATCCCGATGAAATTGATATCATCGGGCTCCACAAACGCGTTATCAGTTCTGCTTTGTCCAGGTTAGACAAAAAAGCGAATCGAATAGGATTTGTAGTGAGCGAGAAAGATTTATGGTAAGGTAGAGTGAAAAGTAGTTAATGATAAAGAAAATTAAATATTTTATCATTTTACGTTTTAACTGAACAAGTATTCTAAATAATGCAGATTTTAAATGCCATTGTGAATTGCAGTCCAGTGACCAGTAACTGCGTTTTAAACAATCCATTGTCAGGAATCATTACAAATAAATTTTAATATACTAAGTTATAACAAAAGTTCCTTCTTTTCTAATTAAAGATCAGTTTAATTTAAACTCTTTATTTCTCTAATAAATTCAAATGAAATATGCGCCAAGCGAACACATCAACAATTAAACGATTGCACTTAAGGTTCAGTGTAATAAATCAATATCAATAACTGTACTTTACAAAGTCAAGGTATTGTGAATATGTATGTATGTACATACATACATACATAAATGGGTGTAAAGAAACTGAATAAATTCCAACGAGTCAGCAAAATCACCAGCAGCTGGCGTGTCAATGGCGTAAGGGCGGCACAATGCGAATGGGCTTGTACATATACATATATATATATATTTTTGCCTGAGGCATGTGAAAAAAAATTTATATACATAGGCATACATACCTTACATATGTATGTATACCTATAATATACCTATGAATATCTACCGGCATGCAAATTTAACAAACACATTTGCCTAAACATGCAAACCATGAATGAATAGTTAGAGTGTATGGTACATATAAAAAAACCCATTGATGTGATAATTAAATACTGCAATATAAAAAGAGTGTCTAAAAATAGAAAAACAAAAACAATTTATTTTTTGTCATCAATAGGCGCCAATACTCATTTACTAATTGTTGCTGATGTTGCAAAACTTAAATTAAATGTAAGGCATTGTGAGCGTTTGCCTTTTATCATTTGTTTATTCAGCATTTCACTAAATAAATACGTACTTACACATATGTATGTAAATACGCGAATTATTTCAATTTAACATTGTGATTTTATTGCGTGTCGTACTTTGCGTCGGCGTGCGCCCGGTCCAGTGGCGTGCTAAAATTGTGACTAAATTTGCACATTTCCCCTGTAGGTAAACATAGAGACGACAATAAAAATATTTGTTGCCATAAAAGCCTTTTTTATAAAATAAACTAACAAAGAAAATCTATTTGATTGGGTAAATGAAAATATGCAATACTACGGAGAAAGAAATTACATACATATATACACGAAATGTACTGACATCAATTTAAATTTACATGAGTGAAGCACTATAACACCTACAAACAAAAATACTCGTATATGTAAATGTATATACATATGTATTTACGTGTATGTGAAAAAAGTGTATATTGTGCTGGTCCCCTGCAGGTCCTCCATCCACGACTCGTCCTTACGTAGAAGTATTTCATAATAATCTACACATAAATAACAACATACATATGTACATACGTGTATGTACCTGAAATCGCAATTTCCAATTTCAATTTCAATTTCGTTTTCATTTTCATTTCATATTTTGCTTAGGAAACGTATTTGTTTGGTTGCTGACATTTGGTTTTGTTGCTTTTTAGCTTGTTTAAAATTTAGGGAGGTCAAAAAAAAAATATGCTTACTCACTAGTTTGGTTGGAAATGCTAAAAAAAATGTTTTCTTTTTAACTGGTTAGAAATAAAAATTTAACATTAAAATTTAAATATTAACTATATTTTTTTTTTAATTTGGCTAAAAACTTTTAATTTGAATTTAATTTGATACTAAATGCTATTACTTGTCTGCCATATATTATTTTGTATTGCCCTAATGCTTATTTATTACTTCTACTTACATAACTGTATATTATACTCGTATGTATGTATGTAATTGCACTTTTGGAATTTTATTATTTTTATACTCACGGGTAATTTATTTATTTATTACAATTCTGATTTTTTTTCGTCATTTTTGTTTGTATTTTTGTCGATTTTTGTCGGATTTGCATTGCAACACAAACAACAAAACGAAGAACAGTAAGTCAAGCTAAGTAAATAAAATAAAATTCTAGAGAACAACAACAGCTTTCGGGCACGCGTTAAAATTTTGTTTACACTTTCATTGAAGATTTCTATATTATTTCTCTATTCATACGCTCTACCGTTCGGCAGATAGCAAATCTAGTTGCATATGCAAGCGTTGTACATTGAAAAAAGAAAAGGTTGTAAATTATTTAGTATTTGTAATTTATTTTCCCAATTCACAAAAGAAATATTTTATTTTATTTCGTGTTCTTTTTACTCATATTAATGCCTGACTGTCCATTGTGAATAGTTCACTAAAAAAGAACAAAACGGCAATTTTAATTGCACGAGCGGATTAGTTTGCATATAATTTTCATTTCAGAACTTGTAGGTATTGACATATTTCTCTTTTTTTTTAAGTAACAAATTTAGTAATACTATACTACAATAAGTTTCTTGAAAGCTATATATGCGACATTGAGAAAAATTGTGGACTGTTTTGCTTATACGAAAAGTTGGAAGATTTCTTGCAAATACCGGAAACGCAGCTGCCTACAAAAGACACTTCACAAAATCCCCGGAAATGTATTTAAAAGTTTCTAAATATATTGAAATTGTTCGCCAATAGCTTTTTCTGTTCATTACATTGGTCTTTAATCGCAAAAAGGGTATAAGTAACAAAATGTTCGGTTTTTTATTTTCAATGCAAATTGATAACTTGTGTATGTACGCCTCAACCGCCAAAATTTTTAAAACGTAACGACATATCCTTGTCTAGTTACGAGTATAGTAAAGTTTGTCTTAAGTACATACATATTTGTGTTTACTTTTACTGAAAAATTTACTCTTTATCGCATATGCCTTTTCAAAGATTAAGACTCGATGTTATACATGCTGAGTGGGCACAAATGTATATTATATGCACATAAATATGTACATACATACATACATAGATACGCTACCGTATGGTAAACAAACTGATTTATATTTTTGTTCAGCTCAGCAAACCGGCAGGCGTCATTTTAACTGTTACGTATGTATTTGTGCTCCAAAAGTTAGTTGCTAAGATTTAGGCACCTGTTTGTTTGTACTTGTTTGCCGTTGTCATTGATTTTGCATAACTCAGTGGCCTTCAATGAATAGGCTAATTTTTTTTTTGATAGCTGTATTTTTTTACCTATTCCTTATTTATCTTTTATATGGTATAAGCTCGTTTAGATCATCTTCCTTATAACTATTTGCGTATCCTTTACCATAAACCTTTTCACGTGTTTTTTCACTATTTTTTCAGCTAAAATTTCTACTTTACATTGTGACCTTCAATTAAATTGCGATGAACAGCGCATGCAAAGCGCTTGATAAAATTTGAAAGAAGTTTTGCAATCATTTGTCTGTCTGCCTGCTGACAGTTGAAAGGGCTCATCATGTTTGCCTGCCTTTCAAATAAATTTTATTTTTTTGGATTATTTGTATATTTTCTTATATTTACAATAAATTTTTATTTTGGCGCGCAAATAAAGTACATTTCTAGTGTCCTTGAAATTGGGGTTATTTTTGTTGGCGCGATTGAATTAAAAAAAAATTGTGTTTGTATGTGAATGCATACATTCAGGCGTTTTGAAAAGCTTGTACGGCTCAGAGCGCTTTTGTATGCCAAGTAATAGTTGCTCAGAAATATTTGGTCTTGCCACTTTTGAAATATTAAACTTGGAGATTTTTTAATTATTTTTGGGATTTATTCAAAGCAGATGCTAAAATATTGAATACTTGTGACTATGGATCTATTAAAGAAACTGCTAGATGCTTTTTATTATAAATAAAATGGAAAGAGTTGAAATTTTTTAGTTTTTTTTGAGAGAAAACCTATAGTTTTCCGGACTATATGCGAAACGTCCCTGGTTTGACTACTTGCTAAGGGGGACACCTTAGGGAACTGCGGGGTCAATGAGCTGACCGGATAGGAACAGTCATAACTCCGGTAAACTATGCACATGATGTAGACATACCTCTTTTCTCGGCTAAGTATTTGTTAAAACCACCCTTCACTAGAAGGGCCAACAGCAGATGACAAAGTGAAATCACGTGTAATTGATCGAAATGAACAGAACAAGGTCTTTATTCCTTATAAACAGGACCTCCATAAGCATAACAAGTGGCGTATTAAACGGATACTGTGTTATGGGAACTTAAGGTAGAAGGTAAGCTCCTCATCTTCTTGAATTCGATTAAATTTTGGTAGGCGAATCTCTTCCCTTTCTGATACTTTCTTACAATTTACTAAATTTGAAATACAACAATCATTAAATGCATACTCTCGATGAAGTCCACTATCAATGGTTGAAAAATATAATATAATGGGTTTTTGGCATTTAAACATGTCAAAAGTATGAAAATGCTCCACATATTTTTATTTAAAAACGGTAGATTTTTTTTTAAGAGAAGAGGGTAGCACGAAAAAGCCGAAACACGAAACTACGAAGAGAGAATGAAACTACCTTTAAATTATTGTATCATGGTTGAATGTATTATAAGCACGTAAATTTGTATATACTATATATAGCAGTTCGTCAAACTTTTCATTACAATTCAAAGTATTTTCGTACATTATATATGTGTGTGTATATATAAATATACATTATAAGTATGTGTATTAAGTACGCCTTTGGATGAGTCACTGCCATTTTATAGTTTTATTAGTTCGTGCATGTAGAGCACTACATATATATTTTTAATAGAGTTCTTTGGTATATATTTTTTCCGAGAATAGTAATAGGTCTTCATATTTGCCTAGGAAGTCACGTAAGGGATTTTTGTAAGTTTGGTAATAGTTTGAAATTTCAACAAATCATTTGGTTGCTACCACGCTTATTTACAAATTTGTTGTTATCTTCATTCTAACGGTATTTTAGTTTTAAACGTCATTGCTGGCGTCATTGTAGAACTTGAGAATTGTATGCTTACTTAATAAAATTACTAATTTAAACTGTCTAAATGACCTAGTTGCCTTAATGATTCATAATTCTTCCGAATCTACAATATATTACATTGTGCATATTTTTATGGAGTAATCTACAGTGGTGAGCAAAGTCATACCGACATTTGTAACTCTTCTTACTTTTGGGTTGTTTTCATAAAATTCCGCAATAGTTTACAAACTTTCCAAAGGATTGAGATGACTTATTTTTTATTTTTTCAAAATCAAAATCTGCTAAATTGTTTAAAGGAAGGTTTAAATAATTTTTCTTTTTCACAGTTGCAGTAATCTGGACCACAAGTTCGATATACCGTTAAGTAAACCGTCTTTAATCGTTTGCTAGTGCCTTTAAAAACCTTTGATTTTTTATTCTACGCATCGAATTACCTTTTTCAAAACCTTAAATCTTAAAAGTGGCTTTACTATTTTTTTGGAAATATATCTTAAGCATTCTTTAAGCAGTCCATTAAATAATACCTTTATTCTAGCATTTAATTTCATATTTAAATAATAAAATAAATGGAAAAAATACAACAAAATAAAATAAACGAATTATAGACGAGTTTTGCGGCCGGAATAGTAGAGGTGTTGTTAATTTAAATAAAAAATTAAGTTAATGTTTCTATTTGCACCTCTCGAGAGGGAATGACAAGCCCTCCGAGTGTATTTCTGACATGAAATAAAAGCTCTTCATAAAAATCCATCAGCCGTTCGAAGCCGCCTTATATATCAAGATGCACCCCACAAGGAGGAGCTCGGCCGAAAATGGCTTAAGTTCTTTTGCAATGAGCTATTATTCTTCTACTACAAAATTATCAAAAAAATAAAACTGCAAGCTTAGCGGTATTTGGGTTAACCTTTTGAAGGCGTAAAAGTGCCGGACATTCTTACGATTTTGCTTGTCACTGTACTCATACGAGTATGTGCACAACCCTTTACCACATCGACTATACATAAATATTGATTGTGGTTAGATTTACTGTCGTAGCGTTCAATAAAAACCGCGACTTTTTAACCTAATGACTTTTACCACTCCTTAAGATACATAGAAACTATTGCGAACATATGAAATTAGATCAATGTCACGTGTTACGGTTATACCGATATAAATGCAAATAAAAGTTCAATGACCTTAAAGGATATTTTTCCATGGGATTACGATAGAATATTTTTTCCTTTGTATGGAATGTATTAACATGAAAGTTTTCATTTTTCATTGAGAGCATACATATACATACATACATATGGTACATACACATCTATGTCTCCCATGCATTGTCAGGTGCGTGGGTTAAGTTCTAGTAAAATTGAGTTCGAAAGAGTAAAGTATTTTCATTAAAAGGTTAGAATAATTAATTTGCCAGAGTTATTTTTGGCTTTGAACTCTCTCAAAACCGTGTTAGTCATCATACAGTAACCCAATTTCACTGTAGCCCATACCATGCAATTAACTGTTTGATTTATTGGACTCACGGCAAAATTTATTTCCTGATTTCTGATTTTTTTGATAAGAACATTCCCCAATTAAAATATACTTAAAAAGTTAATAGTAGAAAATTTTTATAGAAAATTATTTAATTTATATTTATTTATGGAAAAAAATGCATGGAGTGGTTAGTAACATTCGAAAGACCAGGGTTCCAGTCTTGTTCCGACCAACATTCAAAATTAAAGAAAATTAATTGCGGTCGTCCCTCGGCGGGGAACCTCAAGCCCTCTGAGTGTATTTCAGACGTCGGCCGAGCTCCTCCTCCAATTTGTGGTTTTGCGTCTTGCTGTTTTTCCGAACGGCCGTTGTTTTTTTTATGAGCTTTATTTCATTCCACAAAATAAACTCGGATGGGTTGACATTCCCTGCCGAGGGGCGACAGCAATTAGAAAATTTAACTTAATTTTTTATTTAAAATAATTGTCTATAACTTTTTGGATGTAAGTACGACACCAGGATTTGAACCCGAGCCTTCCGACATGAAATAAAAGCTCCACATAAAAATCCATCTGCCATTCGGAGGCCAGAATAAACTGCAGGTTCCTCCATTTGTTGGAAAATCCTCAAGACACACACCAAAAAATGGAGGAGGAGCTCGGCTGGAAATCGCTTCAGCGGTTACAAACTGTTATTCATTTACAATACATATATTATTTTACCTGGAGTTGTGAGCGAAATGTGTTGATAGGCTGGCCGAAGGCTTTCCTGCCTGAGTTGAAGAAGTGGAGCATGAATTATTTGAGTAGTCGACAGACAACGATAGAAATTCGAGGTGATGCCTTCAAGTTCTTTAAAATTATACATACGGTCTCTTCTCTGCTGCGTTATTTTTATACCTCGAAGTTTGCTCCACTTCCTTTCCACTTCTTTAGCGTCTGGTCAGGATATATATTCGACATTCTGTGCTTAGAACTATAGGCTGGATCTGATATCAAAGGTGTCTTGGTGTTTAGCCAACTTCCACAATAAAAACAACTGGCATTATTCTACCACTTATGTTATAAACATGCTTTGAAACTATAATATCTCCTTGGCCATTGAAATATGTTTCATAAGTTCACATTATTTCTACTAGGAATTGGGTTTTTATGCGACGATTAAAATATGTTTCACAAGTTCATATATTTTTTCCTATTGGGTTTTTTTTTGCTTTTATGCGGCAATGACGATTTTCCGTTAATAAACGATTGAAGATTGTCGTAATGACACACAAATTCAATGCTAAAAAACGACAAGTGTGGAAATTCGCAGGGTGAATGGAAAACTATATGTACATTCATATAAACATGTATGTACATATGTATGCCAAAGAAAGAGACATTGGAAATATTTAGTTTCAGCTGGTTTAAAGCCAGTCAAAGCTGAAAGCTGCTTTCTACATACACAAGTATGCTTGTCTGTCTCATTTGTTGATACAACTATACATATCTACACATGTGGAAAAAGTAATTTATGCGATTTTTCGCATGCAAATTTGGCTGATGATTATCTTATTGCTAACAAAAGCGTCAAATTGCTCAATATCCGGTAATTACAAACATAACTGCCATGTCGGCACGAGCTTACTGTATACTCTGCTACATAGGTACATACATGTTAGCTTTTAATTTTTCCATTATTTCCTTTGCTAATTAATAGAAATTAAAATAGTGATTGAATTGTATGAATTTTGTAATGGAATTACAATTGAAAAAAAAATAACTTTTGTTTACAATTCACAACAATGTTGTTGAATAAAATTTTTTTATTATAAATTACTACAATGCTAATGGTGTTAGGGTTTATATGCTGAATAGTTTTTCCAATACATAAATTTTTCAAAAAAGAGAGGTTTCATAGTGAAAAATGTACTCCCCACCTTACTTTATAAGCGCCACCCACCTGATATTTTATTTTATTTTTTGCGACTCTACCGCTTCACATCTTAATTGTTGAAAATTTTTACTCCTCCAATTGCAATCAACTTGTGATAATTTAATTGCGTACAAGTTCGTCGAGCGTGTAGTCGTGTAAAATTTCACTTTTCCTCCATCCGAGCATACTTTTTGTACAACTTTGTCCTTACATAGTAGTTTGATCGCAGTGACATTTATAAATGCTATTAAAAAATACTTGCTAAACTCTTACAAGGATTATAGTTGGTTATTGTTGTTTTCTGTGGTGGCTTTGAGTAAGTAATAAAATAAAAGTTTGTTGAGGGAGAAGACAAACTTGTCATAGATACTTGAGCATAAGCATGCGTACATTTTTAATAGAGGTTCAGTGGCGGCAGTGAAAAGTTGTTTGTGACAATTTCGTGGTAAGCTGAGTACTAATCAGCGGATGTGAGTTCAGGAGCGAGCTATTTTTGGAATGGAAAAGGAATGAGTTTCTAACAACCAGTTGTGTTAAAACTAAATTAAAGGTGTGGATTATATGGTGAGGTTAGTAAGGATTATGACTAAGAGATACAGTGGACGAAAAAAATGTGCAAATCATAATCAAATTGTATTTCGAACTGTCATTCGTAAACAATTTTTTTTTTGAGTACGCGCAAAACCATCGGCGCTTTTGGCAACTTTGAGCATTCCACCGGCAAACCTACTAGGTAAAAACCGTGCATTCTTAACTGTCGCGAGACTATACGCTTTTAGGCAGCTGAAATTGAGAATAAATGAGCACATTAGCAGTAGTTACCCCTAAATGTACGAATAGACTACGTAATCACAGGCCTGACTTTCGAGAAGCTACTGTCTGTTAAAATAGAAGCAAAAGGCTCGAGCAAAGGTCTGCATATTTTGACCGATGCCATTAAGATAAATGACGGAGTGGGGACTTCAGTTTACTGTGGCCAACTAGAGATAAGAAAGTCATTTATGCTGACAAACCAGCGCGGTATCTGCGATGCCGAAATATTTACTATAAAAATGATGAAAGATTGGCAATGAGATAGCTGATGAATTGGATGAGAAGTTCATGAATGATTATCAAAACTCGGCTGTAGAATGAGCCGCCTAGACATCTTAACAGCCGGGAGGCCACCTGTTAAAAGTGCGAAAATCTAGAAAGAGGTTTAAATCACAAAAAAAGGTTCAAAGCGCTGTTCTCCAAGAGGGATTACGCAGATCCGAAATATCATGCAAAAAAAGGCTGCCCTACAAAAAAAGTAAACGCTAAAAATGGCATAAAGTGAATGGGACTGATGTGGACACATAAATATATATAATGTCAATCTGGCCGGGTATTCGTCGGTCTACCTATCTGTTCGTCAAGTTATGATTGAGGTATTTTGATGAAACTTGGTCCACAAGCACGGAGACAAATGGCTAAAATCGGACAAAGTTCACGTCCATCCCACTTTTAATGGTAGTTTTGAAAAGTACGAAATTAGCGATAGTTCAGGAATTAATTCATATTTACAGCCATAATTGTTAAGCACTGAATGGAATGAATGAGGGTGGGAAAAATTTCGGGTGGCACCATTCATATTTAGGTCAAAATATATAGCTTGGAAGCCATTTGATAGAAAACAGAATTCCCATGGTCTTGTAAGATGTCGAATTGAATATGGGCACAATCGGACAACAACTACGCCTTTGCCTTATATGGTATAAGAGACTTTTATTCGTTAGAATCAAGATCGAATTTGATATTAGTCAACAGAACTCAACGAAATTTGGTAGGTGTGCTACTTTTGATGTGGACTAAAGTCCTACCGAAAATGGCTGTACAGAAGTAGACCTACCTTTCATATGAGAGACCCTCTATTTTTGACAGACCTTTGGACTTGATATAAATACTCGTATTAGCTGAGTATCTAATATTGGGTTCCATTCGAATAGTTCTCTGCCTGAACTTAAGCTTTCTTATTTATTTTTAAATTACTATTCTTCATCTATTTATGGTACAATATATAAAGCCCAGTGTAAAGCGCTTTAAGGAAGTTTGTCCGTACTCAAAGAGGCTAATAATAAGAGGATAATAATATTATTTTGAAATTATGCTGGATAGTGCTCTCACTGGGAAAAAAGCAGCTAGTAAGCTGAGAGAAGTGACATTTTTGAGAATGAATTCTCGCCTGAGTTTGATTTGGGTGTTATTAACCGAAGAACTGTACTTTTTGCATTAGATTCGGCAAAAGAAAGCTCTGTGTAGGTTGTACGTCTGTTAAAGGACGCTCTCTTTTACAGCAAATCCTTGAGCATCACTCCGAAGTCGTATAAATTATACCCTTATAGCGGGATGTATTTAAATCCCAACAAAGTAGAGCTAAGAATGAATTTTCGAATAATTTTTCGAGACTCCATAATATATTGTTGTTATAGACATATATTTCATGCAAATATTTAACGGGTTTTCGATTATAAACTCTCACTTTCTCATTTCAGACATGTTACTATTCTCTCTGACGGATCAACAATTATGCTGTCCTAAACGCCAGGTAACAAAATTAAAAATTAAATAAAATTTGAAAATCTTTCTCATTGAACGTTCGTTAATTTTTATTTTCGTTCCTTTTGTTTTACAGTTGAAAAAGTCAAGTAGTGCAGCAGCAACAACAACAGCTAAAACTTCAGTTAACGCACTCGCCAAAACTTTATAACAAGAAATTTTCGTTTTCGTGCAATTTTAAGAAAATCAACAGCAAAACCAACAGCCAAAAGCGTTAAGACCATAAAAAACAAACAGGATTAACGCAAAACTTTCTTAAAATCCCCGAAAAATAAACGAAATGGAAAATATAGCAAAAACAAAAACGACAGAAAAAGAGCAGTAGTCGTAAAATAAACAGCTAAAAACTGCGTTACCAACCAAAGAAAAGCAGTAAAACAAAAAAAGAAAGCCAAAAAGTTAAAACAAAGTAAAAAATAACGTTAAATAACAGGAATTTAATTGCAATTAAAATTTAAGCGGCAGTACAAAGAGGCGGCGAGTTTACTTAATTTATGCATTCATTTCCGCTTTAACACTACTCACTGCTTACAATTCGGTGTGTGTGTGTACGCGAGGTGTAGTCTACTTTTAAGCGCGGTTAGTTTATAACTAAACTAACTGAGCTGCTCAGCGGCAAACTACTTAGTGAAGCCAAGAAAACAAAAGAAATCTAACCGTAAGCCACTTTACGGCGTCATATTGTATCTCTTACGAATTTCACATTTTTGTAATGAAAATTGCAAACATGAAATTTAAGCGCAAATATGGCTGTTTAAATATTTGAAAAATATTATTAGTGTATTTTTCGAATATTTTATTTCGTAGTATTTTATAAGTTTATTGTAACACACACACACATATACTCTCTAAACCGTAAACCTTTTTGCCTAACTGAAGCCTGTGTCTATCTGTCTGTCTGTCTGTTTGTGTCCTTTTGTAAACCGCTACCCACCTACTGGTTAGATTTAAAATACACGCCTACATTTACTTACCTACATATATTTACATACATACATTTACATATATACTCACCCAAATAAAAGTACATAAATATACATTTGAAGAAAACCATTCAATTACAGCTAAGCTTACGCCTTAAGATTTTTCACCGCAAAAAATTTTTAAAATTTATAAAGTTATTAGGAATTTGTAAAATTTTCTAAGTACTTATATAAAATTGAATTCTCGCATTCACTTAAAGGCTTCAAGATTTTTCCCAACAATTCACACCAACTCGTTCAGTGATTTTTCTAAAGTTTACAATTTAATTTTTGGTTTTGTCTTTTTATGCCTTTAAATTTTTATTTGTTATATTTCATATTAAAAGAATATATTTTAATTGAATACACCATATAAAATTAAATAAAAATTTAATAAATAAAAAACCAAATTAATTGAAGTAAAAAAAAAAAATACAAACAAACGTACAACATGGATGCTTTATCACCCGATTTATTGTGGATGGTCGTGCTCGGCTTTCTGATCGCTTTCGTGTTGGCTTTCGGCATTGGCGCAAACGATGTGGCAAACTCATTCGGCACGAGCGTTGGCTCCGGTGTGTTGACCATTCGACAGGCTTGTGTTTTGGCGACAATATGCGAAATTTCTGGGGCAGTTTTGATTGGTGAGTGATTTTTTTTTTAAATTAAAAATATGAAATCGCTTCAGTGTCGTAAAAAAAAAAAAAATCAAGTATTCAGACTTAATACATTTCTTATGTTAAAAAGTCTGAAAGTCGCCTGCTTTTAGGCGACATTTGAATTATATTTTACATTTTTGAAAAATTAGATTTTTGAGTATATAGCACATATTGCATTTTTTTCTCATTTCATTTAAAAAAAAATCATGGTCCACCTTCTACTCTAACCTTTCCAGGCTACAAGGTGTCGGATACTATGCGTAAAGGTATTTTAGAGGTTGGTCTCTACGAAGGCGCCGAAGAGGAACTTATGTTGGGCTGTGTCGCTGCGTTAGCGAGTAGCGCCATATGGTTGTTGGTAGCTACTTTCCTCAAGCTACCCATTTCCGGTACACATAGTATTGTTGGTTCAACAATTGGCTTCTCATTAGTCGCACGCGGTACACAGGGTCTGAAATGGTCCACATTGGCTACTATTGTCGGTTCATGGTTTATATCGCCGGTGATGAGTGGTTTAGTTAGTATTCTACTCTTTATGGCTATACGAAAATTTATTTTACGTGCTAGCGATCCATTGAAAGCGGGATTTCGTTCGTTGCCAATTTTTTATGGTGTGACATTTTTTATTAATGTCATCAGTGTGGTGTTGGATGGTCCGAAATGTGAGTAAAATATTGCATTTATTTTTTCTTTCGTTTCTTTTTAAAATATTTGTTGTGTAAAGAGATACGATATTGAAAAGTGTTTATTTGGTAAAGTTACTAAATTTTATTGCATACTTTTCGGCTGAAATTTTACTGTTTCTTTCTTATATTATTTTAATATAGCCTTTAAGCTGAAAGTTCTGTATTACAGAGTAGTTATATATTGAAAAGTGATTATTTGCTGATCTCTAAATTATATTGCCTACATTTTGGCTGAAGATGATTAGATAATCAATTCAATGTACGCTTATAAGCTAAATATTTAGTTTGGAAATTATGCTTAAAATTTTCCTTTTCGTTATTTTTATTTTTCTCAATTTCTATAACTCCGCTCTTTTATATTTCCACAGTATTGTATATGGATAACATTCCCGCTTGGATTGCTATTTGTTCGAGTATTGCCCTCAGCTTATTGGTTGCACTTCTCACCCAACTTATTGTTGTACCTATACAAAAACGCAAGATCGCCAAACAATTACGTGCTCAAAACCCCGTTAAATTCAATTTCGAGGACTCAGTTGGTGAGTAAAAATAATTTAATTGCCAAAAGCTAACTCCAAACACATATGCCACTTGAATTTCACAGAATCCTCACCGTCCGGTAGTCCTAAGAAAAATCGTCGTCCACTTTCACTCGTCAGCGATGGCAAACAATTGCCTGCAATTGCCGAAATCACTGAACTCGTCTCCTTAACCGACAATTCACCGAAAACATTCAAACTCGCACCTTATGGTCTCAATAAAAATGGTCATGTGACTACGCCAAATAACGGTTACACACCAGATGGTTATAAAATTAATCCGGAAATTATTAAGAAAGCCGAAGATTTGCTGGGCAAAGCTAGTTTGGATAATACCGATTTGACCTTAACGAGTTTGAATTTCATTGACGAGCAATATCAGAATGGCAACGGTAATGGTTTGTTGCAGAATGGCAATAGGAATAACAATACGAATGGGTTGTTAACGAATGGCAGGGGTAAAGGTAGTCAACTGCAGGAGTATTTCAAGTCGGACGTAAAGTCGCCCTTGTTGGATGCGAAGAGGTAAGAAATAAGCTTATTAAAATTTTATATTTCGTTTAACGATACTTTCTACACTTCACACACAGCACTACTGAACATACACGCGAGCTTCCAGTATACCAGCAACCACAACAACAGCAGCAGCAGCTCGATAGCAAGCAAACGAATGGCTGTGCTGCCAACAATAATATTACATCAACTGCCATGGACACCACTACCACCACCAATGCTCTAACACTAACGCCTGTAACACCCTCCACAACCGCTATCATGCTGACCAGCGATATAAAGCCTCAATTAGCTGATATTATTGTTACAAAAGCAACAACAACTACTGTGGATCATACACCAACAAGCACGACTGCCAAAAAGGATTTGAAAGTTGTTGAGAGTGGCAGCAGCTTGGAGATGATGATTTCATCAACACTCTCGCCAAATTCCAGTAAGGTACCGCTAATTGAGAGTAAAGATTTGATACACGATTTCAAGCAGACGGATGATGCAGCAACGCACAATGGCGAAGAGTCGGAGGAGGTGTCGATGTTGTTTTCATTTTTACAAATTTTAACCGCAACTTTTGGCAGTTTCGCGCATGGCGGTAACGATGTGAGGTGAGTGTATGAAGAAATTTCTAAAAGTAATTTTTAAAACAAACTGTGGGCAAGAATGATTTCAAAACTTAAAAATAAAATATTTAATTTAAATATTTTTTTGTTTATTTTTACCTTTTTTACGTTCTCATAAAAAGTTCTGTAATTCTATACTTTCTTCCATTTAGCAACGCTATTGGACCTCTAATTGCTTTGTATATGATTTACAAAGAAGGTTCTGTGATGCAGAAGGCCGAAAGTCCTATTTATATTTTGATCTATGGAGGTATTGGTATCTCAGTGGGTCTATGGCTGTGGGGACGACGGGTCATCGAAACAATCGGCAATGATTTGACGAAAATCACATCATCAACGTAAGCTGCTACTATAATTATTTATATTTAAATATACATTTAATTAAAACAAACTTTTCATCTCTCCATCAGTGGCTTCACCATCGAGGTTGGCGCCGCTATCACAGTACTTTTGGCAAGTAAAATCGGCTTACCTATCTCGACGACACATTGCAAAGTCGGCTCTGTGGTATTTGTTGGGCATGTAAGTGGCAAAGAGCACAATAAGGAAGTAAAAAAACAAATGTCAAAGGAGGCTTCAGCAGAGATTGGTGCCATAACCTCATCATCTACTGCTACGACACCAACAACAACAGCAAATTTAAATGAAATAAGCGGTAAAATGACAGTGTCCTCCTCAACAAGTGCAAATGCCATAGCCAATGGGGGTGGAGGCGGAGGTGGGGCTAGTGTTACAGAGGGTACTGCTGGTGCTGCTGGTGGTGCTGCTGCGGCAAGTGTTGCTGTCGGTGCTGTCGATTGGCATTTATTTAGGAATATTGCCTATGCTTGGATTGTGACCGTGCCGGTAACGGCGCTGCTCTCGGCGGGCATAATGTTTCTCATGTGCAGCATTGTTTTGGCCTAAGCAAAGGAAGCAAAGGAGTTTTCATTAATATTTTAAAATTAAAAGAAAAGAAACACGTTACAATTATTAAGTATTCAACAAACTTACTAACGTAAGCGTATCTACACACATATGTATGTATGTACACATTAAACGATATTGTACTTATTATGGTAAAAGTAATTTATTGTTATTATGTATTAAAATGCGATTAAAAAGGGTGAAGAGTTAAAAAATAAATTAATAAAAAAACAAAAAAAAAATCAAAAATTGGCAGAGGAAATGGAAATGTAAAAAATTTAAAAAAAGTTTTTGAGTAAAGGGTAAATTATACATTTTGAATGTTCGAATATTTGCATATTGAGTTAAGCCAATTAGCCTGCCAGCCAGCGTCAATGCATGGATTCCATAAAAATCGAAAAAAACAGAAATATTAATGAAAAATTGGATATTCAATTAAAAAATTTATAAAAATAAAAATTTAAAAAATATAAAATAAATATAAAATATATAATATTTACAAAAGAAGAAGACAAATATACATAAATAATTCAAGCATGAACTACAATAAGTATTTTGTGCATTGCATGTTTGATTTGAACGTCGTTTAGTCATGTCGGTTTAATATTTAAAACTAAAAAAAAAAGAGTTTGTTTTATTGTCAGTTACAACTGAAAAAATTGAATATTAACATATAAAAGAAAGAAAGGAATTTACTTCAACTAACTCATAAAAGACCCTATGATATTCATAAAACAACAAAATATTCTATTGGAAAGCAATTGATTTTTTTATTATTTTTTTACGACAATAAACTCAAATACTCGTTGAAAAAATAGCAACATAAACCTAAACAATAAAAATTTAAATATAATTTCTTTTTTAAATTTTTTTACGAAATAATTTGATAGAAAAATCTATTTATTTGAAAAATTATAAAACTAGAAACTAAAAGTTTAAAAATAACATACCAGCAATTTAATGTAATATTTCTCCGGTTATTTACATTTCGTTTCGTTATACACATTTTTGCTGAAAAATTACCTATTACCAATTTCAAATAAAATTTAATTAACTTTAGTTGGAAACAACAAAGTTAAGCAAACTGTTTTTTATGAACAAAATATTTATCATCATTTGTTAATAACACACACACACAGACACTATTAAAATCCTACTAGCACACTAATTAAATGTATAATCTCAATTTTTTTGTTAAAGAAAGAAAAACGAATTACCAAAAAAAAAATAATAATACAAAAATTGTAGCAAATAAATGTATTTTGTTTAAACAGGGTAAATAAAACGAAAATTGATTTTGATATGTTATTGAAAAACAAAAAAAAAACAAAAACAAAACAAAACAAAAATAAATAAATATGTTTTAGGTATGCCAAGTATTTAGTGTACTAAAAGTACAACAACAACTTTGTTTAGTAGTTAAACAAAAAATATGCGTATACAAAAAAGCTATGGAACTAATGAAAATTTATAAAAAAAATTAAAATTACAAAATAAATAATAAAAGAACATGATTATTTTTGTTTGCATGGAAGCAGGTAGTTAGACACAATAGATATACATATGGCGAAAGCGGTCTTTATTTTTTTTTGGGAAAAATTTTATGAAAAGCTGTGCACGTAAATGCATAAAATAATTGTTTGAAAATATTTAAAAATTTTAAAATATTTTTGTTAATTTAAAAAAAATTTATATTGCTTTAAATTTTATATTAAAGTTTATTACTAATAGTATTTGTACTAAAACTTATATTAACATTTTTTTAAACGAATTTGAGCGCTCATTTTTAAAAGCTTTTGCGGATTTCGTACTAAAGTTTAAACCTTTTTGCAAAATTAAAAATAAAAATAATAAAATTTTCCTGTAAAAATAGCGCACAAAATTTTATTTCTGCTGAATTTCATATAAGAAACGATTTATTTACTATGGCGACAATATGTTTACTTTAAAATTGTCTGCAAATTCAAGTCAAATCAAATTAAAATTTTCTTCAAAATTTAATTAATAATAAATAAAAATTCCTAGTTATGATTTAGCACAAAAATTTTGTATTTAGTATCACTTTTAAATTTGTTCTAAAATTATTTTAAAATCAATGTTTGTACTTAATTAATTTGTATTTAAAATACAATAAAAATATTAAAGTTTTAATACACCTAAATTATTTTGTGTAATTAAAAATATTTTCCTAACATTAATTATTAAAAAAAAAAAATTTAATGCGCATGACAGTACCCAAAAATACAACTAAAATATCAGCATAAAATCAAGCAAAATTAACAGACATAAAAAAGCATAAAAGACAAAAATATAACTTTAAAAGCGTCAAATGAGACATTCTACAATCATAAACAAATTTCATTGTAGAGAAAGAAAAAAAATGTCAATATTAGCAGCTAAACAAATAATATAAATGAAAAATGTATAACAACAAACAATTTTATTGTTCTTATATTTGTATGTGTAACACAAGGTAATTGTATAATTACTGTAAACTTTTAAACAAACAAAAGAACAAAAATAAAACAAAATCAACTACTAGTTAGTTAACTTAATATTTATGCAGTGGCATTAGTAAAAAGTAAAAATTTCATTAATATTTTTCAATACAGCTAGTAACTATACAAAATAAGTTTTTTGTTTAACAGAAGTAAAGTAAAGAAATTAAAAAAAAGTCGAAAATTTAAGAAAAATATAATTTATTTATTTAGAATGCAGTACTCTATTTTATATTACAAAAATTCCCTTTGCATATTAGTTAAAAATTACTTTTTTCAAAAATAAATTAAATAATCAAAACTAAAAGTTAATATCACAAAAAAAGATATATACAAATCTATAAGTATAACATAATTTAAAAATCGAAAAAATAATCAAAAACTCAAGTTGGTTTATTCGTAAAGAAATCTGAATATAAAAAAAAAACAAATTGTATTATTTTTCTAACTATACCAACAACAAAAACTCACCAGCTTATGAGTTTAAGAAAATATTCACAAAATTTATGTTTAAACTTGCCTTTAAATGAAAAGTTGAAAAAAATTTCGTAATCTTATTGATAGTGGTATTCACACACTGTACCTTTACACACTTGTACACAACAAACATGCTTGTATGAATAGCCTATTTTGGACCAAACCAAGTTTTTCAAACTCAAAAGCAATTATAACAAACAAGCCAGAAAAAAAAAAAAATTACTAATAAAAAACAAAAAAGCTAAAAAATACCAATCAACTAATTTAAAAGACAGTGAATTGTACCATACATACAATTTTAAGTTCGTTATTCCAAATATATAAATTATAGATGCCCAAATGATAAAAAATTATAAAAGCATAGCAGCTACACCAGAATAAAAAACAAAACAAAATAATAATAAACATTAAATAAAAAATTGTCATAAGTTCCTCGCAAAAATGTTTTTTTTTTCAACTATTTTATTGCTTTGAAAGCGTAAAATATTTTTTAAGGTATGAAACTATCAAACTCTTCACGAACTGTGCCCATATGACTGCTACTATTTGTACAAGTTTTTTTCTGAAATTCCAAATTCTTTTAATTTTTTACTATATACGTGTATGTATAAAAAAACTCGTTTCAGTCAAAATATATTGCAGGAAAAAACGCTATGCTTATGAAATATTACTGTTGAGTAGACTTGTTCTTCTCTTAGGTTTCCTGCAAACGTCTATTTTCCCTCTGAAGTATTAAGTAAAAAAAAAACAAGATAAAGAGCTGACCTTGGTCATGCCGAAGTCTTTATACCTTTCATATTTCATGTTAGTATTAAATATTAATTTTCATATCTGCAAAAGTTGTTGGCTACGAGGTGTGACAATTAAGTAATGAGACTGATTCCATAAAAACCGTATATTTCAAAATTATTCTACAACTCTGCCAATCTCCTTCAAAGTAGTCCCCTTGGGCAGCTATACAACGATTCCAACGCGTTTTCCATGCTTCGTAACATTTCTGGAACGCTTCGACTGGGATACCCTCGTCACAGCCGCCTGGATGTCCTCAATCGACTCTTTGACCACCGATTTTGTTCTAGGAAACAAAAAAAAGGTGACATATCCGGCCAAATACTGAGACACGCTGAGGGCGGTGTGGCGCGGCCCGTTGTCGTGATAAAGGATTCAGTTATGAGCGATGTCTGGGCGCACCCTGTTGACTCGTTTTCGCAATCTTTCGAGTACTTGGCCATAGTAGACTTAATTTACGGTTTGCCCCGGTGGAAGAAATTCTTTGTGGACGATTCCATGGCTATCAAAAAAGACAATAATCATCGTTTTCACCTTCGACTTGCTCATGCGAGCTTTACCTAAACTTAAACTCTTTATGCCATCGAAACACCTGGGCACGACTAAGAGCACTATCACCATGCACTTTTACAATTTTAGCGTACGTTTCCGAAGCTGTTTCGCCCAATTTAGCGCAAAATTTTATCGTTTTTCCATTTACGTGACAAGCCCCACGAACACATGTTTACTCAACACGACTCAGTATGTGAACTAAATAAGCTAGAGCAATGGCAAATATATCAATAGAGAGGAGAAGGATGCTGGGAGATGGGAAAGGGAATTTCAAGGTCGCAGGGCTACCACAATAGCGGCAATAAAGTCAGTCTCATTACTTAATTGTCACACAAGATATGATATAGTCTTCCGGTTTTGATGATTTTCGGTTACAATGTTTATTTGTATAACCTGTGTAGATTACTAAATCTCTAGCTTGTCGATGTTTCGTCCACACTACTGTAGGCAACATTTCAATGCGTTGAAGGCTCTGAGATAGTAAATGGCAACATTCACGAGCCAGCTGGTCCGCATCTTGACTCGTGTGACTCGTATATAGTCTGATGATTGCCTCTTTAAATATTCTCACACATTTTGACTTTGTATTGATACACTTAATTGCCTTGATTGCCGCTCGGTTGTCTACCGGAAACCTAATAGATTTGCCAATTAAAGCGATTGCCTATTTAGCACTTTTAATAATGCTTACAAACTCTACCTGGAGTCCAAGTAGTACTCATTGCGCTTGAAACTATCTTGTTTATTGGAGTCGTCACAAAAAAGAGCCTTACTCCTGTGCCTGCCTCGCATTCAGATCCATCCCTATCGACATTCATATCTATAATATTACTGATGGCTCGACCTTTCTCTTAGTCTTCTCTGCTGGGGATGAAGGATTTAGAGTAAGTGCTTGTTTCTCAGCCTAAACCGCTGAGATATCATATCACACGTGGTAAACGTATGGCACGTTCGATTGAAGATAGGATAGAACAACTTTAAGCCATCGACTTAAAGCAGCTGAATAAGGTGGTTCACCAAGGTTCACCAAGGTCGGCCCGCTTATGGAGGACAAAAAGTGATTTCGTGAATTATTTTAACACATACACATTCATATATGGCGCGCCTATTGTTTAACTTACGCCAAACCCAGGCAAGAAAATTCTGGTTGAGTTAATTCCAAAAGATGCTTCCCAATTCCAACCCCAAATAAATAAATGTCACGAGGGCTAAAATTCACAATAGCGTTAGTCCGCATATATCGAGTGTGTGTCATAATATCAAATAAAAATTCGCTCGTTTGTCCCTCCTGATTACGGTCGAAAGCTGTTAATATAATTTGGCTGTAGACCAGTGTAAAGCTTTCTCATTGTTATTTATGCTCAAAAGCCTTGCCAACTTCACTAGGGCTTTGTATGTAAAAGCTCCAATGAAATACCGGCATTCATGACAACAGAAATACGAGTATCTAACTGCAGCGCAAATATTACAAAATATTTCCATTTGGTGTGAAAAGAAGTTATAAAGGGCTGCAAATAAATCTAATTTGTGTAAGCAGTGGTGACCTTCAAATTAGAATATAAACAAATTCAAATAAATATGAATATAAGTACGTGTACGTCATGCAACCAATGAGCACTTGGAGAAAACATCTTTGTATGCATTTATTGTTATTTCATTACATTTATTAGATGCTAATTACGTTATTGAGACTTTTTAGTTTATTAGGTGCTAATTGTTGAAACTACTAGAGCAACAACAAAGTGATAATTAGCTCATAAAGTAGAAAGGTCATTAAAAGAATTATTTTGGTATGCCTTCTTTGGAGAATTTTGAGCGGAAACTGGAACACGTAAGCGAAGTAAATTTTAAATTTAATATTTAAGATATTAAAAAATGACAATAATCCCGTTTAAATAATTTTGTTTAATTATTATTTATTTATTTATTTATATTTCTATAGATTTTATTCTCCAATACACATATATTTTTTAGTAAATTCTGTATTGTTTTGAATCGTTACATATTTGTTATAGTTTTTTCACACACTAGCAACTTTGTATATACATACAACATATACTCGTGTATGTACCATATATACCATATAAACAATCACTTGACTTGTCTGTATTATAAATAAAGCCATACTTTTGAGCAGATTAAAGCCTCTGAGCTTACTTATACTCACTTACTGCTGCATAAGACGAGAGAGAGAGAGAGAGAAGCGTCGTTTACTAAAAGAGTTACAGAGATATAAACAGTCCGAGGTTACTGCAAGATAGAAATATATCTCATTGTTGTCTCACTATCATAAATTTAAACTCTAGCGCGGCGTTTAAGCTGTGTCTGATCGAATTTTCTATGAGCACGATAGATACAATCGCTCTTCTTGTTGTTTATAATTGAAATTATAGCGAAATTCAACTGTATGAGGGTACGTGTATGTGTGCAGTTGAACTACCTTCGAGTGGTGCTTTTTTGCTCGCTAACGCACCAAAGGTAAGACAGTTGACTTGTCTGCTGAGAAGCGTGTTGACCAAGTCACAGTTGAGTTTCGAACTTGGCAGCGTGCGGTTGTGCCTTACGGTATACTTTAATTTCGAAAAAACGAATTTTTAAATAGAAGTACTACAAAGTGTGTGTGTTGTGTTAGTAGAGAAACAAACAAAAACAAGAAATAAAAATAAAAAAAATAATAATAAAAAAATAAAAAAACGCTGACTAAAAAGTTGTAAGTTAGTGTGTTTCTCGCGCTCACAAAAATACTAAATAAAAATTAAAAATTAAGAGGTTCATAGAAAATAAAAATATATCAACAAATAATTATTAATTATTTATTTAAAGCAAACTTTGTTTATTATTATTTTATTTTTATTAGTTTTTAAGTTTTATATTTTTTAAATCTATTTTCCATTATTATAATTTTTAATTTTTTTTAAACTGCGACAAAAGTGTGCCAACCATAAATAAATATTTTCTGAAAATCCAAATAAGAAAAAAACAATATTTTTTACATAACTACAAAATTTGAAACAGTTGTGCAAAGTGTAATTAAAGGCCAATAAACGGAACACTTGCAGAATTGGTGTTTGTGTGCTCATTAAAGCGTGTTCTCTTCTTTTGTGTAAGTGCAAGTGCTTAAAGTATATACAAAAGTAGAACTTCCAGACGTTGACGGTTATTGGACCAGCGCCACCACCCGCCTGGCTATGGATCTACTTGTTGAAGCAGCAATACAGACGTTTGAGGTTTCAATTTCAATAACAACGAGTTAAAGTTGTAAACTTTTCGCTTTTCCTGTTTAAAATTTGTTTTTTATTTTTTCTTTTACTCAACGCCAACGCAAAACGGTACAGCCAGTGAATGAAGCGTGCAGTTTACGATTATAAACATAAATAAATAAATATATATGTTTACATTTTTACAAATAAACAAAATAAATAAAATGAATCCAAACCGAAATAAAATAATAAAAAATACTTAAATAAAATGTTTTAAAATAAAATAAGCTTAAATAAAATAAAAGAAATTAAAATAAAACAAAACCCAAAAATAAAAAAATAAAAATACAAAATTAAATAAAAGTAAATACAATAAAATAAAATGGAATAAATAAATAAAATGTTTTAAAATAAAATAAAATAAAATAAGGTAAAATAAAACAAAAAAAAAATAAAAATATAAGGTTCAAAATAAAATAAACAAAAAAAAAAAATAAATAAAAAAAATAAAATGAATTAAAAATTAAAATTAAAAGTACAAAAATAAAATAAAAAATATATACAATAAAATAAAATGGAATAATATATCAAAATAAAATAAATTAAAATAAAATAAAATAACATAAAATTAAGTAAAATAAAATCAAATAAAATAAAATAAAATAAAATAAAAATAAAATACAATAAAATAATATGGAAAAACAAATAAAAATGAAATAAACAAAAATAAAATAGAATAAAACATATGAAAATAAAATAAAATAAAAATGAAATAAAATAAAATAAAGCAATTTAAAATAAAAGAAAATAGTTTAAAATAAAATGAAATCAAATAAAATCGAAATAAAATAAATAAATAAAATAAATTAAAATATATTGAAATAAAATAAAATAAATTAATATAAAACAAAATAAAATTGAATGAAATAAAATAAAATAAAATAAACAAATAAAGTAATTGAAATATAATAAAATAAAATAAAAAAAAATTAAAATAAATTAAAAAATGAATTAAAATAAAACAAATTAATATAAAATAATATAAAATAAAATAAAATGAAATTAAACTAAATTAAATGAAATGAAATAAGATCAAATAAAATACAGCAAAATAAAGTAGAAAAGTAAAATAAAATAAAAGAGGATAAAAAAAAATAATTTATTATAAAATAAATTTAAATAAAATAAATTGAGATGAAGCAAAGTAAAATATATTATAAAAGATAGTCGCTTTCCGGTTATGAGCTAAAAAAGTAAGTAGCTTATATTCCTCATATTTAAATGTTAATGAAAGCAATAAATTGTTTCTCAAATTTTCATTACGTTAGTTAATTACTTAGCTAATTACTTTTTGAAATGAAATAGTTGTAAAATTTTAATAATATGTTGTTAATATTTAAGTCAACATTTCAGAAACCTTTAATTTCTCTCACACAGTGATGAGTGCTAATATCGGATGACTGTTCAATTACACACAGCCTAAATTTTTGCACTTGTTTTATTCGCATAAGTTGCCAACCCAAATTTTTTACGCTTCTTCCAACCACACTTACCTATTATTTATTACCTACTATTATTACTTAACATTTCCTTAGCGCACCGCACGCTCAACAACAACACCTTTAATCCGATTTGCGTGCAATGAACCACAATTGTGTTGTTGCCACAAAATAAAATAAAATTAAAAATAAAATTTAAAAGTAGTTATTGTGTCATTACACACATATGTATTATACATATACATATATGTATGTATATATGTATGTTACATTTGTGTTGGTTGTATGTATATTAAGGTGTGTTTATTTGTTGGTTGATGGCTTAAGTATGAATACAAGAAATTTTGTGGTTTTCAGCAAATTAAATTTGCACGAAAATTGTTTTTTGGCTTTTTCTCTTTTTTCTTTTGTTTTCATACAATAAAAATGCATTTACATATTCGTACATGTGTTGAGTGGCGCAGAAATGAGTTTAAGTCAGATGCATGTACATACATATATACGAGTATAAGTGTGTTTTATGCAGTTTATTTATGTGTGAAAAGGAAATTAATTTGCTTCATTTATTTGGGTCATTTGCTTCAAGTGAGTCAGAGTGTCAATATGCATATTTTATATTTTTGGAAAAAGAAGTTAAATTTTTTTGTGTTAACACGTATTTGCGTACTTAAGAGTATATTACTTTATGTTTATCTTTGTTCTGATACATGCAACTGCTTTTAAAATATTAGTATATAAATTAATAACTTGAAATTTGGCATTAATTTACTTGTATATCCCTGCGGTAAATACATCTGACATCATTTTTAATGAAGTCATCCGTGAAATGCAGTCACTTTTATTCTAACGAAAATTGCAAGTAAATAAATTAAAAAATTAATTTATTACAAAGTTATGTATATATTATTCAAGGAAATTGCTTTGATGAAATGTGGTGAAATATTTTCAATAATTTTTTATTAAATGCGCATTTTTCCTAGAGAACACTTTTTTGTTTGTCATGAATTAAGAAAAGTTCGCCCAAATATGAAATTATGAAAGTTGTTGTTATTTTTGTTTTAGTTATTTTTTATTAAATATTGTATTTGAATAACTAAAGTCGACTTCTGTTAAAAAAAAGACTTGATTTATCAAAAGAAAGCAGAATACCAACTTTCTTCTTTATATTGGATTTGGAATTGGGAATACCAAGGGAAGTCCTTCTGCACCTGGTTATCCCAACAGAGCGTAGGTTTTCCCTTTTCTCTGCTTCCACTGGCGGATACTCTATCGAAAACTTTCAAAGCTGTGGAGTATTCTTCCTCAACCGGACTACATAATCTACCCAGCGTTTTTCCGCTATTTCTTGATTCCAGACCCAAAGCAGAACTCAATAATGTCAGTATCATCGGCGTTCGTCAACAGCTGTACACTCTTAGAGAAGATTGTACCATCAGTATGTATGTAGCTTTGCAGTGTTATTTTTTTTAAACAGAAATAAATAAAAGAAGTTACACGAAACATACGTCACAACTTGTCTGAAACCTCGATTAGTATCAAACAGCTCGGAGAGCTCCTACCTGATCTTGATGGAGCTTTTGCTGTTGTTTAATGTTGGTTTACACAGCCGTGGATTGGGCAGAGCACACTTAGATTTTTGAGTATAAATGATTTCAGCAGATTGAATACCGTTAGTCTTAAATATATTTAATTGATCCAGCGTAAGATATTAGGATCTAATTTAGGAAAGATCAAAATTAAAAAAAAATTGTTATTCTTCCTAACTAAGTTCGCCAGTTGTGAGGGAACAGCAATACCTCTGGGTGAATTTCTGGCATTAAAATATTAATTTATCATAAAAGGCTCTCATAACTCTTAACGGGGTGATTTAACACTGCTAGACCTTCTAGTTTGAATGAGGTTATCAAAAATCTCCAGTTAACGAAATTTTTTTTAAGATATCAAACAAATTTGTTTCATCAATTTTGGTATAATTAAGAAATTAAAAGTCTTGGAAAACTCCTCTTCTATTAAATGCCCAACACTTTGTAGAAGTTAAAAAGCAAACGAAATAACAGCTCTCCAACATACTCTTGTCCAAATAGTAAAAATAAGTTTTCCTATCCACATCTAACCTTACACATTTGCATATGTAGCAGGACAGAGCATAAGAAATTAAGTGCTTAAATAAATTATATGTAGTTCCCACAGAAAGAAAGTGAAGACAATTACCAAAGCTTACAACGCAAAACAGCCGGCATTTAATTATTTAATTAAAAACGGATAGAACCGTAAATTGTGGTAATGCTTGAAAAGTACATACACACACACTCGTGTGTTATCACATTCGTTAACTAAGCGCAAAGCGTTGATTTATGTTGGAGAATTAACAGCGGGATGTCTTAGCAAAGCAAAAAAAAAAAAAGCTTCAGCAATGAGTGGCAATTTGACTTCTTTATGCGAATCCAACGTGCGAGAACTACTCCGTAAACACGCCTTTTAATTTATGGAAATTTTGCTTATAAATGTATAGTACTACTTTTTTAAAGTTCTTTTTGTTTTTTGTTTTAAGCGACTTTAACACGCCACAAGTGAGCTGAGCTGGTTGTGTAGTTGAGGTTAGAATTATGGCGTAGTAAATACACATACATACGTTCTAACTGTTTTCAGATGAGTCGAAACGGCAATTGCTACAATTTCTTCATAGAGTTTTTGTAAACCAACACTGGCGGGTTTTTTATACAAATTGATTTTCCTGAAATCGCACTTAGTTTAACTCAAACTGAAGCAAACTCGCCAAAGCAGTTTATTGTAGCACGATTGGAAACTGAAATTTATAAATGCGGAAGAATATTGAAAGAATGAAGATTGAAGTTAGCACTACTTTTAAATATTCTTCGTTGCTACTAAAAAAGCAGTTAACAAATTTTTAGTCGAAAAACAGATGAAAAATCATCCTCTAAATTGAGTTATTTCTTCTTTTCCAAATTAAGTACCAATTTAAAAAGAAAAAATTAAGACTATACCTTCTTTTTCTTACTATACAATATAGTGGTATCTTGGTTCTTCTGTTCATAAGACCTTTGTTAAGCTATTTCTTCGAAAGTTGATCTTCAATCGCATTGCATGTTAACTGGGTACAGAGTATTAAACTGACCAATTGCTTATACAGTTCAAAGAGAGAGAGAGTGAGCCGTCGTTAGAAAAATTTTGGAAATTCGTTAGTTTTTGAAGAAGAAAACAGTGAAGGAAAGATATATTGAACGTAATGAGGTGATGTGAAGAGGAACAGAAAATAAATACAATTCGAATAGATTAAATAAAAGAAAAACTAAAGAAATTAATACCGATGGATTATCACAAAATCAAAATCGGGCGAAATTAAACAGAAAAATGGTTACCGAACATCAAAAAAGAAGAAAAACTGTAGATACTTTTTATTTACATAATTAAATAAGTTTAATAATATTTTTGTTTAATTTAATGTTAATTTATCTTATAAATTTTCATATTCTTCCTTTCTTTTTTATTTTATTTTATTTTTATTTTCATTTTTTTTTTTTTTTTTAAATTTTACTTTATTTAATTTAATTTTTGAAACCTTTTATATTTTTTACATTTATTTTATTTCATGTTTATTTTGTTTATAATTTAAATCTTTTATATTTTTTTGAATTTATTTTATATCATTTTTATTTGATTTTATTTTAGTGTATTTTATTTAATTTAGTTTAATTTAACTTAATTTAATTTAATTTTATTTTACTTCATTTTATTTTATTTCATTTTGTTTTATTTAATTTAATTTAATTTTTTTTATTTATTCCTTTTAACCATTTTATATATCTTTTTAAATATTTTATTAATTTTTTATTTTATTTTTGGCTTATGTTATTTTATTTAAGCTTAAAATATTATATTACTGTTATTTTATTTGTATGTTAATTTATTTTTCTTTTGGCTTATTGATTTTTTTTATTTTGTGTTTATATTGTTTTTAATTTTGTGTTTGTATTTTTTACCTTCTTTTATTTTTCTTTCTTTATTTTTTTACTAAATATTTTTTTCATATTTTATTATATTTAATTTAATTTAATTTAGTTTTTCATTTTGTTTAATTTTTTTCCCTTATTTGATTTGATTTTATTATATTTCATATTTTTGCTAAATTCAATCTTCTTTTTTCTTTTTTTATTTTTTTATGAAATAATTTTTTATTTTATTTGATTACATTTAATTTAATTTAATTTAGTTTTTAATTTTGTTTAATTGTTTAATTTCTCTTATTTGATTTGATTTTATTTTATTTTATATTTTTGTTTGATTAGATTCAATTAAATTTAGTTTAATTTTATTTAAGAACATACCATAAATATTACCCACCAGCAATTAGTTTTAATAATCAAATGGGATTTCATCTTATGCGCCTAAATCACACATACCGACAATGGATTAATTGAAGTGATTTGCATAAATTTCTTATTAAAAAGTACAAGCGTCTGTATTGAGCATAAAAAAGTCTAATATTTAAATGTGAACAGAAAAGAAAGGTGTGTTAAAAAATGTAATCGCACCCATACACATACATATATGGTATATGCATTTTAACTCTTACATGTACCTTTAACACGCAAACGAAAGTAACCAAATCGAAAGTGGACTGACCGTCGCGCCATTCAGGCACACAAATTTATAGTCAAATAAATATTTGACAGCAATAAACAAACTAATGACACTCCAAAAGCGAAAGGTTAGAGAACAAGCATGTAAGGCTACCATAAATGCGCAGGTATATTTGCTTGTAAGCCAAAAAAGAGATCAAAGACAATCTGGCAACGAACGGCAGCAATAGAAATCGAATTGAAAGAAAAATGCATGCCAACACAAGGCAGGCCATGCCACCAAGCCAATCAAAGTAGAAGAAATCATTATGCCATTAAATGTAATCTCGAAATATACCGCCAGCAGTTAGACAAACGGTCGTTCACTGGCTTACGAGTGCAGTGCGCAATCAGTTGTTTGGACGGTTGATCAGTTGATCGGTTGGTTTTTCATTATGGTGTTGGAATTTTTATGTCACCGAACCTGTTTTGTGGCTGTAAAAATATATATGATTTTAGTTTTTCTAATGCCGTGACTGCGTTTAATTCTAATATTTGTATAAGCATAAGAAGCTGTGTTGGAGTTGTGTAGCATGCTGATGGCTGGTGGCTTGGGAGATCATAGATTGGCTGCTGTTGCAGGTACAGTGAGATTTTCGACTTGAAAAAACACGCATATATACATATACTCGTATGTATGTATAGTTGCGGTTAGAAGTGTTTATTGTATTTATTGTAGTTTCTCTGTTGTAACGCTCTACCACGTTTCGATACCTTGCGGTGTTTGTCATAGCTTGTATTTGTTATGGAGATTTAGAATTATTGAAGGAATTAATTAAAAATGCATCAGCGTAACATAATCGGCTAATGCTTATATGAGAGATAAATGCGGAGTAATGTACATATATGTATAGAAAAAACCTCACTACTTTGTATTCACTTTGCTTTAAAGTTTTCTTATAAGCAAATACATTTTTGGTTTGTATTTATTTATTTATTTTTTAAATAAATGAAAAAAGTTTTTAAAGATCATTTTCAATTTATTTTATTTCATTTATGGTTTTCTAGTTTAATTTATTGAACCCTATTTTATTTTATATTATTTTACTTTACTTCACTTTATTTAATTAAATTAAATCAAATTTAACTTTGTTTTATTTGATGTTATTTTATTTTGTTATATTTCATTTTATTTTAATTTATATTATATTATTTTATTTTACCTCACTTTATTTAATTTAATTTAATTTAATTTTGTTTTATACTTGTATTATTTTAGTGATTTTTTATTTTATTTTATATTATTTTACTTCACTTAATTTAATTTAATTTTGTTTTGGGATATTTTATTTTATTTTATATTGTTTTATTTTATTTTATCTTACTTTATTTTATTTCATTTCACTTTATTTCTTTTTTAATTTTATTTGATTTCATTTTATTTTATTTCATTTTATTTCTTTTTTAATTTTATTTAATTTCATTTTATTTTATTTTTTTTTATATTTTTTATTTTATATTTATTAATTTCATACTGTTTTATTTTATTTTTTTATTTTCTTTTATTTTTTTTATTTGATTTTATTTTATTCTATTTTATTTTATTTTTTTATTTGCTTTTTTTATTTTATTTTATTTATTTTATTTTATGTTATTTTATAATATTTTTTTATTTTATCTTATTTTATTTTATTTTATTTTATTTTATTTTATTTTATTTCATTTCACTTTATTTCTTTTTTAATTTTATTTGATTTCATTTTATTTTATTTCATTTTATTTCTTTTTTAATTTTATTTAATTTCATTTTATTTTATTTTTTTTTATATTTTTTATTTTATATTTATTAATTTCATACTGTTTTATTTTATTTTTTTATTTTCTTTTATTTTTTTTATTTGATTTTATTTTATTCTATTTTATTTTATTTTTTTATTTGCTTTTTTTATTTTATTTTATTTATTTTATTTTATGTTATTTTATGATATTTTTTTATTTTATCTTATTTTATTTTATTTTATTTTATTTTATTTTATTTTATTTTATTTTATTTTATTTTATTTTATTTTATTTTATTTTATTTTATTTTATTTTATATTATTTTATTTTATTTTATTTTATTTTATTTTATTTTATTTTATTTTATTTTATTTTATTTTATTTTATTATATTTTATTATATTTAGTTTTATTTTATATTACTTTATTATTTTTTTTAATTTACTTCTTTTATTTTCTTTTTTTTTATTTTATTTTATTTCATTTTGTTTTATTTTGTTTTATTTTTTCGAATCGTCTTATTTTATTTTATTTTACTTTATTTTATTTTAGTTTTATGTAATTTTATTCAATTTTATTTTATTTTATTTTATTTTTTTAGTTTATTTTATTTTATTTTGTTTTATTTAATTTAATTTAATTTAATTTAATTTAATTTTATTTTATTTTATTTTATTTTATATTAATTTATTTTTTTTTATTTTATACTATATTATTTTATTTTATGATATTTTATTTTATTTTATTTTATTTTATTCTGTTTCATTTTATTTTAACTCATTTTTCAAAATTAAAATAATTTCTCCCCATTTGCCACCATAAAATAATTAATTATATTTTCCATTTTACGTATATATACATACATGACTTACGGGTTTTTATTTAGAATGTGGCATCGCACGTCCGCTTATTGGCGCAACTCGACTGCTGTGACTGATTGAACTGTGTTGCTTTATTGCAATTGTTGATATGGCAACATAAATCTTCTGTATGCAATGAATTACGCATGAATTAAATGCAAAAAAAAAAAATCTTCATATTTTCAGTAGAAAGAAAAAGTATTTCGAAAAAAGGCAGAGAAAATAAAAGCGAAATTATTTCTACACGATGCAAAAAAAAAATAAATAAATGAAAGTGTAACACTTTTTTGTTTAACGGTAACTGTTAGTTTTGAAAATATGTGTCTGAAAAATCTTTGCTGGCAACGTATGTTTTTCAGCAGCATTTTAAATAAACGAAAATTGTCTTATGATTTTATAGACATATGATTAGTTTTATAAGAGTCAGCAGCTTTTTAAATAAAAAAATTACTTTTCGTTTATTATTTATTACATCAATTCAAATTTTAAATTCGTTTATAATTTTTCGATTAATTTCTTTGATTATTTAATTGTTACGAAATTTTGGCATACCATGGCGTTGAATACTGATATAATGTTCATTTTCATAAGAATTTGATTGATCTTTTTTGCTTTGAATATGCCGATAATGCTTTGAGACTGTTTATTGCTTCGAACTCGATTGTAAGCGAAAATATTATTAAAAGATATAATAAATATTGGCTTTATTAGGTCTTGCTGTTAGCAGACGTTGTAGTTGTTGCTTTCATTTTTGAACTATCCTGCATAACAATTTACATTAATTAAATGTTTTTTTATATTTCTTAAATTTATTTTAATGATAATATTTTTACTCTTGTTGTTGTCTTCTGTATTTTTTATTTTAAAGCAGTTTTTCCTATTTCTTTAACAACTCCCATTTCGTTGTTACTATTTTAATTTAAATTAAGCTTTTATGACTGTTCCCGTTGTTGCAAATTGCGGAAGGCAACTTACAGTAGAGAAAGAGCACAAAAGATAATTCAGAAATTCCGTTCACGTTGCGCTTAAGCTTTGAGTTAATCTTATAATATTATTTGAAAAATAGATCGTTCGTGTAATTGGATTGTCATAAATTAGAAACGAATTGGGTTATATAAGAGAGAAAGAATTGGGGAGACAGATAGATCGACTTGAATTCGAAATATGAACTGTCAGATATTTACTCCATTTTACTCGTATTAGTCTCTTTAAAAAGCTCCCAGACTGAGATTGTTCTATTTACTTGAAGAATTTTCTACGGTCACTGAAAGGAAAGGAAGGGATGGAATTTAGTAAAAAGAAAATCATTATTATAGCAATAGATGGCTCTACTGATCTGTATATCGCATACTATAAGTGCGATTGGACTACGCTAGATGGCGCCAGAAAGAGGATATTTTGCGCTTAAGAAGAAAGAAATGTCGAAGAAGGGAACCAGTAAAGAGAAAATATCCTATATTCTACAATTTGTAAAAGCGAACATGCACGTCAGGCAGCTGAAAATAGGAAAAGTACTTATTGTATTGATTCTGGTTATTTTATTGTACTATGAAAGATTCCGGTGATTTTATTGTACTATAAAAGTTGCTCCATTGCAAATTGTCGAAAATACCATATAGTCAATTACTTAGGAGCTAAACATTGCACAAAAGACAGCTTGGAACCATTTGAAAAAATGCTGGAAACACAAAGAAACTCGATGTATGGGTTCCACATGAGTTAAAGAGAAAAAAACCTCGTGAACTGAATTTTCTTCTGGGAAACACTATAGAATCGTTAAAAAATCGACTCAATTGCGAAGCGGATGGTGACTGGTGACCACTTACAGCAACGTCAAATAAAAAGAGTCGTGGCCGAAGTGCAGTGTGCCGGCAAAAACGATGACCAAGCCAGGAGTGGCGGCCAGGAAGGTTTGTGTTTTGTGCGATTGGCAAGGAATCATACACTTTCTGCAGCTCTGCTACGATTAAACTCTTAATTTAAACCTTTACTGTCAGCAAATGGACTGTCTGAAGGAAGCTATCACTCAGAAGCGCCCAGCTTTGACCAACAGGAGAAGATCTGTGGGACTCGTCAAAAGCTTAGAGAGTTTGGTTGGGTAGTTCTTATGTATTCACCTTATAGAACGGAGCTCGCATGTAGTGATTACCATGTGTTCTGGTAAAAAATCGACCTCAAGAGAGCCCTGCGAAAAACGATTTTAATTTTTTTAATAAGAGCAAGTGTATCTATGAAAAAGGCATCAAAATGGCAAAAAGTTATCGAGCAAAACGGGGCATATTTAACATAAATATGCTAATTCTTATTGTGGTAAATTAATACTTAAATTTAATGCAAAAATAATGGACTATTTTTTACTAGAACTAGTATTAAAAATATGCAAAACGAGTTTAAATCTTGTTGCAAAAATACTTATGTAAATTTGTGTGCAGTTTTGAGCTACAGAGTTGCATTAATAAAGGCACATAAACAATATATTACCACAGAGAACAGATAGTTGATTGCTACTGGCTTTCGAATTGTGCTTTTGTTGTTATATTTTTACTTTGCGCATAAATAACAGTGAAACAATAACTATAGCTGCCGCGTAGCCACAATTTCAATACATACTCATATAATATGTCTGTATGATCTTTGTATGTATGACCAGCAACAAAGAATAATGCTTGCACTCGCGCTTGATACTATTTCTGATTGCACGATTTGAAATCGAAAGTCCCACTCGATCAACCAGCCAACCAAGTCAGCCAAGTTAGTGAGCTGTTGTTGTTGGCTAACTGTTGGTCCATAAATATTTATACACATAAATATATATGTACATATGTACAATATATTGGATCTGCAGGTAATAGTAAGCGCCATGGTCTCTCTCTGCATAATGTCCGTTGGTTGGCTGCTGCAAAACGCCGTGGCTTTTGTCCCTTTGTTGTTGGATCTTTCTTATTTTTACTATTGATTTCTTGTCAGATTATTGCTTGCACAGCATTTTAATTGAGAATCGCACAAATTCCGCTGCTTGAAGTGCGGAAAAGAAATTTATGCGCAATTTTTATTAAACCATTTGCAATTATTTTTTCTTTTTGCTGGAGTTGCAGGATATGTTGGTATATGCTTAAAAGCTATGCTATATAAATTAAAATTCACTTGCGATCGTAAATAGTTTTACACTTTGATTACGAAACGGCGTTGAGAAAAAAGGAAAAAAGGCGAATGAGCAATGGAAATTGATTTTCAATATGAGACTGAGGCTGTTGCTGTTGCTGTTGCTGTTGCTGTTACTGTTGCCGCCACTGCGACCACAGTTAGTACTGCATTTAATGGTATTCAATGGCTTTTGTTATTGCCACTGAGTTGAGTTCTGCATAAAATTTAATTTTTTTGTTGTGATTATGTAAGAGAGTTTTCAGGTTTAGTATTGTGGAATGTTGGGTGTTTTAAATATGATTTGCTGGTAAAGAGCAGATTGTAGGAGTGTTTGTTGTTGCTTTGATTTATGTCTTTAACTATTTTTACTCTAGAATTTGGTTTTTAGTCTTTTTGAGAGACAAAAAAAAAGTTAGTTATTGAGTTTGCGCAATCACCGAACCCTTGATCCAGCGCACTCATGCCTATTAGACCATTGTGATAATTATTTCTCTTATCTTCCTAAATGTTGGTGTTTACTGAAGCGATTTAGGCAAGTCACTTAAAGAAGAAATGACCACTGAGACGATATAGGACCGCATGGGCAGTGCCAGAGGTGAGTGCTCTACCGATTTCTCCTCGCCTTTGCCTCTGCAGTTGCGACAGAAGTCATTAGAGAAGTAGCCCATCCTTCTACCATGAGTCTCCATCACACGATGTACAGTTATTACGTCAGACAGAAGCAATTTTTACGAGAAACTCTATTTGTCTTATCTAAAATACACTCAGAGAGCCTGACATTTTTTTCCGTGGGTTGACTCAATTAGAAAATTTATTATTTTCAGTTAATTTTCTATTTTTTGGATATTGGTTAGGTCCTCATAAACGTAGTATGTATTGCTAGCTAGCTATAAAATAGTAAATGAAAAGAGTATAGTTAGCTTGTGCTATGTGATATCTGGGTAGTTACGAGCTGATTTTATTGCATTATGCGCTAGAATTACTCAGGTTCGGCGGGAAAGTCCTCATCTGGAATTGGTGCAATAGTCTTGTAGACTGCCCGCAATATCTCGTAAGCTTCCCGCAACCTACTACATTCTAGCGGCTTGAAGGCTTTCGTGCAGTTTAGGCCGTCAGGACCGCTACATTTCGGGGCCTCGATTTTTCCAATAACTCCCTGAACCACTATTCGGCTGGAATCAAGCGCCACGTTGGCCTTTTAGTTCTACTCACCAAAAGGTGGTATGCAAATATTCGGCTAAAATAGCACACGTACTTCTTGGGCTTTGATGAGATGCGGCCACAGAATGAAATTTCGACACGGTCATCGCTTTTTGTCAGGTCAGATAGAAATTTGACTCTCTCTACATATATTGTCCGCACAGATCGGGTTACCAGTTGTTGAAGCACCATGTTGAGTCATTCGCATGATAACATACTGGTTGTACAAGAAGACTTGAATGTAGCTAAAGTATTCACAAACGTACCTATGTCTGATTACGTATACGCCCTGTGCAACACACTGTATCATAAATATTATACATATGTACGCGCACATATACGTGCATTTTTACCATTCAAACTTAAACTCAATTTTTCTTGTCTTCAAGTCTTGTCGAACAAATTATTTAACAATTTTCCGGCATTTTCAAGTTTTTATGCGACAAATATTTGATTAATGTGCAAACAACAACATTAACATGGAAATAATATTTTAAATATGCCAGTAACGCGCTGACCGGCATTATAAAATTTCGAAAAAGACATGAAATCCAAAGACTTCCCAATTGTGGCATAAACGAAAAACTTAAAATTAAACTCTTTACAAAAAAAAGGAAAGAAACAAACAGAAAACTGGTTACGCATGCGCAGGAAAAAACAATTACGCAAAAGTAAAATGAAAAAAATTTTAGCAAAAAACTGGAAAAAATTTTCAAATGATTGTCAACTGCATTGCTGAAAGTTCATAAACTTTGATAAATTATATGTATATGGTATAGGTATGTCTGCGTTCGTATGTGCGGCCGACGCGCCACAGCTGCCACACAGCCAACGGCTAACAGGTCTGCTGTATTGCACAAGTTGTTGGCATTTAACTAGTACGAGTAGGAAGGAAGTGCACGTGGGCAATTACTAAGAGGCAGTTAAAGATCTGTTTGTAATAAAATTCGCTCGAAGAAATGGAAACTGTGTATAGAAAATGTAAACAAAATCTGGTTATTGTATATACCACACACACATACATATGTATGAGTAAAGAGGTGTGACTATGTTTGTCTCCCAGCGCTTAGTTTTAAAATAAGTAATGTTGCCATAGTTATGCTTTGTTTGGCTTTTGCTGCTCCACGGTTGGCTGATTGCGCGCAGACGCGCATCCATCGTTGCATTCAACGTTCCACTGCAATGCTTCCTGCTCACATTCACATGTGCGGCCACTTAAATGGCGTTAAATGGCATATTTTTATGAATACGATGTGGTGAGGTTGTCCACAAGCTGGGCGTTATGTGGTGGCGTTGTGTACTCAAGGCTCTAGCATGAGTTTAGTGAATAGCTTTTCGAATGTTAAAATTTTTCTTATTAATGCTTGTAACACTAAGGTTAAGCAAAGTTAAGTGATTTTCAATGCTTGGCATTGTTAGAAGTGAAAGTTTTGCCTCACTTAAATTTCATAGTTGGCAAGCAAGGCTTAAAAATAAATATATAAAAGTACACTACAACTTCCAACTACAAAATTTGTAATATAAAATAGCAAATACCAAATGCCAAATACTAACTACTAAATACCAAATATCAAATAACAACTACAAAAAACCAAATACCAACTAGCCAATACCAACTACAAAAAACCAAATACCAACTACCGAAAATGAAATCTCAAATACCAAATAGCAAACACCAACTACAAAATACCAAATATCAAATAAAAACTACCAAATACCAACTACAAAATACCAAATATTAAATGCCAACTACCGAATACCAACTACAAAATACCGAATCTGAAATACCAAATACCAACTAGCAAACACCAACTACAAAATACCAAATATCAAATACCAACTACCGAAAATGAAATATCAAGTACCAAATACCAACTAGCAAATACCAAATATCAAATACCAACTATCAAATACCAAATACCAAATACCAAATATCAAATAAGAAATACCAACTACCAAATATCACATATCAAATACCAACTACCGAATACCAACTACAAAATACCGAATATGAAATACCAAATACCAACTACCAAATACCAAATATCAAATACCAACTACCGAAAATGAAATATCAAGTACCAAATACCAATTAGCAAATATTAAATACCAACTAGCGAAAATGAAATATCAAATACCAAGTAACAAATACCAACTACCAAATACCAAATATCAAATACCAACTACAAAATACCGAATCTGAAATACCAAATACCAACTAGCAAACACCAACTACAAAATACCAAATATCAAATACCAACTAGGGAAAATGAAATATCAAATACCAAGTGCCATCATATACCAATTACCACATACCTCATAGTAAATATCAAATTCCAAATACTAATACCAAATAAAAGCGAATAATTTTCCAAATTAAAAGGATGTATGTTATGTATTTCTATAGAGTTGCACTTGTCAAGCTTACTGAAATAGAACTACATTTTCACTGTCTTACCTTAAAGTATACACCCATGAGTGCTCGATATGTAATATGTTACTCAACTCTACCATATATGGTAGTTTGTAGCATCTTTAGGGAGGGACCTGGGGTCATATATTCCCAATTGGAGCTATAAAAAATAAATGCATTTATTGTGGCCACAAAGATATGTTTTTTTTTGTTCGGCACTGTCCTCGTGACCTTGTGGTTTTAGTGGTTTTGTTCCCAGCCGGCTATTAATGTTTGCGGCTGCGAGCTTTGCTAGATGTACTGAAGCAGTTAGCTTTTTAGCCACCCATGACGATAGCTACATCATCAATGTTTACTTCCTTGGGCACCGATAGCCGCAGCACTTTATCGGATGATGTTTTATATGACCCCTGGAGCATTGCTACTGTAATTGTCGCATTCTATATATGATATTAGCGCTATTGAATTTTTTGCGGACATCAAGGGTTACAACTAAACAATATTGCTTATCTCCATGTAACTAATGTTTACTAGAGATGATTTTTCAGGGATGGTCTTGACAACTTTCATTGCAAACGATTTTCGAAAACCAAGTTGAAGTGTTGATAGCTGATTGTTGACAGCCTGATTTTTGGTAATACGTTCCAACACCTTTCCTGCATTGTTAGGAAAGATAGTCGTTGGTAAATTGATTTTGCATCTTCCATATATTGTGGAAAATTTTCCCGTATGTGAGTACAACGACCTTGTAGTAGCATATACGGGTATACCAGGGATACATATAACAGTGTTTCATTAATCTTCGTGCTAACTGTAGAGTTTGTCTTACGCTATGAAAACTAAAGAAAACATTAATAATTTCCCATGGTCTCATTTAATAAGAAAACTAAACCCTTCAGAAAATAACGTTTTATTAAACGGTTTTAGTAGCTTAAGGCATCACTTTTAATATCGATTTGATTTTTTTTTTGCTTGAGGGAATATAAGAAATAAACGCTTGCTGATGACCTCAAACTAATAACTTTTATATTTTTTTATTATTATTTTTGCAAAACCCTGAATATGAAATTGTAAAATCAATTATAGTTGGCAAATATGAGATTCAAATTGAAAATCAAGCTTAAATGGTATATTAAATGTTTCTCCTTTTTGCGGTAATATAAACCTTCGTTAAAAAAATAAAAGTTATAAAAATAAAATCTATAATGTTCACATAAAGTATAAAATAATAAAATATATCTATAAAATAAAATATTGTATTAAAAAAATTACCTCCGATTTCATAATAAACCGAAAGAAATTGCCAATACAAAATATTAAAGCAATTAAAAATATATATTTTTTTGCAGCAAAAAATTAACTTTTTAATTTATTTATTTTTTTCCCAAATATTTAATTTCGTAATATTTTTTCATTGCCGTTTTGCCCTACTCAGTGCCTGCATAGCTAATTGTCTTGTCGATTGTTTGACTATTCGCTTGATTGTTTGTCAAAATATATCGATGCTTATACACACATACGCCACTGGCCCTAATACCGTTGTAAGTACATTAGCGCAGCCATACAAAGAGGAAAAAAATGAATAAAAATTAGATCACAAGCAACAATATATTTTTCATTATACATTATTCGAAGAAATATTTTTTTTTTAAATTGAAAAAGTTTTTTTTATAAATAATTTAAAAATTCACTGGTCTTGTGGAGGCAATGCTGGCGAAATTTAAAGAGCATGTATAATTATAAAGGGTGGTTTTCAAGAAGAAATAAAACACATGCTGCTTAAAGTTATGACCAATAATTTAGCTATGTTATAAAGATAAGAGCTTGTCATTGTGTTTTAAAAATGATTTTTGGCAAATGAACACTGCGTCTGGTTCAAACCGAGGGGACCAATTTACAACCACTTTTTGAAGTGCTTTGGTGCTGAATGTCAGCATTAACATGCAGAACAATTGTCTCGGGCTTATTTGCGTAGACAAGCGACTTCACATAATTCCACAAAACACATACCAGCGGTCCTGAATCTCAAGATATTGAAGACCACGTCGCAGACCCACAATTCGGGGTAATGTGCTCAATGAAAGTTTCGTTCAATAAAATGCTTGTTTCGTTCTCTGTATGGCATGTAGCGCCAGCTTGTTCCTAATTGACTGCAACATTATGACCGGCTTCATTTTTGGAGAAATATGAACTAATGCTTCACTCTGTACATAGAGCGCACCAAATAGTGTCTTCTTGGGGATTTAACAGTCTCTCAACCATGGCTTGTAGACTATCTGCACTACCAATGCGAAAATTTTTTTTAACGTACTCATTCAACCAGAAGTGAAATTCATTGCTGAACAAAATTTTCTTGTGAAAATCAGAATCGTTGGCCATCTCGTTTTGGGCCCACAAGCACTTCGGCCGCTTGTTAAAGAGAACAGTTCCAATTGTTGGGCGCGATGGCTGGATGCATATCTTAAATAAACACCCTTTGAATTATATTATATTAAACTTTTCGAAGGCAAGAAATAACATAAAAATATACAGTAATAACAAAAGCCAAAGCCACATACAGCGAAACTAATTAACTATTTTGTGTTTGAAATGAAATTGGAATTCGAAATGGACTTTGCGTAATGAGACAAATTTGAAAAGAAAAATCTTTTTATTTTGTTTAGGTATGGGAATGTTACATAACGTTAAGATAACGACTGTTTATGGTCATAAAAAGTTTTTAAAAATAATTTAAGTTGAAATAACCAATAAAAAGTGTTTCTAAATATGTGGAGGTTTTTTTGGAAAATTTTTGTAAATTTGGTGTTTGTAAATGATTATGTGTTCCAATAATACTTTGTAAAAATTGCTAAATAAAGTTCTTATTTTTTTTTACATTTTTTCCATCAAAATATTGAAGCCAGCATCGATAGTTTGTAAAATAATATGATTTGACAGCCTTACTCTCGATTTGCATCTCATTCGAGCAATACTCACCACAAATTGCTGCTAAGCGTGTTGCCAAAAAAAACATTAAAGCAACATTTGTTGCCACAACACAGTGGCTGCCACGGCGCATACCACAGCAGCAAAGTTCAGTAAACTGCCAATAATGTTGCAGTTTTTTCTACTTGGCATACCAAGTGCCAGGCACTGAATTTGCATATACTTGATGGCATTTTGCATTAATTGTTGTTGATGTTGTTGGCATTTTTTCTTGTTGCTGGCTATAGCAATTAATGACTGCTTTAGCTACTTACTCCGCGCTACCTAATTAACACACTTGGCCAATGACGTTTGACGTGGTATTTTCCCCAGGTCCATAGCGTATGCAAAAAATACAAAAAACAAAAAATACAACAAAAAAAAGTACATGTAAAAAGCATATCGTTTTTTAAGCATACTTGTATGCACGTGTGTGTGTCTGTGTAAGAAAACAATCGATGAGATACATATTTGGTCAATTATTTCGCTCCAAATACTTAGCTATTTTGCATTGGCTGCCAATATTCATACATACCTACATATTCATTGAGCAGACAAACTAAATGGACAGTGCATAATGGATGTGTTTGAATATTGGCTGGACATTGGTAGTTGAAAAATGTTGACAATAAAACTTTTACTACTTTTGAGACATTAAAAAGTATAAAAAAAATTTGTGCAAAAATAACAAAAAAATTTTTATTTTCAAATTTTGTTTCAATGCAATAATATTTCTAGCATTTCTTAGTTTCAAAATTATTTAACTGAAATTTAATGCATAAAAGTATTTTATATATGTATTTGAATACTTTTTTTTATATTATTGCTCAAAAATTTCTATGGCATGTTGCATGTTTGTTAATAGAGTTTTTAACACACCATTGGTATGCAAATGTTACGCTCAATTTGCTTGATGTTGCAGTGGCATGCTCTACGTGGAATGGTGTAAAGAAAAAAATATATTATATATATACTTGTATATGTCTTATTAAAAAATTTCAAACACCTGTTTGGAAATGTACATATATATGTTATTAAATTTCAAAAGATAGAAATTAATGCACCATCAGTTAATTAAATTTACGGTAATTAAAGAGAAATTGCATAGAAAATTATTTTCCCACTCAAAATAACAAAAATTATATAAATTTTGTAATTTGAAAAATACAATAAAATTGTTTGAACAGGAGCTGTCAAGATGTGACTTTAATCCATCGAATAGTGTTATTATAAAAAAGATCTCTTCTTATTACTCCAAAGTCATTACTGAGTACGAAACCCTGGTGTGCCAGCTTTGCAAGACCATTTTATACCTTGATGACATTTTAGATTTATTTAAATACATACAATGCATTGAAATAAAGAGTAATACATTTTTTATTTATATTTTTTCTAGAATACCATCGATAATGCCAATCCTTTACCGATGGATGGCTGTTACTATTTTCCGGTAAGTTAAATTTCTTGGTTTATTTTATTTTATTTCTTTTATTTTATTTATTTTCCTTTATTTTACAAAATTTTTTTCTTTTATTTTATTTTGGTTTATTTAATTTAATTTAATTCATTTTGATTCTTTTTTCCTTTATTTCACTATATTTTTGTTGTATTTATTTAATTAATTTTGTTTTTGGGTGTAATGATGTATATTCATACTTCGCGGTATGCAGTTACAGTCCCAAGGCTATACTCAATTCCTACTCTAGAGGAAACTTCAGTTAAGCCCCACCGACATACATATACGGTTCAAGGGCTTACTGAAATCTAATTGTAGCATCTGTTTAACAGAGGTGCGACTGCGTGCGGGCGTCGGTCTTGAAACAAAAGATTCGACACGTAGCAACCGGCTCAAAATACAACGCCTCGACGACCACTGCAGAGGTATTATGAACTATGATCTAAGGGCATTCACTTGGTATGTCCAGTTCCTTAATTGGGAAGATGCCACTGCCAGCTGGTTGATGTTGTCATAAAATTAAAGGCTGACATCACCGTGTCTGTGCCACCGAGACCTGGCATTCACCCCAGTTGCTGAACGCTCCGCCACAATCCACATCAAAGCGAAGCTCTTCAACTTATCGCTCGATTGCGATGGGGCGAAAAGAACCAAGGATGCCTTTTATGAGCCCTTGCAGTGTAGTTATGAGTGCTGGTTCCACCATGATGTTAAAATTATGCTCGGCGACATAACTGCCAGTATGGACAGAGAAGATTCGTCACATCTGTCGGGAAATTCAGCCTCCATGAGGTAGTATCCCCGAATGGGGATAAAGATTTCAAGACTGGATCAAGCGCTTTTGATCTAGCTATTGATGCACTGAGTGCACTCTGGCAAACCAGTGCTTCTTTGTACTCTTCTCTCGACGAATAGAAACCAAACGTTCATCATGCCCGTCTGCTATATGGTGCGCAAGCAGGGACGATGATCTGTTGATTTGGCGTTGAGAGTTTTCGAGGAAAAGATTTTGCACAAGATTTATGGTCTTCTGCGCGTTGGCAACGTTGAATTGCGCAGTCGCAGACAAGCTGTACGAAATATGCGGGGGCATTGACATAGTTTAGCGAATCAAGCGATAGGAAAGAATATTCCAGCTTTGAAAATTATCGTTGCAGTACTCGCCGCTGGAAGTAAAGGAATAGAAAGACGTCTACCTCGTTGAAAAGACCAGGCGGATAAGGACCTGGCTCTACATGACATTTCTAATAGGTGCCGCAGAGTGAAAAGAAGGGGTGTCTATGTCAGTAAAGAAGAAAAATGAATTTATTTGATTTTATTTTCCTTAATTTTGTTTCATTTTCATTTATATATATTTTTTTTATTGGTTGTGTAGTAGAAAGCGAGAATCAATAAAGCAAATTAAATTGCTAATAAAAAGCTTAAGGCCTCAGTCCCACAACAGCACCCAAATTGCCAAAGGTCAGTTGCCTGATTTGAGGTAAAAAAGAAGCAAAATAATCGAATACAAAAGTATGCGTAAAAATCGAATTTTTATTTTATTTTTATTTTTGCGTTACTTTCACTAACAATTTGCCATCAAAATGATTTGCATCATTAACAACTAAGAAAAACATATGTGTACTCGTATGTACATATGCTAAGAGCAGCGTATGTATGTATGTACGAATATGTTGTGATATCCAAGCCGCATTTACCTACCTTCATCTAAAGCACAATCGACTGTCGACACAGCCAGACTAAAATGTGGCAGCCAACAACGCAACAATCTTAATTGTGGGGCTCAAAAATGTTGCTGTTGTTTTTTCCTTCTTTGTTGTTGCGCGTGTTGTTGATAAAGACGTGAGTACGCAAGCAGCACGTAGCGACCAAAGCGAGCTGGCCGGCAGACAGTAGATTGTGTAGATCGGTTAGATTGTGCTGATGTAAAATAAAGGAGTTTTGTACAAAAAAAAAAAAAAAACAAATTAGGAAAAATTATAAAAGTAAGAAATACTTAAAAAAAAACAAAAACAACAGTAATATACAACAAACATCTGCACCTTTAGCCAGTAACTCACGCGTTGAGCATAAGAAAAAAATTTAATTTTCTTCATATGCTGTAAGTTGTTGGCATTATTATTGTATTGTCATAGGTACACAGACGCTGAACTCTTGCTTTCTTTCGACATGTGTTTCATCTGTACTTAATTTTTTTTCATTCACATTATTTTCTGTTTCATTTTTATTGTTTGCTTCAGCCTTTTATCGATGTTTAGTTGCTGCTTGCTGCTGATCGTCGAGAAAACTCACAAAATTTAATAATCTCAGCTTAATAAACAACAAATATTTTTCTTGTAATTATAAATATTTTTATTTTGTAATTCTTTTATGTTTGCCAACCACTAATTTTCTCACAGTAGCAACAACGCAGCGCCGAGTTTTTCTTCCACGCCGGCGAAAAAAGTTGAATTTGCCAGCCGTGCGTTGGCGTGAAAAATGCTTCTTTCTCCACATAATTACCGTTGCATTGCGCCTTGCCACATGTCGCAAGTGTGTGTGTGTGTGAATATGTCGTCATATCAGACAGGCAAACCTTAAGCCACTCGCTGCTCTCACCTTTGGCTTACAACACTTTGCATGCTGAAAGTTCATAAAGTCAACAAAGTAAAACCGGCAACATGTTGCAACTCATAGTTGCGGTGCAAAGAAATGTTGTAGCGGCTTATTTTTCTTTGTCTTTCTCGCCCTCTACTGCTTCTTCTGACATTTTTCTCCCACAGTGACACCCGTTGGATTTCAATTAAATTATCAACTCTGAGGTGTACACATGTCGTTTTGATGGTAAAAAAAAAGAAAAGAAAAAAAAAAAACAAATAAATATGCTACAATAACAATATCGAAAAAAAACAACAAATCTCTGCACAAAAACGCGCAGTCTGTACCTCCTGAGCTGCCAAAGCGCAGCAGCTGAGTTTTTTGTAAAATAAAAGAGTTGCAATTTTTTTTTCGTACTTTTTATGCTTTCTTTGTTATTGCTTCTGTGTAAAAAAATTGTTGCACGTTTTTGGTCTGCCCACCACATTTTTACCTCTTTCTGCCATATTTAAAATGTCTCTCATTTTTCTTCGTTTTTTCTGGCATTTTTTTATGTTTTTTGTATTTTTACTTTATTTTATTTTTTTTTTTACTTGCAACTTGTTGCAGGCATCGCTTCACTTTTTTGCGTTTTGTTCATCAATTTTGGTATGCATATCAATTTATTTCGTCTTTCACTGTGCTGCTTCGTTGTCATTTTTTATCCTTTTACTTATATGAAAACGAAAGTTGTCGACTTGGTGTCTGGATGACTGGATGCCTGCCACTGCCGAAAAGTGAGTTTGTATTTCATTCCGCGTACATTTTTAATCTTACATTTTGTGGGCAGTATACGAGGTCCATTCAATAAATATGGTATGTAGCGAATTTTGGTTTTTTTTTTAATTTTTTTCCTACCCTTCAAAGGAGGAGATATAATACACTTGCTTCAGCTTTGTTTTGCAATTCTTGAAGTAGTTTTGATATATACTTCTTGGTATGATCTTGAGCCTATTGAGCCAACTACAAGAGTTTAAAGTATGTCGGCACACCGTCCTGTCCAGCGGTTCTTGTCTATGGTATTGAATGGAGTCGGTATAGTCTAATACTTCCTTTCTGTGGTGCTCGGATGGAGTTTCAGCTTGCTGTTAATAACTGTTATGAAGCTCCCGACGGTAGCATCCCAACAGATATTGCTAGCACAGCATATAATTATGTTCCTTAACTCGAGCCATAGATGAGCCCAAGTGATATTCTGGCAACATAATTAGGTTTCCTGTCAGAGTTTAGTAGGAACGTCCACTGATACAGACCAGACTCCTCAAGTTTCAATTGTCAGGTATGTTTTTGTCTGATCAAATTTTGCTTTCCTCTTCCTTTTGTGTGAAAGGTTCCTGCGCTTTCTTTATCACTGGGGGAGTGTTCCCTCTATGAACTCAGGAACTTTGGACACCGGTCACTAGATTATTATCTTGGTTCCTACCTGAGCATGCTCCCATCTTAAAGCGTCCTATAAGTCGTCGCATCTTTTAATAGAAATTTCGGGCATTACCTTTGTTGACTATCCCCTTTTCAGTATCTCCTTCTTTTTCTCTGAAGACTAATAATTTATATTTTATATTTTATATTTTATATTTTATATTTTATATTTTATATTTTATATTTTATATTTTATATTTTATATTTTATATTTTATATTTTATATTTTATATTTTATATTTTATATTTTATATTTTATATTTTATATTTTATATTTTATATTTTATATTTTATATTTTATATTTTATATTTTATATTTTATATTTTATATTTTATATTTTATATTTTATATTTTATATTTTATATTTTATATTTTATATTTTATATTTTATATTTTATATTTTATATTTTATATTTTATATTTTATATTTTATATTTTATATTTTATATTTTATATTTTATATTTTATATAAGCAAGCTCATATACCACCTTTAACTTTACCACTTAAACAAACAGCTCAGCAATCGAAAAATCTCTCAGCACCACACAGCTCAATGATTTCAATGAAGTGCCATACTTTAAATAATTAACCATAAACGTTTGCGTGTAAACTCTTAACAAGCATATACTTAACTGCTATATTATGGACATGTGTGGAAAAAGTTCTAGCTAACATATCTTAACTGATTTATCTCAAGTGAACGAGTGGACGCATGTCAAGTGGCAGCTGTTCGGTATGCAATGAGCGTTTGATTGTATAACAAAATTTATTATACAAAGGTTTTTATTTTTATTTTTAATGATCAAAGCTAAGAGTGTTTGTATTACTGCTATGCCATGCTTACAATTCATCATTTCTTCTACTAGCCAATAGATATACAAATACATACATACATTCATACACTTATAAGCAGATGCTTAATTACATACGTATATATCCAGAGCTCATTGGTTTGGTATTTGCAAGTCAAGGTTAACCAATACTAATTGTACGTACATACCTTTTGTGTATAGATATAAATGTACATTTATGTATTGGTATTCTTTTATAATTCTGCTTTAAGCTATGCAGCATTCCAAGCGGCACGCCAAATGCGCAGAAATATTTATTTGATCTGTTCATTTGTAAGAAGAAAAAAATTTAGAAATCATTGCCAACAACAAGTGTTATACAACAAAAAAAAGAAAAATTAAAACAACAAAAAAGAATATTAAAAAAAAAAAAATTAAAAAAAAATTCTTAAAGCGCTTTAGCCGCATTAGAGTATATACAAACATATTTCTATCGAACAACAATTAATAATTTGCCACTTGAGTGAGCTTTTTCTACGCCTTAAATTTTTCATGGTTTGCCGGGGCGCATTTTTTTAATTTTTTAATTTTAATATTTTTATTTTGAATTTTTTTTTATCAAGTTGGATTCCGTTGCTTCTTCATATTTTTTTTAGAATCTGTTTTCGTTTTATCTTTATTTAAATACCAAAAATATTATTTTGCCATGACCTCAAAATGTGGATATTTTAAGACGATGTAGCAGGTTTTAGTAAATTAATTTTTTTTCTGTAAATATATATGTGGGTATTAAGGAACTGTTATTAAGATAATTTAAAATTTAACAAAAATCCTTTTTATTTAAATATAATTAAAAAATTTTAAAATTTTGAAGAAATAAAAGTTATATTCTGAAAAATATAGTTAATTTTGGCAAAAAATATATATATACATGTATATAAAGTAGATTTATAAAAATATTATAAATGCAATAAACAAAAAAATTTGTAAATAGATTTGTTTTAGTAATTTATAAATAATTAATAAAATAAAACAAGTTAAAATAAATAAAAAATAGTAAACAAAAATAAGTAAGCATTTTTTTTTCAATTTCCTTTTTATCTCATTTCATCTAAGTGCCAATTAAGCATCTACAAAATTACGGCGATACGCCAATTTTTTAGCCATGAAGTGTCATTTCAAGCACATGAGTACAATTATTTTTTTTGTGAGATGAGCTTTTAAAAATTTTAATGAGCATGACAGGCAACGCAGACAATGAAAAAGTGCCAAAAAAATTATATTTCTTTTATTAATAAAAATATAAAAAGATAAAAATCATGACTAAGGACTTTTTCTTAACAATTTTAAAATTAATTTTTTTTTGTTTTCGAATTTTTTATTTTTTTTTTTAATTTTATTGCTTTTGAAAATTGAAAATAATTTTTTGTATGTAGCTAAAATTTTTTTAATAATTTTTTAATTTCTTTATAATTATTTTAATAAATTCATAATTATTTTTTGTTCTTGCATTTTATAAAATTTGATATTCAAAATACGCCAAGTTGAAGTAAATCATTTTTCTCCTGAAATATGACACAAAGTAATTGAATTAGGATTATGTTATTAACAGAAAATTAATTTGAAAAAAAAAATCGTATGAAACAAAGATAACTCAAAAAAGATAACTAAAAAAAATAAATAATATTAGTCATCAAGTAATATTTGAGTCAAAAACTCATAAATATAAAGTACAAGTATATGTAATATAATTTTAAAATTTCCCTGCAACTTTTGCCGCCTCCAAATTTTAATAACATTAACCGCGGTTGGTTTGTTCAGGCGGCGCAGAGTCAAGCAACATTCAGCACTGCCGTCAAGCTTTGTCGCAATTCATTGATCTTTCGCTCTTTGCTTCTCATTGTGGTTATAACTAGTTATTTTTTATTTATTTTTCTACGTGTTTACTTTATTGTTGTTTTTAATAAATAAATAATGAATATTGGTTAATGATTGGATATTTTTTTTCAAATTACCACAAATATTCAATTTCCTAAAGTCTGTAATTTTGTTTTCCTTTTTTTACCTGAACTTCATTATGTATTTTGTAACTTTGTTCATACCTTGCTAATTCACAAAAAAACTCATTTTAGTGTTGAAAGTGAAAAGTGCGAATGGCAGAAATTTAGTCACGACACGGCTTAATGAGCAAAAATGTGTGGGTAAAATGTGAAAATTTTAAAAAATGGTTTAAAAAAAAAATAAAATCTCTTGTGCAAAAAACATTTACATATACCTATGTTTGGTAATTATACATTTTAGTGTGACTTATGCTAGTTCGCTTTGCGTGTGGCAGTAATAATACAAACAAATTTGAGACTATGTTGGATATTAGCTCTGCTAAACGAAAGACTTAAACGACGAACACGTTGTAATGATTATGCTTAATTACTGATAAGATAATTAAAAAAGAAAAGAAAAATAGATAGAAGTGAAACGAAAAATTTATATTTTGGAAATATACAAAAATTTGATGTAGAAATAATATAAATATCGAAAAATTTAGCTACAAAATTCCATATAAGCCTTATATTTATATAATATTAACAGAAAACTGGCAGAAAATTCTTTAAAATATTCCAAAACTTCTTTTTATCTTTCAAAACAAAATCAAAAAAGCTTTAAATTTATTCCAAGAAACCACAGTTTTGCAAACAAAACTCATTTCAGCCTTTTATTGCTTTGCCTTATATCTTTTCTTTGATTAACATCATTCATGCGTAACTTGCATTAATGATGAGTGGTCAGCCTAGTGAGCGGAAAGTTCATTCACACCATATTCGGCAAGTTATTAAAGAGCAAGAGATGTTTGGTGCGAAGAAGTTAAAAAGTAAATTAAATAAATTAAGGTGGCAGAATAAAAAAGAAGAAAATGCAATAAAAAAATAGAAATAAATTATAAGAAAAATCAAAATGAGGAAATATTCAGCAAACAAATAATGCATCATAGTTTAAATAAAAAATAGTGTAAAAATTAACGAAAACAAAATTTATATAAGAAAAATAAATTGAAAAAATAAATAAAATAAAATAAAATGATATGAACTAAAAAAATAAAATAAAATAACACAAATTAAAATAAAATAAAATAATAAAATAGAATAACATAAATAAAATAAAATAAATTAAAATAAAATAATATAAAATAAAATTTAGCAAAATAAAATGAAATAAAATAAAACAAAATAATATAAATTAAAATTTAGCAAAATAAAATAAAATGGAATAAAATAAAATATAAAATATATTAATTAAAATTAAAAAAAAAAATAAAATAATAAAATAAAATAAAAAAAATGAAATAAAATACATAAAATAAAATAAAACAAAATAAAATAAAATAAACTAAAATAAAATAAAATGAAATAACTTAAAAGACAACAAAATAAAATAATTTAAAATAAAATAAAAGGAGTTAAACAAATTAGAGTATTTAAAATAAAAAATAATAATATAAACTGAAAAAAATACAAAAAATTATATATTAGCTAAAATACTCAATTTAAATATTTTTTTTAAATAAACTTTGTTTTTTATAAATCAAAAATATCAAACACACTGCTGTGTACTTAAGAAATTAAAATACCAGCCAACATAAAAAATCATAAAAATTTAATTGCATTAAACTAGTTAGATGTTATAAATAAAAATATATATCTGTTTCTCATAACATTAAAATATTTATGACTAGTTTTTTGGAGGCTTTTTTTGTCAGCTGCGCCTTGCTCTTAATAAAAGCTTTGTGTATATGTTTGCGGCGTGAGAACTTTACTGCGCGCAATGCAATAAATACAGTTAAATCTAAATATATTTTAATGAAATTAAAGTCGCTCTAAAAAAGTTAATAAACTTAGATATTTTTTTTTTTATTTTATGGGTCAATTTTTATTATATTTTCATTTATTTAATTAACTATTGTTTTTAGTTTGTTCTTTTAGTATTTTCTTTTGGTTACCCTTTTTTAGCCTTTTTTGTGTTCATTTTGATTTCTTAAACTAATTAGCACTTGGGCTGTCATTTATAGTTTTTGCTTGCGGAAATCCTGATTTTTGCTTGCATAATATTTTCATATATATTTTATTTTATGCTTAGTTTATTTTATGCTAGTCAATCTTTGTCCTACATTCATAAACTGGTTTAAAGCTGTAATGTTAGTTATTTTAATATTATATATTCATAAACTTAGATATTCTGTTTAGTATTAGTATTTCTCAACAGTCAACGTCGGTATATTGTTTTTTGATGCTGAATTATTACTGAAAAAAGAGCTAAAAGAATTTCTAAATCTGTCATTCTTTTTTATTTATTTTACTTTCATAATTGTTTGACACATTTTCACAGCTTTGCCTAACTTGAATTAAAACGAATAAAATGAAAAATAGCAGCTAATTAATTAAGCTTAATACTCATTAAAATTCGAGAGAAAAAATTAAGAACAAACGACTTTCTTGCTTTTAAGATATAATAATGTATTTTGGTGGGTATCAATCTTCCTTTGATTTGAAGAAAGAATAAACAAAAATTATACAAATTATTTTGTGGCGAAGAAATAACTATGTATACTATTATATAAGCCAAGTCGGTAAAATTTAATCAATCAGCCACTTTTTGTTCATTGTTGTTATTTATTTAAAATGAAGAGGTAGAAAAATATTAATATTAAAAAATAATATTTAAATTAATTATATCTACAAAGTTTTCTTTGTAACCTCAGCCAGCAAAAGCTTTAATATTTATATAAATAAGATTATCAGAAGCAGAACATCAACCTCGAAATTTATGCGTAATTTTATACAGCCACTGAATATTACATACACTAATATTTATTGCAGCTTTCTCGGTCATTTCATTTTCGTCGTAATTAAAAACAAGTATATTATTATGAGCAACCAAATTCTTTTACTTGCATATTTTAAATATATTTTAAATGGGAAAAAGTTCAAACTTTTTCATAAGGAGGATATTTTACGCTTTGCTTTGCATTCTTTATTTTAATATTATGCAAAAGTATTTAAACTCCACACAAAAAACATAATAATATACATAAATTCTCTTTTTTATTTAATTATTAATTTACTTCGCAGCATTAGCAGATTCTTTCGAATATATTAACATTTTTAAGTATTCTTCTTCACACGCTCTTTCACTACTTTCCTCGCTGAAAGCTGGGTTAAGCTAACGCGTTGTAATTAATATTCGTTATTTTACGAAATATTTTTCCTTATTCACTTTAAAGTTAGTTCTTATGCTACTTTCTACATTTTAATTATTAATGTTCACGCTATTATATGCTTAATTTTTTGCTCATTAAAAATAGCTATAAAATAGCAAAAAAATATTAAAGAGAATTCTGTTTCATCTTTGCATTCTTTCCGTACTAAATCAATAGTGACTGTGAAAAATTAGTTGTCTTTCCCTTTAGTAAAGCTAGATGTTGCTCGACCATTTATTGACCTATATTTCTAAAAAATAATACTTGGGAGAAACCCATTTTTAATGAACATTTTTTAAATTCTGACTAAAAGAAAACAAAATAAAATAAAAATAAAGGAAATAAAATGAAATAAAATAAAATAAAGTAAAATCAAAAAAAATAAAATAATATAAAATGAAATAAAATTACATAAAATAAAATAAAACAAAATAAAATAAAATAAAATAAAATAAAATAAAATAAAACAAAATACAATAAAATAAAATAAAATAAAATAAAATAAAATAAAATAAAATAAAATAAAAATATAAAATAAAATTACATTAAATAAAATAAAATAAAAGGAAGTAAAATAAAATAAAACAAAATAAAATAAAAATAAAGGAAATAAAATGAAATAAAATAAAATAAAGTAAAATAAAATAAAATAAAATAAAATAAAAGGAAGTAAAATAAAATAAAACAAAATAAAATAAAATAAAATAAAATAAAATAAAATAAAATAAAATAAAATAAAATAAAATAAAATAAAAATATAAAATAAAATTACATTAAATAAAATAAAATAAAAGGAAGTAAAATAAAATAAAATAAAAAAAATAAAATAAAATAAAAATATAAAATAAAATTACATTAAATAAAATAACATAAAAGGAAGTAAAATAAAATAAAACAAAATAAAATAAAAATAAAGTAAAATAAAATAAAATAAAATAAAATAAAATAAAATAAAATAAAATAAAATAAAATAAAATGAAATAAAATAAAATAAAGTAAAATAAAATAAAATAAAATAAAATAAAATAAAATAAAATAAAAATAAAGGAAATAAAATGAAATAAAAAAAAAATAAAGTAAAATAAAATAAAATAAAATAAAAATAAAGGAAATAAAATGAAATAAAAAAAATAAAGTAAAATAAAATAAAATAAATAAAATGAAATAAAATAAAATAAAGTAAAATAAAATAAAATAGAATAAAATAAAATAAAATAATATAAAATAAAATGAAATAAAATAAAATAAAGTAAAATAAAATTAACTTAAATTAATCTAAATTAAAAAAAAAAATGAAAAACATAAAATTAAATAAAATAAATAAAATAAAATAAAATAAAATAAAATAAAATAAAATAAAATAAAATTAAATAAAATAAAATAAATTAAAATAGAATTAAATAAAATAAAATTACATAAATTAAAATAAAATGAAATAAAAATAATAAAATAAAATAAGATAAAATAAAATAAAAAAATAAAATAATTAAAATAAAATAATATAAATAAAATAATATAAATAAAATAAAATAAAATAAATAAAAAAATGAAATAAAATAAAATAAAATAAAATAAAATAAAATAAAATAAAATAAAATAAAATGGAATGAAATAAAATTGCCTAAGTTAAAATAAAGTAAATTTAATCAAAAACATTTAGAATGGGAGGTAAGCCCTCTTGATGGGAGTTGTCATTCCATTGAACATCTGCTTTAACCCACTAAACTTCTTTCCCACACCTTTTTTCGTATAAGAAAACCTTGAAATTTAATCTCCTAAAGGAAATTAAAAACCAATTAAGATGAGGTGAGCAAAGTGAGAGCAGTGCAGTTCCATTTTCACCATAACCTCATGACATATTAATTTCCCACTTATTTGACTGACTTTATTTCATTTTGAACATATTTTTCTTTTCATGTCTCATTAAGCATATCCACTTTCAATTTTACTCCCATGCCCTACTGAAAATGCCAAGTAATTTATTTTCATATTATTACACTCATTGCACAAATGAGGTGTGACAAATCAACACAAGTAAGCAAACACACCAATATGAGTGTAATACATACATATACCTATATATATTGTATGTACCTCAATCTTACTCTGCTATGTAATTTTTTCGTCTGGCAGTTATTACCTTTAACTTTTTCATATAGGTATGTGCAGACTGTAAACGCCTTTTTCTCTGAAGTTACTCTAAAATATACACACATATTTACACCTGTGTATTTATTTCTGTTTGCATAATAAAAAACATGTTTGCGGTCGTTAATTATAGTAAAGCATTATGAATATATGAGACTGTTGACGCTTAGGTGACATTTGAATAAGACAACTAATATGTGTATGTACATACATATACAGTTGGAGTAGTAAATTAATGAAAACTATAAAAATTATAATAACACAGTTGCAAAAGCTGGTCATTACGATTAGCGCGACGGTCGCTATGTAAAATGCAGTTATTAAGAACAAGGCTAACAGCCAACCAAGCAAGTGCTGACTGACGCTGCGTGGTTAATGAAAGAGTAAGTGAAACAATTTTAAGAAGTTAAATATACATATACTTACTTACGAGTATATGTATAGTGTAAATACATTACTCATAATATTCAAAGCTGAGGCAGTGATATAACGAAAGGAGTTTAATTGATTTAATTTGGCTTACCAACGCGGAAATTATTAAATTATATGAAATATTAATACAAATGATTATTTCATTATAAAAAGCAGTGATGTATGTATTTTCAAATTTATTTAAATAATTTTGTTGTACATTAAAAACGGTTTCCTTCAAAAACTACAGCCTCGTGCTGAGGCAGGGCGATATATAAAATTTAGTAAAAGGAAAAAATCACAAAAAAAAAGAAAAATGCAAAGATAGTAGAAAAAATGAATAGAAAAAAAATATTATAACACAAAATATTGCCAAACAAGCTAATGATTTAAAAAAATTTTGATGCAAAAATTAAAAACAAAACATAAACAAATGACAATAAAAAATAAAGCAAAATTTCCAAAAATATTTTTATCATTGTAAAAGTAATAAACGTAATATTTATTATTTATATAAAACTGTTCTAAAGAGCCAGTTACTAAATGTGCTCGAGACCAGAATGCAACTAATTAACAAGTCTACGCTAACTATTACAACTTTTATCATTTTCCAATAGGCCAATTATGCATCAGCTGCATACTAGTTCATTTTTACTTCACCACCGTGTATCTCACGCGCTACCTGTGTTCCCTGATAGTGCTATTTAGCGCCAATCTGACTATCTTTCTGGCAGGGCAGCGAAAAGGTATTATTCATTATCTATGAGTAGCCAAACGTATATAATACTTTGTTTGTACAGACAAAAAAATATTGAAATGGTTGATTTCTTTTATTAATATAAATATTGAAAAAAGAAAAAATGTTTTTAAATTATTGTTTATTATTAGTATGAATTCGGCAAGTATTAAGAATGTAATGAACCATTAAATTTATATAATATTATCTACTGGCAACACTGCTAGCAATATGAATACACAAATCTTCAAAAAAGTAGAAAACAAGCAAACCAAATTATTAAAAGTAAGCGATAAACACATACTTCTAACCATATTTGCACGTTACTTTTTATTGTGTTTTATTTTTATTTTTTTTATAGCTTTTTTCATACATTCAGCTATTGCGTACATCAATATTTATACGTAAAATTACAAAAAAATCAAAATAATCAAATAATAAAAATCCAAAGTTAAAGCTAATAATGAAAATTAAATTTTTGTATTTTTTTTAAATTGAAAAAAAGAAAAAAGTTCATGTATAACTAAAAAGAAAATAACCTACAGGATCATAACTAAAACTTAAAAAAAAAACTGCCTTTTCAAAGACAAAAATGAAATCATCTGTTTCAACCTTTAGCTACACTTTATATGCCAACAGCCTTCATTTTGCTATCTAAAATTATCTTTGCAATTATTGAATTGTTTTTCTTAGTTTGTCTCTGGTTTTTACTTTTTTTGTTTTTTATTTTTTTTCCTTTCATTTTTTCTTTAATTTTTTTCATACATTTTGTTGCATGTATGCAAAAGAATTCAGTGAAGTTTACGCGACAACTACTGATTACTAATGACTTGAAACCAATGCTACAACGTAGTTAAATACCCTGCAGGGAAAAGAGCTATAATGAAAAAGTTCCAAGTCTAAATTACTATTTGAAGATTTGATTTTTACTAGCCATAAAATAAAATTATGCATATATTTAAAGTACTAGTTTGTCATAAATTAGAATTCAATTGCCGAAATATACTGGTAAAATTCTTGTTACTGAGCTAATTTGTGCAAATTCTAGTTCATATAACTGGTATTTAACTAGTATGGTAACTAGTAGTTGGACAAATGGTATTTTGTAGAACATCGCAGTGTTAAAAACACATATTGCTAATTGAAGTTGAACTGATAGTTGATGCACAAATGCATCAGTTTAATATTATATGTGCATATACATATATAAATATTTGCGCTAAAGCGATTTTCGGTCTGGTAATTTATTTAACAACTGAAATTTTTCCCTACAGGGTACTTACTTCACTCCATTTCACTAAATACATTCTACATAGCACAGGTATGCGACTAGACATCTGTATACATTTTTATTGTAACAACAAATCAGCAACGACAGAAATATTTTTTTCCTACAATTACAATAATGGCAATATAACTCAGGACTAGAATGTTAAGTTATGCTTAACCCTTGTTTGTGCAAAGAGCATAGGGTTTAGAGGAAAAAAGTTTTATTCATTTGAAAAACTGTTTAAAAATAAAAAGAATTACAAGAATTTAAAAAAATATAAGAAATAAAATTATAAATGTAACAAAAGCATAACAAGCAAAAAAATATAAAAACCGTTTTAAAATTTATACAATAATTAAAAAATAAAAAGTTTAACAATAATACCACTAATTTCATACAAAAATATATTCCTCATGAAAAGTACATTTTACTTTTACTGACGTTAAAATATTTAATTGTAGCCAACAATTTTAGTAGGAATACTACGAAGTAAAAGACTGTTAACTTCAACTTTCAGAAAATGTTAATATATCTTAAATATTTTTTGTGAAAGTAAGCATTTTTTTTAAATATATGTTTTTCAATTGGATACCGTTTTTAATTAAAAATTTTCATACCTGTTCATTTTAGTCATAAATATATAATGTTGTAATGATTTTTTAAGAATATTTCATTCCACTTGATTTAATTTTGTCAATTATTATGTTTGAAGTTGAACTTTTTAAATTTGTTTATGCAAAGAAATACTATGGTCACAAGGGTTAAGCAACTTATTTAAATCCATGCTATAAAACGGACAGCAGGCAACTAAATACATGCCTCTTATGTAAATAAAAAACTTGTCAACTTATAAATAAAATAAACGAACCTTTGATAGTATCAAAAAGATCAGGCAAACACGTTTTTTGTGTCTACATAACTTTATAGAACTTTATTTAAGGATATATGCAATGAATTAATTACTTCTCCTTTTTTTAATATTTCTGTGAGTTTTTTTTAACTAAAGTTCTGTTGTCTGCAGCCAGTATTTATTTCAAAAATAAAGGTAGTAAATCAGAATCAATGGAAACAAGAAGAGAAGTCGAACTTTATGAGGATGCTAAGCGAAGCCGCCGTTTTTCAGTATATCAATCTTTCGAATTGAACCAAGGCAGCATCTTAACGATACATTTAATGTTAATCAAAAAATTTGAAATGTTCCGGTTAAAACATATAAAAATATTATCATTAAAGCAGTCATAAAAATAAATTTTATTACATTTTTACCCGAAACAACATGCTATTGTTAATGTTAAATCGTTAACAGGTAATGTTAAATGTTAAGATTGAAGTGGGCTGTTAATATAATAGCAATCAGCCATTTCCAGAATTAAAATTATTTTTTAAATTAATTAATAAAAAATAAGTTCACATATATATTTATAGTTTAGTTATTTATTTTCTGCTACTTTTGATTTATTTATTTAAATTTTTTATTCACATGTAAGCGTGACAGTCTTTTGCTTACATAAATGACATTTATCATAACAGCAGCATAACAGAAGTATGATCTCTGTTGCTTACCTTATAGAATTGAATCACATTTTATATGCACACATTTGATATTAAGTATGTAAACATATGTTTTAATGATCTTGAATATATTTCTTATTTATATATAAACAAATCTTAAGTATTTATCACCTTGGTCACTATTATTATAGTTTCCTACGCTTACATTTTTCAATTGTTTATTCGAATTTCAAATACAAACAGTGATGTATTTGTTTGGCTTAGGCCTATCAATCTTTTGTACTATGTGCATACATATGTAGTATGTATGTATGTAGTTGCTTACAATTCAATCGTAGAACTCTTTAGGTCGTGTCTTTCCCTCCATTTCATGCGCATAATTTATTTTATTTAAATATTTCTTGTGTATGCCATTTTCGGCTAATCTATGGTATGACAAGAATTTCAGAATTACAAAAAAATTTAAAAAGATAAATAAATAAATTTTTGTACAGAGGAAATAGCTGCAACTTTGTGTATGTGCAGTTTAAATCTATTAATCATGGCAAATTAAATCTTTTCGGAATTTCTGTTTGAAGAATAAATTTTTTCCCCACATTTTTATAGCATCCTCTTAGCTTTTTTCAATTCAAAATCTACTCAAAAAACGCTTGTACAAATCATTTATCATTCGTTTTAAGTTTTATTTAGCATTGATGAACGCCAATTAGGCTTAAAGCAATATTTCAAACAGTATCTACTTGTTGTAATACTAAAGATTATACTATAAAAAATTAAGTAGTAGTATTAAATCAAGGAAAGTGTAGAATTAATTTTAAAATGTTTATTTTTTATATTATTATTTATTTATTTTTATTAACTGTTTTCTTTTATTTAGCTAACTATATTTTATACTACCAATATACCATTTTTATGCATTAGCTTGTTGAGAAAATGTGTAGGAAAGGTCAGTGTTTGAAAATTGCAAATAAATATTAAGTGCGTTGGCTGTAAGTAACAAAAACTTCCGCATACATATTAATTAGCATAAATGTATGATAAATTATTACTTATTAGTTATTGATGAATGACAGTTAAAATTCGTATTAGCAACGGCAGTATGTGAGGAAAATTATTATAATTTTATTATGTAATAAAATATTTTCTTTGCTATGAAAAATACCACAACAGTGTTAATATTAAGTCGGAGAATGTTGAAATGATCACACCATAGAGTGGTCTGTGAAGCAGCCTAAACACTTTAACGATGTGGTCGCAACGTAGCTCCTTCATGGCACTGGAATAGTTGAGATGTGAAATTTTTAATAAATTTAATAATTCATTACATTAATCATTTTAGACAAATTTATACTAATAGAAAACCATAATTTAGAAACAATTGGAAATAATTTAAATTCATTTTCATAAAAATAATTAACCAATTCAAAATTTTTTTCGTACAAATAAAGTATAGTAGTAGTAGTATAGTAGTCATAATAATTTTGTAAAAATAATGGAAAAAAGTTAAAAAAACATGCTTTCGAAATTAAAATTTTTTATGACTTTTTTTATTAAAATATTGATTATTTTTAAGATCATTTTTATAAAAAAAATTGGAAAATTTTAAGATTTTTCGTTCTTAAAAGTTTGGTTTTGCCCTTTAACTCTTTTACACGTAAGAAGTATCCGATTTTTTGGTATTGAAAGATTATAAACAATTTCTTAATTTATTTTGAAAGAATATTTTCAAAAGTTAAGTATTTATTAATGTTTAAATTATGTAGATTCTTTCTGAAACTACTTTAAACTTTTTTTTGGGTAAAAGTAACTTATATTGTCAGCCAAAAACTAAATCAATAAAATTTTTGTAATTTATTTTAAGAGACTTTTTCTCAAAACGTAAATGATAAAAGAAAATATCGCAAAAAAATTTGCGATTATACACATATGTATATAGAAAAGTACATGCATAAATCCTGTGCGACAATTATGAGAGAAATATAAATTTTGAGAAATATATAAAAATATTTTTTTTTAACATTTAATTTATTTTCGAGAAAAAAATTGCAAGCATCAAAAGTAGGACAGTCATATATGGTAAAAGAATATATGTATTACATTTTATTTCAAAAAGCCAAAATTTAGTTTTTCCTTCAAATTCTGATATTCGTGAATTACTCTAACAAACTTTTAAATTTTTTTAATTAAAATTTTTTTATTCCTTTTACTTTACTTATTCAACTCCTCTTTTATGTAGTAATACAATCACAACACATTTCGTGTTTTCGATTTTTGTTCACACATTTTTATGGTTTGTTTCTTAAGTCATTCAAACAGTGCGGCCTCATTACTTGTTGAATGTCTTGTACCTATGTGTTGTTTGTGTGTAAAGTAGTTGCAATTGCTAAAATGTTTTGCGCAAAGCATGCAATTTGTTGTTATTTAGTGTTATTTGTTGTTTTGTGGTGTGTGATTTGTGATTTTCGGTTTTGATTATCTTTTGTTTTTTTGTCTTATTTATTTTTTTTTTGATTATTTTTATTATATTTTCGTTTATTTTTTTGTATATTTTTGTTTTATATTTTGTTAATAATATTGTTCTTTTTTATTATAATTATTGCTAACAGTAAATCTTATATCGCCAAATGTTTATAAACGTGAGAAATCTACAATTGCATATCTCAACGGCAGCTATGTGGTTGTTGTTTTTTGTGTAGTATTTTCCGCAATTTTTTATTCAAACTTTGTTTTAATTTTTTTGGGTACTAAGTATGTGGCCTTATATTTGGGAGTAAGAAAATATATTTTTTCCACTTTCACAATTTCAATAAATTAATATTTATACCTATATTTCTACTCAAGTTTTAGTCATTTCCAAATATATATTTAGGAACTTTGGTTCACACCATAAATCAATGTAATTTTTAAGCCGTCAACAACAATTAATGATATCCAAAATACTGTTCAAACACAAAGAATTAGCATCTAACGAATTTTGTTAAAAAAAAAAAATAAAATATAATAAAATTCACGCAAGAACTTACACGAAATAAATATAATTTACAAATTCAAATTAGAGGAGAGAACAAAGTTGCAAAAAAATAGTAAAATTGCATAAACACACTTGCGCGTCACATAAATCAAAAACCAGTCACGTTTCGATAGTCTGTATAGCGCATGCGCCGCCGCATTTTCATGCCAATCAGGCGGCCAAGCAAGAGTGGTTTGCTTATTTTTTCAATTATACTTTTCATTTTCATGGCAAAAATAATTTTTTTCAAGCATAAATTCTAACTTGCACAAGCAGACATACGAACATTTTGCGTATATGCCAAATTTTGATATTCTTACAACTGGTTTAGCAACTATGGGCGCATAATGAAAAAGAAAAATAATAAAAAAAAAAAAAAAAATAGTTGTGCTTAGCGTGGCTATAAAAAAGTTGTAATGGGTGTGGATGCATATTTTGTTTTTGTTTTTGTGGCAAAAGCCGCATAAAATTCGGGAGAAGGAAAAGTACTTTATTTAAGTAGCCATTAAATGCAATTTCACTTTCGATTGGCGTTCTTTTTCGTACTAATTGACCTTAAAATCTCACTTTCTCGTTAATTTATATAGAAAATTAAGAAAAAGGAAAAAATAGTAATAATAAAAAAATAATAATAAAGCCAGAGTGTAAAACTTGATCACTTGCAGAGTACACGTACATATGTATGTCAGAGCACGAAAGACTTAAGCGACGAACACGATTGCTTGAGTGTGGCTTTAGAGCAATATATTTACTTTAATTCTACTTTTTTCAAATTTAGTACAAGTAAAAATAATGCCTTTAATTTTTAATTGAAATTTCCTTGTGTTAATCAATTTCTTTAATTATACGTACGCTCTTATCTTATATCTTCATTTTACTTCAAATTTGACAGTTCTCGTACCTCGAGCACTATAAGTAGACAAAATTAGCTAAACATTTTATTTAGCAAAGCAATAAGTGCTCGAAAATCTACGACTTGATAGTATTCGTCTGCTTTTTTTTGAATTCATTTGTTTTTATTCAATTCTTATTCAGTTTTTTGTTTATGACTATATTTTCTTATTTATTTGTTAATTTTTTATTTATTTATTTTTTACTAATTTTATTTACTTATATCTATATCTTATTATTTCTCTTTTTCTTTTTAATTTTATTTTGTTTAAGCTAATTTTTTTCACATTTTTCCCTCAAGACTAGCAATCGACCTTGAAATTATTTGCTTCGCCGATATAATAAAAGAGGTCAAAGCATAAATGTTGTTCATCACTTATATACTCGTATATTGGTTTTAATATCATTGAAATTCTATTATTGCTATTTGAAGTGCCGAATGGAAAGCAAAAAATGTGTTTGGTTTATCGCTCTAACGTAATCTTGACTGTCTACTACTCGACGATGCCACGCAGCTGTGCTATAAATGCTTGTAGTACTAGAGAATATGTGTATGTATATCACAGTTAATACTGAAAATTCGTAGACAAATACCATACAGTACGTGGTTGCTGGCCACTAGTACTTTGCCAGTGGAACGTCAATTAATTACTTAACAGATTTACTAAGTGACTTTGAATGTCTTCATTTATTCCTGCTAAGTGTTAAAAATAGCTTTTTACTTCGAAGGAAGACAACGGCGATTGAATTGAAGATTTCATGATTTTATTTCAATTATACAAATTTAATTATTTTTAAGAAAACCTTGCTGAACTGACCACGTACGAAGTTAGTTAGTTAGATACTAGTAGGTAGGAATGGTTGTCGATATGTAGGCGAAAGCACACTTAAGGCAAAATAGGCACATTGGGAAGACGTGAAAAATTCGCTTTGATTCTATGGATAATTTTTTTATCTATTTCTACAGCCAAATGAATTTAATTCCAATATGTTTAACAGCTCCCCTGGCAGTAAAGTTCTAAGTACCGAACACACTACAATGATCTGATTCCTTGAATGAAATTTCCAATGAAGCGCTACAATAAATTAGATAATTTATGCAGTTTCACATTTAATTAAAATTATTTTTTGATCACTATAAAGCTTGAATATTAGTTTGACATTTTTGGATTCATGATTTTCACTTTACATTATTATACATTTTACTGATTAAATTAAAAATTAAAGAAACGCATATCTTTAAAAATAATAAAACTCAATTCTTTCATTTCCATTTTCTTTACAGCTGAACAAACAATGGGTCAATTGGTGACATCAATTATCAATCGAAAGCGGAAAATTGTGATAATTAACGAAAGTAAAAATATTGAAAAGTAAACAAAATAATAAAAAGAGGTGATGAATTTACATAACAATAAGAAGAGAGGAATGTAAAACTAAAGAATAATAAAGTGAGAGTGAATATTTTTTCTTACTAAAAGAGGAATCAACATACACACAGTACTCTAGACGTAAACTAAAAATTCTCTCTGCAATGTTAAAAGTGGTTGTCACAAATATAATACTATGCAGACATACTCATGCATACATATAATAACCAGATATCTGCCATTCGGTTAATAGACTCACAAAATTTTTCTCTATAAGTTGCATGTACACCACGGTTGCGAGAGATCAACGAATATAGCCGATCAAATACATAGAGCGGAAAACTCGAAAAACCAAAAGCAAAAATAAAAAAATCTGAAGAAGTAAATGTACTATGCAACTGTGGTAAGCAACATTAGAGACATCATTAAAAAACGAAAACACAGAAAATCAACTAATATGCGTGGGAAACAAAATTGAAACCACAAAAAATATAAAAAAGTGTACTAAATTGTTGCAAAAGAAACAGAAAGATAAAGCAAAACCACTGAAATAGGTAATAAATATAATAACAAATAAGCATATATAAAAATAGAAGAAGAAATAAAATAAAATAAAACAAAATAAAATCAAATAAAATAAAAAAAAAAACGAAAATATAAAAAATAAAATAAAATAAATCAAAATAAAATAAAATAAGGAAAAAATAAGAAACAACAAATAAAATAAACCAAAATAAAATACAACAAAATAATATAAAATATACAAAAATTAAATAAAAGAAAATAAATATGAAATAAAATAAAGAAATAAAATTAAATTAAATTAAGCAAAATTAAATCAAATAAAAAAAAATAAAACAAAAAAAAATAAAACGAAAATATAAAACATAAAATAAAACGAAAATACAAAAAATAAAACAAATCAAAACAAAATAAATATAAATTAAAAAAAAATAAAATAAACAAATGAAATATAAAATTAAATAAAAAAATAAAATAAAACAAAATAAATTGAAATAAAACAAAAAATTAAAAATTAACTAAAATAGATCCAAATAAAATAAAATAAAACAAAATAAATATAAAATATAATATATAAAAAAATAAAACAGAACGAAAATATAAAAAATTAAATAAATTAAATCAAAATAAAATAAAAGAAAAATAAGATAAAACAAATAAAAAAATAAATATAAAATAAAATAAAATTTAATTAAAAAAAAGAAAACAAAATAAAACGAAAATATAGAAAAAAATAAAATAAAGAAATAAGATACAACAAATAAATATAAAAATAAATTAATTAAATTAAAATATAAATATATATAACATAAAATAAATCACAAGTCAAATGAAAGAATATAGAAAAATGCCTCAAATTATATACAGTATGTATGTTGCGTAAATTTACGTCTAGCGAGTCAGTAGTGTCAGAACACCACTTACAAGCAAAGAACAAAAATAAGTTCGAAGAGTAATCTCAAATTCCCAACTCATTGCAACAAAGTGGAGTTATGAAAACCAACAACAAGTACTAGTCTTAACTTGCAGCCAGCGATGACTAAGCAATACCACCACCACACCAATAGCAACAACAAAAATATATATGCAAGTAGAGCAACATGTTATTTGCCGACAACTTGTGAATTTAGTAGCAACAATGCCGACAAATGTTGAAAGACGAGTGATTAAAATGTCACTTGAAGTTGAGCAGCTTAATGGGCTAAAGAAGCGATAAAAAGTAAATAGGACAAAAAACTTAATAACATAAATTCAGTTAAAAGTAGTGGAAACCTGAAAGCGAAGAAGAAAAAAATTAATAAAATTCTTTAGAGCTTTTGAAGAACTTAGAAAGCGCGCACAACAACAATTGAAAGTTGTGGTATAACAAAAACAAAACGAGTAAAAAATGATGCCACATCAAATCATGCGCACAGCGGCATGCAACAACGACAACAATATGTACTTTCCATTACATTTACAAAGAATTAAAGTAATAAATTAACAATGACAATCACTTCATTCACATCTCGAAGACATCACTCAGTCACAAACCTCAACGCCGCAAGTATAACGCAACCACATACCCAAGTAGAATCTATACAATGTTTTTCCAACAACTTTTTGCAGCCGCAAATGAATGAATGACTGAACGAGCGAATGAGGATTGCAATAAAATAACAATAACAAAACAACAGCGTAAAAGAAAAAAATTGAAATGACAACTGCAACAATAACAATAAATTGTAGAACAACAGTGAAATTGTGTGGAGTATGTATAAAAAATCTCTCAGTCCCATTGAAATGTCAAGAGAGCAGATTGCTTCTGCTGAGATGCTGAGCGAATTGGACAAGTTGTATTGACATGCAGCGGCCAAACAGACAGTTAGACAGTCGGTTTCAGTTCAATAGTCATTGTATAACGGTCCGTAGTGTTGTACTCGTACATACATATGCTTTTCCCGTATATTTAGCTGGAAGCGAAGAAAGTTTACGGCGGGTGTGGTGAATAAGTGAAAATAAGTTTTATATAAAATAAAGAAAGAGTCATATAAATAAGAAGAAGAAGAAAATAAAAACAACATATAATGAAATGAAACTAAATGAACTGTGAGAAGGTAGAAATAAAGTATGTTAAGTGAAACGAAATGGAAAGTACGTAAAGGGTGCTGGTAGATAACTAGTTTATAAACTCAAAGAAAACCTTAAAAGGTAGGCAATGAAATTTTAAAGTGGTTTCCTCATTCTCTAAATCAATATCCGTTGGATGCTTACAAAGAAAAGAGTTCAAACGAAAGCTGATGATTATTATGTTTGAAACAAAAATTGATTCATAGCCAAGTAGCTGCATGGCTGCTCTTATAACTATTCCATAGCGCTTTAATTATTGATTTACAACATTAGTTGATAAAGTATGAATTAAAAACTTATAAGACTTTACTTAATAGAGAGACAAGAAAAAAAATTCCAAAAACCAGATGTTTCACCCAACAGTTACTTAGTTTGTATAAAAAGCTATATCCGCCTATGACTTTCTTTTGTTGACGAAGCGATAAAGTCATCCTTTCGAAAGTCAAACAAGGCTTAATCTTTTTTATCGCTCAACTCCGACCAAGTGCGATGCTTTGGTCCATCACTTGGAATTACCCAAATTAATTACATCGATAAAAATGCCCGAAAAATTAAGCAAATTAAAGAGTAAAATTTTTCAACATAAAAGCAACGATAATCAGCTCCATAAAATTAGTAAAATTACACAACGCGAAAGGTACAACGAAAATTCCAAAGAAAAGTTCACCAAACCAACAAGTTTATTTTGCTTTTGCTTTGCGTTTTTTTTTCTTCTTATCAACATCATAAATCAAATATCGTTTAACATACTCGTATGCAAGAAAAAAAAACACAACTTCAATCAGTAAAAAAATGAAAGAAAATAAAAACAACACAACAACCCATTATCATAACGTTTATTGAACTCTACCACTGAACGCTGCAGTTTAACATTAAAAAATAAATAAATACAAGTCAAAAAATTACCGTCAAATTGGTAGTCACTCTTTTCTTTTTGTTTGCCCAGTTAAGGAAATAAAAGTCAAGCACGCTTAATGGCTGCGCCAAAGGTAGCGAGGTAGCCATTCGCAGTAACGAACAACAAACAACAAACAGCATCAGCAACAACTACAAAAACAATAAGCTGTAAGGAAAAAGAAATATACAACAGCAAGAAATGCCAAAGGCATAGTAGTGAGTTGTGAGCTTCCCAGAAAGGCCAACAGTCTGCAATGGATGCAGACGGAAATCACAGCAACAACTTTGGCGGAGAGTTTGGAGGCACGAGCGCGACTTTCGAAAGTGAAAAAAACATTACAAATGTATATATATTTATCAGCATATGAAAAACAAAAAACAAAAATAAAAGTGCTAAACAAAAAATGGGAACCTATATATATATGTATGTGCGTATGAAAAGCAGCTGAAAGTGAATTTTTGGGCGCCAAAGAGCCAATCAGTGGATTTTTTTTAAATATAATTTTTTCCTCAAATAATACTAAAAATATATACAAAAAGTAGCTAGAACATTTCTTTGAAGAAAAACATTAAAAATATTTATAATATAAATAAATTATATCTGTAAAATAAAAAACAACATATTTATTTTTTTATTATGGTGCACACGAATTTGTCGCAAATTTAAATTTAAATTTTAATTAATTTAATTTTTATTTTTATTGCTTTTTAAACATCCTAAATAACACTTTTCTTGCGTGTTGTTATAGTTAAATATTGCCAACAAAAATTGCAACAATAACAACAAAGAAACACTTTGCGGGTGAAAATAGCAAGAATGGAGTCCGAAGAAATAACCAAAATGGTTGATGGCGTTTATAAGGTAGGTGTGCGCATAATTTATATTTTATTTATATAAGATTAAAAAGTTAAATTTTTTTTTACATTTTTCGAAACACATTTGAGTTCATTTTACATTGCAGCATATTTAATTAACTAACTACGAGAGTGATTCATTATTTTTACTCCAACTTTTATTCAATTACAAAAATAGAAAAACCAAATTTTTGGTAAAAAAGTTGTAATAATACAGTGATGAAAAATAGAAATAAGTTATTTTTGATAAAAAAGTTTTAAAAATATTTTTTACGCGTTGCGTGTTTTTGCAATTAATTTTACTAATATATTTTACTTCCCAAAAAAAAAAAAGATTATTTATTAACACATATATTTAAAAATTTTTTACATTAATATATCTCCCTTAATTTTCCCTCATAACATTTTTTTCTAATATTATAATATATTATTTTTTGTGCCAATATCTATTAATCAGCCTACAAATATATTTATATGTATTGTATGCATATATGAATTTACAAATTATTTATTTGCCAACATACTTCTCCTGCCTCTCTACATTTTTCCCTAACTTCTCAATGACAAACTACCGATTGTCACTTTTATTGCCGCATGCGGCTTGTTTATTTCGGCTTTTCACTTTTATCTTCACCTTGTTTTGGGTGGAAACGAAAATAATTGGCAATTGTTCGAATATTGCAGGATGTTTTTAAATGATTTTCTGCCACCGCATGTTAGTGAAAGTTGATGGTTGGCTGACTATTAAGTGTAAATACACCAAAAAAAAAAACAAATAATAATAAATAAACAAAATAAAAATCGCGTGTCTTGTGGGTAAATAAATGGCTTGACAAAATAAATTTTGAGACATTAAAATAGCAACAATTTTTTTTATTAAATAAAAATTTGAATGATGAAAATTTATTTATCACAAAATTAAAAGAAAAACATGTTTATTACAAAGAAATCAAAGAAATATGAAATAGTTCAAATTAAAATTGCTTAACAAAATAAATTAGAAGTTGCTAAAATAACAAGAAAACTATGTTTTTTTTGTAAAAAATAAAATTTTTATTTAACGCAAAAAATAGAATAATGTTGCTAATCGAAAAATTAAAAATCACTAAACAATGTTCAAAGTTTTTTAAGTTGAATTTTGTTCAAATTATTTTCGATAAAGGTGAGAAATAATTTATTGAAATAAAAAACAAATATGTTAAAAAACACTTGTTTAATATTACTTTGTTGTAAATAGAAAAAATATTTTTATATTAAAATTAAATATATATTGTTTTTGAATAAATAAAAAATGATTTTTAATAATAATATTTTGTGGCAAATCTTTTTCAAAAAATCAAATATTTTTTAAATATCAATATTTAATAAGAAAGTTAATTACTTATTTATGATTTTCTTTAATGAAAAGTTTGAATTAAATTTTGTTCAAATTATTTTTCATAAAAGTAAAACACTAAAACAGCCAAAAAATGTTTATAAACAAACTAAAATCTTAGTTGATTAATATTATAATTTATAGCAAAAAAAGCATTTTGCTAACAAAAAAAGAAAAAAATTGCAAAACTAAGTTAAAAATTTATTAAAAAAATAAATCAATAAAATAAACTAATTAAATATTGGACAAAATGAATCCGTTGATACCAAAATGACATAAAATATATTTTTGCGTATAAATGAATGAATATTAATTTATCTATTTATTATTAATTAATAAAAAGTGGCTATCAAAAAAATCAAAAAAGAAAACATAGACGCTCAAAAATTTAACAAAAAAATAACATCAATTGAAAATGAAATTAAACGGGATTTTTTAGTGTAAAAATTAAACATAATTTTCTCATAGTATTTTTCATATAAATGAGCCATTGAAAATTATACAAATTTTACTAATTAAATCTAAAAAATATTTATTATTTTTTTTTTTTGGAATACTCAGTTAAAAAAATTCAAATCCTTAAATTAGCGCCAAAAAAACCCACAACGCATTTGAAAATCATCATAAATGCTGCCTTGCCGATTAGTGCCGCCCGTAACGGCTGCAGTGTCATCACTAACACATCAAGTCAAAATTTTTATGTATACTTAAATTTTTTTTTTCAAAACCATAAAATACGCTATAGCAGTAATGCTCATATTTGCAATAATGCAAAATTTATATAATAATATCTTCAACAGCTAAAGACTCTTCTTCACTAACGCTAACGCTTTATAGCTATTTCGCTATTATTATTTCCATTTCTTTGTTTGAATCTTCATTTTGCCTCTTCACTTGGTGATTATGCAACGATTTAGAGTGTGTTGTTTGTATGTTTAGCGCGACTGCTCAACACCCAAATGCAAAATGCTGACTAGCTAGTGCATTTTTTATTTTATTTTTTCTGATGTTGGCAACACTGGTTTTATCATTTTGAGAGTTGTTGCATTTCGATACAGGTCGGGGGAAAAAGTAAAAAATTCGAAATGCAACCTGTCACGAATTATAAGCATAAAAGTGCATGAAATTTGTGGCAGTTATTTTCGTTAGCAGCCACATTGCCACCAGCGTTGCCTTTTTTCCCGCCGCTGGCTTGACCTAAACAGCTTGTTTATGGTTTCGGGCGGCAGCATCATATTGCGGAAATCTTTTCACTGGAATTTTTGTACTTTGGTAGCGACAACTTTTTCTTTTGCCAACTGAAAGTCTTAAGGCGATACATGACGCTGGTGTTGTTGTTGTGATTACAACTAGTCAAAACTAATGTGGCAAGTTGCTTGTACTATACATGCAAGTTGAGTGTGAGGATGTTGCAAGCTGAAAGGAGTTGTACGTATGCGTTGCAGCGAGTTGCATAAATAAATTTAAAATTATATATATATATATATATGTATATATATATATTATATATATACCTAAGTATTTCGTTAATTTCTTATTTCCCATTACTCATTTCATTAAGTCTGGTGTAAGTCTCTAAGTCTGATTATGGCAGTTTTAATAGCAGTTGTTGTTGTTATTTTATAATTGAAATTGCATCAATTTGGCAAAATTGCGTGAATTTATTTTACATAATTTATTGTTATTGCTTTGCTGGTTTGTTCAGCAGCAAATGACTGCTCTTACGTACATAGATATATGTATATACTCGTACATAGATAGTTAGCGAGGATAAAAACTAAATACGAGCATGAGACTCAGGAAATGAATGCAAATGATGTGCAGACTTTATAGAGTAAGTGCGTGTGTGAGTATGTGTATGTGTGTAGTTAATTGACAGCTGTGAGCAAAAAGAGACAGCATTCGGCCTCACTTCCCTCATTGAACCTAATTTGCATGATAATTAGTAAAGAAAAAAATTGATTAACAAAAAAAATTAAAAAAAAAAATTATATAAAGATATTATTAATCATACGAGTGTGTATATACATATAACATATTTTTAATTTATAATTATTTAATAACACACTAAAATAACTAATAACTGAAATTATTTTATTTGTTATAACTCGCAAATTAATTTGATTTTGAAGAAAAAAAGTACTAAAAATAAAAAAAAAAAATATTGAATATTTTTCATCTTCTGTATATTTGCATTAATACATATGACAACTTAATTTGCTTATAAATTATGCACTCCTTTGTTTTTATTATATTTATTTCTGAGCTCGTAAATCACATGGATTTGATTTTTTGATTATTTTTTCTAATTTTGGTCTCATAATTTTCTCTTAAACGTGGCCGCATTTGTTTTATCAGCAAAAATAGTGGCAGACAAATTAATATTAAATTGCACATTAAAATAAATTTATTAAAAAAATGCGCATAATTTATTTCTTCTCTTTATAATTACTCAAAAAAAAAGCCGCATTTGATTAACAGCAAATTATGGTGGCTAAAAATTTGTCTGCAATATCTACATTGGATATCTTCAAATATGCATAACCGGTTACTTACTGGCAAAATTTTATATACTTATGTACTGTTATAAACATAGAGCAAAAATAATAATTATTTTTAAATTTATAAGGAAAAAAGCTTTTAAAAAAGTAAACCACGGAAAAACTATAAACCAAAAAAAAAAAAATTATTAATAGGTAGAGAATAGTAAAAAGTAGTCCATTTTTAAATTAAATAGAATTATCTGATTTATATCAAATACGCACCGTTTTATTCGATAACATTTTGGCATTTTCAAGAATAATATCGATATGCTTCCTTCACAGAAAACCTTGCCCCTAAAAGCAAAAAATTGTGACAATCAATTTTCGCACGCTTTTCTTGAGGCTAATTCTTCACCATCCAAATCGTTCTCCATAGATAGGTAATCACTTGGAATCACTTGCGAGATTCCGACTGTAAGTTAGATGCATAACAACTTTCCAACTAAGGTCTCGCAGCTGCTGGGGAGTCACTACCAATTATTGAGGTCTAGCGTTGTTCTGACGAAACATAATTTCTCTCCTGTTGGCCAAAGCTGGGGATTTTCGGGGTTTGCTTTATTCAGACTGTACAATTGCTGACAGCAGCTGAGAGTGGATGATTCTTGGCCAATCTCACCAAACACTTACAACAAAATCTTCCTGGCAGTCAATATTGGCTTCGGGACAATTTCTGCCGGCTCACTGTTTGTTTAACCACTGTCCAATCGAAACAATGATTGCATGACGGTCAGATTCGATGTTTCAGATCACTTAAATCATCTAGACCAAAAACTATTTATATTATTTTCGTATAATATTGGTCATGTTTTTCTAAAATTTTTACGATTTTCATAGAAAAATATTAGTGTAATTAGAAAAAAAAAAAAATTCCCCAAAAAATTTATCGTTCTCATTTATTATGGCTGCTTTAGCTAGCTTCGTGCTTATGACATTTTCACAGCAATGTAAGTGATATCCGAAAATGACACGTGAGATCTGACTGATTAAAAATTTGGCAAAAAACATGGGCTTGACTCATTTACGTAAACCCAAAAACGGGAAGGAAAAAAGAAGTGAATACAAAAAAGGTGTTTCTCACTCAAATAACTCGTAAGGAAAAAAATGCTAATGCGCAACAGTTTCCGTTATAATATGTTGCACAATTAATGAAATGAAATTTAGGTTTTTTTCCACGTGTGTATTGATATGTATATAGAGATATATTATATGTAGAGTTACACACTTGTAAAAATAAGTAAGCGTGTTGATGCGTAGTGCTGATTACTATATGCCTGAATCGCGTGTTAAGTGAGTAGAAGGAGGTAAAAAAAAACTCTTGTAAATATATTTTTATGTTATGTATGTACATATGTGTGCTTAGTACTAATTATAGAAGCTTTTAGTATATTGTGGTCTCATACCTACATGGAATACTGACCAACCTCAACCCAAACAAAAAAAAAAAAATATAAAAAAATAAAATAAAAAACTTAAAAAAGACTACAAAGTAGAATATTGAAAAGGAAATGTAATAAGAATGCCAATTCGGTCACGCTAAAAAACACAAACTGGGTTGAATAGGAAAACCCAAAAAAATAAAAAAAAAAAATCTTGTTGAACGAGGCGAGAGCCAAAGCGGCATGAAGACAGCAACTGACTTGCAGTGAATGTGTTTCGTATTGCAGTAAAAGCAGTTAAGGGAAGACCTAGCAATGCTTGAATTGAAAGCAAGCGGAACAATCCTCACTGTGCCAGAAATGCATTTAGTTATTATGCATATGTGCCGCACCAAGCCCAGCTACAAAAACAACAAAAAATATGCAAAATAAACAGACAAGTGACCAACTAAGCTGACAGCCAAAACCAGAGGAAGGCAGAAAATAATGCTATGAACTCACTGAGGTGGGAGAAGTAGTGGTAGTAGTCGAATCTCTCTCACTCTCGCCACCTCCCCTGCTGTTATGTGCGCAAGTTTAGGCGAAAGCACTAAAAGCCAAGACAAACTGTTGTTCTGTTAAGCATTTGAAGTGAGCAAAAATGAAACTGAAAAGGAAAAAAAGTATATGAGTTGCCAACTAACTGTTAGGGAGGCATTTGTGGCACGCATGCATATCGACTTCTTACAACAAGCGTGTGTGTGTGTGCGTGAACTTTTGGTAGGAATGGCATTTCAAAGGTTTCTTGGTCAAAGAACTCTTAACTAACTTTGCACATTTTTATTTTCCTTTGACTGACTCTGCTGGAGGTTGTACTGTGCAGTTGAGCTGGGGAGTGCTGCGCGATAGCTTAGCGCACCTGTGTGCTTTGCCACATGTTGAGTGTGTCAAGTGTTTTTTTTTTTTGTGCAGAAGAAAACTGTGCTTGCCTCTTTTTATAATATTACTTTTTTATGTGTTTGTGTTGATGTTTTTTATGCATTTTTTGCGGTTTCTGCGAACAGAAATTATTTCCTTCTGTTTATTCTTGTATTCGCCTGCGGCTAGCATTGTCAATGCTTGACTTTTTTTACTAGCTCCTTCTCACTCACTATTCGTTAGCTGTCAAGCACCCGCAGCTGGTTAATGTGACGTTGATGTGTTTGTTGTTATGCTGAATGGTATTTTTATGGGCGTATATGGCCTGCGGCATACCACAGGTACGCGGGTAAAATAAATAAATTAAATAAAAATAAAACGAAATGAAATAAAACAAAATAAAAATAAAATAATATAAAATAAAATAAAATAAAATGAAATAAAGTAAAAAAAAAAAAAATAAAATAAAATAAAATAATATAAAATAAAATAAAATAAAATAATATAAAATAAAATAAAATAAAATAAAATAAAATAAAATAAAATAAAATAAAATAAAATAAAATAAAATAAAATAAAATAAAATAAAATAAAATAAAATAAAATAAAATAAAATAAAATAAAATAAAATAAAATAAAATAAAATAAAATAAAATAAAATAAAATAAAATAAAATAAAATAAAATAAAATAAAATAAAATAAAATAAAATAAAATAAAATAAAATAAAATAAAATAAAATAAAATAAAATAAAATAAAATAAAATAAAATAAAATAAAATAAAATAAAATAAAATAAAATAAAATAAAATAAAATAAAATAAAATAAAATAAAATAAAGTAAAATAAAATAAAATAAAATAAAATAAAATAAAATAAAATAAAATAAAATGAAATAAAATAAAATAAAATAAAATAAAATAAAATAAAATAAAATAAAATAAAATAAAATAAAATAAAATAAAATAAAATAAAATAAAATAAAATAAAATAAAATAAAATAAAATAAAATAAAATAAAATAAAATAAAATAAAATAAAATAAAATAAAATAAAATAAAATAAAATAAAATAAAATAAAATAAAATAAAATAAAATAAAATAAAATAAAATAAAATAAAATAAAATAAAATAAAATAAAATAAAATAAAATAAAATAAAATAAAATAAAATAAAATAAAAGACAATACAATAAATTAAAATAAAATCAAATACAATACAATAAAATAAAATAAAATAAATAAAATAAAATAAAATAAAATAAAATAAAATAAAATAAAATAAAATAAAATAAAATAAAATAAAATAAAATAAAATAAAATAAAATAAAATAAAATAAAATAAAATAAAATAAAATAAAATAAAATAAAATAAAATAAAATTAAATAAAATTAAATTAAATTAAATAATACAAAACAAAAAAAAATAAAATGAAACTAGGAAAATTACAATAGAAAAAATAAATGAAACTAAATGAAATAAAATAAAATGAGGAGTTGTATAAAATGACAAATTTAACAGAATTGTAAATATAGCCCCAACATTTGTATATGTTTTGTATACATATGCACATGCATTCATGTACACGTGTATAAATTTTTTTCATTCCGTACCTAAATATTTATTATTCAACCGAATTTGGGCAATTTAAGTTTTATTGTTTTACTTTGTACTTCTCTTACAGTCAGCTAATATTTTATGACTCTTGCCGACCGCATTTTCTGTGTCAATCCGCTCTAGAATAAGGCTAAAAAAAGCAGGGACTGTTAAAAACTGCACATTTATGGCGAATGGACTGTGGAAGCAGGTGTAAAGTGAATAAGAAAAAAAAGAACAAAGAAACATTTTTTATTTCCACTTGCATGCTGCCGCCAAGAATGAAGTAATTTGAAATGCATAAAAGGGTTTCCCTACACTACAACTGCATAAACAACTTTGTGGTTGTATGAATGTATGTAATGTATGCTTGTATATACATATGAGTAAAAAGAACTACATATATGCTATTTCACAAATTATACACTGTTGTTTACTTGAAAACCTTCTCACTATATTTTTGCACATTTTTCCATTTTTTTTTGCATTCACTTTGCATTTTTTGTTTGTCTTCTTAGTTTAGCGGTCCGTACAAGTGGCTTTTCTCTGCTTAAATTGAGTTCTTGCTGGTTGTTTGTTTGTAGTTGGTTGTTTGTATGTTTATTAGTATTTAGTCTAGCGCTTTTAGGTCTATGTGGTTTTAACCTAAATTTTATGGCACAAATTTGTGTTGCTTAAAATGAAGTTAATATGTGATAAAGTGGGTATTTATGGCAAGTGTTGCAAATTGGTATCCTTGTTTCGGATGTAAAACCACAATTCGCGTTATTTAACTTCCGAAAAATTATAAATGTTCAAAAAATAAGTTTCATTTGAATAATAAATTCTTCATATTTTGTTGTATGTAAGCGAGTTTTGAAGTGAAATATTCACAATTTAAACAAAAACTGGAATCTCGGCAGCGAAAGAATGTGAACTTCTATCTGTTCTTGGCAAGCTTATCAGTTGCGCAAATTCTAGCATTGAGCATAAAAATAAACAGTTTTGGTCAAAATTCCAACGTTGCGCTACGTATTGATTTTTTAAATCTGTTTACTTATATATTTAATACACATATACTATTTTTAATAATTCAATTTTTTTTTTTTGGTATTTGATTTTTGCAAATTGCTTCATACCACGCAAAAATTATAATATAAGCGTGATTATTAACTAAATTGATCTTTAATTGCTAGAAAATTGCTTCGTTATTTATTTCCTTTGCACTCTATTTAATTCGCCAGTAAATCTCGTTTTCTGCATCACACCAATATTATGCCATTAGTTCAATTTAGCTAGCCTCAAATGCCATGAACAAATTTGCCATACTCGATATCAAAGCACACATATATGTATTTATATACTTACAAATCTATGTGTGCAAATAAATTTTTTTTGGCTTCATTTAGCTGCCAAGTTTTTTTTCGTTCAATATATAGTATATTGTATGTACATACATCCGAACAACTATTTTTTTCTAATTGGCATTCTTGCGTATAACAACAACACAAACAACTTGCAAAAGTAAATAAAAAAGTAGAAAAAAGCGCAACGCGACGGTTAACATTTTGGTAGGTGTGTCCCTGGCCTGTGTGCCGCCGTCGCCAATGCAATGTAGTCATTAGCTTAACAGGTTTGTTGCTTAAGTCTTTCGTTGCAAGGCAATATAGAGGCACAAGGTAAGTTGCGCTGCAATCAGTAAATTCCAAAGTGTATACTTTTAGATGTTAGAATAAAAGCGTTTAATAGAATTAGATGCACACAGACATGCATACATACATACACGTATATATAGACTATATATGAGAACATACTATTTGTGCACATATACATATGTAATTTCTTGAGGTTTTTAGTATTCATAACCAAGCTGCTGGCACAGTGTGACAGTTAAGGAAAGTGTGGCCCAGCACAGCCTGTCTTTCAGCGCAATAGAAATTTATTTTAAGTTTTCTTTTAACTACATGAAGCTTTTATTAATTTTTGTTCATACAACATATTTGAACTTAATAAAGTTTAATGAATTCCAAGTTTTTTCTATACCTTTCGGTAGCCAATGAAAGTGTTAGTTGAATTACACGCAATGCATTTGTTATGCACAAAATTCATTTATAAAACACATAAATTAAAAAAAAAACACACATATATGTATATGTGTGTGTGTGTAGTCGATAGCCGCGAGGCAAATTGTCCACTTAAGTTTTTTTCTTATTATTCAATGCAGATATATTTTCAACTAACTAAATGCAGATATTCATCGTTTAACCGGTTGTTCGTATGTCCATACATCTGCGTATACACCGATAAACAAATCATTGAGTTATGCTTATTCCTTGTTGTTCTTGTAATTGCGCAACTAATTATTGCTCGTGAATTATCTTGATTTAGTTTCAAATGAAAATTATGCACTTTCTGGCGCGTCATATCATTCTTGCTGTTGTTGTTGCTGTTGAGTGAGTGGAAAGTGTGTTTTGACTACGTTTCTCTTTGAAATCTTTGTTAAATAAAGAAAAATGTGGTAATGCAGCTAAGTTATGTTAGAAAATTATAAAACTATTAATCAGCACTTGTTGACAGCTTAGCTAATGGTTGTTAAACGTTCGAGAAATAGTGTAATTTTCAAATACTTGTGGTTTTTGTAATAATGTAACAGTATTTCACAAACGAAAGCACATTTTCATTTTTTTTTATTTTTTTAAATTTTGTTTCAATCTTTTTTTCTAATATGTGCAAATATAGTAAGATTTTTAGATTTTCTTCCAATTTTTAAAACTAGTGGCTATTTTTCCACCGCAATCTCTTCACAGAAGAACGAGAAAGCTCAAGCAGCACGATTGCACCATTGTTTTTCGGAAAGGTCGCCGGTGCACGGTTCAGATTACCAGACCATTGTCGTATTTCTCTGGTGTAGAATGAGAAAGTGGTGGACGCAAAGCTTACGAAAGTGGTTTCTGCGAGATAAGCCAAAAATTACTGACAACTAAAGCAAATGTTGACCCGTCTCACAGTAGCCATTTGCCGGCAATTCTTCATATGAGTCCATTAATGAGAATCTCCAAAATTGTGTGGGAAAGTTTTATATTACTGTCGCATGCGTCGACTTATACTGGTATATATAATTGGCACTTTGTAACCACTGAAGCGATTTTTGGTCGAGCTCCTCCACCGATTTGTGGTTTTGCGTCTTGATGTTTTTCCAACAAATGGAGGGACCTACAGTTTATACTAAGCCACTTCCGAACGACCGATGGATTCTCATGAGCAACATTTATTTCATGTCAGAAATACACTCAGAGGGGCTGACATTCCCTGTCGAGGGGCGATTGCAATTGGAAAATTTAGCTTAAAATTTTGTTTAAATTAATTTTCTATAACTTTTTGGATGTTAGCACGACCCAGGTGTCGACTTACCTTGCAAGAAAAATTATATCTGTCCGGCTCATAGCGTAATTGCTGGAAACTGCATTGCTTATAAAGTGGCATATATTCATATCTAATATCGCTCCGTTAATGCCCGTCCAAATACTTGAAGTCGATCAACTCACAATATGTGCTCTGCTTCTCAATATGTAAACCTTAAATCAGTTCAACGTCCACTGAGTTAGCACATCCAACTCTCCCAAGCACATAGTGAGAGTTCTGGTAGCGATTGATTTCAGGCAGCAGGTCTTGCCAATTTTTTGTTGTTTGGAGTAGGAGATGGAATCATAATCGCACTTTTTGCCCTGTCTTTGCGAGGTTAACACTATAAAAATAGCAACAGCTTATCATTAAAAATTATACTAAATGAAGAGTACTAGACTGCTTCAGAAAAACTTAGGTCGTCACATTGAACGTGTCTTATTTGCCTACGTGGATCCTTTCGTACTCAGCCATCTCAACCTTACATATCATAACTTCCGCCTCCGAAAGGCTTATGAATTTATATTAGACGCTTTCATTTTACGATATTCTCTGCCGAGAGGTAATTCCAATTAGAAAATTCTAGTTTTTAAATTATAGAATTTTTGGTTTTAGGGTGACCAAGGTTCAAGCCCACAATCCTCCGCCCACACCAACTGGGTGTGGTTGCTCCTAGTTATTCGCTTCAACTGCATTACTTTGTGGTCTTAAAATCATAGCATACTGAAAATATTAAATTTATTATTAAAAATACAATAACAATCCTATTCAAAGAGGATATTTTATAAAATTAAATCCTAAAATTGTGACATCAAAAAGTATTAATATTTTGTGGGTTAGTAAAAAAAATTGTGCGAATTCCTTTAAATTTGCTTTATAAATCAAATATTTTAGTTTGTTTTTTATTAAGTGAACCGAAAAAATTTTCCTCGCAATTTGTTGGCCTTCATTATAGACATTTATATGTATGTATATCAATTAAATATTTCCCAAAAACCCGCCTGCAACGATAACAATGCACCAATTTGTCGCAATTAAAATTTTACAAAATTTTCTCAACAACAAATAAAATATGCAGAAAAAAGGAGTACAAGATAATAAAACAAAATAATGTCAAAACAAAATTGCACTCAAATCTCATTGTCAATGTTACGCGCACACGCCGCGACGCCACTAAATTGCTTGCCTCTTCAATATAGGCGAATACACACATACCGCTTGTTGTCATACATCAAAATTAACAACAAACATACGAAATAATTGCAGGCTGACAAGTATTTTGTAATTAAATTTGTAAAAAATGACATCACACGCCGACGACGGACTGCGCAACAGAGACAGGTTAGGCGAGCAATATTTGAAAGAAACAAAGCAAGTAAGTGGAGAAGAAGCAGAAAAATTGCACTAAAGTAATAAAAACACAGGCAATAAAATATTTAATTTGATGACTGACAACAACAATTCGTTCAGTAAGCCAGCAATTGAATTGAAATTTTTGAAGGCAACCGAAAATGTAACAAGCAAACAAACACACAACAGCATGACAGCACGTAAAATGACACGCCAACAACGTGCCACATATGCAGCATTTAATGGAATGTTGGCGTTAATGTGGCAAAAGTGTAATAGCAATCGTAGTTTTATTTCGGTTGTAATTGTTTCGTGTTTGCAGAGCAATTGCTAATTTAATAGCTTTGGCCGAATTAAAAACATTTTAAATGTAATCAAATTTATGCATGTGTGTGTGTTTGGGGAAGGCAGCAGGCGGAAAACGAGGTGATAAATGATAAATTTTTGCGAGTGAGTGGCGACAATTTTCGCTAAAACAAATCGACCTAAATAAAATCGAATAAAATAAAATAAAATAAAATAAAATAACATAAAATAAAATAACATAAAATAAAATAAAATAAAATAAAATAAAATAAAATAAAATAAAATAAAATAAAATAAAATAAAATAAAATAAAATAAAATAAAATAAAATAAAATAAAATAAAATAAAATAAAATAAAATAAAATAAAATAAAATAAAATAAAATAAAATAAAATAAAATTAAATTAAATTAAATTAAATTAAATTAAATTAAATTAAATAAAATTAAGTAAAATAAAATAAAATAAAATAAAACAAAATAAAATAAAATAAAATAAAATAAAATAAAATAAAAAAAAATAAAATAAAATAAAATAAAATAAAATAAAATAAAATAAAAGAAAATAACATAAAATAAAATAAAATAAAACAAAATAAAATAAAATAAAATTAAATTAAATAAAATTAAATAAAATAAAATAAAATAAAATAAAATAAAATAAAATAAAATAAAATAAAATAAAATAAAATAAAATAAAATAAAATAAAATAAAATAAAATAAAATAAAATAAAATTAAATAAAATAAAATAAAATAAAATAACATAAAATAAAATAACATAAAATAAAATAAAATAAAATAAAATAAAATAAAATAAAATAAAATAAAATAAAATAAAATAAATTAAAATAAAATAAAATAAAGCGAAATGAAATGAAATAAAATAAAATAAAATAAAATAAAATAAAATAAAATAAAATAAAATAAAATAAAATAAACTAAAATAAAATAAAATAAAATGAAATAAAATAAAATAAAATAAAATAAAATAAAATAAAATAAAATAAAATAAAATAAAATAAAATAAAATAAAATTAAATAAAATAAAATAAAATAAAATAAAATAAAATAAAATAAAATTAAATTAAACAAAATAAAATTAAATTAAACAAAATAAAATTAAATAAAATATGCCAAAAATAAAATGAAATGAAGTAAAATAAAATGAAATAAAGTAAATAAAATAAAGCAAAGTGGAATAAAATGAAAAAAATTAAAAAAATAAAATAATATGATACAAAAAATAAAATAAAATAAAAAATAAAACAAAATAAAATAAACAAATAAAAATATACAGTAAAAAAAATAAAATTAAATTAAATTAAACTAATTCAAATAAAATATAACAGAAAAAAGTTTAAGAAAACGTAAAATAAAATAAACTTAAATGAAATAAAACACTAATTGAACAACTTTTTTTGTCTGTTTCCTCCAAAATGTATCTAATTGGTTTTAATTTAAGCTTTTAAAGTTACTTTGTTCAAAATGTCACTTAATTTAAGTGACTCCTCATCAAAGACATGTCATTCAGTAAAAATATCTCCAATCAAGCGCTAAAAATTTGAGTACATGCCACTCAATTGTCATAAGCAATTTGCAGTCATAAATCATTAGCATAAATAATAAATATATAAATATTAATTCAACGAGTCACACATTCCAGGAAAACGAATGAAAGAGTATCAATACAAAGGTAAATGAAACGAAGCTCATAAAAAAGAGCTTTGCTTAATTAGCCTGGTCACTGCGTATGCGCACTTGCTTATTTGTGGTTTAGACAATAGTTTAATTGTTTTTCAAAACTATTCGAGTACAGCTAGCAGCTTGTATATACATTCAGAGATATAGAGATGTAGTATGGCGTTTCCGCCTTTCAAATAAATACAAAAATGTGTGTGTAGTTTTTTTTCTCTCTACACCTACAAAGAAAAAGTAAAAATAAAATATTGAGGAATGTTGCAGACAAATTAAATAACACTTTTGTAAGCCGCAGCGAACAATGCCAGCATCTCAAGTGGCGGATATATGTTTTTAGAAAAAAATAATTAACACAAATGAATTTTATAGTTTTTGTTGTTGTTTGAAAAATTGCGTATTACAAATGGTCGAGTACAATACACTTTGTTTTTAGTTTTTTTGTTTTTCTTTTTGATTTTTTGCTTAAATGCCTTAAAAATTCTTTTATTTTTATTTTTAAGGATATTTTTCATTTTTTTGCTCGGACTGGTTACTGATTTATAGAATTCTCAGAGCAGATTAGCAATATTTTAAATAAATTTGTGACTTTTGCTCTTCAATAAATTAACATAATGAATAAATTTATGGAACGTTAGGACACCTAAAAGCCATTTGACAAGGTTTTCATGAGTAAAAAAATTCTGAAATTCGCTTGCATTTAAGAAATTTCATAAGTAATAAAAAAATCGTTGTACTTTTGACAACTTTCAGCGCAAAGCATGAGTTAACTCCGTTGTTGCTATAATCAAGGTGTGAGAAATTTTTTCTCCTCTCATTAGAATGAGTGCACTATCTGTTTGCATGTGGTTAGAGAAGGTTAGTCGTTACTTGAATGCCTTTTCAATGAGTAAGCCATAAATGCGCTAAGTAATTAACATAATTTTTTATATCTACTAAAATGTACTCCACTCATAACTATTATTAAAAGTCACGACATAACATATTGGGCGTGTATAGCATGTCAATATGCATGCGATAATACTATATTTGCATTCAATTTATGATAAATGGAATTTAATAATATTTATTTATAAATGCAAATATTAACACATACAATTTCCTATATTAAATCGAATTTAAATGAGATAATCTTTAAAAATATTTAGTACTTGTAGAAGTTGTAGCGAAAACTCTAATATATGTACATACATAAGCTGAGAGTGAGAATTTTTTAAAAGTAATAATTTTTAATTTAACTATAATATAATCAAATAATTGACACTCAATTTGTTTGCAATTTAATCAACACTTCTAAGACGAGTTCAATTAAAAAAAATAAAATAAAATACAATACTTTTAAAGCCTACAAAAATTGTAAATTAAATATTCTTAAACACAATTTCATATTATTTTTCTCTATTTTATTACCTTTTAATAGCTTATGCACAAGCATTTATCCCATTTTCTCATTAGACAACCATAAAATTTAATATTTAACAGCATATTCCAATCAATTAATTTAAGCTCTTTTATCTTTCGTTTGTATTTCAATATTTTATGTAAATTAATAAAAAATTATTTTGCATTTGACACACATACCAAGTCGTTATGGGAGCTGCGAGAGGAGCGAACAGAGCAATTGTTAGGCACGCATGCGCATTAATGCAAATCTATAAAACAAAATACAAAAACAAAAATAAAAATAAATATATATTATATGTATACTAATGAACCTAAAATTATAGACACATTAGCATATTAAAACAGTGTTGATGATGTGCAAAGTAAATAAAACTTGTAGAAAAGAAATAGGCTTAAATGAGATGAAAAGAAAAAGAAAAATATCACATATCTTAATAATTAGGGAAATATTTTTTAAGCTTCTATGTGAAAGTTTTTTGTTAATTTGATATCAGCGTGGGATTTTTGTTGTAAATTATCATAATATCAAGTAAAAATAACTTAAAATAAAATAAAATGAAATAAAATAAAATAAAATAAAATTAAATTAAATTAAATAAAATAAAATAAAATAAAGTAAAATAAAATAAAATAAAATTAAATAAAATAAAATAATAAAAAAATAAAATAAAATAAAATAAAATAAAATAAAATAAAATAAAATAAAATAAAATAAAATAAAGTAAAATAAAATAAAATAAAATAAAATAAAATAAAATAAAATAAAATAAAATAAAATAATATAACATAAAAAAAATAAAATAAAATAATATAAAATAAAATAAAATAAAATAAAATAAAATAAAATAAAATAAAATAAAATAAAATAAAATAAAATAAAATAAGATAAAATAAAATAAAATTAAAAAGAAATAAAATAAAATAAAAAAAATAAAATAAAATAAAATAATATAACATAAAAAAAATAAAATAAAATAATATAAAATAAAATAAAATAAAATAAAATATAATAAAATAAAATAAAATAACATTAAATAAAACAAAATGAAAAAAATACAATAAATAAAAATAAAATAAAATTTAATAATGTGAAACTTAAAATAAAATTAAATTATATTAAATATAAAACAAAAAAAGTTAAATAAAACAAAATAAAATAAATTATTATTAAATTTAAAATAAAATAAAATAATGTAAATAAATTAAAATGAAATAAAATAATATAAATTAAAATAATATAAAATATGATAAAATAAAATAAATCAAAATAAAATATTATATCAATTTAAAACAAAATAAAATAAAATAAAACAAAATAAAGTTAACTACGAAAAAATGAAATGAAATAGTATTTCATTAAAAAAAAACACAAATTAAAATAAAATCAAATATAATAAAATAAGTATAGTATAATAAAACAAATTAAAGAAAAATAAAACCAAACTCAATATAGAAACTAAAATCAAATAAAATAAAATAAACCATGATAAATAAATAAATTAGTAATACTAAAAAATAATGAAAGAACATATTGAGGAAATAAAATAAAATAGTATTAAATTTAAAACGAAAAGAAAAAAAACAAAAAAAAATTAAAAAAATAGTAATAAATTTAATATTATAAATAAAAAATTGTAATCAAATTAAATAATAATAATAATAATTTAATATTAATTAAATAAAGTAAGTAATAATAAAAAATAAAATTTATAGCGTGACATAAATTGAAATAACATAATTTGAATAAAAAATATTTGTACTTGTATATATAATTCTTTTTAAAGACACTTGGCTAATCAGCTATCTTTATATTTTAAATATTTGATAATTGTTTCACATTTTAAGTTCTTATTAAAGATTACACATGCTTACAATTAAGATTTTTAAAATATTTTCAAAATCCGTTAAATGCTTTCATTTTTGCTTCTTCTCTCGCTTTTTTTGCAGAATATATTAGAGAAATTCAATCCAGGTGCACGCCAACTCATCTCCTCTGGTAAAGGCTATTTGAAGGCTTTGCATGGTGAGTAAAGAAAAAAGTGATTTAAGTTAAGAATCATTAAGATAAAAAAGAGTGATAAAAAGCTGGTAATAAAAATAAATGAGCGAAAAGCTCTTTCATACTAAATATCTAAGCATTTTATAAGAATATGTTATTATAACCTCAGATGTGTTTTTTTCGCTGTCTTCACACAGGTGCTGCATCTGCGTCACGCCTTTTCAATGAAGCATTAGCCAAGCTGGCAATGAATGCACAACAAAGTGGAACTAGCGATATAGGTGAGCACAGCAAAAAAAAAAAAAAAAAAAATACGTAAATTAAAAAAAAAACAATAATGATGATAAACAAGATGAATAAGGAAGAAATATGCATGACCATTTAACAACCTCAGCGAGTTGCACGTGTTGTAGTAAAAAGTTGCAGCAACATATGGCTTAATGCTGAAGCGTGTATAACAGTGTTTATAACATAAGTTGTTGTGACTTTTTTGTTTTTATTGACCTCTCTGTTATTTTGCCATTAAATGTTAATTATAAATTATAAAATATTCTCTTATTTTTTATTATCTTCTATTGCCATTAATCATTTTTATTTTTATTTTTTGTCTTCTATTATTCTACTTCTCTTAGGTGCGGCTTTGATGAATGTTGTTAGTGTTTACAAAGAAATTCAAGAGCAACAAATGAATATTGTGAGTACAGTTATGGCGCATATCAATTAAATCTGACTCATAGCTAAGCAGAACGTTTTTATTAAAAAAAAAAATTAAAAAGTGATATGGAATTTTTTTTAATTTTTTTAAATATTTTTTCGCTTACAGTTAAAAGCCTTCTACGTTGACTTATTGGTGCCATTGGAAACAAATTTGGAAAAAGATACAAAGGTCGTACAGCATGAGCAAAAGAAATTTCTACAACAACATAAAGTACGTATGGAGAGTTATCAGAAGGCCGTTTCCACAATGAAGAAGCAACGCAAGAAAAAAGCCAGTCCAGAGAATACAGAGAAGGAGTTGAGGGTAAGTGTGAAGATGTTTTCGTTTGGTGTTAGGCCTGTAAAAATAAGTTGTACTGAAGGTATGGAATCCCTAATGAAGGAAAATAAGAAAAGATAATTATGTAACATCAGAGAAAAATATCAAAACTTATGTTTTGGTTTTTAAGTTAACATTGTGCGGTTAGTGAATTTTTTAGAGAACATTTATTGACTTCCCTTGTATGAGTTGGTCCAGCAAATTCCAATAATATCTTAGTCTGGTTAGGTTAGCTGACTGCTACACTACTCCTTTGCAGCGACAGAAGGTAGTACGAGGTGTATTAGTTATAATGTAGAATGTCAAGGCTTTCTGAGAAGATCAGTAGCTGCTTGATAACTAGTCCTCAGACTTTTTCTACATCTTTGAATTGAGAAGAACCTCTAGATACATGAGATGCGTTCTTGATAAAAATTGATAAATACAGAGAAGGTGCTCTAGCGTCTCATTCATGTATTTCTCTTTAGTTTTCTAAAATATATCATATCACTGCTATTATTGCCGATTTTACACGCATGTGACGTTATTCGTCTTTGATGTATCATTGGGTTCACAAGCATTTTGTAGGCCTCCTATTTGGCTTATGGAAAAACAGCAACACAGCACAAATCGGGAGAAGAGCTAGGCTACAGCTCAATCAGTGAAGCGAAGAGTGAAGTGAAGTGAAGAGTGAAGCTTTTTCGGATCTCACATTATGTCATCGTCCATGTCTCAGGAATAATAATCGACTTTTAGAGTTTGGTCTTTGTTTTTCGAGAAAGGAATTTGCTATTCCATTCTCTAAGATAGCCGAAATTATTTACAACTTCAAAGTTATGACTGTCAATAGTGCCGCGAGAGCCGAATCGCGAATGCGATGACTATTTGTTTGATGACAAGAGGTCTTTTGTACCATGCACTTCGCTGCCTTATTCCATCTGGAGAAAGCAGAGCTCAAGAAGCGGTTGTTGAAGCAAATGAAATCAATATCATCGGCGTAAGCCATACATTCTTATATTCAGCTCTGCAGTTCAAATTATTTTCTGAAGCAATAAATTAATTAAGGAATCACCTTGTCTAAAACCTCGCTTGGTATCTAACGGCTCGGAGAAGTCCTTTTCGATACTGACGGAGCTTCCATAGCATACCGAAATACCCCACGATACTTTGTGTTGATCTTGGGCCTAATTGGCATGGCCACGGTAGAGCCGAGTAGTAGTGGTATTGCATACTAACAATCGGATGGCCAGGTCTCGAGAGTCCGACAAACATCTAAAATTTTAAAAAATTTATATTTCTAAAAGCGGTCGCGCCTCGGCAGGGAATGTTAAGACCTCCCACTGTATTTCTGACATGAAATAAAAAAGCTTCTCATATAAAACCATCAACCACTTGGAGGTGGCTTAGAGTAAATTGTAGGTCCCTCCATTTGAAAAAAAACATCAAGACGCAAAGCAGAAAATGAAGGAGGAGCTCGGACAAAAATTACTTCAGCGGTTACAAAGCGTCAATCTCAAGCATTTATTGTTGGTCAAAACTCACAAAAGATAGTTTTCAAAAAGTTTGCTAGATCTTCAGAAGCATAGGGAGTTCGAAAGTAGTGCTGACAGCAAGATTGAAATATTTGAAGCAATTTCTTTTTTTTTCTTATTATTTAGTAATATTAATCTCTCTACTCCACTTTCAGAATCTACAAATATTGGAAGATCAGAAGAAGAAATTGGATGCATTCTGCGAGCAAAGCTACAAGAATGTGAGTAAAAAATTGCGTGCAATTTCTTTAATGAGCTGCAAGACACATATTTTTAAATTTCCTTTGAATTTTTTATTCATTTCGTTTCGTTTCATCTATACCCACACATACACATACATGGCTAATAGGCCATGACACAGGAGCGCCGTCGGTATGGTTTCGTACTCGAACGCCAATGTTCCATCGCCAAGCATTGGATGGCCTATCACAGTACTGGCAAAATGGTAATTGATAACAATTTGGAAAATTGGCAAGAAATTGCCGCTTCACGTGAAGTGATACCAGCAGCCGCGGCATACGAAGGAGGCGGTGGCGTTGGTAGCTACAGTAATGCAAGTAGTGGCAAAAGGATGGTGAGTGTGGTGATTTCAATAAATATACACATATAGGTATATGTGTATATATTAACGGTGCATTCCACAATCGTTGTTATAATTTGATGAGTTTTTGTGTTTTTTTTTTTAATATTTTAAAAATATTTTTCTTATTTTTTCTTACGAAAAACGTTTTTTCAATCGGCTTTGTCTATATGCGCCGCACACATCGTATTGCATTTAATTGCCGCGCCTCAGGAGCGTCTCAAAGATGGTGAGGACATGCACGCTGGTGGCAATTCAACATCATCACAGTTGAAGAAATCACGCAGCGTTGATGCGCCATACGGCGATATGCGTACCTTGCATGAGAGTCAAGTGAGCTACACGCAAAATTCATTGCCGCGCGCCAAATCCGATTTCAATCTAACAACAGTGACGGGCTGTGAGTAGCAAGCTTTGAGCTTTAAGCTCAGTGTTTCCTAGTTATACACTAAACATACTTTTTCTTATACCTTTTTTCCCACACACAGCGAGCGACCACATCGACCACGGCCAATGGGACCAACGTCCCGTGGTGAAAGCGCTATACGCCTACATGCCTTCCGGTGAGAATCAGCTGTGCTTTGACGAGGGCGATCGCATCGCTTTGGTAGGCAGTAAGGCTAAAGGTTGGCAATTCGGTGAGAATTTACGCACGCAAATGTTCGGTTGGTTCCCCATCGCGTACACAAATGCCGAAGGCGCTGGTGAACGTGAGAAATATCGCTCGAACGAACGCCACAACGAGCGTAGTAGCGATCGTTACGAGAATGTACATTACGAACGTAATGGCGGTATGCGTGGCTATCATGATCAATATATGTCTGAGGCGCATATGGATCCTGCTATGGAAAGTGATTCGACATACCGCCGACGCAATAATAGTGCCGAAGAATCGTCGCCGACACGCATGTTCGGCGATACATACAGAAATCAGAAGAAGGTTGGTATTGGAACTCAAAGTTCCTACTTTTTCTTAAAAGAGTTCTTGTTTCTAATATTATTCTTCTACACTTTACAGTATCGCCCATCAGCCGGCGCCAATCCACGTCCCGGTCCCCCACCCACTTTACCCGCACCAGTGCCATCGAATAGTCAAAATCAAAGTGCCAGTCGTATATTGAATACATCGCAGAGTTTTTGTGGCGCCCCGAATGGCATACCTTCTGTGGTGGAACGTCGCAAACAGCATAAGCTACAAAATGGTCCACAAGCTGCACATGTGAGTTGTGGATCTCTGTTCAATGGAGATCCACTATGAAAATTTTAAATTTTTTCTTTTTTGCTTTCCTCTAACTAAAGAATCGTTCAATTCTTTCTGCTAAACATCAATATCAACAACAACAACAACAACAGTCCACATCAATGAGCGCTGGTGGCAATCAAATGAAACCCGCTGCGGCTGCGAAGACTTCATTGCATAGTAGTAATGATAGTGGTTTTGCCAATGAGCCGCCGCCACAACCGGAGGTGGACTACTCGGATGAGGAGCAAACGAGTCGTGTGCCAATACGGTGAGTGATGGAGTAGTTGAAATGATATTGCGTATTTGCTAATTTTCGATTGTAACTAACTTGTCTTAGGAGCTATTAAGTACATATTCATAGCTTGCTGAGTACACATTTTATAAATTTTTATTGTTTAGTTTGTGTTAATACAGTTTTGTTTTTATTTATTTCTTGGGAGAGACAGAGACTTTCTTAGACAATTTATTGTGATTCTCTTCATAAATTAGAGTTAGTCTAGATTAGACAGAGAGATGTGTGAGATAAAGGGAGAAAAGAAGTTTAACTCGGATGACGGCTACTTCTCAACAAGTAAGGGAAGCATGGAGAGTTGCTTAAGAAGCGCAAAATCGGACTCATCTCCAATATTTATAAGCCTCTTTATTTAAACATTAAGCACATCTCTGGACACTCTTTACGACTTGGTTATAATATCCGGTGAACCAAATCAAGTTACCTTAGAAATGCCCGATTTTGAAGGAGTTTTTGGCGGTATAGATCTTTTTTTCATGCTATCGAAGCCTGCTTTAAAATCGTCGAAGAGGTGGTGTGCCTCGATCGTTTTTTACGAGTCTTTTCCGAGACTTGGTGCATGGTGAATATCTGAATGGTCGACCGATCTGAGTCTAAACAGAGAAGGTCCGATAAGTCCACTGACTGTGGTTTTCTATAGCCTTTCTCGCAATATCTTAAGAAAATTCTGGTGTTTCCCTCCTTATGGATCGGTCGGAGCACACTTAGGTTTCAATCGTGGGACATATTTTCGTCGGACCATATTCTGCAAAGAAGCTGATGAATTAAGCGATCAAAAGATAGTATTTTTCGTTGCTAAATAAGTAGTCGCGGCCACGATAGCCGAGTGGTTAGCATTGCGTACTGACATTCGGAAGGCTCGGGTTCATATCCCAGTGCCAGCAACATCCAAAAGTTATGGAAAATTAATTTAAATAAAAAATTAAGTTAAATTTTCTAATTGCGGTCGCCTCTCGGCAGGGAATGTCCACCCCTCCGAGTGTTTTTTGGACATGGAATAAAGGCTCCTCGTAAAAAACCGTCAGCCGTTCGGAGGCGGCTTAGTATAAACTGTAGGTCCCTCCATTTGTTGGAAAAACATCAAGACGCAAAACCACAAATTGGAGGAGGAGCTCGGTCGAAAAATCGCTTCAGCGGTTACAAAGCGCCAATTATTATAATAAAATAAGTAGTCTTCGGTCTTGAAAATTTCTGAAAATCCTTCATTTCATTATTTCTTTTTTCCTCTGTAAAAGCGCCTGTTTTCAACCTTCGGTATCTTTTCCGGAATATTTGCAAACTAGGCAATTTCTTTTCTATCCATCTTAGCATGTCATTTCTCATCGTACCAACTACCAATACTTAGGGAGGGGGAAATGGAGTCCCCCAGTTCCTTATACCGGAATTTTGAAGATTGCTCGGGGAGGGCAGGACTGCAAGCCAAATATAAAATTGTTTGGCTATCTGCTGGGATTACTGCTTTTCAACGACGAACCTAATGCGCCGAATACACTTTCTTTAGGCGTTTAGAGAAAGGTGTTTTTGACCACATCGTACTCTTTTTCGGTCGAGGCATGGACACAAATCAGTGATAAGTGAAGAACCCGTTTGTTCACGAGAGTACTTTGAGACGGAGACTCTGTGCCACCATAAATTCAACATCAAATTCAAATTCAAATGCTTTATATGACCACTGTAATAAATGCCTCAAGAACCCAGCCTTTTCAGTCCTTATCCCGTCCATCGCAAATTTTGGATGACGGCGATATTACCCTCCATATTTCCCAGGACATTATCATATGCGCAGCATCGCCTTCCCAAGTATCCAGGTGCATCCTGCTCTAATCCTCGGCTATTGTATATTTTTAAATGGACTAGTCCTTTACGCGATGAATCATAAGCGGTGATTTATTATCTTAATCTTGTATCCTTATGGATTTTTTTGTTTCAGTCGATAATTTTTTGAAATAGTTATTTAGAATGTGTTTTTAGGTTTGTAAAGTTCGAGATTTCTGTCTCTCCACCTTATTGCTAATTATTTAAACCGTTTTATTTTTTTCTTAATTTTCTTTTTTTAACTCTTTTCATTTCATGTCCCATTCATCAATTTTGTGTTGCTAATCGAATTTTGTTGCATTACCCTGTAAAAATAAAACGCATCATATATACAAACGTACAATGCTAATACCGTTAAATTTGAAATCCTTCACCAAAATCACACATCATAAAAATTGGTGTATTAAAAACCTCAAACAAAAAAAAAACAACAAAACAAAACATGAAAATAAAATTGCCAAATGCAACACTGCCTGCCCAATCTCTTCAAACTATCATGACACAACGGAACGAACAGCCGACGCGCTGACACGAACTCGCACATTTCACGCGACGTCGCCTCGTGGACGTTGAATCGCAATTTCCGCAACAGCGTCGACAGTCAAATCGATGACAAAAGCTTGCATGGATTAAGTCGACGCAACACGAAAATGCGTTACGATCTTATCGCAAGTGATGATGAAATATTGCAGGCCTCGAGCGGTGGCATAAAACGTACGAAATCGTTTTGGAAATTCGGCGGACGCAGCGAAGATATATTAGCGGGTATGTCGCTGTGGCAACATCGTGATTTAGTCGCAGCGCCAAATTTGGAGGACTTGCGCACGGATAGTCCACAGAGCAAGGAAAATGGGCAAGTGGAGCACGAAGGTGAGGCGGAGAACGAGCGTGAGCGCAAAGAAGACCGAGACCGAGAGCGTGACCACAGCCGTGAGCTAAATAAAAATGGCACACTCACCAAATCGCATTCTAACAATTCAACATCGTCCGCGGAGAAGCAACGCAACGACAGCGTCACAAGCATGGAGGCCTACGATGATGATGAGAATATCTATGGCATGAGTCCGGTGGTGAAACGTGAGAATATTATCGTACAAAATCGCAACTCTATGCAATCGAATGCGACTACAATGCGCGCGGAATATACGCCCAAATCGCGCATGAAGATAATGAAGACGATCGAGATTGATATTGAAAATCCGACAGAGAGCGAACGCCTGAGCACAATCAAGCGTGGGCAGAAGGAATATCAGAAGGAGTATCGTGAAACTACGGGCGGCATGCTGCCGCAAATCAATATGAATTCAACGCGCGCTGGTGCGCATGGAGGACGTGGTGAACATGAGAGCAAGGGCAAGTCTGGCATGGGTGGCATGCAAGGCTCGCGTAATACGCTCAGCAACAGCCACAAGAAGCAGCAGATGAACAATGTCGATGGCGCAGGTAGTGGCAAGCATGCAAATCTGCAACAGATGAAGTCGAACGGTAGTGGCGGTCAAACACAGTCACGCAGCAAGCAACAAGACTTTCCACACTCCACAGAGGATGAAGATTTGGACAGCGATGATAACGGCACACTTAAGATGAGCGATGTTAACAATTTTTTCGACGACATCTCCCATGAGAACACCACCGGCGGCATGATTATGAAAACCGTTAAGCGCAAGGATATACTCAAGCAATACTATACCAGCGAAGATGAGTCCGATGACGTGGAAATCAAGTCAACCAGCTCCGATCCGTACGATTGCATTGTGATCAACGATCATTTAGTGCGTAAAGACGAGAAACATCGACGTCAACTGCACAACTCCTATCAGGAGCATCAAATGGAATTTCAAACATTTCGCGCAACAACAACTTCAGCTGCAATGCAGCAGGGTAATAAAAAGAATAAATTAAATGGTGGCGGCGGCAGCGGCGGAGGTGAGCAACGTAATGGCGCCACAATGACAACAAGCAGCAGCGGTAAGTCGAAGAAACATCAAGACTTGCAGGAGAACGAACGGGAGCGTGAGCGAGATCGCGAGCGCGAGCGCTATAGCATGAATGGCAGTTCGACGTTAACGAGAAATTCAAATATGAGCGCCAACTCAGCGTTGAATACACCAACAGCGACGATCCTGCCACGCACACGCCTCATGAAGTCCAGCAATATGACAAGTATGACTTTGGAACGTGCTACGAAGAATAAAACGCGCGAAAATGGGCATATGAGTGTCAATGGTGTTGGTGGTAGTGGTGGTGGCGTTGGGGGTGGGGGTAATGACAAAGAGCATAAAATGCATTATGGCAAAACATATGGTCCGTGGTATGATTTTTGGGATCAACAAGATCAGCATACACTTGTGAGCCAAAAGTCAATGCATAATGGCAAGATGTAAAGACGACATTTTTTATTTTCTACTTTGGGAGTGTAAATTTTTGTGGAAGCAGAGACGCACATAAATATTTAGTTTGTAATATGAGAGTGAGAGTGCTTAGTTCTGTAAGAGTCTATTGCTGTGTAGGGACTACTAGGTCTTGGTTCACATAAAACCTACACAAATTCAACTGAAAATATATATAATTTTCTAATTTCAGGCCTTTTAAAATGAGTTAGCTGCTTCACGCTTGGTTTTGAAAATATGTAAAACAGTTTCAGAAAATTTAAAAAGTTTAAAAGCAGATGGTTTGTGCCGATTTTTTGGGTTCAAAAAAGTTTTTTTTATTGAAAAATTAGTAAAAAGAAATACATCATTCAAAGTATTGTTCATAGGGAGGGACTACCTTTTCCCATCTCTGTGATAACTTTCGAATAACACCTTTGAAAACTAAGTCTTCACTGTCCTCGATACCATCATTGAACCCTTATGCGATTTCTTCAATGGGCCCGACCGACCGCTGACCTCACCAAACCATTTTGCAACCGTCGAAGAAGTCAGTTGTTGGAAGGAGCAAAGCTTGAAGGGGCTACATGGTATAGTGCTCCGATTTCGATGATTAGAATACCAAATCTCCCACTTATAGATGCTTTTTTCACAGATTTTTGGCCTAAAATCTCAAATCTGAAGATATGGGTGTGTGGATATATGTTACAGTCATCCAATTCCGATAATTTTCCGCATCAATATATAATTCATCATAGGTGTGCAGCATACCAAATATCACGCTTTTAGATGCTCTTTTGACGCATTTCTGATCTAAAATCTTATATCTGAAGACAATCGAACCCGCCAGGTCCGCGATTTTAAATAATTTTCATTATTTTTTGAATACACCTCGTATTTTCGAATTTAATAAAATTCCAACGTAAAAAATTTTAATGTTTATGCGGCGCCTAAAATCATGCTACAACTGTTGCCTCATGCATCGAGGAAAAAATCTTTATGTTATTTGCTTAAGCATATGTTTTGTGTTTCTATAAGGCATGCAATTCTCATGTGGTTTTATTGTAAAAGTTCATAAGTTAATTTTTCATGTATTAATAAAAGTGTTATTATTTTTTTGTTTACTGCATAATGTTTATTTTAATCTCAAAAAAGCTTAAATGTAATGTCCATATGTAATTTAACATTTCTATATTCTATATATGTTTTGTATATACCACTTATATAATAGATATGCTACATAATCAGTCTTCCATACACACATAGTTATGTGTCTTCATTTTTCGCTAAATGTTGCATCGCTTGAAAATACTTATATATCTGTTCATTATTTATGCGCTACTACAACTAATTACTATTCATAATTGGCTGAATCCATGTTTTAGAAAAAAACGTTTCCTTTTAAAAAAAATATCTGTATTCTTCCTCTTCTCTATTTATATGTATTTCTAGAAAGGGTGGTGCCTACCGAAACATTTACATAGACTTCTAAAGCAAAAATTTTAAATTTTCAAAGAAAAAAAAACAACACACTATGAGCTTATAGCTAAATCCCTGAACACATGTTACACTACACACGAAATCATCAACAACAAAAACAACAAAGAACAAAATAGTCGGCAGCTGGTATGAAACAGCGCTTAATTGGTTAAAAATATAAACGAAATAAATTAAAAAAAACGAAGAAAATTTAATTTAATTTAAAGAAAAATCATACAATTTTATTACAGTTATGTATTAGTTGGTATATGTGTAAAAATCTTGAATTAAACATGCTATATACATTTAAATGTTTTCGTAGCAATTTGGAAAACGCAGCTAAAATTAATTAAAATGAAATGATATTTTTAAATATACATAATATATATATATGTACATACATGTTTATAATAATAAATATATAAAAAAAATTATAATCGCACATTGTTTAATATGTACATATATAAAAATATATATTTTTTTTATTTAAAACCTTTACTTTTATATTAAAAAATTTACTCTGTAATTCACTACTAATATCTTTAAATCTTCTTTTCACTCTTACTTTTTCATCTCTTGATTTTTATTATATGAACACATAAATACATACATATCTACCCACTTACATAGTGCATGCCAATTTGCCACAGTCAAACTGCGTCACACCAAAACTAACGATCGTTCAGCTCCAATGATTTATCGGAGCATTAATAAGTAAACGTTCGTGTTGAATTAGTTTTAAAAGTAAGAGAAAAATAAATTAATATTAATTAATGACAGATATTTTATGAAAAAAATATACATTATATATATTGTGCAAAAAATATATATTATTAAAAAAATATTTTATGAGAAAGAAAAATATTTTATTAAAAAAAATATCTTATGAGAAAGAAAAATATTTTATTATAAAAAATATTTTATGAGAAAGAAGAATATTTTATTAAAACAATATTTTATTAAAAAATATTTTATAAAAAACACGTATATGTTAAAGAAAAAATTGAAAAAAAAAAATTTATGAAAATAAATTAATACATACAAATTATTGCAAATAATTAATACATAAATTGTTTGATGTATACCCAAATAAATTACAACATTTTTAATTTTTATTTTATTTAATTTTTTCGTCATATAAATATGTAAGTAACTAGTTAAGTAATGTATGTACTTCAAAAATATTTGTTACAATGTATACAATGTATGTAATCGTTTATTATGAATAAAATATGATTTTTTTTAAATACATTTTTATTTTTTTTTTTGTACTTTGTCCAATATGGCTTACGGTTGGTAAATTGTAGCAGGGCAATATTAGGTCAAGTTCACTGTGATCCATCTTGATAAACGAAAAGGCTCTTATTTTTTTCTTGAAGCTGATATGGAGTTATAGAACACAGGCAGAACCTAGAGCAATAAATAATAATAATGAAAAGAGAACAGAGTATAAGTAAAAAATAAAAATTATTACAAAAATAAATAAAATAAAAATATTAAAAAGTAATTATAAAATATTAAAAACTAATTAATTAGTTAATTTTCAACAACTAGAAGTATCTACAGTTTCTTCTAAGTCATCACCAACAAGTTAATGGATTTTTATGTGGAGGTTTTTATTTCATTATACTCCCGAAAGTTTTGATATTCCATATATTGGATGAGTGCATAAGTTCGTGCCCGATTCCGCTGGATTCCGTACGAATCGTTTGAGAGTGGCGCTCGTGAAAGAAATATATACATATTATATATCGTTGGAAAGGTGACAGTCCGAACTGTAAATCAAGCATAAAATAACTTCATTTTGATTTGAGTTGCTTAGTGAAAAGACGCATGGAAGATGAACAACGAAAAAGATCATATGCGTCATATTATGTTATACGAATTCCGCAAAGGAAAAACAGTGGGCGCTGCAACTAAAGATATTCGCGAAGTTTATTTGGACCGTGCTCCAGCACTCCGCACAGTAAAGAAATGGATCGCGAAATTTCGTTCTGGAGATTTTAACCTCGAAGATCAACCTCCCAGTAGACGGCCTTCTGAGCTTGATGACGATGTTCTAAGGACTTTAGTTGCGAATAACTCACGTTGCCAGTAAATTGAACGTCAACAAATCAACTGCGTTTCGTCGTTTAAAAAAGGTTGGGTACACTTTGAAGCTCGATACATGGGTGCCACATCAGTTGAGTGAAAAGAACAAAGTGGACCGTATGTCAACAGCAATTTCTTTGCTTCGACGAATCAAAAACGAACCTTTTTTGGATCGGCTCGTGACTGGTGATGAAAAATGGGTCCTGTACAACAATGTTCAACGCAAAAGAACATGGAAACAGGCACACGAAGGGGCGGAACCGATGTCGAAAGGTGGATTGCATCCGATGAAGGTACTGCTGCGCATTTGGTGGGATATCCGAGGCGTGATCAATTTTGAGCTCTTGCCAGCTGGAGAAACGATCACTGCCAACAAGTATTGTCAACAATTGGTCGAATTGAAGAAAGCAATTGATGAAAAACGTCCGATTTTGGCCAATCGCAAAGGAGTTCTTTTCCATCATGACAACGCCAGGCCACATGTTGCAAAACCGATCCTGGCCAAAATGAAGGAGATGAATTGGGAAATCATGCCGCATCCCCCATATTCACGCGACATTGCACCTTCTGATTATCATTTGTTTCGATCGCTGCAGAACAATTTGAATGGGAAAAAATTTAAAAATGTGGAAGACGTCAAAAACCACCTTGACACCTTTTTCAACGAGAAACCGCGCGATTTCTATGAATCAGGCATCCGTAAATTGGTTGAACGTTGGGAGTGGATTGCCGAACTTGATGGCGAATACATAATTGATTAATAAAAGCGCTTTCTTCAAAAAATTTCAATTTTAGTCTGCACTTGAAATCGGGCACGAACTTATGCACTCATCCAATACATAACATGTCATTGAATATCTGAAAGAGAGTTTCGTAGGCAGCAACAAAAAAAAAAAAAAAATTACCAAAAATTTGATTCTCCATATTGCACGTTATGACTCATAATGGCTTGCTATAGGTATTGAGAGCAGTAATAAATTTATTTTTAAAAGCACCACACGTACCTAAAAATGCTACCGCTTGCATGTGAACCAATATTTTCAAGGTCTTTGTTAATAAAATAGTAATAAAAAATTAAAATAAAAAAATTTAAATAATAAATTGACCCCAAAATGATGTACCAATTCTGTGTAGATGTGTGTACGCCCACACAATCATAATAGAATTATAAATAATAAATAAATAAAAAATAATGGAATCATTTTCTGAGTAAATAAAAAAGAAAAAATGAAACAATAACAAAAATTAAAGTAAAATAGAAATTTACATGTCGAATACTAACTAGAGTTAGCAACAAAACGTCGCTATTTTTGCAAGAGGAGCAATCAATTTATGAAAATAAACAAACATACGCGTACATACGAATAAAATATATGTAAACAGTTAAAAAATATATTGATAAATTTTTACTCTGCCAATATTTTCACTAGGTGAATTCAATACCAAATGAGGTGTTCGATACTGCTTCAATGCTTGTTCATAGTTCTTCTTCTCCAAAAATTTTGAGCTTTTCAGTAATTTAATAAATTTAAAATTATATAGCAAGTGCGGTGTAAAAAAATTTGAAATGCACGATCTCGGGCTCGTAAATTTTCCAATCATTAAGAGGTAGGCAAGTACTCGTTATTCAAATACTCGGATTGCTTGAAAACGATTTAACAAAATCTTGAGTTCTAGTGATGAATAGGTGATATTAATGAAACTAAAAATAAAGTGTACCAGGTCATGTTAGAGCAGCTTAGAGTGCCTATCAAAAATCAATAGAGCAACTTAGAGCAAAAGTATCAAGGAAACACAAATTCTTGAAGTAGTGGAATTGAGATTAACCTAGCATAATCGAGAGTAGCTCTATAAGTCAGAAAAGTACCGACAGTTGATCAATAGAACGCAAAAGATTTAGTATTTATTAAAATTTTTTTAACGCTTACAAAATAGGCTCATTCCGAAATAATATATTTATGCCAACGCAACGTGACTTTTGTGGACGTTTGTTCTTTCGGAGGAGGCATGAGCATTATCGGCATCCTCTTGCGCTGACCTTGGTCTTGTCAAGTTGATCATGTAGAATTTTCAAAATTGCTGTTAAAAATTTTAATCCAAAGTTTAACTTAATCTCGCCTTAAGCAAGTTTTTGGGCTAGATTCCCTACATCTTAAATATAAAAATTATTGCTTTTAAACATACCTTGTTTACGAAAAAAATAAAAATTTATTTTATATACGATTTGTAAATAAAATAAACTTTTATATATATTTTTACTTCCAAAAATTTTTATATTTATTAATTTAAAAAATATTTTTTTAAGGAAAAATTAAAACCTTGCATGAAGTTTAAATTTTTTAGGCTTCTGTAAATTTTTCAACGATAAATTTTTTCACATTAAATTTTAAATATAAAGCGAATATAATCCACCAAATTGCGCCACATATACGTATGCAATTATTGATTGATGATAAATGCACGCCATAGTATGATTTACTAACAATATTTGAAAATTTATTGAACTTGCGCCAAATAAGTGTGAATAAAATAATAATAACAAAAAACACCAAAGGATAATTGTGCATATGTGAAGGCGAAAGCACCCACTCAACTAAAACAATATAACATTTTAATGCATAAACACATGTACCTACATACATATCGAAAACGAAAAACTGATTGTCTGAACTTGAAGCTCAATCAGCTGTGATTGCAGAACAATTTATGTTTGTTTGTAAGCTGGTAAGTAAAAACTATCATATGGTGTTAAGTACATTTAAATTTGTCCTAAATACTTATAAACTTTTAAATATATATACACACATACATAAATTTGGTTGCATGCAACCTTTAGCTGAATATGACAAGTGTTGCTATTGAATACTAATGCAAAAGTACTTATACATGTACAAGAGTGATATCCTGCAGTGAAAAGTCAAACTAGTATGCCAAAATTCTAGTTAAATACTAGTATTATAAAGATAAAATTATACTCGTGCACTATTCGTTAGCAAATGTCTGCATTCTTTTCGCCAGCAATGGAGATGCTAATAATTTCCACCATCACCACTCCAATGTTATGTTATGTTATTTTCAAGCACTCCACACAGGTATGTTATGTTCTCTGTTAGGCTCTGTTAAAGTACGCTATGCACTTTACATAATCATGTTAGCCGACTGTGACTTTCGTGCTTGGGATACATGGTTCGTGTATCACTGTAAGCAATTTTGATTATGTTATTATTTTTATTTATATTTTTGGTGAAGTGAACATGCCTAAACGAACTAGGGCAATTGACAGATTGTAGGTTAGACCATAAAAAATTGGGAAAAAATGGAAGACGAACTGGTTAGTGTAAAAATGCAAACTAGTTGGATTCTAGTTAGCAACTTGTAATTTTTCCTGCAGAGTACTTACCGTCTTTATGTATGAATGTGTGTGTGTGTGAGGCATTTGTTAGTTGTGAAAAAGTATATAAGTAAAATCGAAATGGAAATCCTGCTGTCAACTGTATTTCCTGCAAAACGGCGGCCTGCCACCATTTCACTTTAACACCGTGAAAACTTAGACGTGGCACTCTAACTGCCAGCACACACGAGTACACATGTGTTTGTGATTTTTTTCTTTCGATTTTTCGTTTTCTTTTTTGTGAAGTGTGAAGTAAATTTCAATTTCACTTAAGTTTTGAATGACTGGCAGGCAGGCAGGCAGACAGCGGCCACCATGCGGTGCAGCGTAAAAGTTTGTTTTCGGTGGGGCTGAGCGGCACAGAGCGCGGTGATTTTCACTTATTGAGGCGCTAAAAAAAGTCACCTAATCGCATGAAATTTACACCCACTTAAATATAATATTCTCATAGCGCAATAATAGTCACGCCTACTTGCTGTTAAATATGCAATTGATTTTCGAAATGCAGGCAATAAATTAACAAGTGAACTTTCAAAAATATATAAACATTTGTAGGTGTATTTAAGGTTAGAAGTGTCTAAATGGTCGAGGCCTATAAAAATTATGATTTACAAGTATTGGTAATGTATTATTCTGGGTTTTACTAATTTTATGCAATTGTACATACATACGTGTATGTACTGGTGTGCGCGCACTCACGGCATTTGAAATTAAAATTTATTTTTTCAAGTGTGCGTGTGCAAAAACGCAAAAAGGATAATTTTGTTTGTCAGTTAACTCATTCAAAGGCGTGAAAACTGAAATTGTGAATTTTTCAAATCACTTCGCTGTGCGCAGCGTAACGGTGTAAACGTTTAGTTTCGGTTATTCGGAAGTTTACAAAATTTTCATAAAAAAAAATATTATATATAATTAAATAAGTAGCTGAGTGTTTAACAAATCCAAAAATAATAAAAAATATAAAATTAAATAGTAATATAAATTTAGAGAAATATATATATATATATAATACAACAAAGAATATTAAAAGTGAAGTTTCTTTCAAATTTGCTCCAAGTCAATAAAATTTAAATCATGAGCTCACGTTTTATAACCGAAGGTGGTACACCTATATCACCAGAACTAGCAACGGTAAAAGAAAAATAAAAGAAGAAAAAATTAATGCAGAAGTCTTAATACCTTTCATGACCATATCAAATTTATGATATTTCATGTCAGGATGAAATATTAATTCTTATATATGAAAAATTTGGTAATCCTCCGATTCAATGATTTACCATTCCAATATTTATTTGAATCCACATGTGCAGAATACTAAATTTCACCCTTTTAGATGTCAACCGATATCGACAAATGATCTTTTAAATATACCAGTTAATCTGTGGTTCAAGTTTGGTCGAAATTTCTCAAAAGCGATAGACGGACATGACTAAATCAGCTGAGCTCGTCGTTCCGTCTCGAACGGTGTAAATTTTGATGATACTATGTCTTCCCCTTCTGGTACCTAAATACCTCGGACCCAAGTTAATATGGCGGCCGCGGTAGTTGAGTCGTTAGCATTGCGTACTGCCAATCGGAAGGCCCGGGTTCAAATCCTGGTACGACTAATACCAAATGTTATAGAAAATTAACTTAAATTAATTTAAATAAAAGTTTGAGTTTAATTTTCTAATTATGGTCGCCCCTCGGCAGGGTGTGTCAACCCCTCTGAATGTAATTCTGACATAAAATAAAGGCTCTTCATAAAAAAGGCCATCAGCCACTGTAGAATAAATTGTAGGTCCCTCCATTTGTTGGAAAAACATCAAGATGCATGCCACAAATTGAAGGAGGAGCTCGGCCGAAAATTTCTTTAGCGGTTACAAAGCGTCAATTACATATATATATTAGGTCAAGTAAAAGGTTGCGTCCCTTTTGGCAAAAAACTCGGAGAGTCAATTTTCACAGGTCTCTCTTGAAGCCAACTTCTCACCATTAAGCGCGTTCGCCATGGACAAGAAAAGATGGTAATCACTTGGTGCCAGGTCCGGACTATAAGGTGCATTAGGACCTCCCATCCGAGCTCCTGGAGCTTCTGGCGCGTCACCAAAGACGTGTGTGGCCTGGCGTTGTCCTGATGGAACACAATTCGGCCTCTGTTGATCAAAGAAGGCCTCTTCTGGATGAGTGCTGCCTTCAAGCGGTCCAGCAAACCTTCCTGGCCGTCAATCCTGGCTTGGCCATCGTGTCCGCCGGCTCACCGCGTTTCGACCACAACCGATTTCGCTTGACATTGTCGTAAGTGATTCACTTTTCATCGCCAGTCACCAAACGCTTCAGAAATGGGTCGGCTTGTTGCGATACTGCAGCGATTCGTAGATGGAAATTCGGTCCATCATATTTTTTGCGTTAGTTCGTTAGTTCGTGTGGCATCCAAACATCGAACTTCTTTTTGAATCCAAGGTTATGCAAATGGTTCCAAACGGTTTTCTGGCTTATCTTTAGTTCCTCAGCAATTAAATAAGTGCTCAAGTGATGTTCTGTTTCCACTATTTCCATGATTTTATCGCAATTTTGAAGGGCCCCCGGCGCGTGGTGCATCTTTGACATCGAAATTACCGGAACGGAACCTGGCAAGCCACTTTTGTGCTACACGTTCGTTTGCTGGTGTCCATCTTTGACGGGCGCTCACAATGTACTGAGTCAATCAATCGAAAAACCATCAAAGACAAACTTTTAGCGCGAATAAACACGTTTTCAGCGCCGTATAGTATGACATGATTGGACACGTAACACTAGTACTACGGATAATAACGCCATCTCTTAGGTAAAAACCGAACGAACCTTTTACTTGACCTATATACATATGTACATGTCTTCCCCTTCTGGTACCTACATACTTCGGACCCAAGTTAAAATACCATTTTATGTACATAAAATATAAAAAAGAAATTGTTTTTCTTGTCAGAAACAGACAGACAAACAGCATTGTAATTCCCAGTCAAACGACGTTCGCAAAAAACAGAACAGTGATCTAAGCAGGATGCGATAAAGTTGTGCAAAATTGGGTTGTGAGAGAACTGGACACTCATGGAGTACATGGATAACTGTAGTTACACGGAAGAACCGTTTTGGTTGCTTTCTTAACTAAATTTACATGTTATTTATTTGGACAACTTATCAGCTTTTTTGCTATCGAAAAGCTGTCTACAGTCGAGTAGCCTGATTGGGGAGATGTCTAGTTGACCTGCCAGTGAATTACCATTGGCGATAATAAGGTCAGCAATACCGCTCACCTATGCAATTACATAGCTGCTTTCTGCATCTTCCCGTAGTTATTCATTGGGGCCTACAACTCTCTTCTATAATTAATATTTCCGCTTTGAAGATATGGGCCGAGTTTGGTGGACGTAATGGAAAATAGATACTCCAAGCTTCCATCTTGCAGTTCATTTTGGAACCGTCGATATAGGTATATTGAGATGGTTTCGTGCTCTCCAACAATATTTGTTCTGCATTCACCTCTAGAGGACTTGCAAGAAACTGAAATGCAATCTTAAAAGTATATATGTTGGGATTTACTTAAAAAAGTTAAGAGCTGTCTTAATATATCTTTATGTTTATATAGTTTTTGTTTCTAAAGCTCCACTCCACTCAATCTAAAAGTTGTGACAGTTGCCACTTTGTGAATGAAGAATTTTTGTGCGAAAGATACAGAAGCATATTAAAGCCTAATTTCTCCCGTAGCCACTGCACAGGTTACTCTTTGTGCTCTATTCAATTCTCTAATAGGGTACAGCTTCTCCAGTGCTGGGCACTGAACCAAAGTTCCATATGTTGAAATTGGTCTAAAGTTTCTGTTCCAGCCCAGTTCCTGAATTATCTTGCAAGCCATACATGCCTATTCCATTTATTTCTCAATAATAATTTTCTAGTAAAAATTACTTACTTCAAGTGAGAACTATATTTTAGAAAATACTAAAACGATATAAAAATTTCTAAAACATTAAAAAAAAATTATTTTGTAAATTTTTACAATATCAACTAAACTACTTTGGATTTACAACAGTTTATTTTTATAATTTATTTTTATTATTTTTCTTCAACTTCCATCATAGGAACTTCGTCAATTAGTTTTCGGCACTTCCTCCATACCCATGCGTGCCGAGTGGACACAAACTCCCTTCACTTTTGGCCCACCCAAGGAAGAACTCTCCTATGGTCTGCGTTCACCACGCAATGCTACGCGTGGCATGCTGTCTGTTGTGCAAGGTTTCATACTGAAATATCTGCTCTTCGCACGTCGTGGACGCAATAATCAAGAGTATTTAAAAATATATATTAAATTAAATAAAACCATAATTATCTTAAAAATATTTTACTGCAGTCCTTTAGTTTGTACACAGGAGATGCAAACGAATGCGCTCATTAATGCTTTGGTGGAAATTCTACGCATAATATCCGATAAAGGCAAAGTGACTATGGTTTTGCCGTCGCCGGATGAAGAGGTGTTCGTTGAACACAGTGTGACTTTCTTTCATGATTCGGTGACTGAGAAGGTGTGTAGATTGCTGAGTTTAACTTTAGTTGAAAATAATTAAATCTTACTTTTTCACAAACATATATAATATGATTTTTAATATTTATTTGCATAAAGTTATATGTATTCACACTATCGCCACATGATGAGCTGGAGTTCTTCATTAAACGTCACTTGAAATTGGTAATTTATGAAACTACTATTTTTATAAATATAATAGGAATAATAAAAGGTATATATTATCTCTTCCAAACTGCACAGTTTACGGAAGAGGACTCGCCTGGCACACTGCTATTCTTATATAGCGCTGTTTTGACGCGTTCTATGAGCAAGTAAGGAATATTTTAGAATAAATACTGCGAAAAGTTTGTAACTTATTTCTTGTAAAAATAAAGAACGTATTCTTAAGTCAAAAAAAAAAAGTAATAGTAATAATAATAAAATGTTCCTCGTAGATAATTTTTGATAACTTGTTTTTATTTCCATTTCAGAATTCGCAATGATCTGGACTCTAATAATAAAGCAGTTCCACTGACAATGCCCAATAATGAGGAAGGCTCTTTGATGATTGTCACTTTACTTTTGACTGGTCGCGCTACGCCTTATTTGCATAACGGTGTGGTGAATGTTGGCGATGAGAATACTTATGTGAGTAGAGTGGCTTTTCATGCTGCTGGTAGAGAGCTCACGTACCTTCGGCAGTGTATAATATAACTGAGATTATTTTATTTTATTTTTATTGTATTTCTTATTTAATTTTATTTCGATTAATTTAATTTTATTACTTTTATTTAATTTAATTTAATCAAGTTTATTTTATTTCAATGCAATTTACCTATTATACTTCATTCATTTTAATATAAAATAATATATATTTTTTTAATATTAATTTAATCTATTTAATTTATTTCAATCCAATTTATGTTACTTCATTTGTTTTAATATATTTATTTATTTATTTGTATGAAAAATAATTATGAATAATTATATTACATTAAAGGCAACTAGCAGCTGGGGCTATAGGCCTTGTTTTAATATAAATTAATATAATTGTATTTTTTAAATTGTTTTATTTGTTTTTTTTCGATTCAATTTAATTTAATTTTACTTTATTTCAGTTAAATGAATTTAATTTGCGAATGAAATTTTCCAATAATAAAAAAGGCGTTGCTTTCAAATATTTGTTGGTAAATTCTTCGCAAAAAAAAACAACTACATCGCGTCAAGTTTACAGCTACAGAATATCTGAGCACTTGATCGTGGATATGTAGGTAAAAGGAAAAAAGTGAAAAACAACAATATGTGAAAGCGGCACACATGTAGCTTAATGCGATAACCATTGGCTCGTGCTGTGGGCATCCCAAGTTCGAATTCCATTCGAACAAAAAGGTGTCTGGAAAAAGAAGTCTGATGAGGAAACGTGGTGGTTTCCGAAATAGCAGCTATAACTTCTACCGTCCAAAACTATTGTTGTAATTTTTTCACCATTTCCAAAAAAATATATGGTCTGAAACAGTTCCATTTAAATGAAAACCCAAAAAACAATTCACACAATAATGACCTGAAAAAGCACCAATTCATTTATATTTGTTATTATTTTTTTTTAATTTATGTTGTTGTATATTATTATATTCTACTTTAGTTTATTTTAATTTGGTTTAATTTAATTTTGTTTCGGTAACTTAATTTTATTATCTTATTTAATTTAATTAAGTTTATTTTTACTTCAATTAAATTTATGTTACTTTATTTATCTTAATATAATTTAATTTAAATATTTCTTTAACTAATTTTATTGATTTTATTTCATTTAAAATTTTTTATTATATTATTTTAATTCAATTTAATTCAATTTATTTTTTTACTTTGTTTAATTTTTTTGTATTATTTTATTTTATATATTTTATTTTACTTCATTTTATTTTATTCTTTTATTTCAATTTAATTTATTTTATTTTAATTATTTTTTTACTTTGATTAATTTTCTTGTATTATTTTATTTTATATTTTTTGTATTATTTTATTTTTACTTTATTTTATTTTTTTCTTTTATTTCAGTTTATTTCATTTTATTTTCTTTATTTTTTTACTTTGTTTAAATTTTTTGTATTATATTAATTTATATTTGTTATTTGATTTTATTTTACTTTATTTTATTTTATGCTTTTATTTCAATTTATATAATTTAATTTATTTTTTTACTTTGTTTAATTTTTTTATTATTTTATTTTATTTTACTTAATTGATTTTATTCTTTTATTTAAGTTAAATTAACTAATTTTGTTTTATTCATTTTTTTACTTTGTTTTATTTAGTTTAGTTTACTTAAATTTCATATTATTTTGTTTCATTTTATTTTGTTTTATATTATTTAATTTTTGAAATTTTTTTTATTTTACTTTATTTTACTCTTATTTTATTTTATTTAATTTAAATTAATTTAATTTTTTTTATATTATTTTTTTTATTTACCTTGTTTTTGTTTTATTTTATATCATTTTATTTTATTTTATTTATATTTTTTAAATTTTTTTTCTGTCCACCTTTTTACACAATAAATATACATATTTTCAGGCAATCCCACAATATGGCATACTTAGCCGCTGTACCATCGGATTTTTGCTTTGGGATAATGAGAACTCACAGGTAATAATATTCAAATTCATTACTATAAAAGTTTATTTTTAAAAAACTATTGTATTAAACTATATTCATAATTTCATTCAATATTTTCCTCCTCATATACATTCCACAGCCTTCTGTGGCCGCCGCCCGCCAACCCGGTTCACGTCTCAAAACGCCCAACTATCCAATTTGGATTACCAGCTGTTGCGGTCACTTTGGTGTGGCTTTCAATCGAAATCCGGAACTTTTACGAAATTATCACGCCGAATCGCGGTTTGATTTGAATTATTACAGCTGCTCTGGCCACAATGTTTTCATGACTATCGATAATCGTGTTTACAACGAGCAGGCGACTGGCATGTTGGAACGTCAGGCGACCACGGAGGGCAGTACATCCATATCGGGCGGTGGTGGGCGTAGAGATGACGAGACAGGTGGTATTGTGGGTGGTGGTGGTGGTGACAATGCCGATCTGTTGGCACGTGAGGAATTGACAATGAATACACCGTTACAACGTTTAATACACACTAAATGGGAGGAGGCGCACATACGTTTCAATGTTCAGCCATCCATGTTGAGTTATCTATTTTGCACAACACCATAAACTACATCGCTCTCTCTCTCTCGAAAGAGGACCAATGAGGGTGTTAGCGCACATTCATATTGCATTCAGTCTGTGTGCGAGTGTGTGTGTGAGTGTGCGCGTGTTTTTTTTTTTTTTGTTTTTTGTTATCGAAGGCAAGCGAATTGTAACTGTTATGTCGATTTCATAAATCGTTTGGAATGCAATGAAGTGTGCTCGGACGTGCAGCTGTGCTTTTGAATGCAATATTTTTCGACGCCTGCAAAACGCATTTTCACAACGCAAAATCAACAAAATGGAAATAAAATAAATTCTTTCTTCTTCTGCTACTGATGGCTTTAAAATAAGTAGAAAAATATAATATTTTTTGTTAAATAGATAATTTTTTTGCACTTCAAGCTTTGAGGGTGAATAATATACATACATATAAATAGAAAACTGTATAAATAAAAAATATTTTTCGCTGATTTACGCTTAAATGTGGTATTTTCTATTGTTGGGAGAAAAAGTTTGACATAAATTGGTACTTCAAGTACGTAGCTCACATGGAAAATAATAAGGCAAAAGGTATTGGACGGTTTAAAGAACTATTTAATGCAAATATTTAAGGCTCGTAAAGTTTAAGTGAAATTTACACTAATATGCTAAATAAAAAGTGTAATGAGGTTTCCTTAAAAAATTAAAAAAAAAAATAGCACTCAAAAATAAACATCACAAATATTTATTTTTTCAATATTTATTTTATTAATAATAATTTTTTAACTTTCTTAATACTTTTTTATTATTATTTTTTCCACACCTTTTATTCAATATTTTCCCATTTTCTCAAGTTTTACAAGTTGTATATATGTATTTACAAAAAAGTTCAAATAACATTTTATTATTATTAGTTTTAAATGTTAAGTATTTTACGGTCTTTTGGGCTTGGCTCACAATATCAGAGTTTTTAATATATATATATATTATATATAATATATACTACAAATACTAATGTATATACATATGTACGCAGTTGCACAATATTTTTCACTTATTTTATTACAACAAATTTTTTAAGAGACTAACTATATATGTGTATTCATACGTGTAGTTTCTTTACTCACACATATATTATATTTGTTTTTAATATTATTTATTTAATATAAATATTTATATACATAACCTTACTTTTAATTTTTCAAAATAATATTTTTTTAATATTATTTTAATGTTTTAATAGCTTTTAATTAATTTTTTTTTTTAATATTATTTATTAATATATTTTAGTTTTTAATTTCGGTCGTAGTACGAGTATTCCAAAAACGTTGTATATGCACGTAAATTACAAGTATGTATATAATATAGTAAAATTAAAAAAAAATACCAGTTAATACTAGTTATTAGAAAAAGTTAAAGGTCATTTTGAGAGCTCATATAGTTTTATTATTTGTAGTTTGTTGTTTAGTTCTTCCTATATAATAGTTAATTAGTATATAAATAGATTAAAGAAATGACTTTAGTTGCTAAATATTTTTTGAAATAAATATTTGTATTTATAAAAATGTTTTATTTTATTTGTAATTAATTTATTATTAATTTGTTAATATTAATGATATTCATTTTATCTTACCACAAACCTTAATAAATATTTTAAATCTTTCTAAAATTTTAATTTTTTTTCTTTTTATTTATCAAAATTTAATAAAATCAAAAATATTTATTAAGGCAAAAATGCGTTTTATTTATTTTTCATATCAAATTTTGAAAAAAAAACTATAGAAAGAAAGTTGGAAATTGTAAAAACTTCAAAAATTGTTAGATATTAAAGAAATAGTGCAAGTGAAATTGTTAATTTGAAAATTTTCATTGGTCAATTTAATAATAAACATTACATTTCGATATTAAATTTTCAGAGCAAATATAGAAATTTTTTTATATATGTATTGTTTTATTTACTAATTTTTTAAAGAATTAAAGTTTCTAAAGAGCATAGGAAAGATTGAGTGAGTTTCATAATCGTATTTTTATTGCTTTCTGACCTAATTTTTATATATTTGCAGTTGGTTTTAAGACTTAAATACTTTTGTGCGCAATTTAAGAAATTTTATTACATAAATGTTTTGATTTATAGGTCTTTTAAAATATATTTAGAAAAAGGAGATAATTTTTGAAATTTAAAATTTTTTTATCAATTTGCTATTAATCAAACCAGCTGTCGTGCCACTTTAGGTGGTGCATTGGTTTTACATTACGTGGTTAGGAATTTACATTTCTTTGGAGTAGTGGTCTGGTGGCCAGCACTGAAGAAAAATCAAGTACTTGTTTACTCCAAAGAGTACAGAATATAACTCTCCATGAACAACGGTCATGCCAAGATATATTTAGAACTAACTTAACTTTCACTAAAAAGACTACAAGTTGGTAATTCCAGATAGAAACCAATAGAACAGGATTGGAAAACAGGCTAAGTAGTGGGATCTACTCAAACAACTTGTCATCTGCAAATCCTAGTAATTGCCGGATCGGTGGTCATACAGGAAGCTGTGAACCGCTTAGGTAAAAATGGTACTCTAGGTGAAATTTATATATGTTTTCTCCAATATCCAGACAGAACTAAGCGTCTTCATCAGAGATGACGGTCGATCTTGCCAGGAAAGCCACTTCCTCACCACTTTCGCTATCATGGAAAAGTCTTGTAAGCTCATCATAGAGAGAAAGTGTTTAATGTGAACTCAAGTTGGAATAGTCTCATTTACTGGAATGTAACTAGAATAATGTAAGCGACTTGGACCAATAATAGGTCGAGCGGGCTTATCTCGCTAAAAAGAAAAGAGTTGCCCATGGCGATGAGTTTTCTAACGTGCATCTTCTTTTTGGTATGCACGCAGAGGAACTGGGCGTACCATCAAACGACTAACAATAAAAGTAAAAAAAGTCGTAAAATACGTAAAAGTAGCACTAAAATTACCAAAAATGATTTTAAGAGCTTAAAAATGCTGTAAATTTTTTTTAAATTAATGTTGTTATTATTATTGAGTTTTTAGAATTTTTTATTTATTTATTTTTTTGTTTTTACTTATATTATGATTTTATCTAATGATTGTTTTCTAAGTACATACATCGCATTCAAAAATTCATGAGTTTTAATTTCAGATTATTCGCATTTATTAGGTGGTTAAATTGTAAGGGCCGATGTTGAATGTGAACCACACCTAAACGCCAAGTTTTTTTCCGAATTTAATTTGACATTTCTCTATTTCAGACTTACTCAATTTGAACCATGGAGAGATACACAATCCAACAACGTGTTAAAGTTATCCAGACTTATTATGAAAATTTTCGAAGAAAATCATCTTCAGTGATGAGGCACATTTTCACCTCAGTGGATTCGTCAATAAACAGAATTGCCGCATTTGGGCGAATGAGAATCCAAGAGTGATTGTCGAAAAACCAATGCACCCACAAAGAGTGACTGTTTGGTGCGGTTTATGGGCTGGCGGCATCATCGGGCCGTATTTTTTCCAAAATGAGGCCGGTCAGGCAGTTACTGTGAATGGTGTTCGCTATCGTGAGATGATAACGAATTTTTTATGGCCACAATTGGAAGATATGGATGTGGACGATATGTGGTTTCAGCAGGACGGTGCCACTTGCCACACAGCTAACGAAACAATGGCTCTTTTGCGCAACAAAATCAATGGCCGTGTTATCTCACGTAATGGCGATGTCAATTGGCCCCCAAGATCATGTGATTGGACACCGTTGGACTTTTTTCTCTGGGGTTATTTGAAAGAAAAGGTGTACGTCGATAAGCCAGCAACAATTCAAGAGCTAAAGGATGAGATAATTCGGCACATTAACGGCATAGAAACTCCATTATGACTCAGCGTCATCGAAAATTTGGACCATCGTATGGAGGTGTGCCGCCGAGGTCGCGGCGCTCATTTGGCCGATATTTTGTTACATACATAATTGAGTAATACCAATAATATCATAATATCATAATAAAATAAAATTTCAATAATTTCCTAAATAGTTTGTGTTTTATTCAAAATCAACATCGGCCCTTGAAAATTTAACCACCCTTTATATACACAGATGTTTAGTATATACTTATGTACTCGTATATAGATTTGCTAATATTTCAATTGCAGATTTTATTTATGGAAAAGTATTTTGTTAAAATTGGAAAAAATATATATATTTTAGATTTTTAGCTTTTTTCAAGCTGATCAAATATAGCTAGACAACCATACAGCCATTAACAAAGGGTATTTCTATCAGACATGTGGTTTTCAAGATGAAATAAAACGCTAATGATTTAATATTTATGGCCAAGAACTGAGCTTCTTTATAAAGATAAGCGTTTGCCATTATGTTTCAAAAACAGTTTCGAATAAACTCCAGCTAAGAAGCCCTACTTTCGACCACCTTTTGCAGCAATTCGGGCCGTATGGCAGCAATAATGCGGCGAATATTCTCTTCCAAGGCGTCAATCGCTTCGAGCTTATCTGCGTAGACAAGCGACTTCACATAATTCCACCAAAAAAAAAAGTTCAGCAATGTTAAATTAGACGATTTTCATCAATAAATTGATTTCTTCAAGGGCTGTGTAGCATGTATCGGCTTCTTGTTGAAACCAACGATTGTCCACATCAACATCCTCTACCATAATTCTGTCATGATAAAGTTCTTTTTAATCTCTCTTTTGCGTACCCCATTGGCTATATCAAAAACAAAGCCAAACTGTTTTTGTGAAATCCGGATTCGGTGGTTAGGGCCCTAGATCTAGAAGACCTAGAAGTGGCTTGCACTTCGTTCTGGTCGCAAAAAGTCAATGAAATTTTGCATTTGATGAAGTAAAACCTGCATGAAAGTTGTCAGTAGATAATGGTGGAGGCATTATCCAACACTTAGATGCCAGTTCCGACTTATTCCGAGCTCTACTGGCAACAATTAATCAGCTTAGTACAAGCTCCCCAGAAAATCGTTCATAATTGATCAATAGAAGGAAAGGATCAGGTTAAGCCATCTGATGCCCCTTGCATAGGTGAGTTGGTTCTTTATGGTGCCAGATGGAGGTTCATTGTATTATTAAGTAGTCGTCATATAGGATGTCAACGTCTTTTGCGAAGTTTAAGGGAGCATTGATATTTACTTTTGAAGTCTCCTCTAATCCTTTGAACTTTGAAGCCCCGTGATATCTAGGACTAGTTTCAGATTAAGACAAAAATAAAGAAGGTGTTTTAACGTCACACTAATGCCTTCTCCCCTGCACTTCCTACATGTGTTACTGCTACTAATATCGCTAATGCGCTAATCTGTTCCGGCACTAAGTTCTTTCGGAAAAATCATTATCATTCCCTTTTAACGTCTTTTCCATATCCTGTTCTCGTTCACTAGCAAGACAGATAATACTTTTGGTAATCTTATCAGCTATTTCGCTACTCACAATGACCTTGTGACGCAGAATATATGCAACCGCAAAGTTGATAAGCCATATGCGTAATATCCACATATTTTATCAGCATTTAAAAAATCTGTTTATGGCCGCTTTAACACTAGAAATATAATACGTGTATGTAAGTTAAACTGCCGTACGAAAAATACAAAATCGCAACATTAATGTTATACAATCAGTTTGATTCCATACATATATATATATTTAAATTTGGCTGTATATGTACAAATAAGTATATATATGCTATACGGTGAAATGTGTAAATGTTTTTTATGAATGTGATGTTTTTTCACGCTTGTGCTTTGTATTATAATGAAATAATTAGTTTTTTATTTTTCTAAAATTATGACGATTTTATTTTTACGTTTAGAATAGTCTTTTATTTTGTGTATTTAATAAATATAAAAATTGGAATTATTTCCTGTATATAAATTTATACAATAGTTATAACTATACTTATTTATGATTCTTCATGTCAAATATTTACTTTTTTTAATTATTTTTTTGGTTAATACTTATAATTTGTTATTTTTTTTTTACAAAAATGTATGTTCAACATACCATATATAAACTAACTAATGTGCGTTGATTAATATATATGTAGTTATATACTATAAATCTATTAATTTTAACGCAAAAAAAATTTCATTATTTAATTGTGAAATTTTTATTATGATTCTTCATGTAAAATTAGTAAAATAAATTGTATTTCATAATAATTTTTTTTGTTTATTAAATTTAATTTTTTCTTTTACCTTTTTCTGTTTAACATAATTTTTTTTACCTCTACTAGCTTTCTTTTATAACTAACTATAGTCGTTTAATTTTTGGTTTTTTTTTATTATTTTTTTATTTCAACTTTTATTTTCTTAATTTCTTTTCATTATATTTTCGTTTTTATTTTTATCTTTACCTTTATTAATTTCCTTTTTTTGAACAAAAAAGTTTATAAATTTTCTTTTTTTTTGGATATTTTTCATTAATTTTTCCAACAACTTTCACAATTAGTGTCATTTACTATCTCTGTATTTGGACGTTTTTCTTTAACTTTCGTTGAATTTTTCGGCTTAACCAACTTTTTTGTTTTGTCACTTTTCCTAAAGTAAATTTGTTTAAATTAATAAGCTTTTAGTTGACCATGCAATTTTAAGGGCGATAACACGCGATTTTATGAACAGAAATTGTGAGTTTGCATTCTCTGGAGGTCTCAGAAAATGTTGCATAATTTTAGGCGACATTTGTAAAGAGAAGAGTTTGTTGTGTATATATAAGACTTTCGTATGCAGTAATTCTGACAGCGACATTTAATAATTTTCGTTTAAGAATTTTTTTAAAATATTTTGTTAAAATATGTTTAAAAATTACTTTTTTTCGAAATAAAAAAAAAATTAGAATAAAAATACATACAAAAACTTATAAAAATTAAAAAGAAATGAAAAAATTGAAGAAATTTTAAAAATTAAATAATTGCAAAAAAAAAAGAATTGAGAAAATGAAAAAAATTGCAAAAAATAAATTTAATTTAAATTTTTAGCTATGAAATTTTTCATTTAAAATAATCTTAATATTATTTTTTTATTTTTTCTCTTGTAGGAAACTCAGTTGTTTTGATTTTCTTAAAAACTGAATGCTTACAATTTACTTTTTTAATTTTTAAAACAGTTTTCGAACTTGCAAATAAAAGCACAAATTTATAATAACTTATATTATATTAACTGTATTAACTTAGAATTATGTACTTAATTAATTTATTATTAAACATTTTTGAGCCTACAAAACTTACAAAAATATCACTCAAACAATTTTTATATACATTTTTATCAATATTAAATAATAGTTTTAATTTAAATAATAATTCGCTTTATAAAAATAAATTTGAATTTTACATTTTACTTTTTGCTTAATATTTATTTTATGTTTATTTAATTATTTAATAAAAATGCTTTGGTAAAATTACTTATAATACATACAATACACTTTTAATACATAATTGTTTTTAATCGTTCGATATTTAAATAAAAACTGTACAATTTTATAGCAACTAACTAATTAATTTTATATTTATATATTTTTTATGCATTTTGTGCTCACTCTTTTTTAATTATTCACCTGCCTAAAAATCACACTTCCTAAATAAAAATTAAATTTACAATTTAATTATCGATTATAATACGCGTATAAATATTTTTTCTTTTAGTTTTTTTGATTAAGGATCTATGCCACTTTACAGCTCTCGCTTCTTCGCTACACATAAAGTTTTAGATACGAAAAAACAAATATATGTATACTACACACATCCCCCGCCAGCTTACGTACGCACTAGAAATTGATTCAACTTCACTAAATTCGTATCGCCATATGTAGATACATTTAGCGCAGCAGCATTGGCGTTCTTCTTCGTCTGCGTGTGCCACGTAAGAATCTGTAAGAATAATTTTTGTTGTAAATATTTATTTTTTTTTTAATAAATAAATTCCTTTGCGCTACCTCTGTGCAATTGGATGCCAGCAGCTCAATCTCAGTCAGATTTAATGGCGCTAAACTCTTTAGGAAACCATCCTCTTCATAACCCGGCTTGAAGGGCATTTTCGCATTGGGCCGTTCGTGTAGAAATTTAACGCTCACCGCAAAACCAGCCATATCGACGGGAAATTTACGCCCGCCTATCCAGCCATCGTAGAAACCTTTGATTTTGCCTTCACGTATAATGGGACTACTCACGCCGAATTGGGTGACCAAGCCGACGGGCCACATTGAAACCTTTTTTGTGTAGCGCATCTAGTTGGGGAAGGGAAGAAAAAATAAAATCCATTTAGTAGTTTGCGAAATAATAAGAGTATAGGGAGAGGGGAAATTGTACACTAAACAGTAAATTCTCGCCAAACGCAAAAATTTTGAAAATATTATTTTCCCCCTCAAAATCTACCTGTTCAAATATGGAGATGTCATATGTATTGTCATCATCCGCGAAATAGAAGACGCCACTAGTCGCATTAGCGCGTAAATACTCCAAACCACGATTACGATTTGAGACGCCGCGTGGTTTTGTCTTTTTCGTCTTTTTGTATTCCTCCGGCATGGGCGCTGCAGCACATTAAATTAGTAGGAAAAGAAAAAAAAAATGTGAAAAAATATGATTGAAGAGAAAGTGATAAAAGCAATAAAATTGTGAGTAATCAAATTGTATGTAATAAAAAAAAAGAGTAAAGTAAAGAGCGCTAAGGCAGGATGAAGGCAGTAAAGGAAAGATGAAAGAGATTCTTAATGGAGTTCTCGTCTTGCTATGCCGGGGGCAAATTATTTGTGACAAAATTAACTGAGTGATGAGTTGATGACGGCATCTTGTTGGCAGATGCCCTTGTAAAGAAATTCAAGTGCACAAAGGAAAGTAAGAATAAATAGAAACAAATGAAAATGATAATAATTGAGGGGAATTTACGGTACAAAGCAAAGACAGTAAGTGCAAATGACATACAATGTAGTAACCTTTTATAAATGTTTGTATGTATATTTATATGTATATATGTATAGTCTTTCTCGACATTTTCACTCACCCAAAAAGTATTCATAAGGCACACCAATCCGATTAAGTGTATGTATCACCAGCGGCGATGTTTGATTCGCATCCTCAATGACGAGCCAAAGCAGATTCACCACATGTTTTAGCGTGTAACCGAGCCGTGTCAATTCTGCCAATTGCTCGGCGCGACGGTAGGTTGGTGTTATAATGTACAGTGGTGGCTGTTTGATAAAATTGTAATAAGAAATAATAATTTATTTTCAAAGAAAACAAAATAAAAACATATAATAATATAAAATATAACAAATTTAATAAAATAAAATAAAATATATAATTAAATTAACATTAAAAAAAAAAAAATAAAAAAATATAAATTCAATTAAGTCAAAATGAATAAAAAAAAATGAAATTAAATAAAACAAATAAAATATAAAAATTAACAAAATAAAATAAAGTGAAATAAAATATTATAAAATGAAATAAGAAAATTAAATTAAATTAAATGAAATAACAAAATACAATAAAATAAAAAATAGAATAGAATAGAATAAAATGCAAATGAAAATTAAACAAATAAAATAAAAGAAAGGTTAAAAAAATAAAACAGACTCAATTGAAATAGATAAAATAAAAAATAATATAAAATAGAAAAAAATAAAATAAATTTAAAAAAATATAAATTAAATCAAATGACGAAATAAAAAAATTAGATAAAATAAAATAATATAAAATAAACAGAATCAATTTAAATTAAATAAATGAAATGAAATAAAACAATATAAGATAAAATAAAATAAAACAAATAAAATAAATCATAAAAAAACAAAACAGAATGAATTAAAATGCAATAAAATAAAAAATAAAATAAAATATAATAAAATAAAGTAAATTAAAACAAAATAAATTCAATTAAGTTAAAATTAATAAAAAAATGAAATAAATGAAATAAATAAAGCAAATAAAATATAAAAATAAAAAAAAATAAAAATAAAGAAATAAAGTAATATACGGGGAGATTAGAAAATTAAATAAAATAAAATAATAGAGTTAGAAAAAAATGAAACGAAGTAAAAAAATTAACAAAATTGAATTAATGTAATGTAATGTAATATTAAAATAAATTAAATGAAATTAAATAAAATAATATACAATAAAACAGAATCAATTTAAATAAAAAAATAAAATAAATTAAATGAAATAAAATAATATGAGATAAAATAAAATAAAACAAATTAAATTAAATAGAAGATAAAAAAATTAAAAACAGAATCAATTGAAATACAATAAAATATAAAATAAAATAAAGTAGAATAAAATAAAACAAATTAAATTAAAATAAAATGACAAAATAAAAATATTAAATGATGTAAAATGAAGTAAAAAATTAAAATTAAATTAAACATAATAAAATTAAATAAAATAGTTAAATTATAAAAATTAGATAAGATAAATAAAATTAAACAAATTATATTTAATTAAATTAAATAAATGTACAAATAACAAAAATATTGAGGATAAAATGTGAATAATTTTATTTTAGTACTTTTAATTTTTCATATTCTGTAAAAAAATATAAATATTTTTATGTGCATGTGTTGGAAGTTATACATATATGCATATATTCTTAATAATTTGTTTTCACTGCCGATAGCGGCATAAGCTATTTAACGGCTTTATGTAAGCGTTGGCGATTCGTTGAAAAAAATTTTGAGTAAAGTTTTGATTGAATATTATGCAAATTAAGGCGGACAACCTTTAAAAGCAAAAGCAAAAGCCGCAAATAAAGACATTTAGAAGGCATGACATATATTTTATGAAAAAATTAAGGAAAGGGTTTAAAACTGCAAATAAGGACATTACATTTATATTTAAAATATGAAGGGGGAAAAAATAATATGAGAAAAAAATACAGACGAATAAAACAAAAATGCAGAGGAGTCAAGTGATTTCTCGTATTTTCCAACGTTATTTGATGATATAAACATATATATGATAAAGATATTGATTTCGTTTAGAGAACGCTTTTGATTTCTGAGAGAATCCCAAAACATGGCTAGAGGCACTTTTTTGTGGCCAAATGAGAGTAATTTCATTTAGCGGTTGGAAATATTCGAAGTTTAAGAGTCAAACAGCTGCGCAGAAAACCCAACGTCCTATAGAATCTTTACTTCATCAGTAATGATGCTTGATCTAGCAGATTCGGTCGTACATTTTTTCGCTCAATTTTTATTTTAACTGATATTACAAAGGAGGATAAGAACCGCTAATTAAGCATAAGCTTAGTCAAAATATTAAGCTTTTCTATATACACGGTGTGTCCCAAAAATAACCGAACTTTTTGGATATAAAATAGTAAAATACACATTATATTATCTTTGAAAGTCATTATTTATTCAAAATAGGTTCCATTTGACTCAACACAACGTTTGGAACGATCAACCAGCGCATGCATAGATTTTTTTATGTCTTTTATAGAAATGTTCTTCAGTACCTCGGTTACGGCTGCTTCATTTTTTTCAATTTTTTTTTTAATTTTTTAAACTTCAATTTCAATTTTTTTTAAAGTTTGACCCAAAATTTTATATTTGCTCTTTGTTCCATTTTTTTTTTGGAACCTTTAGCACACTTTTGGTTTTATTGAAATGGCTGTCACTTTTACATCTGTTATCCGACTTACATGAAGTCAGGTGCGTTTGAAAGAGGATGAATGTATCTTTTTAATGTTGTCAAAGTTTTTCACGGAAATTTCTATATGAATGTCACCATTCCGATCTATGCTTGTAACCCGCTGCCGCAGAATAGTAACATTACGAAACGAACATATCTACGCACGTTCTATGATTATATTCAAATTATACTGAATTTTGTTAATGTTTCGGCGGTCCCTTTCCCGTAAAAAAAGAATTATATATATTTCAAGCAAATCATAAGTATTGCATTTAGGCATATAATCCAAAAACTTAACAACACCAAAGCATTAATTTGCATTTTTTCTTATAGATCGAACGACTACTCGTAAAAAATAATTTCAATTAAAAAGAATTTTAAATACTATTTTTTCTAATAAAACGTTGATTGATCCACTTACCTGGCCCACTTCTCGGAGAGAAGAATACTCTTCCTGCTAATCTAAGCAAAACGCCAACTGCGTACTAAATTTGAGGTGAATCGGGCCATAAAAGCGATTTTTTCGAATAGTGTGGTCCCTGGTCTACTTCCCGAAAAAGATTATAAAGAACATACTTTTCTAGGAATCATAAATCAAACTGAAAAATTTCCAATATAATTTACGGGTTAGTTTTGGAGATTGCATGACAAACGTTTTTACGAAAATTCCACGCAAACAGAAATTCGCCATGTGATTTTCTTTAAAGACTATTTCTAAGTGGTTCCGAAGATTCCAGACCGGACATTTTTTCGTAGAGGACAAGCCCCAAGAAGGCGTCCAAAATCTTCCACTAATAACGTCTGTGCATATTAAGTAATCATCTAGCATACACGAAAAAACTGCTCGATGGGTACCACGGATTTTAAATGAGGCCCAAAAAGAGGCTCGAGTGCATTTTGATAAAATTTTCCTAAACAAATTCAAAAATAGTAACTAGTAACTTAAGTCAAATTATTACTGGTGACGAATCTTGGTTCTATGAGTACGATATAGAAACCAAACAGCAGTCCATGGTATGGAGCCCAACAGGATCAAATCCACCCGTAAAACCTAAGCAACATAAATCAGCAGCAAAGGAATGATGTCAGTTTACTTCAACCGATCTAAAATCTTAGCTGCTATTCCACTGGAAAAGGGTCAGACGGTAACTGCAAAATGGCGCACCGAAGAGTGCTTACCAAAAGTTTTCAAAAATTTTTTTGGAAAACAGGAAGAAAGAGGATTTGCCGCTTTACTTTTTACATCATAACAACACGCCATCCCACACTGCTGAAATAACGAGTATTTTTATTGCGATCTCTGGGATCGATCAAATAGGTCCAGCACCATATTCCCCGGATTTAGCACCTTTTGATTTCTGGTTATTTACAAAAATTAATTAAAATTTAAAAGGAAAGGTCTTTAATAGCAACCAGGAGATAAGTAATGCAGTTAAAGCTGAACTTGATAAGCTTAAAAAGCAAGATTTTGAAGACTCCCAAAAGAAACCGGTGATTTTTCATACGACCGTGTTAACAATTTTTTTAAACAACTTGTGACTATTTAATTGTATTTTTTCTTTTAGCAGTTATAAGCTGCCACTTTTAGCTTGCTTTAAGAAAAAGTACGTGTAATTTTGTTTATATTTGTTTGTTTGGCGTCAATTTTAATATGGAGCCCACAAAAGAACATTTTCGCCATATTTCACTAAATTATTTCCTTAAAGGAAAAAATGCAGCGCAAGTTGCTAAAAATTGCATAATTTGTATGATGATTAAGCCGTAAAAGAAACACAGTGTCGAAGTTGGTTTGTCAAATTCCGTTCAGGAGATTTTTCACTCAAAGATAAGCCACGTTCAGATCGGCCAAGTGAAGTTGATGACGACGATATCAAGACTTTAATCGAATCGGATCGTCATGCAACTGAGTGTGAAATTAGAGAGAAGTTAAGTCTACCAAAATCAACAGTCGATAATCATATAGGACGTCTTGGACTGGTAAAAAAAACTTGTTATTTGGGTACCACATGAATTGAAATAAATCATTTAATAAGCCGCTTCAACACTTGTGATATGCTTCTTAAACGCTATGAATATGATCCGTTTTTGAAGCAAATCATAACTGGCGATGAAAAATGGATCGTTTACAGTAATGTCAATCGAAAACGATCATGGTCCAAGCATTATGAAACGCCACAAACCACTGCAAAGGCTGATATTCACCAAAAGAAGTTTACGCTGTCAGTTTGGTGGGATTGGAAGGGTGTGGTATATTTTGAGCGGCTTTCAAGGAACCATACGATTAATTCGTATGTCTACTGTGAACAACTGGACAAATTGAATACAACCATCAATAAGAAGCAGCCAGAATTGGTCAGCCGTAAAGGTGTCATATTCCAACAGGGCAATGCTAGACCGCACACATCTTTGGTCACTCGCCAAAAACTGAGAGAGCTTCGCTGGGTACTGTTGATACATCCACCATGTAGCGCTGACCTTGCACCGTCAGACTACCATTTGTTTCCATTTTTGCAGAACTCATTAAATGGTAAAATTTTCGAAAATGACGTGGCTATAAAATCGCACTTGGTTCAGTTTTTGCAGATAAAGGCCAGATGTTCTATGAGCTTAGTATAATATGTTGCCAGAAAGCTACCGAAAGGTCATCCAACAAAATGGAAATTATATAAATGATTAAAGTTTATTATAAAATTAAAAAAAAAATTATTTACTTTCTTTTAAAAAATCACCAGTTTATTTTGGGGCAACCCAATATACGTGTATGTATTGATGATAGGATATAGTTATATTTATAAAGATACACTCATTAACAGTTTGGAATTCATTTTCTAATTTTAACAATTCAATGTTCAAACATTTTACTTAAATTAGTGTTTCTAACTTTAATAGTTTAATTTTCCCAATCAAAAATTGAATCAACATTAGACTGAAAAATGGAAAACTCACAAATTGGTAAATATTTAGTTAATCATTTAATGAATGCTAAACAAATAGTAATTCTGTTAAATTACATATTATTTGCCAACCGCATTGTGAGCGTGAACAATAAAATTAATATTTCGATAATCAAATATTACCGTTAGCAAGCGTTGCGTTTCTGTTTGCATTATTATTTTCCCGATACTATTTACACTTTACCAATTACAATATTAGAATTATTATTGTTATTTTCATGAATACATACTATCTATATGTAGTATAATATTATTAGCAGAATTCTAATGCAATAAGCATTTTTAGAGTGCATTACCGAGGCGGGTGGAGCAAATTCCAAAAAGTTGCAAACAAACAATGATGTGTGTACATATGTAGGCGATAGTTATCTCTCTCTGTGTGTGTGTGTGCACCCAAATACAATGTAAAATTGCTAATACGCAATTGTCAACTAGGCGCATGCAAATTGGAAATTACTTTGTACGAATGTATATCACGCTTTACAGTTTAAGTGCTTGTCATAATACGAGCATGTACCTTTGTATGTCTGTACGAGTATGTATGTAAGAGTGCAATAGTTAAAGGCGACAATCAAAGGCAGTGCACAGCTGTGCATGCATGCCGCTGCAGTACTATGCACATATTTACATTCATTCAGCGAGATCTGAATGCACTTGCAAAGCGTTTTTTTTATCTATTCTAACTATTCTTTTTTTTACATTTTTATTTTTTTTTATTGTTTAGGCAATTTTTGCATCTATTTTCCACTTTGATTAGTCGCTTCCAATGTATGTATGTTAAGGTTCAGTAAATTACGCGACAGTGACATTCGTCAGCAATTTTTAAAATTTTTTAAATTTATTAAGCGTAAGAATAGCTTAGCTTTATCGGTTAAAGAACTTTTTTAGTATTTCACTTTTCGCCTTGCATTACTCGTAAATGCTATTCTTGACCCAATTTAAGAAGAATGCTTGCATATGTGTGGATATGTATTGATAATGACGTACATGGGTGGCTGTTATCAAAATCAATGGCAGATTTTCACTACTTGTATAGTACTTCTTGAGCACGAAATTGCGTAATTGCTTGTTGAAATTTTGCTCTGGAAAAATTTGACAGCAACACGACTATTCGAAAGTGGCATAACTTCTGAGGAAATACACCTTACAGGTCACGTAGTTTTTGTGAAGTTGCTGTTCACATTAAGATCATAGCTGTTCCTTCGGCTCGTAAAGAAAAGAGTCTCTCTGTTGTCAGAGTTATTTTTGAATAGATATATCGAATGTGATAAAAAAAACTTTCCACAAACTTTATCTCTTTCTCCCCACTTAGTTATCTATTTTCAGAATTAAAAAGTTTTAAGTTTGCTGCATCGCACTAAATGTTAGATCCTGCGGACGTTTAGTAGTAAAACAAGGATTTTGAGAGTATCGAGCATGGGATTTATCTGTAATTGTGACGGACATAACGGCATACAGTAAGTTGCATTAAAACTCGAGCTGAACTTAAGACGTTACCAAGAAATGGAAACCTTCTGCCGGGTGAATGCCATATATTCGCAAAGCTATAAGGAATTGTGAAGATATCTATATCTACAATATTGGGTCTAAAGACGAGGTAGGCTCAAGAGCAATCTTATTATATAATCTTCCCAATAAGGAAGACAGGTTCAAACTCAATGGGTATAATTCTGTCGCCCAGCAGATATTATGCATAATATTATTATTGGAGGTGCCGCATGGACAGGTGTTTAAGCCAAAAGCCTTAAAAATTTGAGAGCCACTATGTGGTTGTCAGCACTGTAGGTAATCTAATAATTAGCGATGTGCCTTTATGCACATTCGTAAATAGATATAAGCATAAACGGAATAAGAATTTCGTATTAGTTAAGCTTCAACAGTTTTTAAGTAAAGGAGTTTTCGCGCATATTCGTTAAAATCTTATTTAAAGGCGGTTTCCAACTTTGTATACAAAAATCATATTTCACAAATTCTTTTACATGGTAATATTCTGGTTTAAGTTCAATAAACATTAGTACTTTCACTAATACCCTTATTTACATATTTCCTTTCTTTTTATTTGATTGGATCGCGAGTTCGTACCGGCGTTCTTATAATTGAGGCTTACGGTCTCAACAATACGAAAATTTATTAGATTTCCTGTTAGTTGCCAAGCGGCATTTAAGATGGTTGAATATGCCTATATGGTATATATATAATTACCGAGCTCCTCCTCCTGGTTTTACCTCTTGATGTTTTTCCAACAAATGGAGGGAGTTACAGTTTATACTAAGCCGCCTCCGAACGGTTGATTGCGAGGTTGGTTACGAGGAGCTTTTATTTCCTGTCCTAAATGCACTCGGAGGGGTGGACATTCTCTGCCGTTTTTTATTTCAATTAACTTTCTGTAACTTTTGGATGTTGATGGTATCAGGATTTAAACCCGAGCCTTCTGAATGTAAGTACGTAATGGTAACCACACTGCTAAATGTGTGAAAATGCAGTGAAAAGCACTGGGGCCTCAGTTCAAAGGTATCTAGAAGGTAACGAAGAAGCAAACGAGCTGATTTGCGCTCCTGTATCTGTCGTACTGGCACCATCGCCTACTTTTAACCTTTCAGCACTTTTAAGTATCATCTAAAGCAGAGTACCCTTGAAAAACTCTTAAGGACCTGTAGACTCTAGGGGAATACCATTAAACTACTGTGGGTTTGCGTGTGTTGCGGACAGACCAATCTACACTACGCAAGGGGGAACCAAGTATTCTTGTAGTTGTATTGACGGAGCATATATACATATATACTCGTATAATATTGTATAAACACGGCCAATTGTGATAAGTCTCTGACTTTTGTCAGATAGTTTCCATGGTTTTTGGATAGATATGTTCAGGAACATTTTTTCGGTGAATGAACCAGGGATTGACTTATTGGAAAAATCGTGTTTATGGTTCGATTTACTTGATAGATTAACCGGAAGACAGTTTTTCCTCCTGGAAGTGGACTAGAGCTTAGCTGAAATTCGTTTGAAATTAAAAGCAGAAACACTCTTGCCAATAGATGCTATTTTAGACTGAGTAAAATCCTTCCTCGACGAACAAAAACCAAACTCTACAAGTCGCTCATTATATCCGTCCTGCTATACGGTAGAGAAGCGCGGACGATGTCAACATCTGATGGGCCGGCTTTTGGAGTTTTCGGGAGAAAAGTTCTGCGAATGATTTGTGGTCCGCGTTGGCAACGGCGAAAATCGGTAATATTGACATAGTCCAGCGAATTCAGAGACAGCTGCTACGTCTGCTAGATCATGTCGTCCGTATGTATGAAAAGACTCCAGCTTTGTAAGTTTTCCGTGCAGTACCGGCTGGGGGAAGCAAAGGAAGAGGAAAACCTACACTCTGTTGAAAGGATAAGGTGGAGAGTGACTTGGTTTAACTTGCTATTTCCAACTGGCATCAAACAGCGCAGAGAAGGAGTGAATGGCGCACTTTTGCTGATTCGCCTAGAATCGCGTAAGTGGTACCAACGCCAATAAATAAAAAGAAAATGAAGAAATTACTTTTTTCTGGGAGGTGCTTCGATTTATTTGAAGAAAACATACATATTCATGTTTCGTTTTAGTTAGACTTTTGGATAATATCTCTAAATGGAATGCTTTTGTTTGCTGGAAAGGGAGCCAGGGACTTGAAAACAAGTTCGATTTACTCGAAATATAAATAATACTTTCCTTGCGAGAAAAGGATCGCCGACAAATTGATTAAAATTAGTATGATTTGGATATACACGTAAGCATAGGTCGTGCATAAGTATGTTCACTTCGCAGTGTTATTATTCTGCTTCTGCAGGTTACAAGCTATTCTTTTAAAATCAGTTTGAGTGTGAATAAGCAGGATTCGAATGGTGGGTTTGGCTTACTTCAAGCCATATATATAGAAATTTCCGTAAAAGACTTTGAGCACATACATACGAATAAGTTGTTAGACCAAAAATATAACAAAAAAAAAATTAATATTTTGACTTGACTCATGCTTATTTATAGGTTTTTATCGTTCTTTGCAATACTGGTTAGAATAAAAATAGCCAAACAGACATCAGTGGAAACATCGCTGCAGACGCAACTGCTAAGGAAATGATCCTCACTCCTACCATAACCTCTCCATACTTTAGAAGAGGAGACATCTACCAACTAATCAAACATAAAAGAATCACAGTATTATCTTTCGACTGGGTAAATTATAATCATCATTACCAAAGTCGCGCCAAGCCAGATTTTCCGTCAACCATGTCGACCAATTAAATGTCCCTTCTGTGATTGCACCATCAGCATTCATCACCTACTTATCGTCTGTCCCGCTCTGGGAAACTCAAGAACAAACCACTTCAACAACGAAGATCCGGTTCAATTATTAATTTAATTTATAATTTCCTAAATGAATCCGATCTTTTTCGCCGTATTTAAATAAACCAGTCAGCCGAAAGCCGATGTTGCTAGCGCTACGTACCATAGTTTATATAATAAGTAAGTTTTGTTATGTAAGCTTTATTAAATAAGTAAATAAAAATAAAAATAGAGCAGAATACAGAAAGCCATAGTAATATGTGGCCAGGTCTGCTAGTTTTTGATAAAAAATAAATTAAATAAAATGTGTTTCGTGAATTTTTAAGAACGATACACCATATTGGAAAAAAATAAAAATTAATTTTATGCTAAAATCCACATTTGTAAAATTTTACGCTTGAATTAAAAAAAAAATTTAAGTATTAGGCCTATTCACTTATTGTATTAGTGAATATGAAGACCCCAAAAAACATTAGAAACCCCCATAAAAAATTATTGTAAAATACAAAAATGGATTGTTCTCAAAAGATTATAAAAAAAGAAATTGTAAAACCAAATTTTTACTTTTTCTTACGGAGTAATCCAGCCCACCAAAGCTTTAGCTTTGCGTGGTACACTGCGTATACGTAACCTTAAGTAAGTACGTGTCAAATAAGTATTAAAATATATTTACTAAATAAGTATTATATTTTGTTTATTATTAGCTGAACATGCATTCAGCCTTATATATACGTGTAATTATATATTGAAAACCCCAAATCATCTACAGACATGCAAAACACAAGCTAAACGTCATACTAAAAGCTAAACAAAAGCGATGAAAGCAAAGCTAAGCTATAAATGAGCAAGCCAAACAATAAAACTGCATGCAAATTTTAAGCTTTAATACTTTCTATGCCTTAACATTCTCTTTTTACCAGCAAGCGAACGAGTGCAATAGGGAGAATAAAAGTGAAAAGCACAAAAAAAAAAACAAAAAACAAATGGAGAGATATTTACGGGTAATGGATTTGTGTCATTCGCAATTGTGCCAGCAGCTGGACGCGAGGCATCGCTGGAATTTAAAAGCGATGAATGTGCAGCTGTATTACAGTTACTTGCTGTTGCTCTCATTGCTGTTCTTGTTGTTGTTGTTGAACTACTACCATTGAAAGCGCCAACTAGTGGCGAATAGTTTTTCAAACTGTCAACCGCCGCTGCAGCATTTGGCGTAATCAACTGTTGTCGAGTGTTGAGGGAGGCGTTTAACAAACGACTTGATGCTGCTGCCGAGGGCAATGATGTGAATGTGTTTGTAGAGGCGACTGATGTGATGTGTGTTGCGGTTGATGATGATGCTTGTGATGGCGATGGCGATGGCGATGATGATGATGATGACGATGATGAATTTTTTGTAGAAATATTATTTTGTTCTTTGGTTACTGTGGCTTGTAATGGTGATGATAACGGTTGTGCATCACTTTGCGCTCTTGCTATTCGTTGGTTTACAATTTGTTTTGTTGATTTTGTTGCTGCTCTAGTGTTACTCGCAGTTACATTTGATTGCCTTTCGCTGATTGATTGTTGTGCTTGTTGCTGTTGTTCGTCTTGTATTTGTTGCGATTGCTGTTGTGATTGTTGTTGTTGCTGTTGTGGTTGTCGCGCACTAAATAGCGACATTGATGACCATAAATATGAATTATATTTAGCTGCACTAGCCGAGGCATCCTCTGCATCGTTCGCAATTGCCTTATTCTGCAATAGAAATGTAGAAAAAAATATCGAGAGAAAACAAATTCAAATGAAATGAATGTATGTATTGTATATATGCATGTATGTATGTGTATGTAAAATGCAATGTACGAGTATTGTTGAAGAGTAAGTGGGTGAATGCAGTGAGCGAAAAGTACGACGTAAAAATATTGTCAATGCTGGAAATGTTAGATTCAACGGATTTTTCACTGTTAAAGGTAATTATAAATGACTTGGATTTCCTTTTTTTTTTTTTTTTGGATGGAGGTTGAGGTATTATAGAACTTTGAGGAATTTTAGAAAACTCTGTGGTGTAAAAAATTGCATTTAATGTAGGAGCATTAGTGTTTCTTTCAGAATGGAAATAAATATATAAATATGCTAAACATTAAATTTCAATTTAATTAACAATTTTCTTAAAAATACTTAAATTCATAGAATTTTCTATTTTACTAGTAGTCCTTCTTTCACTTAAAATGCTCAAGCAAAATCTAAGTGCAATTTCTCATATCTGTAGGTGGTATACAAAATCACTATTAATTTGATTTATTTCTAACATATATGTACGAGTATATAATTTTAATTGGTGCTGTTATTTTATAAACTACTTTAAAAAGTGAGAATAGCTAAAAAGTTTGCTAAATGTATACAATTTTATGAAAAAATATAGCCCTCAACTAATTTTCTTAATTATTTTGAATTATTCTGCAAAAAAAAATTATTTAACTGGAAAGGTGCTAAAATGAAATTTCCAAGAGATAGAAGCAACAAAAATTTGAGCATATTTTTGCTTCGTATATTATATTTTAAGTAAAATAATAATTCCAAAAAATAATTAAAATTTTTAAAATTTTAAATCAATTAATATTTGAAATAAATCAAAATCCCAATTACTCTTTTTCAATTTCAGTATATAAATATTTTCTACTGAGATAAAATTATTTCCATGTATATTTTTTTCTATCCACATTTAAGAAAATTTTCTAAGAATTTTTCAGCCTCTTGGCAACCCTACCCGAACTTTTTATTTGTTTTTAATTAGTAAAACTTTGTTAGAATTTGTTTAAATTTAAATTATAAATAGTTGCCAACTGCAGTAAACGTGTTTCCGTTATGTTTTATAAAATGCATTTCAGAAATTTGAAGTATCTTTTTTGGTTTAATTTGTAGTTTAACAATTTTAAAGAAACCTATTTCAAATTCAACCTTTTAAATTTTTTTCTTTTACTTTGTCAAACATCTGGCAACTCTACCCAAAAATAGTTCCCTTGCTTATATGCTGGAATATTTATTTTATTCTTGTTCATTAAATTTAACAGAATAATATAAATAGGTGGCAACTTGTGTATTAAAATAATATAATAAATAGGTGGCAACTATGCTTCAGTTAGTTCTATGAAATTAAGCTCACTTTTTATATTTTTTTTTTTATTAAATTTTGAAAGATTCAACATCAGGAACTAAAACTCTTTAAAAAAAACCTCCCAAAAAATAAGAATTTTACGAAAATTTCTTTAATTGTTAGCTAAATTGTACAACAATAATACTTTTCGCAATTTTCGTACAGTTAGCTGCCGGTCTCAAAAAAAATTTTTACACATTTGCTTTGCAAGCTCCCCTTAATTCGTACTAATATTCTAGTATTTAATGTATTTTCATCAGCAGTATTTAGCATAAAATTATAAATGGGTGGCAACCTTCCTTTAATTTAGTTTTCATAATTAATATGGACTTCGAGTATATTCTTTCGTTTGCTCTTTACATATTTATATATTTCCCTCAAAATATTTTAATTTTAATTATTAATTCTCATAAATTCAATCAGTCAATTAATGGACATAACCTACAATTTGTATAAATTTTTAACACATAAAAATCTCTATTTTAGGATTAACTTTACTTTTGATTTCTATTTCAAACTAACGTTTAGTTTTTTCAAATAATATATCTATTGCACTCACCTTTACTATATATTCCGGCTGTGATATGGGCTGCCGCGACAAATGATATTGATAGAGTACCATATATATACAGGTGGTCGCCACGAATATGGTCAGGTACATTTTTATCGATTTTGCTACGGCCATCTTTTCGTCTTTGAGCGTTACTTGTACCGTAGTTTCTTTCGTTTTTAATAATGATGTTTTTGTTGTTGCTGTTGTGCTATTTGTGGCGTTTGGCTTGAGTAGGGTGTAAGTGTAGGTAATATTTTTGGAGACCATTAAATGTGTAGTTGTTGTTGTTTTTGTTATAATTATAAATATTTTAATACCTTTTCATTTTTTTAATTTTCTTTAATTACTTCTTTTTCATTATATTTATTGAATTTTGCGTTTTTAATTAGAAGTTTTAAAGTAAGTTTTAAATTTGAGTGAGAGTATTATTTTTCGATTTTAATACTTTTGTGCTATTTATTAATTTGAGGAAGTTTGGTATGAAAATTAATGTTATAGAATTAATGAGTTATTAATTTTGTGCTTTTAGTACCATTTTGTGCATTGTTTGTTACTGAATATTTCATGATTTTATTGTTAATTTATTTATATTTATTTAACTTAATTTATAAATTTATTTATTATTATGAAATCAATTTAACTTTTTATTATTAATTAATCAATTTTATTTTTTCATACTGCTGAAAGCTTATTCGGTTATCTTTTTTAATTTTATATATTTGTTTGTTTATATTTTATATATTTTAATAATTATTCAATTTCTTATATATACTCAGTTATTTTTTTTATTTGTTTTTCGTTTTTGAATTATTTTACTAAAATTTTATTATTATTTTTTAGTTTTTATGCTTCGATTATTATTCGAGTATTATTCTACCAATTAAATTTTGAAATTATTTTTTACTCTTTATTGTTATTTATTATTTAATATCTATTATTATATTTCACCTTTTATTATTATATTATATATTTTTATATACTATTATTTTTGTTAAAGATTTATTTGAAAAAAATGTTAAATATATTTATGATTGTGCAATTTATTTACATTTGTTACTAAAAATAATGCCTGTAATAAAGAAAAAAGAGAAAAATACTATTTTTTGTAAATTCTTCTTAGCTATTGAAAATTATATAGTCAAAGAAAAAACATAAAAAAAGACTTACTGTTAGCCTTCCTTTGCTTCAGTGGCAATATGTTTTCAATTCAGCACTCGCATTTTATAACTGAAAGTAAAACCAAATTTATTGATTAGCAGTTGTTGCAGATAAGAAACGAAATTGCACTTCATGATAAAAAGTAAACAAAAAAATTAAAAATAGATCTAAAAATAAAAACCAAAAAATTACCCACTTTAACTTATCACAAAAATTTGCGTTCAATCATTTTTTTTTTTTTTTTTTTTTGTAATGTGCAAATCAGTAAATATCCCATACAGTGTTAAAACTCAAGTGTTTGACTTAATAATAAGGTGAGCTGAATATAATTGAGCAGCTAAGTAAGATAACGACAACTTCGTACGCTCAATGCTATCCAAAATTCTGGCTTTTTTGGAGAGCTGCTTGTGTCGTTCAGCACATTATTTTCAACCGATTCGGAATTGGGAGTCTCTTTGAGGTTAACTCAAACAGTGGCTTTTTAGGACTCTTATTACTTTTTACATGTCTCTTCTTTTTCTGGCTCTTTTCTGATTCCATTTTCGTCAGTTGTGTCTAAATTGTTGACAGTTTGTAGTTTCGTTCCACCTTAACGCGACCTGTTCAAATGTAATTTCCCTGAAAAGCTGAGATTATTCTCCTTATAGTTTCGCTCAATGTCCTTGTAAACAGAGACCCTCGTGACAGGCATTCTTTTCTGTTTGGCCATCTCATATAGATATCGGTGATAGTTCAGCACAATTTTGAAATTGAGTGTAGCCCAGTGCTTTTATTGCTCTCTCACTGTAGTTGAAAATGAATGTATCCTTATCCTTAAAGAAGGCTTCGATGAGCTTTGATGCCTCCATAATAACAGATATCTTCACCTGAACAGGAATGCAATGGTCAGGCAGCTAGAAAAAGAGTTTCATAGGAGGGTTTCTGGAGAATATACCACTGTCAGCTCTCTCCTCTAGCTTTTATTCATGCGTGTATATTTTCAGGTTGGAGTGTGGGTATTCCACTCCATAATTTTTAACTCATTATTTATTCCATTAAATTAAATGTTTTTTGAAAAACCCCTTCATACCCATATATACTGTTATATTCTATTTATTTTTCATTTTAATTTAATAAAAAAGTGTGGCAAATATTACATTATTTTATTATCGAACCCTCTTCGTAGCTATTATGAGCTAATGCGCAAAACAGAAAACTCCCAATTCGGTTCAATTATTTGAAATTTTTATGTTTACAAATAAATAATTTTCGTACATATTTACGAGTACACAAGTTTAATCTCTGTAAACATATGTGCTACCAAATTTTTAGTTGTTTTTTTTTTTTTGAAAGTTTTGTCATTAAACCTCATTCATAATAATTTGAACCTACAAATGTAATAGTGTATATGTTCAGAGCACATTGGATTTTAGTTTATATGTATGTATGTATATACACGTATGTACATATATTTACCCTACAGCGAAAAGCCAAATTGGTATAGAAAAATTCTAGTTAAATACTAGTAATTAAAAAATTAAGTCATTCTTCGTTCGCTATTTGTTGGCAAATGCCAGCATTTCACCAGCAACGGAAATGATAATAACTTCCACCATCACCACGCTATTGCTATGTTATGTTAATTTAAAGCACTCGACATGAAAATGTTAAACTCTCTGTTAGGCTCTGTTAGAGTGCGCTGTAAGTCGCTAATCTTTACATGGTCACTATACCGGCCGAATGGTTAGCTGTTATGACTTTCGTGCTTGAGATGCAGTGACCGAATCTCGCTGCAGTCAAGTTTATTTTAATTTTAATATTTAAAAATACAACCCGCAAAGATGGGGAAAAGATTATTGATGAACTAGTTAGTGTAAAAATGTAAACTAGTTGGATTTTAGTTAACAATTAGTATTTTTCCCTGCAGGCTATTCACGCATCGCACGAGTATGTAAGAAAAAAAAAAGATTTTATTGACTACTAGACGTTATTAACTGACTGATAATAATAATAAAAAAAAACTAAATTGACTAACCTTAAATTGAATGGCGGTGGTAATTAAATTCTTATCAACAAACAACCAGGGCACGCGCTGTGATTCATTTCCGCTCAACCAGACACTACAAACATTAGACATTAGTAATCGGGAATTTCGACAATGAAAGTTATTGCGTTTCAAACATACTCCAAATATTTTTGAATGTTAAGAAAAATCGATACATTAAATAAAGTGAATGACATGTGTTTTGCATTGACAACGTTGCAGATAAGCATAAAAATAGTAAAATCAAATGTATAAAAGCTTTTAAAGTGATTAAGAGTAAGAGAGAAAAAATCAATAGAAATTTATATATCAGTAATTTCGATGAATTCAGTTTAGAATTATTTTGAAATATTTTTTCTTTTCATCTATACATCGATATGATGAAATATTTATATGCAGCCAATGCATGGAGAGAATGGAAATAATAAACTTATTCATAGTGTACTACTGAAAAGATAAAAAATAAAAAAAGATATGAAATTGATTGCACAAGTGCCTCTAACTGAATATCTGAGTAGGTAAATACAATTAAGTAAATATTAATAAATATTATATTGCTAGGGTGTTCATTATTTACAAAAATTTATTTTAATTTTTAAATTGCGTACGCTCCGAGGATCCAACATCGAGGCGGACCATTGTCTTGTAACAGAAAAAATACGCGCCTACTTCTGTTCAGCAAAGAATGGCCATCGACAAACACAAGGTAGGTTCGATGTCGTAAAGCAGCAAACACAACAGACAGCCGAACGATTTTCTACTCGACTTGCTCACTGAGAGCACTCAACAGCAATTCGATATAAGGAAACAGTGGGACGGCATTTCAAGCTCCCTACGTACAACTGCAAATGAAATGATTGGTTTTCAGAAAAGTCGAAAAAATAGCTGGTACGATGAGGATAGCCGTGCTGTAGTGTAGAGAAAACAGGCTCCCTAGCTCACAACTTTCCGATCGACGGCTACACGTGCCGGTGGGGTAGATACCGAGAGCTGAAGAGGCCAGCAAGTAGCATGTGCAATCAAACAAAGAAAGATATCGATTTGCCTGAGTATGAAAAGCTTGAGAAGCGGCCGACAAGGAATATGCTCGGAAACCCAGTGAAGTGATTTAGGGACTGATGAGCAGAGTATATTGGATATAAGGAGAGAACACTTCTCCAGCGTGCTTAATAGTAATGCAAATAGAACACCAGAAAGTAGCAAGCACGATTCCCCAAACGAGGACGATTAAACAGATGATGAAGTTCGAATAGCAACCGTTCGCTTGAAAAACAAGAAAACCGCAGGAACTGATGGACTGTCGGCCGAGCTATTCAAATATGGCGGTGAAGAGCTGACAATGTGCAGGCATTAGCTTCTTTGCAAAATATGCACGACGATTGGAACTTATGTGTGATCTGCTCAACCCACAAACTGAGGCACCCCACAGCCAATTACCGTGGAATAAGCCTCCTAAATATCGTATGTAAGGTTCTAACGAACGTATTGTGCGAAAGACTAAAACCCATTGTCCACAAACTGTTTGGATCTTATCAGTGTGGCTTAAGACCTGGTAAATCAACCGTTGACTAGATATTACCCATGCGCGAAGTATTGGAAAATATGCCGTTAAGCCGCAATGTCTGAAATTGGTATTCACGCAAGGATCTGGAAGAACCCCTCCAAGCGTTTAATAATCGCCCTGAGTTCTGCTTTCTCCAGCTTTGATAAGGTGGTAAAACATATAGGTCTGGTAATGAAGAAGGACAAGACGAAATATAATTTCTTCGAATACCAAAGCAGATGGAACGATGAGCTGTACGAGATATACGGCGATATTGACATATGTGGTTCAGTGTACCAAGCGACAGTGGCTATGCTGTGGAAGGGTAAAACTTCCACTCTATTGGAAAGGCCAGATGGAGAAGAATCTGGCCTACAATTGGTGAATAACAGCGAAAAGTAAGAATAAATGGCGCACTGTACCTAAATCATCTATAATTGCGCAAGCGGTGTATACGCCGATAAAAAAGAAGAATATTACGGCAAATTGGTACATATAATTATTATTGAAATTTATTAAGTAAACATTTTTTTCCTTGCTTCCATCCATGGATCAGAGCATAGAAAATTTATTAGACCACCTTAATACGTTGCTATAATAACTACTTCCATTCACTTAGTGCTTGTAAAATAAACTTCAACTATCTTTGAAGAGCAATTATTACAGCAGCGCAATTTATTTATGCTGCAATGCCGGTCAAGGCCAACAATATTGTACTGAATATAGTACAAAAAAAAGGGAAAAAATAAAGCTTAACGAGTCAATTATACATAATCCATTTAGCGTTAACGCTTATCTGCCGCATGAGTGCCGCTCAAAAGAGCGGCCAAACTAAGCTATCGTATATACATACATACGAGTATATAAAGGCCAACAGATTTTTTTTTTTTTTGCTAAAAATAGAAATCTTTACAAAAAGTTAATTATCAATGTAAATCCCCACCACCAACTGAAGATTTTAATGCGCGTGCAAGGTTTGTAGAAATATGAAACGAAAAAAAAAAAAAAGAATTTTAGTTGAAATTATTTAAATACTCACAGCACTTATACGCCCTGTTGACCCACATTGAGCACACGAACGCGAAATTTCACTCTCAACTCTTAATTGCAAATGTCATTTGACTTTAATTGCACTTTCACTCTCAGCTGACTTTACATACTCGTACATATATACAGGTTATTTTTTTAACAAACGCCTACAACAGACTATGCAAGCAGTTATTAATACTTACAAGCATACCTATATATTGTGGAACGTTGAATGTCATGTCACTTTTTCTATGCTATGATACTCCACGCGCGCGTCGTGATATCGCATTGCTGCTGACACCATTGCGGTCCTGCGCTAAATGTCTATTAAATTATTTATTTATATATGTAGGAGTGCATAGTTATTGTCTGGCGACTTTATCGCGACGCGTCAAACTCGAATGCAGTCAGGCAGTTAACCAACCAACCAAGTAACCATGCAAGTAATCAACACACACACACATATAAATATATATCTACACGAAGGCACATAAAACCCTGGAATTGACTAGCAACAGAGCATAGAGGATGACATGCAAAAAACCTGCGCTTAAAATGTTGGGCAAGCGATTTACAACAACGACAACAGCAAATACCAAACGAATACTCTTCCTTTTCCCCTCTCTCTCTCTCTCTCTCTCTCTCTCTCTCTTACCGCATGTTTTGTATATTTTTGTAAAAAAAAATCGTTAGAAAAATGCATTTAACCACACCATTTTGTAGACCACTCACTAGTACATACATATATACATACATACTTGCATACATACATATTTCCAAACCAAGCGCTAACGTCCAATGCATTTTTTCATTCGCCATAAATATATTTGCCTGTTCATGTTCATATCTATACTACCTACCACCGGTAGCACTAAGCCATTTATCCAATGAGTTTCCTGTGCGCACACACACACCTACAATAGTACGTATTTAGATGTGTGCAAATGTACCTGTATGCATGTATACCGCTTCAAATCGTTTTAAAATAAACCCCATAGTATATTAATATTCAATTCAATTCAACTAATAGCTTTAGTAGACGCAGGCTTACACCCACTTTTCAAGCCTCTGCAGGCTGATAGTTGAGTGGTTTCTATGTACATTTTTATATATATATGTATGTATGAGTGTATATATTTTTTCACATTTACTGCAATAAGCTCCATTTTCTCTCTTTAGGGGAAACGTGTTGCTTTGGGGCGATGGGTAAAATTGATTGGTTGGACCTCCGATGTGAAACTCTGTTGAGTGTTATAATTTATAATTTAGAAATGTCCGAAGGTGACCAATTCAACTTAACTCAGACTACGAACTATAGCAAATACCTCGAGGCCCCTCATAAAGTCACAATTATCTCCCCTGTTAGACTCTCTATCCGATTCCTATAAGATTTGCATGCATACGATCAGTTTGAAAAGTCTGTCTGACTCAATTTCTAAGAACTAGATGAAGGATGGCGAGATGGAATCACCTCGGCATTTTCTTCCACTGACTACCTTGAGGGTAAGACTCAAGCAATCCGGCTCATATAATGGGTGCTTTCTTAGACGTGTAGTTTTCAGTGGGGCAATACTTCTTAAAAGCTCCGTCAGTATCGGGAAGGATCTCTCCGAGCCGTTCGATACCAAACGAGGTTTCAGACAGAGTGATTCCTTATCGTGTGACTTTTTTAATTTAATGCTGGAGAAAATAATGCGAACTGCAGAGCTGAATAGAGAACGTACAATCTTCAATAAGAGTGTACAGCTGCTGACGTACGCCGGTGATATCGACATTATTGGCCTCAACAACCGCGCCGTGAGTTCTGCTTTCTCCAAACTTGATAAAGAAGCGAAGCGAATGGGTCCGGTAGTGAACGAGGGCAAGACGAAATATCTCCTGTCATCAAACACACAGTCATCGCATTCGCGACTCGGCTCCCACGTCACTGTTGACAGTCATGACTTCGAGGTCGTAGATAATTTCGTCTATCTAGGGACCAGCATTAACACCAACAACAATGTCAGCCTGGAAATCCAACGCAGAATCACTCTTGCCAACAGGTGCTACTTTGGGCTGAGTAGGCAATTGAAAAGTAAAGCCCTCTCTCGACGAACGAAAACCAAACTCTACAAGTCGCTCATCGTTCCCGTTCTACTATATGGCGCAGAAGCGTGGACGATGTCAACATCTGATGAGCCGGCACTGTGAGTATTCGAGAGAAAAGTTTTGCGAACGATTTAAGGTCCTCTGCTCATTGGCAAAGGCGAATGCCGCAGACAATGGAATGATGAGCTGTACGAGCTATATGACGATATTGACATAGTCCAGCGAATGAAGAGACAGCGGCTACGCTGGCTAGGTCATGTCGTCCGAATAGATGAAAGCACTCCAGCTTTGAAAGTATTCGATGCAGTACCCGCTGGTGGAAGCAGAGGAAAAGGAAGACCTCCACTTCGTTGGAAGGATCAACTGGAGAGTGATTTGGGTTCACTTGGCATTTCCAACTGGCGCCAGGCAACGAAAAGAAGAGAAGAATGGCGCTCCTATATTGATTCGGCTAAGCGGTAAGCGGTAAGCGGTGCCAACGCCAATAAAGAAGAAGAAGAATACTTTTTCTGAGCTTACCTTAATAACAGCTGTTGCTTGATTTTTACTCAGTGTGGTTTGCCATTTCATAATAAACATATTTGGCATAAATAACAACGTTTGTAGGTCGTGCAAATTTACTACCAAACTAATCGTTCGGTTTCCGCGACTCACCACGCGCTGCACCCAGAGTGCGATCGACATAATCGCCCAGCAGAGTCGGTAACTCGAGTAACTATGGTTCAGTTTCGCAACACATTTACTCTAGTACATAATATGCAGCCTCAAAGACACCGTATAGTGCGCACAGAAGATGTTATAGCTGCTGTGAAGCAAAGTATGGCGGAAGACCCGAATGAGTTCATCCGCCATCATGCGCAACAATTGAACCTGCGCTTATCTATTTAATGGAAGTCCTTGCGGAGGGATCTTGGTTTGTGAGCTGACAAAATCGAACTCTGGCAAGACTTTGAGACAAACGACCAGCAAGCGATTCAATGGTTCGGTGAATAATCCAAAAACCAGATGCCTGCCGATTCCGGTTTTCACATAAAATTTTGTTCAGCGATGAAACTCACTTTTGGTTGAGTGAGTTTGTTAATAAACAAAACTTTCGCATTTTATGGTGTGACGATAATCCACAAGACATTATTGTAATGCCGTTATATTCAGTCACTGTTTGGTGTGCTCTATGGGCAATGCATCCGATCATAATGTCACGGTTAATGAATACAATAGAGCCATGATTAATGACTTCTTCGTGACTGCGTTGAAGAATGTTGATGTGGACAAGACGGCTCTACACACCATACAGCCAGCAGTATAATCCATTTATTGAAGAAAATTGTTAGCGTGGACACTATCTCGCATCTTAAACCTGTGGCGTGGCCTCGAAGATCCTATGATTTAACACCGCTGGACTATTTTTTGTGGGTTCATATAAAGCCGCTTGTCTACGCAGATAAGACCGAGTCGATTTATGACTGGTAAGAGAATATTCGGCGTCGTTGAAAATGTTGGCTCCCCAGCCGTGGCGGTAACTTATCCGAAATTATTACTGAAACATAATGGTAAACCTTTATCTTCATAATAAAGCTAAATTTTTGGCCATAATGTCAAATTTTACGAGTTTTATTTCTTCTTAAAAACCACAGGTCTTCACAAAAAGCTTTCATATGTCATAACTATATTCTACTAAGTAATTGTATGTGCCGTTATAAGTTTAAAGGAAAATTATTCCGCTACAATGTAGCGGTATTGTATGCATACCATTCATTATGTGCCTCCATGCGCTATTTAGACAGAACACAGAGGAATTCCTCCCACCAACGACGACAAAGTGAAAGGAATTGTTCGTTCGCTATGTGAATTCACACACACACAAACACACACATACGTGCAGACATTACAATGGCATGCCTATGTGCAAGTATGTAGAGGATGCCACATATTTGCGCTAAATATGCGCTAGAGTCCTATTAAAACTACATATTTACATATGTATGAGTGTGCACTTTCACACGCTTCGTTGAGCCACATGTCCTTGACAAGTTTCAGGCAGACTCACGAGTACAACAATAGTGCTAAAAACAAGTTCAAATTTTTTAATCAACAGTTTTTTTGTCTTGTTTTTGTTTTTTTGTTTGGTATGAACGGCAACGGGGGAAGTGAACAAGCGGATGTGGAAATGAAGTGTGAAAAGTGAAAATAAGTAAAAAAATAAAGAGTATAGAATAACTTGCTAATGCAAAAGAGCTGACGACAGAAGAAGTTGAAGAAAAAAATTAACAAAAAAGAAGTTCCGAGTGACATTAAAGCTTATGTAGATAATGATGCAGCAAGCAGCGCGCAAGCAGAAAGGAGATAATGCACATCTACATAAATGTCAAAGTTTCGTGATTTTTAGTACTTTTTTCTATGCAAACTTTTATCTCACCTCAGTCGCCGTAGCAAGCAGCAGCTTTTAAGTGTTTTATTAAAAAAATAAAAGCACTTGAAAGGAAACTTAGACCATTTAATTATGTGGCAAATTGTCAACACTTGAGTTTGACCGCAAAATGCAACCCTGGCTTACGGAATTCAACACATAACCGCATATTTCGATACGTCTGCTGTGGATTAAGGGCTAAAGAATTTACCCGTAGTATGGCATGCCTGTCGTAAGAAGCGACTAAGTTCCCGCGACAGTCGGGTCTTTATACCGAAAACTAATTCGGGGAATATTTTCCGGTTACACAAACAACAACAACAACATATTCTGCTTCTACTTTACTGAGGTAGAAACCGCTTACGCGTTTATAGCCGAGTCGCGACATTTTCCTTCCTTCGTTTCGCTACTTCACAATAATTTTAAATACCAAGTGTAGCCAGGACTTCCTCCACTTAGTCTTTTCAGTGAAGTGAAGGTCTTTCGCAGCTTCCTCTGCTTCCACCGGCGGTTACTGCATAGAAACCTGACCACAAAACCCAACCAGCGTAACCGCTTACTTTACTGGCGCAGACACCGCTTACGCGATTATAGCCGAGTTAACAGCTTGCGTCATTCGTTTCTTCTTTTTGCTGTCTGGCCCCGATTGGAAATACCAAGCACAGCCAGGTCCTTAACTACCTGGTCTTGCCAACGGAATGAAGGTCTTTATCTTCCTCTGCATCCACCGGCGTGTACTGCATCGAAAACTTGCAAAGCTAGAGTATTCGTATCCATCCGGACCACATGACCTAGCCAGCGTAGTCTCTGCCGTATAACTCGTACAACTCAAAGTTTCATCGCCTGCGATATTCGCCGTTGCCAATGTGCAAAGGACCATAAATCTTAAGCAAAACCTTTTCCTCGAAACCCCCTTTCATCGTCCACGCTTCTGCGCAATATAGCAGGACGGGAACGATGAGGGACTTGTAGAGTTTGGTTTTTGGATGCAGAAGATATTTCGTCTTGCCCGCGTTCACTACTAGACCTGTATTCTTCGCTTCATTATCCAGTCTGGAGAAATCAGAACTCACGGCGTGATTGTGGAGACCAATAATGTCAGCTGTACACTATTATTGCATATTGTACCTTCTTTATTCAGCTCTGTAGCTCATATTAAAAAAGTGACATGATAAGCAATCTTCCGCCGTAACCGCTTAACTATGTCGATTCTGCCGTATACCCCGTACAGTTCCATCGGCTGCAATAACCGTCGTTCCCAAAGCGCAGTGTACATTAAATCTTACCCAAAACTTTTCCTTCGAAAACCCCCAACGCCGACTTACATCGTCCATTCGCATCCTTTAGCAGGACGGCAGCAGCGTTTCAGACATAGATCACACTTCGGGAGTCAAAACGGGCTTTTTACGATACTCGTGTTCTCTACCCTCTCCTTATCCCCGACTTTCAGAGGGTGCTGGAATTAATCACTCTTTTTGTCGTAAATAAGGCAACCTAAGAATGCTCAAGTTTCAGTAGGGCTTCTACAACTGCTTTGATTAACTACACTCACATAGGGCCGATGCAGATATGGAAACCAACTTGTACGGCTACGATCTGTGAGAATAGCACCGGCATAACGAACAGTATAAAAACAACGTTCATCGAAGCCACTACTCTAGAAATTCCACAACAGATTAAAGCTATAAAAACTAATTCGATGCCAAATGAAATAGACTTTTGCACCGCTTAGAATTTGATGAATGGTAGAATGAAAATTCAGGTCCAGAAACTCACCCTCTACGTAAGGGTAATGGTGCTTGCCATGAATACGCCAAAAGGTTTTGTTCTCACGTCAAGGCTATCTAACTCTGGCTATATTCTAAAGCATCCTTGTTCGTCCCTTTTGCCTCTATCAAGAGACAACAGGGAACTCGGATGGTAGATAAGAGGGAACGACGATATTGGCACCTCAAAGAGGCTATCGTAGAAGCTATAGAATGGTCGTTACACAAATTTTTTCAAAATAATTCGTTTGGCTTGAGCTTGGTGAAAGGCATCTTTTTTAAAATCTCCCTCATCCCCTCTCATAGTCACCAACACCGCCTACACTTCATGGCGAAATTTTCCAACAAACTCATCAACACTTGACTTCCTACCATTAGCATGCTGGCAAGCCAACCATTTAGTTCGCTTTATTTGCCTTTGCGACATTAAGAGTTCATTTGAAACAAAGCAACTACAAAAGCAAACAAATAAACAAAGAGCGAAAAGCTGGAAGGGTAAATCACAACAAAAGGTTGAAAGCTGGAGTCAGAGTCACAGTCGCACTTACAGTCACAGCCAGTGCTTTTAGCATCCCGTCCGGAAACACAATAGAAATTAAAAATGTACGTGGAAATCTCACATTTATAGGACATTTGAGTGCAACCGACCCAAACAGCAAGAGCTGAAGTTGACGCTAACGCAAATGAGTGCAGGCGCGCGCGGAAGAAGCGCATTGAATTAAACATGCATTGGACACAAGTGGATAATCTGCAAATGTACAATAAGCAAAAACCCAACAAAGTAAGATTTATTAGTGTGTGCACACGCGTCGTAAATACGCATATGTGTATGTATGTGCGAGCTGACGTTGGATAAAGCCAAGTGTGTGGCCAAGTGAGCGAGCGCCTCACTAAGAAGGTTCGCGCCATATAGACGACGACCAAACAGGCGACTGACGCGACAAGCGACGGAGGGCTTACTGTTTGACTTGGATTTATGGCGAAAGTTAAGTGGGATTTTGAGGGCAAACGGCAGAGTGAAGAAAAAGCAAAAACAAATAATGTGAGGGAAAGAACTCGAGATGAAAAATTGGGTAAGTGTGTGCGTGGAAATTGTGAAAGTAGGTGAAAGTGAGCTGGATGTGTTGGTGCTAAGCCTCAAACAAACAAAGCACATAAGAGTTCGCACACATGGAATGACATCACACGCCTGTGAAGTGCTAAGAAATTAGTTACAGAGGCGTGAGTATGTATAAATATTTATAGAAATTTGTAGATGAATTATATGTGCTTCAACGTTTCAATAAAAAGTGTTAAGATCCATTGGCCTAAATAAATAATTTGCTCACAAAAAAAATAAGCTAAATTAAATCAAATTAAATAATAAAAAAATTAAATAAAATACAATCAAATAAAATAAAGTAAAGTAAAGTAAAATAAAATAAAATAAAATACGATAATTTAAAATAAAATAAAATAAAATAAAATAAAATAAAATAAAATAAAATAAAATAAAATAAAATAAAATAAAATAAAATAAAATAAAATAAAATAAAATAAAATAAAATAAAATAAAATAAAATAAAATAAAATAAAATAAAATAAAATAAAATAAAATAAAAAAAAATAAAATAAATAAAATAAAATAAAATAAAATAAAAAAAATAAAATAAAATAAAATAAAATAAAATAAAATAAAATAAAATAAAATAAAATAAAAAAAAATAAAATAAAATAAAGTAAAATAAAATTAAATAAAATTAAATAAACTAAAATAAAATAAAATAAAATAAAATAAAATAAAATAAACTAAAATAAAATAAAATAAAATAAAATAAAATAAAATAACATAAAATAAAATAAAGTAAAGTAAGATAAAATAAAATTATATAAAACAAAATAAAATTAAAAGATAAAATAAAATAAAATAAATAAAAATAAAATAAAATAAAATAAAATAAAATAAAATAAAATAAAATAAAATGAAATGAAGTAAAATAAAATAAAACAAAATAAAGCAAAATAAAACAAAAAAATAAAATTAAAAAAAATAGCATAAAATAAAATAAATGAAAAAAATAGAATTAAATTAAATAAAAATGAAATAAAATGAAATAAAACAATATAAAATAAAATAAATAAATCCAAATAAAATAAAAGAAAATAAATTAGAATAAAATAAAGTAAAATAACGAAAAATTAAATAAATGAAAAAAATAAAATAAAGCAAAATAAAATAAGATAAAATAAAATGAAATATGATAACTAAAACAATGTAAATTAACTTAAATTAAGATAAAATAAAAAATAAATAATATAATATAAAATAAAATAAAATAAAACATAATAAAAAAATGTAAAATAAAATAAAATAAAAGAGGATAAAATAAAACATTGTTAAATAACTTAAATTAAAATTAAACTAAATAAAATATTATACTCGTACAACAAAGTAAAATAAAATTTAATAAAATAAATCCAAATAAAATAAGGTAAAACAAAATAAAATTAAATAGAATTAAAAAAAAAATAAAGGAAAATTAAATAAAATAATTAATTTGAAATAAGAGCATTGAGCGAATATTTCTCCAACTCGACAAAAAAGTTACATATTCATGAAATTCACAAAAATTTTCAGCATACAAAATGTTTAAAAATCTTCATATTTACATTGGTTGTAAATTTTGTAAAATTCAACTCCTTTGCTTCGAGCTTAGCTTTTCTACACCACATAATACACAGCACCGGAATTTAATAGAAAACAGGAATTATAAAATTTGCAATAACAGGAAATTCGTTATAATAGGAAATTCCTTTAAAGGTAACAACAAACAAAAGATGCTTTATACACGTATATATATTGCACAGACTGAAACTTGACGCACACAAGCAAGCATAAAGCCTCCAAAGAAAAGATATAATACGAATATGCTAGAAATGTTAGAAATGTGCATGTGTTTTTTTGTGTAGTAACGATGCATTCAAAATATTTACTCACTTTTCAGACATACATATGTATGGTATATACATACATATTTATGCCCTATATGTTATATATCTATATAGATAGACAGATAAAAATCTAGCCACATCTATAGTGAATAAGAGTAGTCTGAATGGCAACTAAGTTAAATGTAAACATCGTTGAATATGGGGCACACATACATACATATACGTAGCTATAGAATATTTGCACATAAGCTTACACAGACGTAGCATAAAGGTGCATATAACCCATATACCTAGAGACAGTTTACTTAAGTATGTGTGTATATGTATACATAAATATAATACATTGGAAAAATATGCATAACTTATGCTTTTGAATGATGCTGCATAGGTAAGTATGTATATATGCATATTCATAGGTTGGACTCTTCCACTTAATGCATGAAGTTACACACATATATAGCTTGTGCGAACTTTTTCTTGTTCTTTTTAGAGGATTTTCCAGACACGAACTCAAATTTCCAAGAGCTGGAAATTTCTTTAAAAAATCCATTATACTTTTTTAGTTTATATACAAATTTAGCGTCTATTTTAATTAAATGCAATATATATGTATATAGGAATGGAGATTAATGGTAGTTATCCATTGCATATTTTAAAAATATTTCTTCTTTTGTTTTTTTTTGTGTTTGTTTGGAAGAGTAAGTAGCGTTGAATTTTGAAAAAAAATAAATAATAAATATTATGTAAAAATAGTGAATCAAAATTTTATTAAGCTGGTGATAGCACGATCTTTCCTAATTACCGTGAGATAAGCCCCTTAATGTCGCATAGAAATACCTACAGAGCGTATTGTGTGAAAGACTGAAGCTCATCATCAAAAAACTGGACCTGTTGTAGCTTTAAACTCGGTAAATCCACCATTGACCAGATATACACCACACCATACAAACCAGCACCATCAGAATCGGGAAAGACCTCTACGAGCCGTTTGATTCCAAACGAAGTTTCAGACAAGTTGATTCCCTAGTGAAGGCGAACAAGGCGAAATATCTCCTGACATAAAACAAACAGTCATCGCATTCGCAACTCGGCTCTCACGTCACTATAGACAGGTCGTAGGTAATTTCTTCTACCTTGTAACGAGTATTAACACCAATAATAATGCCTTGAAATATTACGCAGAATCATTCTTGCTAACTGGTTTTACTTTGGGCTGAGTAGGCAATTGAAGAGTACCAAATACCAAATTTTACAAGTCGCTCATCATTACCGTCATCTATATAGATATGTTTTAAAAGAAATATATTGCGTAAGATTTATGGACCTCTGCGATGGAAACGGTCAGTGGAACGATGAGCTGTTAGCGAATCAAGAGACAAAGGCTATGCTGGCTATGTTAAAAGGCTCGAAAAGATGAGAATACTCCTTTGAAACTTTTCGATGCAGTACCCGCTGGTGATAGCGGAGAAAGAGGAAGACATCCACTCCGTGGGAAATACCAGATGGAAAAAGACCTGGCTGCATTTGGTATTTCCAATTGGTATCAAAAAGCGAAAAGAAGATATGAATCACGCGCGATTGTTAACTAAAATATAATCGCGTAAGAAGTGTTTACCGGAGGTGTGAGTGGTGATCAGCTAATTTCTGCCTGCTAGTGGAAATACCACAACGGAACAAAATGAGTACTTTGTTTGTTTGTTTATCTTTAATAATAAATATTTTTAAATCGACATTTATTACTATTATTAAGAATATTATGCCCATAAGTTATGCATACATACGAGTATAAGAGCCATATAACCACAAGTCCAAACACTGATAACGCTTAACAAATATTGATTTTGCTTAAATATTTACCAATAATAAATAAACAATATATGTGTCATATTGGTTTACGAAAACCCAATAGAAGAGCTTATGTCGAATGTATCAATTACTTTTCGTAACAGTATATTGGAACTTAATTACTAAACTCTAATTTATGGGGCTTGAGATTTACGGGAGAGCTACCCATGTACACATATGTAATAAACTATTGATTTTACTTAAACAATTATTATTTGCTTTTAATCTCTTAATGTGTAAACACATTATTTGGTTGTATGCGCTTGTTACACCGTTATTTGTAAATATGTTTTTGTTATTTATTTACTTGTATCAATTATTATTATTGTATTATTATTTTCCTAGATGGATTTATATGTACCTATGTAGCTTTCTATGAAAATTTGATATGGTTTGTATGTAAGGTAAATGTCAACTTGTTTTTATAATTTAACACTGGTCGCATGTATGACCTAGTTAATCGATAAGTGTGTTACGAGTACGCCCCTTAATTTGTATTTTTGTAATTCCTTGACTTAACGCAGTCCAGTACCACAGAGAAGGGATTGGGCAACTAGTCGCAGAGGTAATGCTCGAATCTGCTGAAGTGCGTATAGAAATTTTACCCCTAAAGAACTACAGGGTGGCGGAAACCGAAAATCCAGCGGCGACCACGGCGACCACGACTTGCAAAAAGTGCACAGCACAGCACACAGATATTCCATGATCAAAACCGGCTCTCTGTGCGAACTATTCTTTGACACCTCAATTATTCAGTGCTACTATTGGACACTGGGAAATTTCTCATTACTGCCGAAGTTGAAGAGAGCGGTCGACAGACATCAGCAGAGTTTCGAGTTCACTCTTCGAAACCCTGTAAGATTAAATAATTGATACCGGAATGAGGTGTCCTCTCCACGTTTCTGTTTCATTTTCACAACTTGAAGCTCCGATGACTGCTCGATATTGGCGTCTGGTCAGGATATTGTTAACTTATGCTCGAAAAAACCTCAACAATTAAAAAAGCCAAAGTTACTGCGAGTCACAATCGACAGTCTGCAGACCTTCACTTCGCATTCGACTGCGATTGCCACAAAAGTACAAAGCCGCAAAAAAAATCCTCAAATCGTTAGCTAGGCCGGCTGTGTTGTTGTTGTTTTTGTAACCGCAAAAATATTCCCCAATGTAGTTTTTGGGAAATGTTGCGGGAGTGATAGTCCTTGGCCGGATAACAAAATCCTCGTCGTTCCGGTATAAACACCCGACTGTAGCGGGAACTATTGGATTTTAGTCGCCTCTTCGATTCGGCATGTTAGAACACCGCCCTAAAAGCCGTGACAGGAAACCTCCTGATATTTCTGGACAGTTAAACGAATTAAAGTGCATGATGTTATGCTATGAAAGCAATTTTTTCTGCTTTGCTACTGTCAGGAGCGTCTCAGATCAGACCAGATTAGATCCTGACGTACTCAACGTATGTCCTGCATGCAATGACAGCTTGCAGTTATATGACCACGATGAATTATGTTAGTCTCTCCTGCTCCCAATCGCGGTTGAAGTACCTCTACAACAACAATAGAGTTAATAAATGAAAACAATCAAGCTTTGTCAAATTTTTTTATACTGTAGCTGCCGGTAGAAATAAAAAAGAAGAGAAAGACCTTCAATCCCTTGGAAGTATCAGTCGGAAGACGGCCTGGCCTCACTTAGATTTCATAGTCTAAAATTATATATGTATATTAAAATTCTTTTGTACATAGTTATAATTTAATATACAATTAAATTCTGTAGGCGCCTAATATTAAAACATTTTATGCTACACATTTCCCGTTATCTTTTAACTCTATTGATTTTCACTTCAACGCCGACCCTCCCTCACCTGTCTCTTATACCGTAGTCACACTCTTCGGACTATCGTTATAATTAAACACGTGTTGCTCTATCAAAGCTCTTAATCATTATGACTAGCAACAGTTGTATGCTATTGTAGATATATTTATTTTATTTATTTCATAGACACTGCCACACCTTTACGTGTCTGCCTAATATTACTTTTTCATTTATTATTATTATATTTTTTTTATTAGTAACACATCTACTCGCCAGGTGTAGCAAACACCACGAAAAGAACGAATAAAAATTAAGAAAAAAACGAAAATAATGTTAATATCTCTGGGAAGACTGATAACTATAAATATTTATACATACACTTAGTACAAAATATGGTCTATAATAGCGCATATAATTTTTTATTTCCTTTATCAAAATTTATTTTTGAATCCTTTACATAGTACACACCTAAATGCATATATGTATGTGAAGCAGAGCATTTTTATTGCTGTTAGATTCAGGTTTATCTGTATGCATTACGCTTTTACATATTACAAGTTCGCGTTGGTGCAACAGGCATATTTTCATATGTCATTTAACGATTTTGGTAATAAATCATAATTTTTTTTTCAAGATAAGAAAACGTGACTAATTTTTAATTATCTAATTGAGTAGTATATGTATTATTCTAAGTTCTATATTTAAAGTTTTCAACAGCAAGGACTTGAACATTTGAATTCTATTTTTTAAGCAATAAACCAATAATCGGCTAAACCGATTTGATTTATATGAAGCACATTTGTCAGTGCCTTGAAAAATATTACAATATATTGATGTAGTAAAAAGAAATCCATTATTTTTCCAATAGATGGTGTTATTTATCTGTATCTCGCGCTGTTAAAGTCTGATCGTGTTCCGTTAGAAAGATGACTTTTCGTACTAAAAAGACTTTTCTGACAATTTTGTGATTGGTTGATTCAGTTTTGTTTGAGCGTGAGTCAAAGATGGACACAAGCAAAGAGAAAATACACTATATTTTATAGTCTTTCTTCGCTAAAGGCGAAAACACAAGCCAGGCGGCTGAAAATGTGAATAGCTGATACTGTTACAGTCAATCATTCACAATATCGGTAATTTTGATATAAAAGATGCTTCACGGAGTGGAAGGCGAATTGTCGAAAATGTCGATAAAATCATGGACATTGTCGAGTCCGACCGTCATTTAAGCACTGTTTTGATTGCCCAAGAACTAAAGGTGGCACAAAAACCCATTTTGAACCATTTGACTAAAGCTGGATATGAAAAAAAAATTAAACAATTCAATTTTTGCAAAAATAATGGATTTCTTTATACTACCAATATTTTGACATAAAAACTCTTTGCTAGCTGGCGCTACGATTAGGATATTCGTAAATATAGAATGCACTTCTTAATTAGATTCTAATTCTAAAAAAATATTTGATTTCACTTCTTTTTATTTTTTTTTCTTACCCCGAAGGTACCAAAAAATATCTAAAATATCTTTTCCTCTCCATGGTGAACGCGCTTAATAGTGAGAAATTGGCCTCATGAGAGGCCTGTGAAAATTGGTTTTCCGAGGCTTTTGCCAATAGGGACGCAGCCTTCTACGAGAGGGGTATAATGAAGTTGACATCTCGTTGGCAACAAGTTTACGAACAAAACGGCGCATATTTGACTTAAATCGGACAAATGTACACAAAATTATCATATTTTGAAAAATGAATAAAAAACCGAACGAACTTTTTACCTAATATTTAGGATCGGACAAATTATTTCAGGAAATTTCGTAGTCTATTAACGTTTCTGAATAAATAAAAAATTCTGAAAAATCAGAAAAAATGTTTTTCTCCGCACCGGTGGAGCGACGCTCGAAAATTACATAAAAAGACTCGACGTTTAACAGAAGGTCTTCAAGACCGGAACATACTCATTGGAATCAATGTGGAAATCTATTGACCGATATCCAAAGCATATTTGGTATAAGGAGGGAACTCTCTTCCAGCCAGTTAATGACAGTGAGTTATTTTATTTTACCAGAAGATGGCGAGCCCGAAACCCCAATCTCTGATAATCTGTTACCTAAGTATAACGAGATTCGATTAGCGATTGCCCGCTTAAGGAACAACAAAGCCGCTGGAGCTGATGGCTTACCGGCTGAGCTATTTAAACATGGGCGGTGAAGGGCTGACAATGTGGATGCATCAGGTGCTTTGCAGAATATGGTTGGAACCTAAGTGTGCCCTGCCCAATCCATAAAAAGGGGGGACCTCACAGTCTGCGTCAATTACCGAGGGATTAGCTTCCTAAATATCGTATATAATAGAACTTTATATATTGTGTAAAGACTGAAGCCTACCTCCAACAAACTGATTGGACCATATCGGAGTGCCTTGAGATGTGATAAATCCATCTTTGACCACATATTCACCATGCGCTAAATATTGGAAAAGACCCATGGCAAAAGAATCCATACACAATTATCTTAACATCGATTTTAAAACTGCCTTTAACAGCACAGTAAGAAGCTGCCTGTATTTGGTATCGTCGCAAAACTTATACACCAGACAACACCAGAAATATCTCCTGATATCAAACAAACAGTCAGTGCATAACTTCGGTTTTTACTTTTGACTTTTGACATTCTTTGCTAAATAACTTAACCAACGTGTGTGCTTTCTGTAAATATTTGACTGCTTTTCCAAACCATATGCGCCTTGATCTACTATAATTTATAATAAAATTAAAAATTGTTTGTTTTGACTTCAATGAGTTTGTCAGTTGGCGAGAATATAATATAATCCAATAACTCAATTTATAATAAAACTTTTATTGTTTATGTACATAGATACAATACTTGTACGAGTATGTGCATATAAAAATTTCTTTTATCAACTTCCGCTCAAAATGACGAGCAATAAATTATTAATTATGAAAAAAAAAAATCAAATACATGTGCATATTAATTTATGTGCCTAGCACAAGTGCCGACATTTCTTCTATTGTTTAGTATTATTTATTTTTTTATTATATTTTTACGACTACATATTTTCGAACAGCGGAAATGCTGTAGTGGCAGTACTTTGCATCTAATTAACTTGAGGTTTTTCGGAACAAGATTGTGACCAATTTTCGTATTTGGTCTCATTTGTTATCTGAGTAAACTATATTTATAATGCATAAAATTTATTGTGATAACAGAAAAAAAATGATTATCATAATGAGTGTACAATATACTCGTATATGTACAAGATAGGTATGTAGTTAATTTCTAAGCATTTGAAAAAAAAAAATTTTGTTGCCCGGCATATCAAAAATCGTTAGTTAACTATTTATCAAACTAAATTTAAGAAAAAATTATGAATAATTTACTAAAGACAACTGATTGATTGATTATATTAGTTATCGAACGAATTTTTAATTAATACTTTAAATAAATACTAATTTGTTTTTAGACATAATATCGGTAATCTATATCATTCACTTGAAGAGGGCATAAAGAAAAAAGGTTGCCAACAGAGACTTTTATAAATAAATTAAAAAAAAAAACTAAGCAATATAATGGACGGCCAGGGTTCGGGACATAGAATAAACTGTAGGTTGTTCCACTTATTGGTAAGACATCAAGATGCACTCCACAAATTCGAGGAAGAGTTCAGCCGAATATCGCTTCAACGCTTACCAAGCGCTAATTATATATATATAAATATTTATTTGACGATACGTAAGTACAGAACCATTTCATTATGAGTTAGTGAAAGTGATATGGTTCCAAACATTCCAAAGTAAGTGTAAAGTGTGCAATATTCTACTGAATAGTCCAGTTTTGGGTGATTAGGTTGAACAAAGTGCATTACATATTGAACGGAGAGGTAAATGTTTTTAGAAAACACTTTCCATACCCGATAGCATGGACAAATTTGACAGATCGATATGAGAACAAATGTATTCTAATATACTCGCAGTTGAAGGTTCTGTTCAACCTTTCGTACATATCTAGCGAGTCTCCTGACAGCGCTGAAAAAACTGCAGCAGGACATCAACAGATGCATTACTGCCCTTCAGATTCAAGGCATCGATAATAGATTCGGTATCCGAAGGGACTTTCATCTCATAAAGCTTACCAAAACGTATAAGCGCCCCTGGATCCGGTTTAAATGATGCCGTATCCGGGAAAGTACTTAAAATGTGTACTATAAAACTTGGTTCCCACCGAAACAGAGACTTAAGGCTTAAAGCCGATGCAATGGTACTTCCTAATCTGATGGGACTCCTCCCATCCCAAACAATCAGCAGGAAAATGCGAAAAATTCTCCCGTCTATCCCTCTAGCGGATAACAACTTTTACAAAAGCCAACACATAGACATATTAATAGGCGGAGTCTTATACCCCAAGGTTATGTTAAGTGGGGTTAAATTCAACATTCTCACTCATGACACAGCGAACAGTATTTGGCTGGAGAAACCACAAAATCCTTAAACTGTTTGTACTTGCTTCGGTGAGATCTCGCTAGACAAGCAGACAAAATTTATGACAGTTGAAGAAGAGAAATGTGAACGACTTTATGAAGAAAAACCCTTCCGCAATCACGAAGATCCCCATAAAAATGTATACCGATCAGGTCAGAATGACGAGTTGAGGTGATTAAGCCATATCCGCCTATCTATTGCTGACTTTTATACGCAAAGTCTCCCAGTTTTTGAGATATTTTAACCAAACTTGGCACACTTAAACGATAGTTTGTCGGATATATGGTACATACATATGCGATGGATTTTTCAAATTTGAGATTTTGTGTTATAACTATGTCAAAAGCAAAAAATAACTAAGAGCGTGAAATTTGATTTTCTGGGCAGATATGAAAATTTGGTGCTGAAAATTATCGAAATCGGACGACATACCATCGGTTTGTTCAGTTAAGAGATTATGGGCCGTCAACAAGTCATCTAAGAAAACGAAAATTCGGTATTCCACATTCATATTTGGTATGGATGTAAAATAAATATTAACACCTAATATCATATAAATCAGAGAATCAGAGTACTTGATAATATAGCCCTCATATAACCGATCTATTCGGATGTAAGGTTCTTGGTAAAAAAACCAATCAAAAAAAGTATGTAAGAGTATGAAATTTTGGTATTCCACATTCGTACCTACAAATAAACATTTACATCGAAAATCATCGATATCGGACGACTTTATCATATAGCTTACATACAACCGATTTGTTCAGACGTGTGGTTTTTGGTAATATATCCGTCAAAAAGACATCTACATGCGTGAGATTTGGTATTCTACATAAGAATATACAAACAATATTTGTTATATTTAATCTTAAAATCACATTTGATACGACAATATATAAGGAAATCGCCAGGTAGAAGATTATGTAATATATAATTGGCACTTTGTAACCGCTGAAGCGATTTTCGGCCGTGCTCCTCCTCCAATTTGTGGTTTTGCGTCTTGATGATTTTCCAACAAATGGAGGGACCTACAGTTTATACTAAGCCGCCTCCGAACGGCTGATGGTTTTTTAACGAGGAGCCTTTTTTTTATTTCATGTCCGAAATACACTCGGAGGCGGAGACATTCCCTGCCGAGGGGCGACCGCAATTAGAAAATTTAACTTAATGTTTTATTTAAATTAATTTTCCATAACTTTTCGATGTTGCTGGCACTGGGATATGAGCCCAAGCCTTCCGAATGTCAGTACGCAATGCTAACCACTCGGCTATCGCTGCCGCCTCTGATACAAATATGATAAATATTTTATATTGTATATATGTATGTATGTATACCTATATTGAAAAGAAGAGATGATTAGTTATTTTTGGCATTGATTTTCGCAACTTAAAATTAAAAAAAAAAATATTACAAAACAAAGCTGATTAATTTACTATATTCTCACTTTTGTTCAACAAATATTTTTCTGCAAATATTTAAAAAAAAATCGGACATATTCACACATACCACAATATAAAAGTAGTAACAAAAATAAAACTAATTAAAATGCACCGCCCGACGCAAAATGTATACAATTAATTAATTAATAAAAACAAAAGAGCTAAATATGAAATAATTTCTTTGTCACCACATTACAAAAAAAAAAATGAAAATATTATATTTATAATAGTATTATAATTAACACATTTCAAATAATAAATCTTAAATGCGCGAAAAATTTTCCAACAAAAAAACAAATAAACAAAAAGCTCCATAATGAATTTTTCACACACTTTTTGAACCACCACAAATTAACCGTTTTTGTTTATAACCAACTACTTGTGACCACCATACATATATGGTCAAAACAAAATAACACAAACAAAATGTAGTAATAAAAAAATAATAATAACAACTAGTTACGCGTAATGAGAATGACGCTACGGAAAAGCGGTTGAAAACAGCGCAAGCGACGGTGAATGTTTGTTCAATTAAAAAACACAAACAAATGTCGTTGTCATTTATTAATGAATTTTGAATAGGTCAACAGCGTGTGCGCACATATATACATACATACATGCATACATATGTGCATATGTGCATAAGTTGTAGGAAATGAGACTAGATAGCGGCGACAGTGAACATAACCGCAGAATGTGGTGCATAATAACATGAGTTGGTTTTGTTTTTGTGGTGTTTTTTGTTTTTATTTTTACAAAACGTACATACAAATTCTATCATCAAATTGCAATCAAATGTTAGCACACACACACAAACATAACTCAGAACTCTTCATGGGTATGGAATAATTTTTAAATTACTAAAAATGAATATAAGACAGCACGATCTTCAGTTACTATAGTTTCGTTGCCTCCGAGGCAACAAACAAGGGATCTGAACTAAAATTGTATCTTTTAAATGATCAAGTCAGTTACACCTCTTTCTCTTTTTTCTCATTTCATATTGGTACAGGAGAACAGGCCTTTCAGTACATATGAAAATATAGACTTTCAGAACACCGAGACAGTTCTCATGACGAGATATAGGACGGTGAACTCAAATCAGACAACTTCCTCATCGGAAACCGTGCTGTCTGTTGAAAATTAGAGAAAGAAGTTGATTACACTATCACCGAAAACTGTCTCAAATTTAACTGATCAGCTCTTACTTATTTTCAAAGTCCGTGCAGATATAGTTTATAGTTTATTATATGCATGGATATGAGAAACAACTTTTGGAGACTTTAAAACCAGCTGTTTTTTCTAACCAAGAGTCTTGTCAGTAACTGCTGCTGCGCTGTCTTTCCCTAATGATTAGAAGCCTTCCACTTTATATGGCAAGGCGGGAACTAATCAGTTTTTGTATTTCTATTTTATTATTTATTTCTATTATTTGACTACCATTGGGTTCTAACTATTATTTTTTTCAGCAGCCTCGAATTCCAAATAAACCCTGATTTTTAAACTTGAAACTCTTCTACTCAAAATCATGCCGAACACCTTATCCCATCATCCTCCTCTGTAGGTAAACGATTTTCAGTCGCGTTGCTCGTCCAATTCGAGCCGCCTCCGAACGACTGTTGAATTTTTGTTAGAAGTATACTCCGAGGGATTGAAACTCTATCCAAAAGCTACCGCAGCTAGAAAAGTTCCGCCTCTCTATTTTTAAAATCAGATTTCTACAATTATGGGTGTTGGTCTAGCCAGGATTGGAACCAATGAACTTTTGCTACTCGGCTATTGCAAACTGTAGAAGCTCATATGTATACGTGTATATAAGCAGAAGATCGTGTGAGCTCACAACTCTACGAACTTCGATGAGTCAGTAGCGTCGTGCGCTGAGACGTCGAACGCCAACTGCAAGCATCAAAAAGCTTCTATTGAGTAATTGACGGAAATTCTGTAGGAAGTTTGAAACAGCAAAAATGCATTAAATATTTTTCGCCGAAAAGTTTTGTAATAAATATGTTTTTGGTGTTATTGCCTCTACTGTTTAGTCATATACTTACGTGTATATATATACCTATATATACATATGTATATATGGTTGCACGTGTATTGTAATTATGAAAATTGCCTATTTCGCTTATATAATATAAATGATTTATTTGCACTTAATGTGCCATAATATTGCATATTTGTTTTACTTCACATTCAAAAACACATATATATATATATATGCAAAGTGATGTAAAACTGTGCATAATGTATAAATATTTTGTGCTGTTCAAATTACAGTTTCGAGTTTGCATTTTTCCACGTGCCAAATTTAGTAGCGCCAAGTGCACTTGTCTGACCTGGCATAGTGTCGGCACTCGGAGCTGCACTGACGTCATTGCGGAAAAATTATTATTATATTTTTTTTTTGCTTATGCAACAAAAAAATTATTTTATTTTTTAAATGAAATAAATATAATAAGTTTAAATAATAATACTTATAAACTGATATTATTTTATTTCTTTAACGCTTTTAAAAAGCCCAAAACATTAAATTAGGGGCTAACTTGAACTAGTGATTTTTTTGTCGAATCTGAAGTAGTAGGAGACTAGTATAAGTCCGCAAACAGAAGATTGCTTCGTTTTATAAAATAAAAAAAATGGAAAATTTATCTCACAAACGCTTATTCGCTACCAACAGAGCATAGGAGTCCAATATATTGCACATTCATCTTCATTTCCTTTTCATTATTACAAGTATTCATGGCCATTTCTCGACGCCACAGTCAAATGGCGGCCGTTTGGTTGACAATATTTACTCTTATTTACTCTTGACGCCATGTACTTTCCTTTATTTGCTTTAATTTAAATTTCAACGCCCACTCGTACTGCAGATAAGAGCGTGGAAATGGTTTCAAAATATTGCGCTATGCAATCACAAAAAAGGGAAAAGGAAAAGAGAAATTCAATCAACTCCACATTGGAGGAATTACTTTTTTATTACAAAGTTGATTCCATAGAAAAAAATTATCAGTTATGACTGCCACTGTCGGTTGGCTCTTAGGAAGAATAGGTCTCTGTAGTTATGGTATATCACTTCACAAAAAAGAAAACTGAAAAAATGCTTGATATAGAATTATATAGAAGAAGGAATGACATCATTAAGTTTATATACTTCTTCTTGCGTTTATACGATGCTGTGTGCTGGATCGAATACTCTCAAAGCCAGAGTGTTCTCTTCGGACTATACGACCTAGTCATAGTAGCAATCGTCTCTTCATTCACTGGACTATGTCAATATCATGCAGCATACATACAGCTCATCGGTCAATCGGCTACGGTATTTGTCGTTTCCAATTCGCAGAGGACCATAAATCTTAAGCAAAACCTTTTTCTCGAGACCCCCTTTCAAACGCCTAATGAAATGTTGTCATCGTTCATGCCACCGCACCATATAGCCGGTCGCGAGAGCACTAGTATACTCTTCAATTGCCTACTCAGTTCAAAGTAGCTTTAAAGTCCAAAGTATTAAAAGTCTTTATTGCAGACTTTTCTCTTGAATGAAAGTTGTAAATTGAAGGAAGAATGTTGACCAAAATAATTGGTGTAACAGCCTCCAGCAAAAGCAAAAAGAATTTATGGATTTTTCGTTGTACTTTCTGGCTCATTTTCTGTCAGTTTCGCTGGGAGAGTGATTGGTAATTAAGAGCTTCTTAATATGTAAATGCAACTGTCAGACTGTAAGTCATACATACTATTATTTTGATATAGAAGTACTCATGGGAATTTTCCCTCCGCACAGAAAATATGGCTAACAATTAGTAGCTTTCTCTACTGGGTGAACTATAGCACATCTTCACACAAACTTCCAAGTCACAATTCTTACTCCATTTACAATCAAGGTTATCACTTGTCTTAGACCTAAAATTGGCAATAGCCAAATAATAGTGTTTCCTTCCGTTACACATAATAAAGATAAGCTAAGTGACTGTACTCCACGATAATTCCAAAAAATACTGCAAAACACAGACAAAAAGACAAAACGCCAAATTCAGTAAGCTTCATATCACCTTTCATCTATTGCAATCCGCCAGCGCCACTTTGCACTTTATCAAAGGCCAAGTTGGGCTAATAAAACAGAGCAGACAAACCACCAAACAGGCTTACATATGTAAAGGGTGTTCGTTTAGACGTGTGGTTTTTCAATGAGGCAACATTTTCTTCGGAGTTGGTGTTTTTTTGACTATCTAAAAATTTATTGCCAAAATAATGGTTCGGCTCGCGTGACACATCGTGCGCTCCGTCCAATATTCGGTCGACATCATCACCTAGCAGTGTCGGTACCTCACGTTCAGTTTACTCTAGTGTATAATGTGCATCTTCAGAGACGTCGTACAGTGCGCACCGAAGACGACGATATAGCTGCTGTAGAGCAAAGTGTCGAAGAAGACCCGAATTAGTCCATCCGCCATCGCGCGCAGCATTTGGAGCTATGCCCATCCACTTTCTGGATGATTTTGTAGAAGAATCTAGGTTTGCGGGTTTACAAAATCAAATTCGGGCAAGAATTGACACCGAACGATCGCATGTTCCGTGAATGGGTCCAAAGCGAGATGGTCAAGGATCCCCATTTTCACAAGTACGTTTTGTTCAGCGGGGAAGGTAACTTTTGGTTGTATGGGTATGTTAATAAACAAAATTGTCGCATTTGGTGTGCTCTATGAGCAGAGGAAATCATTGGCTCATACCAGATGGGGTGAAAAGTAATCTCCTTGACCGTCACAATGCGCCAAGCAGGGGGATGCGGAAGCAATTGGAGCGATGCTCTTGTGCGCGGAAATCGTTTTTGTTCAAACACATCAACAACAATCAGCTGTCAAAACAAAACTAAGCGTAGTATCGCACGAAAATTTGGCAAGTTTGCCTAAATATCAACGGACTACAAGACAGTATAACCTTTTTTGCACTAACAGCGCATTCTGGGGGTCAATGAGGTTACTTTGCACCCCACCTAGTATTTCTTCAAAAATAAAGCCGGTCATAATGTTACTACAGTCAATACGGAACGCTTTGCAGACTTTTCCATGACTGAATGGAGGGATGTTTATATGAAGAGCCTTTGGATCGATTAAAACGGCGCCACATGCCATACAGCCAATGTAAAAATCAATTTATTGAAGAAAACATTTGGTGTGGCCTTCAAGACCGTATGGCGCATTTTTGCTGACATTATTGCGGCTCCAATTGCTGAGAAAATTGGTCGAAAATTGGGGCTCTCCGTTGTGATTTATTCTTAATTTCTTCAACATAATGTCTGTGTAATAAAGCTAAATTCTTGACCCCACAACATTAAAATATATGCATTTTATTTCTTCTTGAAAAAGACATGTCTATAAACAACACCCTTTACAATACACATATAAAGGTAATAGTAAATAAGCCCATGTGCCCACTCACTTAAGCGGCAATCAATAAATACCCGCATCCGTTACCGGCAGATGAAGGCGGGAGGGAAAGGGTAAAAGAAAAAATCGCAAGTTTGCAGTTTTTTTTCCACTTTTGGCGTTATTCGAGCTGAAAACATGAGCGAATATTTGGCAGAGTGTTGTAACACAAACAAATATGTATGAATGTACATAGGTATATACCAGTGGAGTAGAAATGAAATTGGCAAGTTTTCAAGTAAGCAAGAAAATCGTTTTGTAAAGTTATTTTGGCCAAACAATTGGCCGTTTTTGCACAAAACCGAAACAAACAAAAATTTTTGTTGTACTTTCGCTGTAAATAAAAACGCATAGGTGTTGTTGTATTAACGCTTTTGTTGCTATTCCACTTGTTTCGATTTTTGTACTTATTTCAGAATTTTTTTAATTTTTTTGATTTTTTCAAGATTTTTTTTTTATTTTTCGCTTTTATTTTCACCAGGAAAAATTTAATTGCCAATGCCTCGTGTTCGAGCTGTAAATTTTTTTTGACTCTTTTTTGTAGTTGTTGTTATTTTACGTTTAGATTTCCCTCAATTGGTTAGCAGATGGTTCACATGTATTTGTATGTGATCTTCTTATGTACGTGTATGTATTATACATATGCCTTCAGTTGGTTTGTTGCTTGGTTTGTTCGGTTTTTGTGTTACAATAAAAATGAAAAACAGAAAAAAATGATAAAAAAAATATCCGAAAATGGTTTTATTTCCTTTTGCTGGCATTTCGCCTACACAAATCCCTACCATATATTTATTCGACACAAACACAAAGCTAATACTCATACACATATGTATACCATATACATATAAGCCGTGAACCATGAACTTCAGGCAATGCAGCGACAGTCGCCTTGTCGCCGTTGCAAATTTTGGCCTGACTCACTGTTTTATTGTTCCATTTTTTCTACCATTTGTAGCTCTATGGTTGTATGTTTGTATGTGTGCATATATTGTAGGTATGTTGTTACACATCTATGTATAATATTTCTAACATGCCGCCACAACGTCGTGATTTTTTATTTTTGTCATACACAATATTTATTGATGTCGTCGCCACACAAGTTCACTAGGAAGTAAAAAAAGAACAAGAAAAAAGTGTCTTCTGTTTTCAATTTATTTTACTATTTTTCTAACCTTCAAAACTTTGATTTAATGCATATTTTGATATTTTTAATTATTCATTTTATTGATTAATTTCTGGAAATTCGTATATAATTAAAATTTATGAACTGAGATGAAAAGTAGATAAGAAGAGTGACAATTTTCCTAGCGAAACTGCAACTAAGTATTCCGTAAAACCAATTTCCATGCCCCTTAGATTATACTCAAGATGGTCAGAGGTGGCTTAGAATGGTAAATATTTATATGAATAGTTACCACCTGTTATATATATATAATTTAATAAATTTGAAAAGACGGGTTTTTTTTTGAAAATGCGTAATAAAATGAATAGAGTTAAGGGACAAACAATTTGAATTGGAGTTGCCACCCTTTCAATAATTTTAAGCACATAAAATTTATTAAACTATGAAACACGGTACATTTCTGAAAGGTTTTTAAAAGGCAAACCCTTGTAAAATTTTCCAGCAATGGTTGCCACCTGTTTTAAAGTTGCTTAATATTGTAAATTTTTCTGAGATATGCTGCCACCTGTTTAAATATTTTAGTTCGATCAAATTAAAAAGGTAAAAAAACTATACAATGTGTGCATAAAACTCTAAAAGCTTAAGCAGATGTCTCAGATTTTTCAGAAGGTCACCACCCGTTAAAATTAAAAAAAAAATTAAAATAAAATTGAAAAGATCATGAAACACTACAAAACTCAAGCTGGAAGAGTTTAAGAAGATATACATGTACAAAAATACTTTAAAAAAGGTTGCCATCTGTGCTCAAATTTTAAAGCAAAAAAAACTCACATTTAAATCACAAGAATTTTTACAACATTGAAATAAAACAAGGTCGGCTTAAGGAACTGTGTTAATTTAGGAGATAATTAAAATAAAACAATACGGTTACCAAATTGCTAAATTTTCATAATCTTAATGGAAAATATATCATTCAGAAAAGTTGATAACATAAACGAATGGAAATTTTATAGTTTGGGTATTAAACTAGAGAGCTTTGCTATTTGTTACTTCGCCGGAAGGGTTTCGAAAAGGATTTCAAACTTTACATAAAAATTTATTAAGAAGTAAAAGATAAAGTAACACTGTAACTGAAGGGGCTTCCGAAATATTTTTGTGAATTTTTTTATTTGTTAAATTTTACCATTTTTTAGATGTAATGGGTGGGAGACTTGAACAAATGGGGAATTTTTCATGGATTTTTTTCAGCACTTTATTTTTTTCTACAAAATTATAGGGAATAGGGCATTCAAAAATGCCCAACCTCAGAAAAATTGGAAAAAGCTGTAATAATTTTAAAATGTTATTTTGAAAAAGAGCACGAGCGTTCTGGCGAGCCCGAGAGCCGATTTCTTACTGTCGAAGAGCTAAAAATAACTTGTAAGAGTTATTTCAAACTCTATAAAACTATAGAATAGATCACAAAACACTAAAATGTGAATATAAAGCTGTGGGAATTTCAAAGCAGCGAGAAGCTTAAAGAATCTTTTAATTTTTAAGAAAAGTTTCTCTTGCTTGATAGTTTTGAGGCGAAATTCGACAAAATTTTCTATAACATTTATTCTGAAACAATTTCATTTTTAGTAATTTTCATTCGAGCTTATTAATATCTATACTACCAACCTTCTCCACCTAAAGGATTATTAACAGAAAATTAATTCTTATTTATCAAAAAATAGCCCCCAAAAGTAAATATTTTATTCTCCCAAAAGGTCTATGTAGTTAATCATTTATTTATTTGCATATCATAAAAACCCAACATTTAACAGCGGTTCTGCGGTAACTGTATTTAATATTTGTACATACATACGCATAAATGTAATATAGACTTTCTTTTTTGATCGAATATACGCACATACACATGTATGTAGGTATATGCAAGTGAGTAAACTTTTAAATTATCTCCACCATTACTGCAGTGTCCTCATTTCTTTCACTCTCGCTAGCGCTGCTTCTACTGCTGCTTCTGCTGACGCTACCACCACCGCTGTCGCGTCGCTGTTGCTACAGCTGTCACTACTGTCGCTGAATTTTAATTAAAATTTTGTAATGGTCAAGTTTCAAAAATGGGTTATTTAAAATTTCATGTCGATTGCATGACGACTGTAACTGCAAACACTCAAAAGGATAACTGAGTGGACTAGCGTTGAGTGGAGAGTGGTGAGTGGTGAGTGGGGTGGAATACGTGTATGGACAGTGAGCAGTGTAAACAGTTGGAATGTGCCTGTTATCTGGTAAACAAGCAATTGGACTGTGTGTACTCACATACTAGATATTAATGTACTTTTATAGCAATTTTCTCGAAAAAGGGTAATACTATTATATATATGTGAATATATATAATATTATATATTGGATGAGTGCATAAGTTCGTGCCCGATTCCGCTGGATGCCGTACGAATCGTTTGAGAGTGGCGATCGTGAAAGAAATATATACATATTATATATCGTTGGAAAGGTGACAGTCCGAACTGTAAATCAAGCATAAAATAACTTCATTTTGATTTGAGTTGCTTAGTGAAAAGACGCATGGAAGATGAACAACGAAAAAGATCATATGCGTCAAATTATGTTATACGAATTCCGCAAAGGAAAAACAGTGGGCGCTGCAACTAAAGATATTCGCGAAGTTTATTTGGACCGTGCTCCAGCACTTCGCACAGTAAAGAAATGGTTCGCGAAATTTCGTTCTGGAGATTTTAACCTCGAAGATCAACCTCGCAGTGGACGGCCTTCTGAGCTTGATGACGATGTTCTAAGGACTTTAGTTGCGAATAACTCACGTATTTCGACGGAAGAGGTTGCCAGTGAATTGAACGTCAACAAATCAACTGCGTTTTGTCGTTTAAAAAAGGTTGGGTACACTTTGAAGCTCGATACATGGGTGCCACATCAGTTGAGTGAAAAGAACAAAGTGGACTGTATGTCAACAGCAATTTCTTTGCTTCTACGGATCAAAAACGAACCTTTATTAGATCGGCTCGTGACTGGTGATGAAAAATGGGTCCTGTACAACAATGTTCAACGCAAAAGAACATGGAAACAGGCACACGAAGGGGCGTTACCGATGTCGAAAGGTGGATTGCATCCGATGAAGGTACTGCTGTGCATTTGGTGGGATATCCGAGGCGTGATCTATTTTGAGCTCTTGCCAGCTGGAGAAACGATCACTGTCAACAAGTATTGTCAGAAATTGGTCGAATTGAAGAAAGCAATTGATGAAAAACGTCCGATTTTGGCCAATCGCAAAGGAGTTCTTTTCCATCATGACAACGCCAGGCCACATGTTGCAAAACCGACCCTGGCCAAACTGAAGGAGATGAATTGGAAAATCATGCCGCATCACCCATATTCACCCGACATTGCACCTTCTGATTATCATTTGTTTCGATCGCTACAGAACAATTTGAATGGAAAAAAATTTAAAAATGTGGTAGACGTCAAAAACCACCTTGACACCTTTTTCAACGAGAAACCGCGCGATTTCTATGAATCAGGCATCCGTAAATTGGTTGAACGTTGGGAGTGGATTGCCGAACATGATGGCGAATACATAATTGATTAATAAAAGCGCTTTCTTCAAAAAATTTCAATTTTAGTTTGCACTTGAAATCGGGCACGAACTTATGCACTCATCCAATATATGTATATATATATTATAAGTATGTTTGTATGTAAGTATATATAATATATATACGAGTTTATAGGTTTAATATCAAGTATGTGTCAACATTTTAAGCTTAAAAACATTCATTGATTGCCTATTCTTTCCTCTCTATGCTTCCTGACATCATTTCATTGTATTGACAAAATACATACAACAAACCAGGCGCACAACCGCCGTTACTTTTAAGTATTGGTAAATATGTGCATACTGTTGACTATTGTAAAGGATGGTGAGTGGTGAACAAGCTAAGCTATTTACTGTACGTTTTTTAGGTTAGGTAATGCTGAAAATGTTTAATTTAAATTGCTTCTATTGCCAGGGAAAAAAATAGAGAGAGAGAGAGAGAGAGAGAGAGAGCGAGGGAAATATTTAAAAATAGAATTAAATAAAAATGGGAAATAAAAGTAAATAAGAAAGAAGAGTTGTCTTCGGCCATGCCGAAGCCTTTATATATCTCATATTCACCATATAAAATTTATGGATGAAACATTTTCGAACGGACATGACAACTCGTCTTTCTGATGATACTTACATACCTCGAACCAAAGATAATATTATATGAAAGTCATGGAATAATAATAATCTGATTATGTGTTAGATCCCACTAGAAGAACCAGTATACATGCGGGGCTTATTGGAAATCGTTTAAGATCCGAGGCTGAAGAATGAATTTGCGACATCTTTTGCCAAATGGTCACTAATCTAAGGATATTAATAAAGAAAATATGCATAAAGTGCGTAGTAGTGGACTCTTAAGGCACACCTAAGCTCTTAGTACGCCTCCAACGTAGGGCATGCAATGCAACTGTGGAGAAGTATGCATTGCAAGCAGACCAAACTTTAACACCAAACACTAAACAAAAGAGAACTTCGTAATCTTGTAGGTATAAAGAACTAGGTAAGATGGAAGCGGCTGAGTGAAGTGGGTGTACAAAATAGGACTAAACGCTGGAACACTACCCTCACACGTGCCTGGCTTTCTGCTGACTGAGAAGTCTTATTTTTCAACTGTTCGCTTAACCATGGCTGAAATGTGGCCGCTTATTGTCAAGCTCTTAAGCAACTAACCAACCGACGAAGTAATTAAAAGTAAATATTTTTAATGTTTGGTTTTGCTTACCTCATATCCAAAAAATGTTTTGGGCTCTAAAAAGAAAGAAAAGTAATTATTATAACAAACTAGTCAAAAATAGAGAAAAATATATGAAAATTGTTTCTATACTTATTAAAAGATAAACACACTATTAGAGGAACAGAAAATTTTTTTTCTTTAAATATCGTAAATTTTTTAATTCTTGAAAGCCTTCGTGGTACATAAATGCGGAAGCTATAAATCCGCAAGAAACGAATTATCCCTTACGGAAACTAGTTCCGCTAGGTGACGCATACGTCACATGTTCTTTTTGTTATATGTGTGCATGTGTGTGTACAACTTCAAGATGTACTTATCAAAAATCTTTTGAGAACAAATTAAACAAGAAAGGGAATCCCTTGAAGACGACCTGACGCCGGGCAGGGAGTATTAACGTGGCCACGTCAGAACTTATCCTGAAAGTTGCAAAAAATTATGCTCGACTATACATCCAATCTATCCAATACAACCATTTTAAAAATCTAGCACGTCTTTATAAGACTAGAGTCAGTCGAGTATGCTCACGCCTTCGCAAAATCAAAAGCGCGTATAGTATTCACGTGCTTTTTTGACCTTTGTAATGAAGGTATGGAAGAGATATTGTGTCGAATCATTAATAGAGACGAAACTTGAGTTCTTCTTTATTACGAACTTGAGTCAAAAGAAGACTTCATGCAGAGGCTAAAAAAGGCACAGAACTTCCAAAGAAGTTAAAGATGGCACAGTGAGCTGGGAAACTCATAGCAAGGATATTTTGGGTTTGAGAAGGAATATTATTGATCGAATATTAAGCTAAAAGGGTTTCTATAACTGGAGAAGAGAAGAGAGAGTTTTAGAAAAGACACGGCATCCGTCCGCAAGAGTCGCGTTGACATGGTTGCCCTGCATTAGGCGGACTTCGCTATCTGGATAACCAACTCTACAGTTCCGACCTTGCCCCAAGGTATTATTACCTGTTTCCGATGATGAAGTCAATGAGGCAGTTTCGGCGTGTTTTGATGATAAAGAGAACACATTTTTTATGCGAGTATAAATAAATCACGTGAAAGTTTGGGAAAATGTACCCCTCTTGCTGGTGAATATATTGAAAACGAAAAACAATATATTTATTTATTTATACCCCATTCCGCGTAACTGATGGTGTAAACACTTTTAGTACAATACAATACAAAATACCAGACGCCTCGGCGTATGAGTGACATTTTTTCATATGGAGAAAATCGAGGCAGAGACGGCAAACGTACTGAATTGAAAGTGACAGCGAAAGTGGATACGATGTGGATAGGACTACTTAGCACAACAACCACTATGCGCACGACTGCACATTGCAATTTGTTGTTGTTGTTGTTGTTGTTAATTTCGTTTGTTATAACAGGCAATCACAAGTGAATGTCACAACTAACTGACAACAGCAATCACAAACATCCTTTCGTATGCATGTATGTTACATATGTATAAGCGTACGTATAGTATGTATGTATTTATGTAAGCATCCGCACGATTGTTCACTGTACTGTAGTGGAATGTAATCACAGGCCAAGCATTTCCTATAGCCGCAATGAGAGGCTGCCATAAGGATCAACTGTTACACTTACCTCATGCCACTCAAGTGCCGGCTTGTCAATTCGAGCGTCTGCTGCCTACACTAGCATTTTGGCCTATCTGGCAGCAGCATAATAGTAAGAGCAGGCAGAAGTGCTTCAATGAAATTTCTGGAATTGTTATTCCGAGGCAAATAATCCATTCATAGGCGAGTACATGCCATCAAATGCACATAGAAATGTATATACACGTACGTACATATGCACGGATAAGCATTTACATATACCTAAGGGTTTGTATGTATGTGTTAGTTGCAAAATATTTGCTGCAAGGATTGTGGTATTAGTCATTACAGAAATACTTAGGTCTCTATATAAAGCTTGAAAGCAGGATTCGATTTTGTTGTTGTTGTCTGTTGTTGGCAGTGGTTAGTGCGTGGCCTGTTAGCCATCAGCTAACACAACTTTTGTCTATTAACACAATTTCTGCTTGTACATGACATTCGCAATGAACCACATATTTATATGTAGAAATGTAAGTATGTTTGTATGAAAAGCTGAACTGAGCACCAACAAAACAAACAATAAATTAGATAAGTAAGGGAGGACCAAATTCAAGTGAAACCGTACCAGACATAATTTAAAGCCCTTATTAAATTTAGCTATATTATTGGTATTATATTTATAGATGAGTTACAAAGTTTGTCCCACAGCAAACGAGACTACTCTAAAGTTAGATATTCTATTGCCTCTAGCTATTGATAGATATATACAAAAACATATTTTTAGCTGAGATATTATCAAAATTTCGATGATGCCAACAAGCGAGTTTATAGCAAAGAAGTAGCCGGAGGATCAGGAACGCGGGTTCTAGCTAGCCTAGGTTATTAAGTTGAGTTGCAGGTAGTTGGTCCGATCCTAGGTCTCACTTATAGTAAAATATTTTACAACTTGTCATTTGGAAGATACGGTTCAACAGTTCATGTATGATGAGAAGATTAGTCTCAAGAAGACAGACAAATATGCTTAAACAATTCCAGCTCGCCATTTATCCAACAAGCAGCTCCTGCAATACCTATAAGACGTAACCGGGCATTTATCAATCACACAGTGACCTGCCAGAGTATCTACCAAAGGCACAATGTGTAAAATAACTTTGGCTTTCTGTGATTCAAACCAAAAAGTCCTTGTAATCGAACACGTCGAGGCATTTTCCTAACGTATGCCAAACTGACGTGAAGTTCATCTTTAAAGTAAAGCACATCAGGTAACCAGAGACATTCTCATCTGCCTGCTGATATATTTAGCTTATCAGCTTTACTACGGCACTGAAATCAACTGATCGATTCATTCGATTGTTCGACGCGTTTGAGAGGAGGTGAGGCATTCTTTAGTTAGACTTCAGTGCACTTACAGACAAGGCTCAGCTAACCTTGATAACGCTTTAAGGGATTATGCCACTCTAGGATTTTCAAAAAATCGCTTTTTTTTTTGCTTTAAATAGTTCCTTAGGGTCTCAGAAATAACATATTGCAGGATTATGGCTCGGAAAAAACTCTAAATAATTTATTTTCGAAGTTCCTTGTAAGGCTGCACGGTACGCACACGGTACAACTTAAAACTTTAAACGCGTTTATCTCCAAACTACATTTTTCGATTTGGCCGAACCAACAACTCGTACAATTTCCAACCGATTAGGTTCAAATTTGACACACATCTTTAAAAATACATTTTTTAAGGTATCACGTAGGATTTTTTTTTATTCTATATAGTTCATTTGTTATTAACAAATAACTGATGATTTTTTAGTCGAAATTAGAAAGTTTAACTTTAGAAGTGCGCCATTTGATCATGAATCAATATATCGAAAAAATCCTACGTGTTACTTTAGCTATTGTAATATATAATAAAAAAAAATTTAGATACTCAAGATATTTCAAAATTTACAGGAGCAGTTAGTTCGGCCACGTACCCCTTGAACCATAGAGGAGTCGAAGGACGACCGCTACAGCGCCACCATTCTTCAAGAAATATTTATAAGAAATTATTTTTTTACACCTAAAAAGATGTATAATAAACTTCTTATATTATATTTTTAATTGACTCTATGGTTTTTCTAAAAAAAATGCACATAAAACACCTATTTTTTCGGTCTCTAGAGTGGCATAACCCCTTAAATGCATCCAAAGACATGTTGGCCCCGTTCCACCCATTGCAGACAAAGAGCTCGAGGGACTCTAGTAATACTAGTACAATTAAGATCTGGATTTTGTAGTCCCCGACATACCCAACGTATGTAGTGCATGCAATGAGACCCAACACTACACTAACCACCTCTTTGCATGCCCTTTAATACCTACTCATCTAACCTTCCCTTTCCTCTGGTCTGAAACTGTCGAAACAGCTCGTTTCCTAGACCTACTGTTAGATGATCTCGATGACTTAGACTAGTTCCGCCTGCTCCTAAATGGGGTTGGATTGCACCTAGAACAACAACAGTATAGTCGTGTGAACAAGGGAGAGCTCAGCCAAAATTCAACTAGTTTTGATTACACTATAAGTGCATCCAAAGACAGACTAGCCACTTAGTTGTCGGCACAAATGTGAAATGACGTTCCTGAGTAAAAAAAAATCTACCACTTTCTTGATTACCGCTATTTCCGCATGAAAACTGCTACACTGGTCAGCAAGCCTCAGCTCAGAGCCAATTACGACCTCCCTTTTATCGATCCTACCACCATGTTTCGACCCATTCATACAGATCTGCCTTGACCCAAAAATGAAGCAAAAAGTTTACTGGTGGAACATCAGCCATATAGGCGCGTCTTGAAACTATTGGGAAACATCCAGATTCACAACACGAATTAAAAAAATTTTTCGACTTAAAATGAATCAAATACATTGTTTTTGTTTCCAATTTTTTTTTTTATATTTCGAAAGAGCGAATATTAAGTTCTGTTCTCAACTTGGTGAAACTTTTACCTTAACATTTGCCAAATCTATATGTATGCGGTTATATACACGGTGTGTCCCAAAAATAACCGAACTTTTTGGATAAAAAATAGTAAAATACACATTAAATTATCTTTGAAAGTTATTATTTATTCAAAATAGGTTCCATTTGACTCAACACAACGTTTGGAACGATCAACCAGCGCATGCATAGATATTTTTATGTCATTTATAGAAATGTTCTTCAGTACCTCGGTTACGGCTGCTTCATTTTTTTCAATTTTTTTTTTTTATTTTTTTAAACTTCAAATTTCTTCAATTTTTTTTCAAGTTTGACACAAAATTTTATATTTGCTCTTTGATCCATTTTTTTTGGAACCATTAGCACACTTTTGGTTTTATTGAAATGGCTGTCACTTTTACATCTGTCATCCGACTTACATGAAGTTAGGTGCGTTTGAAAGAGGATGAATGTATGTTTTTAATGTTGCAAATTTTCAATACATGGCGCTGTATGTTGTATGATTTAAATATAAAGTTCGGTTATTTTTGGGACAAACCGTGTATTTACAAATGACCGCTATATGAACAAGCTCAATCTACCCTGCATGCAAAGCATAGTGGGTATAAAAAAATATATCAAAAAAATAATTGCTTAACACCGGTAGTAATAGAGTAATAGTAGTTTTTGTTGTTGTTGTTACAACATTCATACATACATATACAAGGTGTGATTAGAAAATATCCATTATTTTCAAATTTCGTGAGTTACGTATGTTCGATTTTCGCTTTTTTCCTATTATGTTGGTACACATGTCTGTTATATACGATGTTAATATCAGCCATTTTGGATTGTCAGCTTGTTTTTGACAAATAAGAGGATTAGTCGTTTTTCGAATTTTCTATTCTCTTCGAATTTTTTCTATTCGAAAAAATGGATCAAAGAAACTGTTTTAAGTTTTGTGTAAAAAATGAAATTAAATGCGCAAGGACATTTGAAATATTGATTGCGCCATTTGACGAGTCTAATCTGAGCAGAATACAAGTTCAATTGTAGTATAACCGGTTTAAGTAAGGCCGAGAAGATGTCAATGACAATGCTCGTCCTGGTAGCAAGAGCACGTCAAGCAGTGAAGATAATGATTTTGGATAATCGTCGAATCACTATCAGAGAGGTTGCTGATGATGTTTTTGGCATATCGTTCGGCTCACGTCAAGCAATTTTTACGGTTGTTTTAGGCATGAAACGTACAGAAGAGCACAGAATTGTGGAAAAAACAATCATGGATTTTGCACCATGATAACGCACCAGCTCACACATCGATGCTTGTGCGTGAGTTTTTGGCCAAAAGCAAAACCGTTATCAAGCCTCAACCACCGTATTCACCGGACTTGACTTGACCCCGCTGAGTTTTTCCTCTTCCCAAAACTGAAGACGCCGATAAAAGGAAAGCGTTTTGCTACGATTGAGGAGATAAAAGAAAAATCGAAACAGGAGCTATTGGCGATACCAAAAAAACGCATTTCAGAAGTGTTTCGAGGATTGGAAAAAACGCTGGCATATGCTTATTATATCTGAGGGGGATTTCTTTGAAAGGTAATAAATAAATACTTTTTGAAAAAATTGAAATTAAAGGTTATTTCCTGATCACACCTCGTATACGAGTACATAAAAAGAAAGTGGTTGACTTTTAACCACAACAACTGTTACATCGGCTACTGGTGTGAATGTAATTATTGTGATTATAAAGTTGTTGTTGTTGATATCCCTGCTTTTGCCACTGTTTGACATATTGTATTTACCGTTAGCGTTAATTACAATCATTGCAAACAAAATTTGTGTTTTTTTTTGAAGTGAATAACTTTTAATTTGAAAAAAAATCAGTTATGAACTATGCAATTAAAGAAAAATCTAATAATAAACCTTCACACTAAAAGCATATTTTTAACTTCAGTGAGTTTAAGTTGAACTCTGGCTTTCTGAAGAGTCCTTAATTATGTATATGTTTCGATGCTTCGGTATGACGAAAGTGGCACTTTCCCTTAAGAGCCAACTTAGCCAAATGCTTCGCCTCAAAACCCTTTTCGTCAGCTGTATGATGGTCTTCATTATCACAGATCCCTACTTTAGGGATCAAAATATTCAAAGATGTAGATCCTATGAAAAAAAACCGGTAAAAAATGCACTTTTAACTCAGATCACCCTCTAATTAATTGGATTTTCCTTATTTTTAATCGGCGGTTCAAAAATCAATCGGAAGACCCATTTTGCTGAAACTAGCTCAGCGAGACAGTCAAAGTAATAATTCCCGAACTTTTATCACGCAGATGTCAAGGCTGAACAATGACAATAGACCTAATATTCAATAGACTTTTTCTATTCTTTACCTTTTTCCCGTGAAACCCTATTATATAGCGACATATTATTACATCTATCGTTATACTAATGGAGAACAAATCTCTCTTTGCTTCCATGATTACAAAGAGTTCCGCCTGGCAAGACGCTGCAGAGGTCTAGTAGTCTCATGCTCATATTTATTGAGAGCATTGAAGAATGGTTTCAACAACCCACTTTTTCATCGAATTTGAGCCCTCTGCAAAGATGTCTATGGCCCTCTGATCAAGTACGTTTGTGTTTGCCCATTCACGTTTGGGATTGTTGTGAAAAAATGTGTCTTTGATCTACTTCTAAACAGCTGGATTGATTTTGAGTAAATTTTTTTTGTCGGGAAACGGAGGCATCAATGTACCAGCTCTTGTATCTAGGCACTTTCAAGACCTACTATTAAAATAAAAAATAAATAAAAATTATAAACCAAATGAACATTACCACTTTTCTCAGATTTTACACTCATTCATCTCACGGTTTTTAATACTCTGAATACAGATGAAGTGTCTAAAACCACTAGTTTAGCATTAGTTTATTAGAGATAAACATGTCGAGTTTTTTGCTAACAAATTACGATTTGCCGACAGCACTACTTTTCTGTTTTCATCTCAAGAAAACCACAGCCGAATTGAAAAGTGGATATATTTCGAGAATCCTAAACGCAAAAAGTCATGGTTTACTCCGGGTGAACCAACAACATCGACGGCAAGACCAAACCGCTACGGACGAAAGACAATACTGTGTGTTTGGTGGGGTCAGAAGGGGAAACTGTCAATACTCAACGCTGCCGACAACAAACGATTTGATGCTAGTTTTGAGTGAAAAAAGACCGGGATACCAACAAAGACAACACAAGGTGATTTTGCTGCATGACAATGCACCAGCACATAAAGCAAAACAGCTCCAAGAAATGATAGATTCGTTCCGTTGGGAGATTCTTCAGCACGCAGCTTACTCACCGGACCTTGCTCCATCCGATTACTACCTGTTTGCATCAATGGCACACGCACTTGCTGAGCAACGCTTTATTTCTTACGAAGATGTACGAAAATGGCTCGATGACTGGTTTGCCTCAAAATAGCAACAGTTCTTTAGGCGCGTAGTCCACAAATTGCCAGAAAGTTGGCAAAAATGTATAGATAGTAATGGACACTACTTTGAAAAAGTTACTTTGTATTATATCAGGAGTTTTTTCTGTACAAAAATTCCGGTTTCATACTTACACACCCGGTATATCTACTGGAGGTAATTAGGACTCATTTTCGGTTGATTTGAATATTACTCAAAAAATTATTAATTTAATATTTTGAATATTTGAAAATTTGAAAATTATACCCTCTCATTCCCCTTTAACGAAGGGGTTATTTAAAAAGGGATTATTCTACATATGTATCTGGGGCATTATTTAATTACATTAAAAATTTGCTGTGCGTAAATAGTATTAATTTGTAAATTCATTACACGCGTATACATTTCACAGTTCAATGACTTAAAGGCTTCCATAACCATTAAAACACACGTATCTGCCTACATAAATATATTTAAATACATATAAACATTTGTACGTGTACTTTAAAGTGCAAAGAATAATCCACAACAAAATATGTGTTATCCTTCTTGTAACATTAAATTTTATGTTCACGCTAAAAGCGTGAAGCAACATGCATACCCTACAGTGTGTGCTACTAGTTATGAACTGGTATGCGACTAATACAATATTAGTACACGTATGTATTTTTCAATATATCGCAAGTTGGCAAATCGACAAAAAAAAATGTCAGTACTAGTACTAGTACTAGTAATATACCAGTAGAAAACTAGTTCAATTACATGCAATGAAATACTACTTCTCAAAGATAAAAAAATGCTTGTCAAAATGAATTCAGTGTTGTAGGTATAATTAAAAAAAAAATAGAATATTTCATAGCGAACTGGTATGATTTCGTCCATTTTAATACCACTTCAGATCTAATATTTTTACATACCACTTCAGATCTATTATTTTTACATACTAGTTTTGATTTTCACTACGTGTTGTATACACCCCGACATACGTGTATACATATATGTATTCAAGTGTATTAGCGTGAACCAAATGCTGTAATAAACACTTTGCACGGTATTTAATGCTCAGTTGAATGAATATATATGTATTTTTGTATGCATTTACATACATACATATATATCTATGGTTATGTAAGAGCAGCTGAGTTTAATGAACATTTTTCCACTTCAATTGGCGGTGGCAATTGTTAAAATACAAATATAAAAACAATATAAAAGTACCAATACGTAGATCTATATGTTTGTATATGTATAACATATACCAATGAGACCTACACAGTAGATATGTGTGCCATTTTATTTCCATAAACAGGAGCAACATGTTTATATAAATACCACAATATTATAATTACTTTTGTTTTACCACTACTTAACACATACATATGTATGTGCGAGTATATAAATATATATACATATATATATGCATATGTATGTATGTGCACACATACATAAATATACTAGTATGCTTTCGTTGTTATATCCTTCCGTTGAGTGCTCTTCATATTTCTACCTTTTTCAGACATACACGTACATATGTACTCACACATATGTACATATACATATACATAAACATATACATATGTATATATATACTATTTACATTTGTTTGTTTGTTTGTTTTTTGTTTCTTTTTTGTATTTTTTGCGACAATTATTTGCAAGAAGTTTCCACATACTCGTATGTACATATATACACTTGTATGTATGACCGAGTAAGGTGAAAGAAATTAAATAAAGTACTACAATAAAAACAATACTTCACACAATTCACAACCGCAAATAAGGTGCTAGAGCATAAACAAGAGTTGCGGTATTGAAAGCTTACAAAGCATGCAGATTCATAAGGCATACTTGTAGACGTGCCCAGCAAACCAAACTAAAATTCGAGAATTTTGAACTTACTCTGAACGAAAAATAACCGCAAAGAATTATTCCTGCGGCGAGAAAATAGACTAGTATGAAACATACAAGGCAAGTGGTCAGCCGGTCGTAAATTACTCAGGCATATCAGCACCATAGATAAGAACCCCTGGAGATGATTGCATATCCACAGGCTTTAAGGGCCATTCATTGAGAGTCCGTTAACACCTTAATGAACTCTCTTCTAGTGAATGGCGTTCTCAAAATCCAAGCTTCACCTATTGCAGAAGAAGAGTTCAAGCTGGCTCGAGAGACGCGATAGTCGTCGACTTAATTGCTACATATCCAGACTTAACTCAGATTTGATCCCCGTACGACACTAACTACATTTTTACATGTCCCCTAAATTCTACTCATCTAACCCCCCTTTCTTAAAAGAGTGTACAGCTGCTGATGATATTGACATTATTAGCCTCAACAACCGCGCCGTTAGTTCTGCTTTCTCCAGACTTGATAAAGAAGCGAAGCGAATGGGTCTGGTAGTAAATGAAGCCAAGACTAAATATCTGCTGTCATCGAACAAACAGTCATCGCATTCGCGACTTGGCTCCCATGTCACTGTTGACAGTCATAAAACTGAAGTCGTAGATAACTTCGTCTATCTGGGAACCAGTATTAACATCAATAATTATGTCAGCCTTGAAATTCAGCGCAGAATCACTCTTGCCAGCAGGTGCTACTTTGGAGAGAGTAGGCAATTGGAAAGTAAAGTCCTCTCCCGACGAACGAAGACCAAACTCTACAAGTCCCTCATCGCTCCTGTCCTGCTATATTTTGCGGACGAATCATGGATGATGACAACATCTGATGAGTCGGCGTTAGGAGCTTTCGAGAGAAAGATTTTGCGTAAGATTTACGGTCCTCTACAAATACCGCAGCCTTTAAGAATACTCCAGCTCTGAAAGTTTTCGATGTAGTCTACGCCAGTAAAGTAAGTAAGTAACCCCCCTTTCCTTCTGCCCCGAACCCATTGAAACAACTCGTCTCTCGTGTGGACGACATTTGGCGGTGCTGGATGGAAACTTTTAATGAGCCTGAGGTGTGATCACAGGTAAGACTAAGACAATTGACACCTTGGAAGAGAATATTCGGCGCATTATTGCTGACATCCAATTGCTTGAATAAATGGTCGAAAATTGGGCCGCGATAATCACTTGTCCAAAATCATTTTCAAAACATAATGGCAAACCCTTAGCTTTATGGCAAAGCTAATTTCTTGTCCATAACATCGAGTTATTTGCGTTTTAATTCTTCTTGAAAACCATCTGTCTCAAAAAACATACCTACTTCATCTTCTCATCAGAATATCTTGTTTAATTAATCTTATTTGCTTTCTGGGTTACCCTATCTTTGAGGTTATGTTGCCTTTTGCCCTATGGCAATTGCAAATAATGATATGGCATAATGTAGTTAAACAGTATGGCGTGAAAGAATTTCTTTACAGCGCCTTTTTACAATCTGACATATACTTTTGAGCAGCATGAACCTATTTAAGTACAAACAAAAAAAAAACAGCAACAAAATATGCTTGTTGGCAAATTTCTAAGAGCAGCACCTGTTCTTTTGCTAGTGAAGTTGCTGTTACTTATTTTCACTGTTGTTTATAGTATAAAAGCAGTGCATTTCCCTAGCGGTGTTCTTACTATGTATGTGTAGATGAATGTGTTTTTTTTTTAATTTATGTATATGCAAAATATAGAAATCTGTATGACTTACAACAGCTTTGGCAAAGGTAATGGCCGAAACTCCGTGTCGTTTAGTGCATGTAAAATAAGTAGTACGCCTCTGCCGCTGCTACTGCCCTCTGTTTGCTGCGGTTACTTTTCTTAATGTGTCCCCAGCACGTTCCTAATATGTGCATGAATGTACTTAAAGTGTTTTATTTTTCATTTACATTGCAGTGAATGACCGGGACGACATTGCTTTCAATTGCAATTTTGCTTGTATTAAAGTTTATATAAGACACTGCCGTATATACCTACATATGGGCATGATATAATATGTATAGGAAGTGTTTCATCATAAAAATATGAATTATAAACTATTATACCCGGTTAGATAATCACCAGGTAACGTGAAGTCAGCTGACTTTCGAAGACGGAAACACCTCCTCAGCCGACAGCCCAGCATACATACACGTATTCGTTCTGGAATTCAGTCACTCAACATTAATTCGTCATAGAAAAGTTCAATTTCAATTTCAGTTTATTTATCCGTACAATAACACACAGCGTCTTTTCATTGTGCATATAGGTATTAACATATAATAAATTACAATTTGATTATTTTAATCTTAGGAATACCTAGGAATAATATTATATCTAAAAGGAGGGATTTCAACAATATGTTGACATAGGTAAGTAAGGAGAATAGGGATGGGTATTATGCAAATAGGTTTGTAACTGCCGTTTTGAAGCATCCAATCCTTTTGATATATTTTATTGAAATTGGTAATGAATTCCAAATTATGACAGCATCAACAAAAAACCATCTAGAGGTCGTCAAAGTTTTGTATTTGGGGACAACAATATTGTGAGTACCAGAAGATTGCACAAACTTTATTGTGCGGAAGAGATATCATGGTTGACAGTTTGGGATGATTTTAAATTAATATATTAAATTGCGAACCATGAGATAATTATCAAAAGCGAATCCGAGAATGTTTACTTTTAATAGGAAGTACCTTTGTTTTCTTAGCATTTAGACAGAGACTATTTATGTTAGACCATTCCTCAATTCTCGTTAGATCCTTATTCAATCTAGCTATTAAATCTTCACCAAGACCAATGGGGCCTAAGAGGTAAATCTGAGTATCATCGGCATATATATGAATAGAAGAATTTTTGCAGCAGTGAATAAACTGAAAAATTGACCTGGGGAACTCCAGAGACGATTTCTTTGAGATTTGAAATTACATCCCCACACTGAACATGCTGATATACGAGTATGTCCAATATCATGGTTTACATTATCGAAAGCTTTAGAGAAATCTAATAGCACTAAGACGGTAAGTAAGTTATCGGCGAAAGCAAGACGAATGTCATCCATGATTTTCATCACAGTTGTGGAACAACTATGAGTGGATCTACGCACAGACTGAAATTCGCTCAATAAATCATGTAGACGTAGGTGTGACACTATTTGAGCGGTAATATATTTTTCAAATACTTTTGACAATTAAAAGTTCTCTTCAATAATGTATAAACCCAGGGTGCTCCATAACTATTTGGTATTGCTATCACTGAAAATCCAAGTACCAAATTCTAGCGTTAGTCTCATCAGAGTGTTTTGTTTTTCTTTCACTGCCCACAACCTCGGCAAGAGTTAGATGGAATTAATTGATACATATTCATGTAGCGAACCTTTTGCATTAAGACATACTCCACTTAGCATTCGCACCTCTGGGGAACATATCCTGAAAACAGACTTTAGTGAACCCTTCAACCTAATTTGTCGAAGTAGCTCCACTGAAGTTTACTCAAGAGATGATTATTTTTCCAAGGTGTGTAAATTTAGGGCTTATCTCCTGTGATTATACCCTTAATCGACTGATTAGACATTTGAAATGTAAGGTATCTGGTAAGCAATAAAGGTCTGCCTCTGTAAAAAATACCAACAAAGAAACCCTCTAATACGTTGTATATTTCCTGATTTCTGGAAGCGTACACAGACGCCGATGTTCTGAATACAATATTTTTAACAACTAGACTCGTTGGGCTCAAAATCGGCTGTGGTGGTCCAGATTTTGTCGTTGAATACAGCAATAATACTGACAGTTGAGAGACTCTCTCTAGCCTTTCTGAATATGTTGTTTTATGCGTAACTCTGCCTCATGTAAGAGTCCATAGAAACGCAATAATTTAACGATCGTAGTGAAGGTACAGCCGAAGAATTTTCGTGAGATTCAAAGTACTACACTTTGTCTAACACGATTTCCTTGTAACTAGCGCTTAGACTCGGTTTTAGTATCTTTTCCCCTCGCTTTGGTTTGCTCTAAGCAGGAATTTGGTACTTCCTGGCGAATAGTACTAGGCCTATTTTCTGTTAACACAAAGAAATATTGGAGCCAGTTGGAACAGTTTCAACATTTCCCCACTGCTCTTCAAATTTATCTAACTTTTACCTCATTACATTTGCTTCACCGCCAATAAAATCCACTGGGAGTGCACTGTGCGCCGCATTCATATTTCATATTCCATGAAACTAAGTGCTAAACTTGACAGCTGCGTGACTGAACTTTATCCCCGTACTTTGGAAACCACCAACTAAGTACGTACATAAATACATACATATGTACATTAATTGCAGCCGGAGTTGTTGTAACGTAAAATAGGGAAGCAAAAGAGTAGACCACAACGGCAAACACTCGGTACGCATTCTCGTCCACACGTGGAGTGCATTGAAATTTAGTTCAACTGCGTGCTTGTAAGTGAATACGTACATACGAGCTCTAATGCACACATGTCGAAGGGTAGTCCATTCGATGTTACAGATTAAGTGCACGCATAGAGTAACATAAGCACATAAGCGCATAAGTAAATATGTATGTAACCACAAAAGTTTGCTCCTTTTACTCGGTGATAGCATGAAAGAGGTGCGTAGCGGGCCAATGTGAGCTTATTGAAGCGTGAATTTTTACAACAACAACACACTTAGTGCACCAGCGGACGCAAAGGCAAAGCTTTAACAAACAAGCGCGTGCAATCAACCACCTTCTCCTATTTTCCTTCTTATGGTATGCTTATGCATTAAATTCAACTAACCACCGGTGTGTCTAACCTTATTTCCTATTTATGCTAACATGGCTCGGTTCGGCTTGCATTCAAATAGGTACATCGCGTGCGTGCCAGTTCCTTTGAACGCCTTCGAAAAGGGAAGAAACTCAATATCTGCTCTTTGTTTACTGCACGGCCCATTGGCGACCGAATTAACAAGCTTGTAGTTTGAAGCTTGTGGGTTTATCGTGTTTTTTTATTTTTATTGCTATTATTTTACTTACCATTAATGGTAATTTGCGCGTATGCTGTTGTTGTTGTTGATTTTTTCTTATTTATAAATTTTCCAATTAATTGAAGTAGGTTTTCCTACACCTACCACCAGCCACACTCAGCTCGGCTTTCTGCGGTTATTACTATTATTATTATAATGTACTTTAATGCCTGTAGAATTTCCCATTTCCATCTTATATTTAGTTCTGCCATTTTGCAAATTCCACGCATTTCTTGTCTTCCGTTGGCAGTGAGCACGACGGCAGCAGCAACAGCAACAGCTTTTCTGGCCACACCATAATGGTGCACATTTACCACTTTAATGTCTACGTTGTTGTAGTGGAAAAAAGGCAACGAAATCCAACAAAACAACTTCCTCAAACACCACGTTGTACGGGTAATCCAAAATAGTGCCGTCAAGCTGCTGGGCGTGCAAGGAGGAGAAGTCAGCAGGATGTTGCCGCCGTCGTGTCAAGTCAACCCAAGTCGAGTACGCACTTCACATATTTTGCCCTTTTGACTTTTTACTTTATATCCTCGTATATTCTTTTTATTATTTATTTTTCTGTTTCTTGACTGTCACAAGACTATTCTTTTTACAAATATACTCGTACAACACACACGTGTACTCATATTTGACTGACATTTCTCCCGAGACCGTAGTATGTAAATAATCTCGTCTACTACTGCTGCGGCATTTGCTAGCTATAGTATATCTATCAGCTGCTGCTCCATTCCTATTTTGTTGCTATTTTCTTTTTTCCTTGCTTTCTTCGCTATTTACTTACTTTAGCTTTGCCCGGTAGTCATGTGCCTTTGCCTACCTGACATTCTTACACTCTGCTTTACTTTTTAGTACTTCCTTTACACCATAAACATGCCATGAAGCCGGCAGGAAAGCTTAACAGCAGAGCAAAGTAACTAAAAATATCTAGAGTGACATCCTCTTCTGCAGTCGTTGATGCGCAGGCACTCTCCCACTCTCTCTCTCTCTCTCTCTCTCTCTCTCGCTGTTTGTGTCACTGTTTTCATTACAGTAATTTCGTTCAAATGACTTAACAGCGCGTTTCATTATTTGGTGTGCTTACAGTGGGCTGTGCATGCTCACATACGTGTACTAATTGACTATTTTGGAGTGGCAGGCGGCAGTGGTCGACTAAGTGTGATCTAAAATTCCGTTCTATTTTCTGTAAGGTTGTAAGTTTTGAATTTGTTTGCTTAAAAAATAAGGAAGAGCAAGCAATAAAAATAAATACTTCTCAAAGAAAATTCGGTGGATCAATGTTTTCTCATCAAAAGTGGAACTAAATTAATAAAAAAAATTTTGAGAGTTGAAGGGAAATTGATTGCTTTCAATACCAAGTACGTAAAAATCTGTAAAGTTTTTATTAGAAAAATTGTTGGATGAAATAATTTTAGAAATATTTAACTTATTAAAAAACATTCCAATGCTTAGAAAATTTTATTTGTGTTATTTTTACTCAAATCTGAAAGACAAACCTCCTCTCTTTGAGGATAAAACTGCAAACTTTTTTTTTTAAATAAACTTTCAAGGAGTAAGCCAATGTAGCTTTAAAATAATTCGTTCTTCGAGCTGTATGCCAGATTCTGAGAACTTGAAAAAGTGCAACTTGGAAACATTTCCTCTGGGAGACCTGCTGGGAATTGAACAAAAGATCTGAAACATAAGTTTGCAAATAAATGAAGGTTTTTCGAGTTAAGTGAATTATTTAAAGAATTGAAGGAAATTTGCTTAAAGTTCATCCTCGTTTCTGTAGATTTTAATTATACTAGACTATTCATATTCCAGGCAATTAATTAAACAATAACAATAAAACAGTGTTAGGCTAAATGAATACTCAAACCAGAATCATGTAGATCAATAGCAATATAAATAGCTGTTTTCCAATAACAAGTTATTTTTTATTTTTTACTATTTTTTCCAAATTCCCTACAGCTTTTGAGCTTTTGAACAATTTTGAGAGTAGCGCTTATCTAACAACTAAATATTTTACCGAGCAGGTTTATTATTACTTAGTGTCTAGAGCAATAGTTTTCATAGCTGAAAAAAGTATAAGGAAGTAATAAAATTAAAATAGTAAATATATTTTCATAATGGCATGCCTAAGTATAACTTGGAGAAGTAGAGTACATTGAAATTTTTAAACCTATCGGAGGAATTAACGTCCCTATAGCCAGCCAATGTAAACTTTTACAGTCAACTGTAAGCGTTAACAGCAGTAGCGAAAACTTAATGCTAACAGTGGAAATGAAACGGACACATGTATATGAGCTTTGAAAAATTTATGCATGAAACAGAAGAAAATTACAGAAATATGTAAAATTTTAAGGTAAACAGAAGTCGAACTGTGAATGGGGAGCACCTTTTGGACTAGTTACTAAATAATAAGAGTAAAATTCCATAGACGAATTCAAAAATATGATTCCAACAGAAATAATATTTATTATTTTATCTGGAATTAATACATTTATATCTTACTGCTGCTGAAGCGATAAGCGGCCAGGCTCCTCCTCCTTCAATTAGTGATGGGCGTCTAGAGGTTTTTCCACCCAATGAACAGTTTATTGTAAGCCGCCTCCGAATGACGGATGGATTTTTACGAGAAACTTTTATTTCATGCCAGAAGTAAACTCGGACATTGCCCTCCGCAGGGGGAATTAGAAAAATTAATTTTCTATAAGTATGTATGTTGGTCGGATTAAGACTCGAATCCTGACATTCGTAATGTTAGTACGGCCGGGTATATGATTTATGCCAACAGTATGCACTTTAACTTCAGCTTGGAACCAAAAATTGTCGGTCGAATTATTTAAACTTATTTCTAAGGCTATCTAACTGGAAGCCCAAAAAACGCGGGCTCTTTCGATGGATTCAGTTCAGAAGGAGAATGTCGTGCGAGAATTCATTTTATGCAGAGCAGACGTTAGGTATGTCGGGAGCGAGGATTTGGAATACTAGGATTTTGTCTTGTCTACAACAGTATTTATCCTTTATAGTGACAGTCTTACTTTTGTTATGTAAGATAGTTCAACCTTTTCGCCTGTTATGTGTGGGGTTGGATTTCGATGACGGCATTCACAGGGAGTAGAGTTCCAAAAGTTGCCTACAGACTCTCTAGGAATGCCGCTGAGTGCCAGTCGCTCGTAGCTTACAATGTCCAATAGGTCTGTGAAATCTTAATGGAGTCTGTAAAATCAAATATTTCCTTCCTTATGATCCACGAAGGCACAAGATTCCAATAAAGTAAACGTTAGTTAACATTCACAGCACAAAAGTTAAAGTTAAACTCAAAATAAAATAAAATAAATTAAATCAGCAGTGTTGCCGGCCATAAAAATAGTACCAATTTAGGGATGTACATACGTGTATATTTGTAGGTAATGGTATCATTTTTTCTTTTTTCTACATGCTTATAAATAAATTAGAGCATGTGAAGTTAAAGTATACAGATGCATATATTTGTTTGTAAAAGTATGTGAATAATGAAAATTTCCTACAAACAAATACGCATGAAATATCTCATAAAGATGAAGCAGGCTTATAAGGAAAACAGCACACACACATACCAATTTAACCGTTAGTGTACGCACTACACGTCCAAGCATTCATTTATATGCCAAACGGTGTGTAAAAAATTTAAAAAGGAAAACCTTGTAAGTGCTGAAGAATGGCACTTTCACTTTTCCACCGCATCAATTTATATGAAATGTGATGCTCCGAAAAGGAGTAGCTGGAGTAGGCAGACGAAACATGAGATGACGACGATGCAGGCAGGCAGCGCGCGAGCCCAACGCCCGCGCCAGCTATGATTGAATACACCTTTACATGCGAAAATAAAAACAAAATACAAAAAGAAGGAAAAAAACTGAAAAAAAGAATTATGATGCTGCCACTTAAGAGCACTACCAAAAATAAAAAACGAATGGCGAAAAATGGGAAAATTACGAAACAAAAAAAGTTATAAAATAAAATAACGCGAAATAAAGCCAAGTCTATGGGCGCGCGAGTAGCTACAGTGAGTGGTGCCGAGGCTGGGCCAACGCATGTGTTCCATAGAAACCAAGAGAAAAATCGTGAGAAAAAAATTGCTGCAATCAAATTTGTTTGTATTTCGATGGAAATGGAGTAGGAAGGAGTTCTTCACAAAATACGCCGACTAAAAATAGAGCAAGTGCTTCTTGGGTATACACTCAAACGTATGTATGTATGCATGTATGTATATGTATATATGGTATACAACCATACAAGCAACGCCGCACAATATTTTTTGGAGAGGTTAAGGCGAGCGAGCAGCGAAACATGTGCGCGTACTTTGATTGTGGCAAGTATATAGATAAATATATATACGCGTACATACATATACATATTTTAAATATTATGGTACGTATATAATTATAGTGGAGTCGTCGAGTGGGTAATGCGACAATTAGGCAGTAAGAGTGGCGTTTAATAAAAACAAAGAAAAAGCGAGGGAAAAATGCTTAAAAAATATTTAAAAAATCAGTGTAAGCGAAATTGTAGCAAATGCGATAAAGGCAAGTAATTAGCAACACGTAGAGGTATACATACTTATGTACATATGTAAGTATGCACGTATGTATATACATATATTTAGTAAAGCAAAATGTGTACATTAAACGAAAATTTGGAGTGCAATGACATATAAACAAATACATACATCTATACATACACCAATACGCTTTTATAAGCATAAATTTCAGCATAATAGTATGGCAAAAAAAACTACTACAAAGCGACGAACAGTGTTACAAGAATGCTCAAAAATTCACAAATTTTATATAAATAATTGAAGAGATTTAATAAGAAACTTAAATACTTCTTTTCTAAATAAACTATGCACTTAAATTTAACCAAGAAATTAAAAAAGTCAGTATATGACGTGTCGCCAAAATAAAATTTCATTATTTCACTTTGCGGGGCAATATTGTGAAAAAATTTACTTGAACATTTATATTATTTTGAGTTGTTATTGATTGTTTGATAAATAGCATCATTTTTATATTTCAGATTTATTGTAATAAACAATAATCAATGATATGAGTTACCCGCCATCTAGTTGTGAAATCGGCGATTCCAGCTTAATCAGCAATTTTGCTTCGCTCATCAGCTGACAGCTGTCAACTCCTACAAATTTTCATTTTTAATCATTGGCTACAACAATCGGTGGCAATGTTTATTTTTATTTTTTTTTATAATTGGCGATTTTCGGCCGAGCTCCTCCTCCAATTTGTGGTTTTGCGTCTTGCTGTTTTTCCAAAAAATGGAGGTATCTACAGTTTATACTAAGCCGCTTCCGAACGGCTAATGGTCGGAGGGATTGACATTCCCTGCCGAGTGGCGACCGCAGTTAGAAAATTTAACTTAATTTTTTATTTAAATTATTTTCTATAAACTTTTGCACGGATGTTAGTACGACACCGGGATATGAACCCTCGCCTTCCGAATGGCAGTACGTAATGCTAACCACTCGGCTACCAATGTATTGGTTGCACTTTTGCGAATTTTGGGTAAGTTGAAAAAATTATCGCCTGGTGGCTTTGTTTCTTTTCATTTTTAACAACTTAATCGAATGACAAAAAAATAATTACTAGAAACCGACGCACATTGTAACAAGGGAAATTTGCCATTCAAATGGTTTCTGTGGATACGAGCAAATTGTAATCTGTCCAAGCTAAATCGTGGATAAGGCATCAGTTCGCAATTGAGCTGCAACACAATTTTAACAATTTTTTAGCACAATTTAAATACGCTAGCGTCACTATACGATGCCGCACTCACAAAGACGAACTTTAAAAAAGCTTTACAAACATATGTATATTATTACTTACAAACAGTTTTTGCGCTAATTACTAAAAAACGGGAGTAGTTTCTTATTGTTTTATTTTTTTTCTTGTTTTTTCTTTTGTTTTTATATTTTCTTTTAATTTTCCCGCTTTGTCTTTTACAATTTTTTTTTGTTGTTGTTAGTGGTGTGTGCGGTTTGACCAATTTGCTTTTGCACACAATTTTTATTTCATTTTTGTTACTACTTATATTTTTTACAATTAACGTATTTTAATAATAATTATTATAGCTTTTTATTATTTTTAATTTTTTTTTTTCTCATTTGCTTTTGTGTTGATAAACACTTTTGCACCGCAAAATATTATGGAAATCTTGAACTTTGTAAAAAGAAGCGGAAATACATACATGCATATTTACATACATATATGTATATATGTGTGCCTATAAATATAAATATGTGCCTACAATATGTATGTATGCCTTAGCAGACTTTTTAAGTAGACGCTTGACAAGCGTAATACCCGCCAAGCTATTATTATGTGTTAGCGAAACAACAAACACAATAACGAATTACTAAGTGCCGCGAAAGAAATCACAAATGTCAACTTGGTCGACATATGAGCATAAATTCACTGATGGAGGCACTCATTATCCTTACATGGATACAGGGTGTCAAGGAATTGTGTGAAAACTCCGTTTCTTCATATGTTTATATATATAAATATTTGTATTAAAACTCTCTTTTAAGGTGAACAGAATTTACTAGAACTCTCTTCGGAATAACAAATAATATTCCTAAATTCTTGTAAGCGAGGCTTCGTGTGTATTATAAACTCTTTTGAGGAGAACAGATCAGATAGCTGCTCAGAGTGGGCTCTTTTACTCAGTGCCTCAGGCGTTCTCTACTGTAATACTAAAGTTCATCCTGCTTTTCTTAGTGGAGTATTTTGTACGGAACGGGTTAGCTTTGGAGTATGTCTTTCATACGAGGCTGATCATGTTGCATTACTAATCACTAAAGTCCATTCTAGCTGTTGTTATTGTTGTTGCTGTGGCGTCTAGTTATCCCCAGTTTCGACTAAGTAAAGAGGTGTTATATAAAATAGTTTTAGGACCCATGCGAAATGATCAGTGTTTTGCCAGTCTGTTACAGTATCCAGACCAGACTAGTTGCAGCCAGGAGTAGCCTGCAGTTACGAGACTTACCTATTTGGAGCCAGCGCTTTAAGCTTAATTTAAATTCTGTGTCTAAGCCACCTAAGGAACACAGTTCAGTGAACTACTACAATTTTTTAGCCAAAAAAATATGACCGTTGTTGTTGCATCACCCAGTAAAAAGTGGAATTCACAGGAAATTGAAGGGGTGTTAAAATACTCATACCAGCAAAAAAGTGGCTACACATCACAGTTCATACACATAAAGCAGTAATATCCTCAAATGAATATGTATGTATATATGGATTTGAGTTTTTAGTATGGCGATAACTACAAAACATCAAAATTACCATAAAGCAATTACACCCAAAGCCACCAGTAATGCGCGGGAAAATAAGTACAAAGGGTTAAATTGGCAAAACAAAAAAAAAAAAAAAATGATTAAACAAGTCATGTAAGAAACTTGCGTACTTTATGAAACTGGTTCGAAGAGGGATGGTTTTAGATGTAGATGATCTTTAATAAAATATGGTGCTTTAAGCACATTTGAGTTTTCAACAGAGAAATCAGATAACACCATACAAAATACTAGTTATTCAGAGTTAAATTTAGGGAATCATAAGAGCGTCTTCCATTTCCGACAGGTCTTCTATGCGTAGCCTTTCAATTTGTGCGTCTCCTGCGTGACTTTTATTTGCTTTCTTTGATTAAATATATATTTACATTAAACACTTTTTTTTCACAAGCACACCCTACATGCGTACCTACACGCGCTTGTATAAATATGAGTTTGTGTAAATACCAAACAAATGACCCACAACAAAAGAACACATATCCATACATTTGTACATTTGTATGTATGTATGTATATAATGAATGTTTCACAAAAGCATGGAGACATTTATCTGGATTTAGTTTCCGTCCTCATAATTTCTTTGCGAGTAAGCAAATGACTTTTTTTGTGTAGAATGAAAAAAATAAACTAAAATAAATGCGTGAATGAGATTGTGTACATAACATAAATATATATATGTACTATACATATAAATGAAGTTTTGATAAAACAGAATTAACAAATGTACATACATACATATCACTTTGTGAGTTTCCATTTGAATGAAATGCAACAGCTAGGATATAAAATTGAGCCAATGATAAGCGGGTGACTTTTCAAATAACTTTAAAACGCGGGCTAAGATTACAAGAAGACACAAAGGAAGATTTATTTTTATTTTGTTTCATTTTATTTTGTTTATTTTATTGTATTTTAACTGGTTTTATTTTATTTTATATTATATTATTTTATTTATGTTTTTTATCTTATTTTATTTTATTTTATTGTGTTTTATTTTATTTTTTAAATTTTATTTTACTTTATTTTATTTTATTTTATTTTATTTTATTTTATTTTATTTTATTTTATTTTATTTTATTTTATTTATTTTATTTTATTTTATTTTATTTTATTTTATTTTATTTTATTTTATTTTATTTTAATTTATTTTATTTTACTTTATTTTATTTTATTTTATTTTATTTTATTTTAGTTTATTTTATTTCATTTTATTTTATTTTATTTTATTTTATTTTATTTTATTTTATTTTATTTTATTTTATTTTATTTTATTTTATTTTATTTTATTTTATTTTATTTTATTTTATTTTATTTTATTTTATTTTATTTTATTTTATTTTATTTTATTTTATTTTATTTTATTTTATTTTATTTTATTTTATTTTATTTTATTTTATTTTATTTTATTTAATTTTATTTTGTTTTATTTCATTTTATTTTATTTTATTTTATTTTACTTTACTTTATTTCATTTTATTTTATTTTATTTCATGTTATTTTATTTTATCTTTTTTGTTTTATTTTATTTTATTTTATTTGGTTTATTTTATTTTATTTTATTTTTTTTTATTTCATATTATTTTATTTTATTTCATTTTATTTTATTTTGTTTTATATAATATCATTTTTATTTTACTTTTCCCTCCCAATCTAAATCAAATATTTTTCTTAGTAAAATTCAAATGCTCTGCAGCATTTTTGTGCTCCTTTTAGCTGCTACGTAAGTCTTCCTATAGATTTTCAATTGAATTTTATCACATGGCTTCTTGGGAATTATGTGCACACATCATTGTGCAATGTGTTTGCGATAAAAAAACGTTTATGTCTGTCATTATGCCGATTAACCGAGATGAACAAAAAGGAATATATAAAAAAAACAAATTTGCAAAATGCTAATATAAATATTTATGTGTACAACTGATTCACTGAAGTCACTGTACATAGACCTGACCTTCAACCGACGTTCAAGTTTGCAATCACACTAAGTTACCAAAAGAAAAAAACACTTCCCCGGGCAGCCATTAAAGGAGTTCATCCAAAAATTTAAAATGAAACAAATGAAATTGCAATTAGAAATTGTGCAATTAAGTCAAAAGTGTGGTTAAGCGAATAAGCTATTGAGTTAAAGTGCCATTAGGTGAAAGTTCCATTAAACGAAAGTGCAATTGGGCGAAAGTTCTATTAGGTTAAAGTGCAATTAAGCAAATATGCATTTAAGTGAAAGTACAATTAAGTGAATATGCGCATAAGCGGTAATACGCTAAAAATAAGATTGATGAATCATATGCATACTATTTTCTATTGTTGACTTATTTTAACTGTCACACCCATGTGAGCGTATATTGTGCAACTATGGCAAGTATATATGTATGTATTAATGATCGGTTGTAATTAATGATAAAATCGTAGTTATTGGCTTGCCGAATTAGATTCGATTTTATTTGTGTTATAAAACAAATTGTGCAATAAAACGCTTATAGCTAGAGTATCGATTTATGATAAGAATTTTTATAGAGCACAACTCACTTTACTCAATTTTTGTTTTGTATTAATAAGCAATGACGAAAACGAATAATGCAATCTTTCAGTAAATATTGTATACACGTATGTCAATATTATAATGAAATAAATATTATGCCAACACTCGACTGTTGATACAGTTTGGATGACTTTATCTAAAAGAACACACTTATTCACTGAGAAAAAATTATTTATTTTAAAGGAGTATGACACTCTGCCTTCTATCTATGTACATTTATTAAAATATATATTTTAAAATATTTAAAATATTTATTCACATTTCATCTATTTATTTATAACAGTTATATTTTATTATGTATGTTTTATTCATTTTTTGTTAGTTCGCTCTTTAGATTTGTTTTTTTTTCACTTAAACCTGCTTTTACTTTTTTATATTATATTCTATGTGCATATGTAGGTATATGTATAGAGCTATATACTCTACAATACCTATTTACATAATATATTTAGGCGTTTAAAAGCAGTTTTAATTTTTTTTTATCAAAATCGTCATGTATCATACTCGTGTAATTTAAAAAGAAAAATCTATCAGTGGCAAACTGATAATTTCTAAGTACATGCCGTACTTGAACAGTTGTAAAAATAATTACAAAACAATAATTAACATGTGTATGCTAGTAAATTTGACACATGGTACAAGCAGGTGGGTGGCGCTAGATGTGTGTGTTATAGTCATATAGTGCTTGCCAACACATTTAAAAAACTATAAATATCAAATTTTATCGACTTGCTTTCATTTAAAATTAATTTGTCGTATATTTGTATGTATGTACATAGATATGATATAGACTTAAGAAAATTCAGTGAACAAATCATAATACCTCATAATAGATCTCAAGTTTTACAACGTCTTTTTGAACGAAACGTAACTGAAAAATTGGTGGTAGTGGGCTATATGATATATGTAGTTCTCCAGTTTCGATGATCTTGCGTGAGAATATTTATTTGTATAGAATACAAGACCTCATTCTAGTAGATGCTTTCGTATAAATTTATGATCCAAAATTCGAAATTTAAAAAATATGTAGTATTTGTGCCATAGTGGTCCGATCTGATCTTAAAAAGTACCAGTGTATCAGTGCAGTGTACTGAGGGACAAACGGACAGCTGGATATGGCTAAATCAACTCAACTCGTCGGTATAAATTTTGATGGGTCTAGTAGCTCTTCTCCATCTGGTATTTACATACTTCGGACCAATGTTCAAGCACATGAAAGGTATAAAAAAAATGAGTTGATCATAATAGCTGCTTAGACCTAAGGCTTTATAAGGGTTTTCTAAAGACAGAGTAAAAGAGTGAGAGGAAGAAACAGACCATGTAGAACTCCTTTGAACATGATATCACAAGTCTCGATTATGAAGGTCTATAGGATGTTAAAGTGTTAAAAGAAAAATTAAAAAACCTCAAAAATTTCGTAGATTTCGAACAACCTTAACCTTTTTGTTGGAAAATTTATCTTCGACTTTCATTTCTCACAAACATACTACAACAGCTAGAGCTCGCGTAATTCAAAGTAATATAGAATGTTTTGCATTTTTGTACTCTCTTCTCAGCAGCACTGGAGCGACTTACAGTTTTTCTAAGCCGCCTCCGAACGACTAATGAATATTCGGAAGAAATTTTGTGTTCAGCGATTGTTGATTTCAATAAAACAATTTGTTTTATGTAATTTTCGATGTTGGCCAGGATTCAAATCTACGACCCAGCGCATGATAGCACTGCTAACAATTCGAGTAGTGCAACTCAATTGTTTTTCGAACAGAAATTGTGAGCATTTAGAAGCTTACTCTTGTGGTTGACACGCATTTAGAGTATAAATCAGTATAAATCTTTACTACTATTGATAGCAATCCCTTTTTCCTGTTTCTACTTGGTGGAATCCAGATTATGTGATTTCACGTGTTCGGCTTTCGGAAGACAAAGGTTATTCATACTTAGTGCAGAAAGGCTGCAGGATCTTCAAACAGCAATGGTCAACGGGCCAAAACGACTACTTAAGTTCGGGAAAAGAACAGCAATATTCATCATACTAGTGGCACAATAGGAGTGTAGCAGCTTAGCTTGGTCGCATGTGGAGTGCCTGGCAACACTATGGATGTATTTCTTTATGTGAGACCCGTTGGATCAGCCAGCTTAACCTAACCTAGCCTGCTGGAGAGGTAGGTGGCTTGTGTCAGCCAGAAGCCCAATCCCGGTTATTGGTCGCTTTGTACATTAAGCCCAAGATCTGACTTAAGTTTTTATGTGCTGAAATACTCTTCACAGTTAGTACCCAATTGTCCTGGAACTTTAGTCGGCTAGCAACTTCACATAACTTATTTATGTAATACATAGGGTGCGACTTCTAATCTTTAATTGAAGTAGTTCTCATAGCTTCTTCTTTAGAGTAGCCCACCATACTAATGCTGCATATATGGTATATGTATGGAACTTACGATACTTGCATAAAGACGATAAACCATACAGGTGTGAATCCAATGGCACTTCTACAGGAATACTATACTAACTCTGCTTTCAGTATTTGCCCTTCACATCGGGATTGGTACCTATGATGATATTATATTTTAAGGATATTATTCATTAGGGATGATGGCAAATGTGGGAAATTTGGGACTTTGTCGTGAAGAAGCAGACCACAGATCTTTCCAAGTTTATGTTTGATGAATTTTACTACACAAAACAAAGTCAAAATACCTCGTGAGGTGGTGAAAATTAAATTTTTGTATCAAAAAAATTGCCTAGTTGGATCGATGATAAATACTACTCAGCTAACGTCTCATAACAACACAATATAACCTTACATAAACGGTTTGAAAAGTTGAAAGAATTTTTTTGCAAATAATATGGACTTTTAATTTTAATTTTTCAAGAAGACATTTTATTTTTTGAACAAACAAACCCAAATGAGCATTAATTTTATTACAGATACCCATTAACATACACATGTTACTTTTATGAAATCATTACTTAAAAATTGTACTTTTAACTGCATATCCGTGTATGTATGGCAATAATAATGTTTATTTCAATTTTCTTCTTTTTTTCTTACAACACAATTTAAGGCTAGACCTAATCGCAGAAGTAATTATGGGTATGTAATTACTCATTAAAAAGTAATTTTTTAAATTGTCACTTTTTATTATGCAAATTCTTGTCGCTTATACTCGGCTTACAGATTGGACTATATTAAGAATTCTTAAAATAGCTTGAATGTAAATATTTCGTCACTAAATTTGTGTATGATTTCTTAATTACTTACCGTGTTTACTTTTAAGTCACGCAGTAAGTGGTCACATCAATTTGTTTATTGCTGTAAATTTAATTTTGTATGGAAATTTTTGTTGTTTTTATTCATTATGTTTTTTTCTTAAAATTTTCAAATACTTTTTTTTTATATTTTTATTAATTTTCTAATTATTTTTTAATTTTTTTTTTGTTATTTTATTAATTGAAATTTATTTTTTTTGTGAAATTTTTTTATTTAATGTGTTTAGTCATTTATTTAAATTTTTCTTATTATTATTTAATTTTTTTATTTAATATATTTACTAATATTCTGATCTCAAGTCGGCACACTTTTTCAATTTAAAATAAGGGAAACGTCGCTAAAACCAATGATATATTTACTTTATTAATATATTTTCTCAATTATGTTTTTTATTATCTCTTTTATTATTATTATTTTATTTTTATTTAATATATTTTCTTTTTAATGTTTTTTATTATGTTTTTCTTTTTATTTAATTTTTTATTCTATTCTATTTTCATTGAAATTTGTTTATTTTTTTTATTGAAATTTTTTTTTTAATTATATTTTTTATGTTATTTCATTTGAAATTATTATTATATATTATTATTTTCTTTTTATTTTTATTTCAGGTTTTCTCGTATTTTTATTTCTTTATTTTTATTTATTTTTTAGTTACACTGTTTTGTTTGACTGCCAAGCGCAGCTCAAAAAACTTCACTTTCAGTTGTCAACCGATGTGCATAAAATAAACCATACTAAACTTTATTTGTATATATTTTTGAATTTATAGCGCAATGAGCACGTTAGTTATTAAACTTTGCTTTAATTGGTTTTACTTTTGACGTTTTTTATCACCCGATTTCAATTTTCGCACATTTTTCCACTACACTTTTGTTGTTGTTGTTGTTGTTGCTTTTAATACTCATTACAATACATTTAGTTAGTACTTGCGTATGCATGCATGTATATATTATTTGTTTTTGTCTGAGCAAATTAGCAATTTTGTTTGCTAAAAAGACATATATGGTACATACAAATAAGAAATAAATATTTTAAAATTCATTTATTTTATTATGTGAAAAAATCAAATTTTTTAATTTATTTTTTGTAAAAAAACTAATTTTTTAATTTTATGAATTTTTTAATTATTTTTTAAATTCAGACTACATCATCGCACGGTTGCTCCTAAGCGACGCCAAACAAAATGCTACACTTAATGCATTTGCATATATGTAAATATATGATTGTTTGTTTACATACACGTATGAGTAATAATGACCAAAAACCAAGCTAAAACCCAAGTGAAAAATATGTATATATTTTTTTATTTATAAGCAACAACCATTAAAAAAACAGCCCTTAACGGCGCTTATGACTGTTTGATTCAGGCTCAGGTGTTTAGCTCGCGCGTTGCCTTAGACAACCTACCGACGGCCTTTAAATGTAAATTGAACGCGTCGGTTAGAAAGGTGCAAAAAAACAAAATATTTGAGCCGAATATAGCACAAATGAAATGTTTGTTTTTTTTTTTTTGGTAAAATTTTTAATTAAAATAATTTTAGTTTACACACGCTATAAGAGCCGCACCGAAAGGCCGATAAGACCACAAAAGAGAAAAGCACAAATTTTGCAAACCAAAAATAAAAAAAAAATATGAAATGTAAATAAACACAAAGCTGGTAAACTGAGCGTATATAACAGTAATATTTACTGCCTACCCACTTGCACACACTACACCAGCCAATTGCTTACAGTTACAGACATGAAAGCAGAAAAAAAAACAAACAAAAAATACAACAACATAAAACCGAGACATAAATAATAAATAAACAAAATAAAAACGATGAACTAGGACAACGTAAGTAAAGCAGAACACAAAAATTACTTTCTTATTTGCTCAACTGTTTGCAATTTTTACACTTTTCAACAAAAAATCAGTGCATAATTCAGGGCGTTTAAACGCAATATTTATTTTACACAATTTTGTAAACCAAAAAAAAAAAAACCAAACACATTTTGTTTTCCTTTATTTACACACACGCACAGAAATTTGGCTGAAAAATATTTCTTGTTTTTTCTAAAATTCCAATACACAACAAAAACACACGCTCGTTAATTGTGCTAGCGTGTGCTCCTTTCATGCGCGCTGCGAAAGGATAACTGACTGTTAACTTTTTAGTACAATGCACATTTACGCCAACGGACGCGCTGTAAAATAGGCAAATACTATGTACCTACAGGCGTGCTATACTCGTTTACTCGTACATACTATGTACCATATGTATGTAATACTAAAAAAAAAAACAACTCAATGGCCCTACCAGAACATACAGCCAGCTGAGCCGATATCAATACAACAACACTAGATTATTTTGCAATTCACAAAACACTCACGAGTACATAAAAATGTATGGATATTTATTTATTAGTATATTGTTGTTATAAATCACATATATAACCGATAATAAATGCACATGCTGAACGCCGCAATAGCAAGTACAAAAATACATAAATAAAAAAAATAAATAAACTTTTTACCGATAAAAATACATATGCACACAATATATGATGTGATGTACTCGTTTATTATTAGTATTATTATTTTTTTTTATTATTATTATTGACCGCAACCCATCAGCCGCATTCGAATTTTGTGGTTTATATCGCTGGATATCTTATTGAGACTGAAGTGGAACACATGAAAACCGATTGATAAATGCTATCGCCTTGCCATGCCATGCGAACCAAAGCCAAGCAGCAGCAGCAGCAGCAGCAGCAACAAGCAGCATTCATAACAGCAGTAATACATATGCATATACGCAAACATTTCCATTTGTTAACAGTGAATGCTCAAATGCAAAGACGAAAATATAATGTAAACAACTAACAGTGGAGACGTTGACGAAATGGAACGGAAACAGCTGTGCGCAGAGATTAGCCGCATTACAAGCATAACGGCTGTAGCTGAGGGTGAGTTTTAGCCGCTTTAGTTGTGTCTGTTTTCTAAAACATTCCTACATATTTAGATTAACCATATCTGACGATTCTTGTGTTTACACGCTGTTGTGCTAACATTGCTCTGTAGGCAACTGCTAAGTTAACAGCAGCACTGTACAACCCAATGAACCAAATGAAAAATTATTTTAACTGGTTATACGCAATGGAATTTAAAAAACAAATCAAGTTAAATATTTTAATTTTCTGAATTATTAAGTATATTTTCTGAAAATTTGCAGCCAATCCTTTTCGGAGATATATAACTGAATATGAAAAAAAATATAACTACGTGTATGTGTATAGTATTTCTGGGACTATAAACACGGTTTTCTCAAATTAGTATATTCAAAAACGGTGGTTTCGATTTCTCATAAATGACTCAACCAATCGGTCTAATATTTTCATACAATCTTCTTAGACGCAGGTATTATTGGTATCAGTTTTAGAAAGTTTAAGATTAGGGTTCGAGTCAATATCCAAAATTATAGAAAATTATATTTTCTAATTGCGGTCGCCCTCGGCGGGAATGTCAAGCCCTTCGGGTGTGAAATAAAAGCACCTCATAAAAATCCTTCAGCTGTTCGACGATGTCATTGCGGCTCTACATGAAGTGAAGTCCGCTAAATGTATCTACCGAAAAATATTGTGTTGTGCACGTCATCAACTTTGATATTTAGTCGATCTTTCTTCGTTCAGTTTATGAAAAGGGTCGCTGTAGATTTCCCGAGTGAAAGTTTTAATATAAAGTGATGAAATGGAACTCTCAATAGTAATGAATCAGGAGTCGAGATGTAAAATTTAAACAACATTGGGGATAGATTTTAAGCTGTTGATTGTGGAACTATCTGGATGTTGACAGCGCCTTATTTTAGCGGGTTTCTCTTCTGCATTCAGCAGTGTATTCACATGCCGTACATCGTTAGAGTAATATCTTCTATCATCAGCATGCTTATTCTTTGAGGGCCGATGAATTTTGACGCCGGATCTCATGCCGTAGCCAGAAGAAAGATTATAAGACCTTAAATTCTTCTTCCATTTAGTCCGCATATGTTACTAGTGGTCGAATCATTATGTTGAGTTCCCTGATCTATGTCAAATCTCCGGGATGGACCTAGCATAGACGATCGTTATAGTTCGGGAATCGAAAACTATCAATTAACTTTATATGAAAGTTGACGTTGTTTTGATGATCCGAGGAAACAAAGTCGGTGGCTTATAACCGAAATAAATATGGGCAAATGGTCAGATGCGAGGGTTAGCATCAGGAAAGCAAACAGAGATAAAGTATAACTGTTCATACATGCATACATACATATATTTGTGTTGTCCAAGTCAAGCAGTAGAGCCGGAATTATTCAAACTTTCATTTCTCATTATAAATTTGCAATAAAAATTTGCAAAATCCTCAAACAATTATGAATGAAAAAAACTATAAAAATGTTCAAAACTACTATTATGACATCACTTAAATATATAATTAAATAAATAGAAACGTTTTAACTTGTCAACACGTAAGATTCTAATCGGTATACCAATCATAAAAAAATGCAATATTTTACATGCTTACTTTATATACAATATTTTTGTATAACTTTATTGCTTATTAATCAATCATTTCATTAACATATACATACATAAATCAGCTATATAGTTGGTATAGTTGTTTTAAAAAATTGTCAATTATGAGTATAAAAATTTTCACTGCTTACTCATTTACATTGTTTGGCAAAAATTGTTTAATTGTAGCTTCATTTGTTGCTATATAAATTAGTTGTTTAGACAGTTTGATTAAAAACATAGTAAATTCATTGATAACGATGAGTATTCAGTAAAAAAAGCAACTAGATTTTCACATTTATTCAATTAAATATCTATGGTATTTATATATATATATATATATATGTATATGTAAGTATGCATATAATCTTGTGTGTTAAACACTATGTATTTATGTACATACATGATTTCTATAGATATTTATTAGAATATATTCTCATGACTTTGTTCATGTTTGGTTCTATTTAGGTAGGTTTAAGTAGTCTCTTATATTTCAATTCGATAACTAAGAAAGCTTTTTGAGATTGCATGTTACATTTCATACATATACATGTGCATACATGTATATATTTTTTTTAACGAAAGCAACTACAAAACGACTAAAGGTAATCTTTGGACATGCCAATGGCAGTTTAAGCTTAAATTCTAAATGGCTGCAGCGCTACAGAGCTCCAAATCTAAGCCAACAGCGCCAACTCCAGCTTACACCACCTTCAGCGCTTACGGATCAACAAATGAAATCATAATGTACCGTGTGCCATTGGTAACTGGCAAGCCTTCGTGATAGTGTGTCAAACGTCCGGGATGCATAAAGAGCCAACCCTTACGGGTCTTATTCACCGCACAGTCATAGCGTAGGAAACGGCAACCACCGCCTTCATAATCCTTATCCACCTGATTCAAAGCAATATTAATCGTGTAGGTCGAGGAGTCGTGGTGTGGGCGTAATGAGGGCTGCTCATCAGGGCGATAACGCACAACGAAATTCATGAGCGAACGTGGTGGCTATAAAAAATTGAAAAAGAATTAATCTTCATGCATAAATAAATATTTTTTAATATTATATTATTCTGAACTCACATTATGATAGTAGCCCAAAAAGACTTTCTCCTGCAGCGGTCTTATAATATAATCCAGGAACTTCAACCACAATGGTTCCAAACCCACTTGTTTCATGTGTATATCACGTGTGGGTACCGCCTCATAGCCACCTTCGAGACGTGCATCTTTGTTACTGCCATCAGACCATTTTCCAAAGTTTTCCATAATTGCAACCATATCATCGCAGAAAGCATCGGTGCCCACTTGAAACCAGAAAACATCAGGGCATGGCTGTTCAATTGTTGTATTCGCTTCTAGCTGTGGGAAGTAGTTTGGATGTATGTATTTTCGTACCCAGTCGTACTTGTTGGTAAATATCGTATAGAAATCTGGACGTGTTAACGTTGTATCAAAGTTTTCGGTGTTCACCAAATGGCCGTAGATGTGTTCGTTGGTAATATACATGAAGACACCCTGTAGGGAAGAAAAGAGAAACAATTTTTGTAAGAAATCATTTATTCTTAAAACTTATAAAACTAAAGACTTCAGGTAGATTTATACTAAAATGAGTTGAAAGGGAAAATATGTTGTTTGATGTCTAGATCGAAACCTCTATCCTATTTGCCTCCGGCACTTGCTCTTACAAAACAGCTCAACATAGAGTTCTTTACCAGGTAGACCTCTAAAGCACTGTTCGTACTATCCTGAGGTAGTACTAACTTGTGTACCATAATTTTGTCTACGGTCAAGGAAACAAACTTGAAAAGATCTCTTAACGGAATCTATTGTTACTTCAATCACACCACAAATTGGTTTTTGAGAAATATTAAGACTTGATCGATTAAAAATTCGGTGCTTTCTGATATAAAAACCCAACCGTAACATGAACAATACGATTTTTCTTCCCTGCCTTCTCCTGACTGTTGTGTTGGTTTTATTTTACATAGTCACTGAGTACGACTAAACAGTACCTTAGCCCTGGAGAACATAGTACATTACTATTCTTCTTTTTCTCCTTTACTGATGAAGACGCTGTGTTCCATTACTTCCTTCTTTTCACTGTTTGCCACCAAACGGAAATACCAAGTACAGCCAGTTTTTTCTGAACTTAGAGCCTTCTGCCTCGAATACTTTCAAAGCTGGAGTGTTCTCACTATTTGGGCCACATAACCAACCCAGCGGAGCTACTATCTCTTGGTTTGCAGAAATATGTTAACATCGCCGTTTATTTCGTACAGCTCATCGTTCCATCAACTGCGCTACTCGCCATTGCCAATGCTTCCTTATTTAATCTGGAGAAAGCAGACCATTGTTGAGGCCTATAATGTCAATATCATACGCAAAGGTACTTCCCGATCTTGACGGTGCTTTTGGTGTTGCTTAACGTCAGTTTATACAGTCGTAAAGTTTTGCAGGGATAACAAATTCAGACATAACTGCTGTCTAAGGCTGCATTAAAATCGCCGAAAAGTTGTTGTGCGTCGATGTACTTTTCGCGTTGATTTTACGCATATAGAATACTTGGTCGATGGCGGATTTACCAGGTCTTTCAGCCGCTGAGGTTTGTTGTTACACTCGTTGGGACCTCCAGCTAATCCCACAGTATTTAGCGTATTGTTTCTAAGCAGTTAAGGAAGCAATTAGCCAGGCTTACGTCGTCGAGTATGATGAGTCTACTCATTGCAAACGCTCTCGATCAAGTTCTTAAACTTCCCTTTCAACTAACCAACCAAACAACGTCAATTATTCAGGTTAATATGGTTTATTATAGATTTAAGAGTGTAGTTTAAAACATTAGGGGATACCAATTAGTAGTTTCTAGTATTATTCACATCCCTCTAAAGGATGTAATTTAAAGTAATGGCTCTCCCTCCAGGTATATTTTAACTCCCACTCTCCCCCTCTCTATCAATATTTCTTATTCTATATTATTATATATATATTTGACGCTTTGGCCGGCTACCGCGGCCTCATAAAAACCCCATATGCCCTTCGGAGACGGCTTAGTATAAACTGCTGGTCCCTCCCTCAAGACGCAAAACCACAAATTGGAGTAGGAGCTCGGCCGAAAATCACTTCAGCGGTTACAAAACGCCAATTATATATGTATTAATATTATATACTAATTCCTAATTTTCTCATACAAGCATATGAAGTACATTTACCAACCAATACATTCATTAGCACAACAACAACAATTCATTTATTGTAAAGTATCTTAACACTTTCAATTGATTTCTAAGAAGACTCTCAAATCGTCTGTCATATGATTAATAGGAAAAAAGTCCCTTATTCATATGCATATCTATGCATGCAGTTCCTTTCTTGTATTTATATAATATTTATGTCTAAAAATAACTCAATTGATGGACGAAAAAAAGTCACGCTTGGTCATTGCTCAATGCAGTGGACCGTAGGTATATTTTTAAGTCCCTCTAAATATTCATATTTCTCGTATTTATGACTATTTATACATGCATATACGTATTTATGTCTTCTGTTATTATTATATGTACTTACAGCTCTACGTAATGATTCGCACAATGCCATATCGGGGTCATAATCGCGATGCTGATACGAGATATGTTTGAATGCACTCTGCCTGATCAGATAAATACTGGACACATACGGGACATTCCACATGCCACTAAAAATCAAAATGAAGAGAATAAGAATATATTAATAAATGCTCATAAATGCAAACAAAAAAAAAGTGCAAAAAAATCAAGAAAATAAGGATAAAGCAAGATAAGTCTAAATATGGCACAATGGCAGATGATACAACAACAATAATAATATTTGCAAAACAAGAAAAAGAAAAAAGAAATTGTAAAGCAGAACAGAATGAAAAATAATGATATGGACGATTTCGCAACTGTGCAAGTACATAAGTACGTACAACAGCACGAGCTGCCACACAGCTGAAACACATTTGACTGTATGCAAAAACAAAATTAAACAAAAAAAAACACAAATAATAATAATAACTACTCGCAGCATTGCAACAAAGTAAACAAATTCATAAAGCAACCAATGACACATGGTTCCAGCGAAATCGTCATCAGCGCAGCGCCAACAAGCAACCACACAATCCCCGGTGTTCATGATCTGTGTCTCGCATCTCGGAGGAGGTGAATTAGCACAATGTATGGTCGTTGTTTATTTATTACTACTACTTTTTTCATCAGATTTTCTGAACAATTTATCAATTTAGCGCGTCAAGAGAATAAACAACCTGAACCCATGGAAGAAGGAATTAGTTGTATGCTGCAGTGGACCACTAAAGCGGTTATTCGCGCCAATTGAAATTGTGGGCGCAGCGCCGAGTAGAGCATGGTTAGTACGTCTGTATGTATGCACATGTGTAAGTGTATGTGTGTGTGTGTGTAAATACATGTGGCATCATACTTTTAGGTGATTGTATGCAACATGACAATTTTTTTAAAGAGAGATTAATGCTCCGTCAACATTCATTTGATTTTCTGATTTTAGGGACGGACGGCACGGCAGGAACGCTGTTGATGACGGTTATAATGACAGCGACGACGCAGTGGATGGCGCACAGTTTGATTGCGAATTTCATGTGGTCAGTAGTTGCGAAAACATGCCTTTGAGCTAACACACCAAAAATCAAATAGCAAAGTGATAGATAAATTAGCGTTTTCCTTAAAGAAATAAAAATAATAATAAAATAAAGAAAAAATAGCAAAGCTTTAAAAGCATAATTAAAAAGTTAAATAATTTTAAAACACTTTTATACTTTACTATATTAAATAGTTTCCTTTAATTGTTACCAAATTTTTGTCATTAATAAAATGCGAATTGTATTTGGCAACAGTTTTTGTTACGTGAGTTTATTATTGATCAATTTTTTGTTGCTGTGCGGCAGCGAGGCACAACGTAAGTGGAAAATATAACTCACAAATAAAAGAGAATAATATATGAAAGAAAGGAAAGTTAAAACAAAAAATTATGTGAAATAGAATAAAATAAAATGAAATAAAATAAAAAAATAAGTAAAAGAAAATAAAATAAATTAAAACAAGTAAATAAAGGAAAATTAAAAATACAAATATAAAAAAGACAAAATAAAAAATGTTGTGAAATAGAATAAAATTAAATAAAAAAATAAGTAAAAGAAAAAAATAAATTAAATAAAATTAAAAAAAAAATTAAATTAAATAAATTAAATTAAATTAAATAAACAAAATAAAAGAAGAAATGAATAAAATAATATTAAATTAAATAATTAATATATAATAGATGAAATAAAATAAAACAAAACGGATGAAAAAAAAACAAAACAACACAAAATAAAGATAAAGACCAAATATAGAAACTAATTACAATTAACACAAAAAAAAATTAGAAGGAAAACATAAAATAAGATAAATTAAAACAGTGCAAAATAAAATAAAATTAAAAAAACCAAGTAAAGATAAACTAAATATTAAATAAATTTAAATAAAAAAAAGAAATAAAATATAACTAAAGAAATAAAATTAAATCAAATTAAATTGAATGAAAAAATAAAGTTCATTATAATAAAATTAAACAAAGAATAACATAAAAATTAAATTGATTTAATTTAACTAAGCAAAATCAAAAACTAAAATTAAATGCAATAAATTAAATTGAATAAGCGAAAATCAAAAAAATTAAAATAAAGCAACAAAAAAAATAAAAATTTAATCAAAGTTTCTATAACACTGAGCTTCAAATATGTAATAAAACTTAAACTTTACAGAATTAAATTGACAAATTAAAAATGAAATGCATATTTTCACAAACTTCACTAAAAATTTAACAATAAAAATAACTGCCAATAATAGCCATTTAGCATAAAGTTCTATACATATATCGTAACAAATGCAAATATTCCAAGAAAAAATTAAGTTTTCTTTAAATAAATAAAAACAAAATAAATATATATTAATATAATAATAATATAAAATAAAAAACTTGCTATTAAAATTTGAATGGAAAATGAAAAAAATGCGGAAAAATAAAGTAGTAAAAAATTCAGTCATTATTAAAATTTAAGTAAACATCGAAAGTGTTAGAAAGTTTATAAAAGTTTCAACTTAAAAAATAAAATTTGCCAAAAATTTGTATAAAGTTTTAAAGAATAAATTACCCAAAATGTGTTGGACTTTTTAAACTACGGTGAAAAATGAAATATCATAAAATATTCATAAAATGTCCCAAAAAAATTATAACTGAGATATTCTAATTAAAAGCTATTTTTATGAGACAATTTCGTTTATTATTTATTTTTTTTATTTTTATTTATTTTTTTTTGTTTTTATTTATGTATTTTTATTTATTTTTATTTATTTATTTATTTTTGTTTTTATTTATGTATTTTTATTTATTTTTGTTTATTTATTTATTTATTTATTTATTTATTTATTTTTTTTTTATTTATTTTTATTTATTAATTTTTTTATTTTTATTTATTTATTTTGTTGACAAACTATTATAATATTTGTTTTGCATAATTATTATATTGTTTTTCATTGAAACTATTCTGATAATTAATAAATTAAACATTTAACATGAGAAAGATCACAAAATTGAAAAATAATAAAACAAATTAATTCCCTAAAATACTTTTTCACTTATATAAAAATATTAACATTTCTCGAGATTTTTTTTAATTCAATTTTCAAATGAAAAAATATTTTAAATAAAATATTGTTCGAAAACATTAAACAAGGGTCTTATAAAATTACTACTCTGTAATACTCTATAATGCTTATATTTATATTCTCTTCTAAAAAGTTATATATTTTGACAAATATATATTCCCGAAACTAATCAAAATACAAATTTCTCCACTCTCCATCTAGGCACCGTCGGTGCACGTGGCGTGCTGCGTAGAAATTACACAGGCAAAAAACCCGTTGTCATACAACATCGCTCACAGGATGCCGTCAATTATTATGATCATGAAAATGTAAATACAAAAAATAGCTAAAATTATGTTTTGTTTAACTGTTGTAATATTAAGCGAAAATTTTGTTTTTATTTTTCTTAATTTGTTTTAGGGTGCCAAAATCATAAAATCCTCACATTTTGAATTGGATTATACGTTGGGCAGGAAAATTACATTCTTTTGCATGGCGCAAGGTAAAAATATAATTAAAAAAAAAAAATATTAAAAACTATATGAAAAATTATAATCGATAGGCATATACTATGTACTCGTAATTAAGTCACTTTTCAAAGCAAAAATTTTATTTTTATTAATTTATTTTTTAAAAATCTATTCACAACAGGCAATCCACGCCCCACAATTACTTGGTTCAAAGATGGCGCTGAATTGTATCAACATCGATTTTTCCAGGTACAACCAACAACAACAACATTCTTAGCTTAAAATTCAGATTCTTAAGTTTTTATTAAAAAAACAATTTTTCGTAATAGTAGTAGTAATGCGGCACTAAGACTTTAATATAATAAAACAGTAATAATAGTAGTACATAATATTTGCAACTAATATTTCAAAATAATTTCGAGTATGCGGAAAAATAATTCAAAATCATGTTTTCCCAGGTGCATGAGTCTCACATTGATGCGGACATTATAAAATCGAAAATGGAAATTGATCCGACCACACAAATGGACGCCGGTAAGCGCTCTTATTTTCTTACTTCACATTGTGAAAACAAAAAGTCATAAATTTTCCATTAATTCCATTCTCTTTCTCCCTTCAACAGGCTACTACGAATGCCAGGCGGACAATATTTATGCGATTGATAGACGCGGCTTTCGCACCGATTATGTTATGATTAACTTTTAGAATTGTACCATGCATTTCCTTAACCCTACTACTATTAGTGTGTAAATTAGATTTTTCGAGAAAAAAAATAATAAAAATTTCTTCAACGTATACGAATAAAATAATAAACGTGGAAAACGTAAATAAAATAATTTTTCAACATACATATTTGAATATACTCGTACATACACGTACTAGTATCAAATGAAGAAAGGTATAATTTAATTTTCTTAAGCAGCGCGGATTTTTTGTTTATATGCAAAAATATTTTTTCTTTTTTTTATATTTATTAACCTAAGTCAACAATTTACCTACTTTAGCTAACAGTAAATAAATGTGTTGCCATGGGTGGACCGTGATGCTTTTTAAAGACATGAGTGGCAAAAATACTGCGCAAACAAATTATTAAATGATCTTTACTTATACACGTATGTATACAAACGTACATACCTACATATGTAAACATATCTGTGTGCTTCTATTTATTTGTTGGACTGTTAGGTAGAACGCAGCATAGCATTTGCCGACAAATTGGTTCAATTATTTAATTCAAACAAATTTTCGCTTAAACGTTCTATATTTTTTAACGCTGCGTAGTGATCGTGTATAACGTTTGATTTGTTTTTTTTTTGCTTTTTGTTTGCTTTTTGTACTAAGTGTGAAAGTACAAATTGTTAAAGAGTTAAACCAATTTATAATGCCGTGGCTTACAGTGGTTATTTTCAGTGCATGGAATCATAAAAAACACTTTTGAAAATAGTTTTGGAAAAATAAAAACTAAAAAAGTGCAAAAATTGCAATTATAATTTTTTCATTCACAAAATTCAGTAGCTGAGGCAGAGAAAGTCTAATCCTGTTTGAGAAACTATTTAAGATCCGAGATTGATCAAAATCGGAGGACTATATCAAATAGCCTCCATACAACTGATTTGTTCAAATATGAAAATTAATATTTAATACAAAAATGAAATTCGGCATGGACGAATACACCTCTTTCTTTTTTTTTGTTACATTTTGAAAACAAAATCAAAATTTAATTTACATATAACTACAATTAAAAAAATATAAAACTATGAAATTGCTGAATTTCTCAAAGGAAGATATTTTTTGAATTGATTAAGATGTATATTATACAATTTATAACATAATTAACATAAAAAAAAATAAATTTAAATAACATTTCATTTTCCCCCGTTTTAAAATATTAATATTAACCGCTTTAAAAGCTTAAAAATATGACAAACTTTTTTATTTTTATTTTTTTATTTTTTATTTTTATTTTTTTATTTTATTTTTATATTTTTATTTTTATTTTTTTATTAAAATTATTTTTATTTTAATTTTTTTATTTTAATTTTTTTATTTTAATTTTTTTATTTTAGTTTTTTTATTTTATTATACACATAACTTAAAGTGATCAGATGCGGAAGGGTGTCACATTCATACACAACATTTATTAAGTCTGGTTATGGATATTGTCTGCAAAGCGAATATGCAAATTTTTACATATGAATGTAGGTATGTAAATAGGAATGTATGGTATGTACATATGTATGTACTCGTATGTAGCTGCTCAATGAAATTATGAATAGTGATATTTCGAGCTATCTGAAAAGGTATAGGTGCAAAAGTTAAAAAAAAGCAACAACAAGCTCAATAAAACTCGCATCCCCTTCTGAAGGCATTGTAGAGCTTTCAATTTTCAAATTTAACCAGCGACATGCTGTGACCAAATAGCAACCAAAGCATCATTATATACACACACACAAATGTGTTATAAGCGCACTAATTCTTAAATGAAATTTTTGAACATTGCAGATTTGCTGCAACAGTTTACAATATATCCAATGTTTAGTCGTATTTATTCTGTTGAAGCGTACAGAAAGTGATAAGCAACGGTAACGATCGTAACGGGCGAGCGTATAGCGCGTTATGGTGTTAACACACTCGAGCCGAAATCGAAACGTAGCCATAATTGAAAGACGAAATAGCAAAAAAAAATATATATATTTTAAGTGAAAGAAATTTAATGTTAATTAAAAAATATTAAAAAAAAATATATTTTTATAATTAAAGTTTCAAAAAAAATTACAGTTTATCAAAAAGTATTTTATAGCACTTCCACACTCAATTAAATTGCTATAAAAAGTAATCATGAATGTCAAAATACTCTTAATTTGCTTTGGTGTGCTTATATTAGGCTGTCAAGTGTGTGATGGTCGTCGTGGACGTGGTCGAGGACGCACTAAGTCGAGAGTATGTTTCAAAAAAAAATAGTAATAAAAAATATTATGAATTTTTATAAAAAAAATACATTATTTTCTGTGTTTCTGATACGCAGGTACAAATAGGTTTACCTATAACAGGCAAATATCGTGATCCGGAATCAGATCAATATTACAATAATAATAATGTAAGTGGAGAGAGTATTTTCAACAGTAATAATAATTTTATTTTAAAGACTATAAATATATAAAAGTAAAGTAAAGTACCAATAAGAGTGCCGAAAATTGTGCCGAAATATCGAAAAAAAAAATATTTGTTGGATATAAATTTGCTTTAAAAGATATATATGTATGTATAATTTATTTTTAATATTATAAGCAAATATATTATTTTTAAGTATTATATTTACATATTATTTTTAATTTTTTTTATATTTCATATTTAAATGTTATATATATCTCGTTTTTAGATATTATATACATACACACATATTATTTCTTAAAATTATATACATATACGAGTATATTATTTTTAACTTTTATATTATGAACATATGTATATTTTATTTTAAATGCGATTAAAACATATATTTGTAATTAATCACCATCCCCACAGGGCGCTAAAATACTACAAGCTTCACATTTCGATTATGAATATGTGTTGGGTCATAAAATCGCTTTCCTCTGTGTGGCCAAAGGTAATCCACGCCCACATATCACGTGGTATAAGGATGGCACGGAGATTTTTCAACATCTCTATATGCATGTGAGTGGGCAAATATGAATATATCATGTTTTCGAATAATATTTACTAATCACCGCACATTTTGCAGGTGCATGAATGGCGTATTGGCGAGGATAGAGTAAAATCAAAAATCGAGATTGATCCTGCCACACAAATGGATGCCGGTCTATACGAATGCACAGCTGATAATATGTACTCAATTGATCGGCGTAGTTTTAAGACAGATTTCTCTATTGCTTTTGATTAATTTGATATTCTTTCATGAGAATGTTTTTTTTTTATAAAAATCAAGCTAAAGTAATAATTAAGCAGCGCAATAATTGAAATAAAATTTATGAATTTATGCATTTTATATATTTCCTATGCCACAAATAAAGCGTAGTATTAAAAGTTATTTAAAAGTATATTTTACTCACGTAAATGAAGACTTGACAATATCGACATAATCATGTGAGCGTGCATAATAGCCGCCATCAGAGAGTGCGCCCCAGAAATTACTCCATAGCTCATCGTATTTGCTTACAACGGGCGCAACGAATTGTCTGCCATTAAAAAAAAAATTAAATATTTATATTTAAAAACTACAAATATTTTATATGGTATATGTATATATTAAACTACCTATTCCTTATTAGCAATTCGCGCAGCAATTCTGGGTCATCAATTTGCACAGCGGCGTCCACAGAGAATATGTAATCAGACTGTTTGTGTATGGCTTGTTGGCTGTGTGGGAAAATAAATAAATTAATTAATTTAAAAATATATAAAAATGCTAGTAATGTGTTTTTTTTTATTCTTTGTACGCACAGCGCCAATTCGCGTCCTCGTTGTTCATTAAGCTCATCGGTTGATAGAACAATTTTCGCGCTGCGATATTCCTTTTCCAGACGTTTAAGGAAGGATCTTGCCATTTCGTCGTGGAATTTTTGCTGTAATTACAATTAATTGTTATTTACAACAAATCAAATAATGAAAAGTGTTGCTAACGCACATTACTATAAATATATAAATGCAATTTATCCTTTGGATAGTTGAGTTTTTCGATTTTCTGCAGGTAGACATCGAAGAATGGCACTGATTCTGTGATAATGAGCGCAACGGTAATAACGGGCAGATTCTTTTCCTGCATATACAAGAAAAAAAAAAAACAAATTAATTTTTTAACTCTCTTCCTCTCTTCTAAGACCACAACCAACTGACATCCAATTCCAAACGATCCTCCTGGCATAACAGACACTCGCCGCTAAATGTTTTAGCCAAATAATTCGCAAACGCATTCAACTCCACTTTACTTGGTCCATTCCCGTGTATAATAGACGGTTCAGTCATGAAATTTATATTCTGTAATGTACCCTCATTCGAGTCTAAATCCACATTCAATTTAACATCTTCACGTGCACCATTCAAATTTTGAAATATACGCGATTGCGTATCCAACTTTATGTTCAATGTTTTACGTTTTTCCACATCAAGGAATATTTTCGTGTAATAACGTTGATCATCGTCATCATCTTTGATTTCTTCAGCGCTCAAAATGTTATAGATCTCTGGCGCATAACCGATAAAAGCGCCTGAGTTGAGGTAGGGCGAGGCGTTGGCCTCCGACACCGGGGGATATTGTTTGGCCAATTTTATATCGGGCCAACAGAATTTCTCAGCTGAGAAGAGCACTCTAGCGCCGAACTCTTTGAATTTCCGGTAGATATTTTTGAGGCCGGTGGTGAAGACGACATCGTAACTATGTTAAAGTAAATGAGTGAAACGGTAATTTAGTATAAAAATGTTCAAAATAAATATTTATCAACTAAATACCTGTCCGTAAACAAAATAATAGTGTTCTTCTCATCCTTGAATGGTTCGACAGCTTCGCGCAGCAAACGTATTTTATAACCGCCGCCCAGACCATTCATATCGCCACCTTTCCACTCCTCATCCATGCCGAGCGTGTTCACCTGTGAATAAAGTAAATAAAAGTTTTTAATTTTTCTTTTGGTAAATATATAGTTTATTTACATAAATATTTACACTTGATATGAGTAAATAAAAGTATAACACTACTTACATACTCGTATGTATTTAAACAATTCATATTCAAGCGCCTTCCGACTTAACATTTAAATACCTCTACAACTGTTAGTTAAACAAATAAAACAACATTCAGTGATTGTAGTTGTTGTTGCTGCAAATGAATATCAGATAACAATTGGTTGAGAGTTCATTTAACTCACAGTTTTTGTTAGTTAATTCAATGAATTCGTATTTTATAGTTTTTTTTTCCTTTGCGCGACGTCATTTTAATTCGAAGATAAATCTATCACGAAACCATTAGATGGTAATGCATAAAATATCAATCAAGTGTTCATTGGTGTTATAATTAAAGGGTGTTTTTTAGACATGTCTTTTTTTCGGAGCACCAATAAGCCACTTTTTCTTAAGACGCTGAGGAGGTTCATATTTAGCTCTCTCTCTCAGAATGATAGAACCCTTTGTAACTAGAGAGAAGAACTAGTTGTCCGAAAATCCACAAGTGTAAATCCAGGGAAACCACACTATACAAACTGGTCTCTTACAACAAAAAAATCCTATGTACTACCATAAATACTAAATAGAAGGCCAGACTGTTTCTTGAACATATAGGAGACTTTCAGTAAAGCACTACCAAAATTCTTAACCTCAGAAATGTTGTTTTTTTGTTGTAGTAGCGGTTCGCCAACCCAGCTGGATTAGTCTAAGTCATCGAGGTCATCATCAGGGAGGTTCAGCAAATGAGCACTTTTGTCATGTTCGGACCAGAGGGAGAGGGGGATTAGATGAGTTTGTTTTTGGTGGCATAGTAAGAGATGGTTAGTGTCGCGTGGACTCGTTGCATGCAAAACATACGTTAGGTATATCGGGTTCAAGTCTGTTATAATTAGGAGTTTAACCTGCAGCTATATCCAGTCCTGATTTGAGCCAGTATTACAAGATTCTCGAGCTCAAGCTCTTCGTTTTCTACAGGTGCTGGTTGGACTCCGAGAACTTCATTTACAAGGATAGAGTTCATGAAGGTGTTGACGAACTCTTGGTGAATGGCGTTTGGTGCTTGTCCTTTAAGTCGAGTACTCCCTTCCTTTTTTAAGCTATTTCATTGTAGAGCTGCTTGTGTCGAAAGATCTTGAGTCTTCAGAAATGTCAACAGAGGAACACTCTCATCCATAGTTTGGAATCTTAGTAACTTTTAGGCGTTACTCTGTACAAAAAAGTGAACTGGAAGAGCATAGCTCAGAGCGAAGATGAAGAACTTGTTATTAAGTGCCAGAATCTTCTACAATAATAATTGCTTGGTAAGAACTTTTTTTTTTATGAAGGTGGATACACAACTCGTCACAATCGAAGGAAACTCGACCGAAGTCGGCCTCAAAGAGATTGAATGTCTTATATCCTCTAGAAAAAATAAAATTGCAAAGATAATTAGACATTAGAAAATGAAGAAGATTTCCCAACTGTTATACGATTGGTATAATTGCTCTCAGCAGAATTCGACTTTGGCATTTTAGAATCACTTTATGGATAGTCTTTATCAATTAGCGGTAGCTGAAGTAAGAAATATTTCAAAATTCAGATGGAAAATTAGCCATAAGTTTTGCATAGTTTTTGTGTTGGCCAAAGTGTTTCGATGTTCTCAAATCGGCAGCCACTTCAATCTAATCTTGGGATGACATACAAGACAGAAAGTAATTGATTTGAGTGGAAGTCTTTTAAATTTTGGTTCATTTTCCTTTCATTTTTACTACGTACAAAAATTTATCAATTAAAAATTTATATACTTCATCATCTCATAAGTATACATACCTATATGCACATACATATGTATACAGACACTCCCTGCCAATTTTAAATTTTTTCCATGGTTTCAAATGAACTCCACTCGTCTCTAACTAGAATTTCAAATATTTGAGTTATCAGAAAAATTCTATTTTAATACTGGCGACAGCATTTAAAGTTTAAATTCAAAACAGTTGAGACAGTTGCTACAAAAATATATATAATAATACATTATATATAATTAATGTTGCCTTAAATGCAGCACATATTCTTATGTGTTGTACATAATATACTTTTATATATGTAAACATATTTACATGAGTATATTTTGCAAGCACTGAAAGTTTGAAATTTCATAAATAATATGACACTCTTTTCGAACTGATAAGCGTCGGCAATGTGAAGCTTGTGAACCGGTAGTGTCTTATCTAACGCCAGAAAACATAAGAAAAAGAAGAAGCTACTGGAAATGCTGACGCCGTAAGTGTTGTTTGCGACAAAGTAGATTTTTTAAGTCGCTTTTTTGTATATACACGTATATATATATATTTTTTCTTTTTTTGAAAATTTGTTTGGAGTATAAAAATATATTATTAAAAAGTAAAATAATTAATATGGATTTTAATTATATTTACTTGGATTTACTTATATTAAAAAAAACTCCGAAATTACATTTTTTAGCATTCATGATTATTATTAATAATTTTTTGGTAAAAAAAATCCGATAATGAAAGGAAGACTCCAAATAAAATACATACGAAACTATGTAAATAAGTATCAATGAGATTTTTTTTTTCATTTATATTATCGAGATATCTCTAGATGTCCCGTGCGACATTGAAAAAATAATATTGTAATACATATTTTTAATATGCGATAAAAATTAAAGAAAACTTGCGCAAAAATAACTCGATTCATATTACTAATTTTATGTGGATTTATTGCTTTGGTTGCCTGAATAAAAGAATAGCATTAAATGATTTGATGAAAGCAAAATTATAATAAAAAATTTAAAATGTAAACTTTTTTATAAATAACTGACGCCATGTAGGTAGGCTGCTTAAATTGAATTTGATGATTTTCCAACAAAATGGAGGAACCTAGAGTTTATTCCAAGCTGCCTCAGAACTGCTAATGGATATTTATGAGTAGCATTTTATCTTAAAAATCAGAAAAACACTCGTAGTAGTTGACGTTCCCTACCTGCAATCTGGTAAATTAATTTTATATAATTTATGAATGTTGCGCTGTAGAGGATTTGAACCCATAACTTTCCATAACAGCTAATATAAAGAAATATATTATTTTTGACTAAAACAAATCTGTGTCTAAACTTCTGGCAACCAAATTCATCTATCTCAATGTCCCGTGCAAATGTCAGATTTTTTTATAATTGTCATTTCGCCTAAACATACAGCTATAAATTAAAGTTATTCTCAAAATAAAATATTTTTAGGTTAAGGCTTTGTGTTTGGAAGCGTAATAGTCCCGTTCGACATGACACAAACGTTCGTGCTTGTTAATTTCTGCTTTTAAATCACAGTGTTTGAAGTTTCTGCCCTCCTTTCAACATAATTTCTATTTCTTATTACAAAAGTCCATGCAGTTTTACTTACTGACAATTTAAACGAGCCATCTTTACTGATTTTTTAGAGAAGATTTGATAACATGAATAATTTCTAAACACTCAATACATGCATACACAGTTCTTATTGTCTGTTCTTAATTGTTTACCAGAAAAATAAATGACACGAGAAAATATATTTTTGAAATAGACAAACTTTCAATTAACAATTGGAGCGATAAAGTACATATATGACGCATTAAATTAAAGGGGTTTATATAACTCTTTTCGTCGGCTCACTTAGTTCAGAGTTGTATTTTGAAAGAATCATGTAATCAGAAAAAAATTAAAGCTGTTTTAAGGAAGATGATTTCAAAAAAAATCTGTCTACTTTATGAAAAGCCACATTAATTATCTAAGGAAGTCAAGGTGGTGAAATTTTGGGAGGGAAGCATCATGGTAAAAATGCTGCCCTGTCAGAATATTCTCAATAGAGAACTAAGGCAAGTGTAAAGGCAATGAAAAGTGTAATCGAAAATCAAATTCTCAAAAGTGCACTGAATCATTTAATCAAATATCAAAGACAGAAATTGGCTGGGCTACGTGACTGTAAGCATCAATGGTCCAGTTAATGAATAAAGCGGTGATATTTTGTAGAACATATATATGTATTGTATATTTCAAGCGTACATACATAAGTGTATGTATGTACATATATTAATAAAAATTATTAGTAAGCGGCAGAAAAACTATTGCCGACCACAAAGTAATGAGCCGCAATGAAGTGCAAGTAGCACAGAGAAAAAAAATAGAAAAAAAATATATATACAAAAGAAAACAGGAAAAAATTATATACATACATATACATATATAATTTGTACATTTGTATGAGACAAGTAAATATGCAATACGAGTATTTAAAAAAATCTTTATAAATATATGTACATGTGTTCCAGATGTCTATCAGCGCGCCGGATGCTGCTTGCGTGAATGCCGCAACGATTAACTATATAAAAGTATATAAAGCTGCATGTATATATTACAATATATATATATATATTAAAAAGCCACTGTGCGCTCAAAAAGCGACCCAGTTCTATGAGACGTATATATGTACAAATGTATGTATGTACAAATGCGATAATTTCTTTTATGATTTCATTGTTATTATTATTATTATTTTTACTGTTCTTGGTTCTTTCTCCTTTGATTTGTTGCTTTTTTTTTGCTCACCAACCGGCAAATGATCTATGCGCTCGATTGAACAATAAATAATTTTGAGTTGAAAAGCGTGTTCTAAAAATTATCGAGCGAAAAAAAAACTTAAAATAAAAACTTTTTGCCACACAAAATATAAAAATATTAAAAATATGTTAGATCTATATCTTTAATCGCCTATCAAAAATTAAGTTTAAGCAAAACACAAAACAATAATGAACAAGTTCCACACACACAATAGTGTCGTCTAGTGCCGAAAATCTGTGATCTCGTAATCCCGCCTGATAACTACAATGCCAGTAATTAGCGAGATATATGCAAATGTTTTGACGCATGAAACTTGTTAATTAGCATTTGAACTATGTATGTTTGTATATAATGTATGTATGTATGTATTAATCAAACGGCAGTCAAGCCAATTGACCAACCAGCCAAAGTCAGTCTGTCCAAGCCAAGCCAAGCAAGTTCAAGACATTTTGCACGCTTACAAACCGAAACTATAGAATATTCAATTCAGCAGTTATCGGCGAATTTCTGTGATTTTCAGTGTCAAGCAACGATATTCAATATTTAGTTGTTCCGTTGTTGACCGCTTTTTGCGTGAAGCCAAGCGAAGACTGGTCTTAAGGGAAACATGTTTTTTTTTGCAGCAGCAGCAGCAGCAATAGGAGGGTCGTAGTAGTGGAAAAAAAATATTGAAATAAACTTGCGATTTCTTCCAAGCAATCTAATATTAAACTCATACATATTTATAAATTTTTTTTTTTAAATATACATACATACATACAAATATATAAATAAAATCAAAAGTGCAAAGATAAGTTCAATAAACCAGATAAATAAAAAAAGACTAAGCCTACAGTTTTAACAGGACAAAATAAAAAACATGCCATAATTTTACTAAATTTTCATCGATTTGATGTCTAATTAAATTTATAAGCTATTTAAAAATAATTCATATGTACATTTGTATGAAAAAAAATATTAAAATTAAAAAAAAAATGATATACTCGAAAATTCATAAATTGAAGGATTTATATATGCTGATTTTTAATTTTTAATTTATAAAAAATTTGTCCTTTAATATTTATATAAAAAAATAAGAAGCGCTGATAATAGTCCGTACACCTTATACTAAATTTTCATCGATTAGATGTAGACTCAAATACTTTTTTTTTATTGATTACTACCTATATAAATATGTATAGGCACACATTTTATTCTATTACTTAAAAATTATCTGCATAAAACATTTAATATTTTGCAAAATTCATAAATTTTATACTTTATAAGTATAATTTGAATACATTCTGTTTTGTTAGTTTTATTATTTTTTTCCTAATTTGCTTTCACATAAATTTTTGCTCTTAATAGATTTGACTGAAAAAACTAAAAAAAAAAGATTAATATTGCCGCGCGTACTTTATACTAAAAAAATATTCATTGAATAGATGTATACTCCAATATATAAGTTTTCTAAAATATTAAATGCTTACGTGAACAGATTTAATTATTTAAAAAAATATATATATAAAAAAATAAAAATTTATAAAAAATCATCGATTGGATGTATTAATTGCGTTAAAAAAATTAATAACAGCACATAATTATTGATAAAATGAAATTTCTTGAAAGCAAGACTTACTATGTTTAATATTAATTTTTTCCAAAATTCATCGATTGGAAGTATTGAATAACCTTTTTCTTTATATTAATTTTTATTTGACATATTAAATTTCCTTAAAGATTTCCTTAAAAAAATACATACTATGTACATATGACACATGCATGTATTTTTATCGCTAACAACATATTTTTAATAAAACAAACTCCATGATTTTGCAAAACTATGACACAACGAAATTTTCATAAAACATTTGTGAGTTAGATTAACTCACCCTATATGTACAACAAAAAAAAGATATCATCAAATTTAAATATACAACATTTTAAATTAAATACATATATAAGTAGATATTAATTCATTTTTGTTATTTTCATTTATGAAAAATTTCAAAAAAAACTTTACATTTTTGGTGTTTAATGAAATAAACCTTTATTTAAACGCTGAATAATAAGTAAATATAAACTTTTAGCAAATTTTAAAGGCCAGGAATAAAAATCTGGTGTATTCATTGAATCGATGAACTTTTTTGACGAGAAAAAATTGTGCAGAAATGTTGCTATTGTGTTTGAAAACGACGCTAGACATTTTAAAAGCTAAATAAAGTGTTCATCGATTGGATGAAAATTTTAAATTGTGCACGAATACGAAGAAATTTATCAATATAATTGTATTAAAAAGTAATTAATGACAAAAAATATTAAATCATTTTATATAGTGAAAAAGAAAATGCGTGCATACATATGCATATATGTAAGTATAGAGTTAAATTTTCATCCATGGCTTGCGCATCACTCTAGAATTCATTTAAAATTATTCATGCTTGTATATCATTGCACATTTTCCCGTCGCACTGTCTTTTAACATATCATTGGTTTGTGCATAAAATATTTTTTGCTTTCAATATCCGGCAACATTTAATGATAAAAATTAATACATTTCCCACTGCTACTGCTCGAACAAATCTCTATTAATTTGCGTACAATATTTTCTCACCCAAAATCACATAAAAACAAATCACTTATCTAATCTGTTTCTTTAAGTGATTTTCTCTGCGCTACCCCACTTCATTACCGATTTTTATGCTAAAACGCTTAATGCAACCAATTCTAAGTGGTAATCTATTAATGTCTTCATTTAAATTTTTAATTGCTATTTTGTTGTTTTTTTTTTTTTGCAATCGAACTCAATGCATTTTGCGTTGAGAGGTTTTCGAAGAAGCAGAAAGCAAACAAAACCTCAATACGCAGAAAACGCCAAAGAAACTCGTTATAGTCATTAATGCTGAAATTCAGCGGTCTCTAGTACAAATTAGCTTTTAGCAGCTCGAGTCAGTATTTGATTGTTTTTTTATTATTATCGGCTTTTTATTTAATTTTTTTATTTTTATTCTTTTTTGCATTTGCATTGTGTTGATAATATCACTGAGATAACTATCGTTACCGATGTTTGCTGTCAAATAAACTATTGTAGTAATAAATTTTAAGAATAAATATTTATAAGTGAAAACTAGCTTGGGTTTATGCAATCGCAGTCGGTTTTGTTTTGATGCTAAAATTACTGGATTTTTTTAACTGAAATTTTTTATTAAATAAATTAAAACACTTTATCAGCATTTTTTTTTTTAGAATTTCTGTACAATTGGTGCGCTCTATATTTTCTAATAAAGTATAGTAAATTTACTATGTTGGAAAATAATTTTTATTCATCAAATTATTATTTTTTATAACAGTTATTGTTTTTTGTTATTATTTATGTTCATAAAACAATTATTGAATATTTAGTTTAATTTTATTAAGCTTTAGTGGTCAGAAAAATTTTAAATTAAAAATATTCATCGATTAGATGAAAGTGTTGCGCCATTAAAAATTTATGTATTTTATTTTTTTTTTAGTTTTTTTTTTATATTATATATGACTAATGCATAATTTTTCAAATTCATCCATTGGACGAATAATGAAAATTAAGTGAATTGGCATTTTTTTAATTTTCTTAGTTTCATTATTATTTTTATTTTATTTTTTGTAGTTTCATGATTGAATTAATTAAATTTTTCTTAGTGTCATTATTACTTTCATTTTATTTTTATTAGTTTTTTATAAATTCTTTCATAATTATTATATATTTTTTACGGTTTTTATGTTTTTAATATTCACAATATGCAATAGAAAAATTATTAAACATTCAGTTTTATTTAATTAAATTTTAATTGCCTGAAAATGTTAAATTAAAAATATTCATTGCTAAGATGAAAATGTTGCGCCATTAAAAATTTATGTATTTTATGTTTTTTCAAGTTATTTTTATATATTGGACGAAAAATGAAATTTAAGTGAATTGGCATTTTTTTAATTTTTTTAGTTTCATTATTATTTTTATTTTATTTTTTATGGTTTCATGATTAATTTAATTAAATTTTTCTTTGTGTCATTATTACTTTCTTTTTATTTTTATTAGTTTTTTATAAATTCTTTCATAATTATTATATATTTTTTTTATGTTTTTAATACTCATAATATGCAATAAAACAATTATTAAACATTCAGTTTTATTTAATTAAATTTTAATTGCCTGAAAATGTTAAATAAAAAATATTCATCGCTAAGATGAAACTGTTGCGCCATTACAATTTTGAGCACTTTAAGATTATTTGAAGTTTTTTATTTAATAACTGACATTAACGCAAAGTTTTCCGAAATTCATCCATTGGATGAAAAATTAAATACAAGTACCCCTGGAAATATTTTCGGCACTTGCATTTTTTTTTGTTTTTTTTTTCTTAATTTCTTTACTTTTTTACATAATTATTTTATTTTTCTTTAATTAAATAATTTTTTTTCCTCAAAAATACATGTTTTGTATATTCTTTTTACTCACCTCAATATCATAGACACGCTTCGCTGAACGCAAGTAACGCAAATAACCATCGGTGCGTTCCGTCGCTACGGTGAAGACTTTTATGTGTTTTGCTGAAAATATAAAAAAAAATACATATATCTTAAGTTAAATTATAATAAATGTATTTACAAACATACTAACAAATATGTATATTTACTAATTGTGCTGTGTATTCTTGGTCATGTGTAAAATATGTCAAGTGTATACTCGTACATTTAGTAGATATTTTATTACATCTTCATTACAGCTATAAAACAGGCTTATTTTATGAGAAACATACACTCGTATGTATATTTATATACGTAAAATATATAAATAAATATAAACAAAAATTACTGAGGTCAATAAAAGTCCTCCAAATGTGACTGTTTATAAATATTTATATTTTATTAATTAAGCGAATCTACAATACTAATGGCGGAGTTATAGGTTAGGGGAGGGAAAAGAATCCTTTACAGTTTAAATACATATTTGTCATCGTAAGCTGGCTAGATTACCCCTCAGCTGATGCAGAATACCACTCTTGTTACTCAAGTGGAGCACAACACCACACACGGATGAACGAACCTTTCTCTATTAAAGCTTTAAAAAAAGTGGAAAGAGAGGGTGAGCGTTATCGGCAGAGCAGTTGGAGCACAATAAAGTCTGAGAGAGTAATCCAGAGCAAGTGGTAAGTGTAACCACATTGCCGCAGTGGCAATTGATGGACGGTTATAACTAATGAATACCCTCTAGGAGTTACTAATGAATAGACTGCTGTTCGCCGAAGGGTGTATCCTAGAGAAGCATAAAGCTAAATTACTGATGCCTTAACCGAACGAAACTTTTACGATCATAGCTTTAGAAAAGTAGGAAAAGAAAGTGCGGGTAACCGGCAGTGTAGTTCATAACGAGCGATAGATGTATCCACTTATAGTGTATGACGGTAACTATTATATTATGGTAATAATAGACGGATACCATATATTAGGGGCGGGTAAAAAGGTGATATGCTGAAGTTATCAAAGAGGAGGGATTTAGACAAACCATAAGAAGATAACAGAAGAATCTGACACTCTGGAAAGAGCTACTAAATATAAAAGAAAATAGCCGTAACGTTTACTGCCAGCAAGTAAGGGTTATGTACTTTATCTTTGGTTGCCTTTTAGTAGTTCCAAATTATGCCTAGATGGAGAGAAGAGTAATCTAATAGAGTAACTCTTTTAGTTGTTATCGCCCTTCGTTAACTCCATTTAAAAGCAGGCATCTAAAAGAAAGCCCAAAAACTGAGCAGTTAAGACGAATCGGGATCAACCCGGATTTTTATACGGCGAAGAGCAGTCACAACCTAAAATTAAGTTTAGGGAATATTTTTGTGGGTTCGAACTAAAAGGAGATTGCTGTTGCGACTATCATGATGTGAAGCCCAACCTGAATTGTTGCTCTTCAAGCAACTTTTCCAAGACAGTTCTAAATTATTGTTCATTTAAGATTTTTTTTTATTTATTTTTTTTTTGTCAGTGTAAGCAAATTTGAGTTCAATTTTCACTTCATTGAAGACAATTAAATTGTGTCGCGCACATTCATTGCCGGTTTAGGCTGCAAAAATATGCATGTATACATACATATGTACATAAAAACTATTTACTCATATTTGGAGAATGGTAACAAACAGATGTTGAATTAGAACCAGATGATGGACATCAAAAAATTGTGATGTCTACCTTTTTATATATGTACATGCATACGTGTACATATGTTCATACATATATATATTTTATATACAAACCAAAATTTAATTCACACATTCATCTTGCTCGATTATATACACGTATGTACATACATTCTATAGTCAAAGCATAGATGCCGGCACCCATTTTATTTACTTATTCTAATTTTCATTGTATTAGTATGTGAAATAGATTATAAATTCTAAAAAAAAATAAAGGAAATGATTTTACATTTGTACAATCGTATGTATATTATTGTGCTTATTTGATAGTTAAAAAACTTGTTAATCGTAAAAACCTGCTACTTTTTATACTTTTCAATCAAATTTAAATATTTTGATCGTGACCCTTCACGGCAGAAGGAATATAAATTTGGACAAAAAATGTCTTAATTTTCTTCAAAAATAGATATTAAACTGCTCTCATCTTAAGGAAGGTTCATAAGAGTTCAAGGCACCATGCTATGTCTGTTCTTGTTGTTGTTGTAGTATACCAAACCAACCCACTTAGAAGCAGGCTAAAATAGTATACATATGGTATATCCAGGAATCCATCTGTTTCGAAAAGTTTGGACCAGAGGGAGTGAGATGTTAGATGAGTAATTTACAGTGACACCCAAAGAGGTGGACTCATTGCACGAAGAACATACGTTAGGTATTTCGGAATCGACTTCTGCTGCTGTACCAATGTTGGACTATGATGTCATTGATGTTTATGAATGTGTTGACTGAATCTCTGTGAGTGGTAAGGGTGATTCCTGCCAACATCGAGCAGTCATCAGCATATGAGATCAGGTAAATCACGCTGTGAAAAGTCTACAGCAAAAACGGCTAAACGTCGGGAATCAGCAAGGTCTTAAGTGTTTTTTGTTACTGGAGAAGGGAGAGATGCCACGCGATTTGACTCCCATCAGTTGAAGGATTTCCAAGTCTTCAGTAGCGGAACCAGATGTTGGGCATCGTTAGAGTGGTCAGAGATGGGACAAATTTTTTAACGTTAGCATGTTTATTTCCTCAGAGATGATAGACTTGGAGGCTTTGTACTTCCCGTTAACCACTGAATAGTTTTCACTTCGATGATATTTCGCAATTGGTGCAGACGGCGGGTCATTTGTGCTGTCCACTGTTCAGTATAAAATTTGCACCCGGTCATCGCGTCACCAGAGGAGAGTTTGCAGCATCAAATTTTCTTCCCACTTGGTCCGCTTACAACGTCTTGCCGTTTGCCGAATCGCTATATTGATTTCTCTGATTTATGGATCTCTGCTCCCGACTTGGACTATGCCAGTACTATGTCGAATTGTCTACTCGTTTTCTCTATAGTAATTTAATAGGCTAGAATATCAAATATCGTGATGTTAAAGAAACCCAAAACCAATTGGGGCGGCATCCTATGGGCAACAAATAACAAGAGGAATGTATATATTAAATATTTCGAGCTCGACATCGACTCATATGGTTCTATATTGTATATTGTGCAGAATGGATGATAAGCCACCACCATTCGCTGACTCGCGATTCTTACGTATTTCGTTGAAACCGTTGCAGCTCAGAAGAGCTTGAGAGAGGTTGGAGTCATTTTGCGGGGAACTCCGTTTAAACGTGGAGATCTGTTCTTGGTTAACCGGCATAAATTGGTATTTCGGAATTAAGTTAACTAACATGATACTTTTTCACATATTTTTGTATGAAACTAAATTGAAGGTAACACCGTCTAAAAGATCCAGGTTCCGCCATGGCGTACGAGGTAGAAGTAAAAAGTCATTACAGGAAAGTTGAATAAATTCCTTGCCTTAAGAGGAACTACACATCTAAATACCAGATATGAAATTTTCTGACAAAGAGATCAACTAACCGCAATCCAGATATTTACAAAAGAAAACATTCAAGACGCCAAGACAAACACTACATGCCTGTACAAACATTTGTGTATGGATATGTGAATTAAAGTACACATATCAGAGCGCTTAACAACAACAATAAAAAGATAAACAAAGCACAGCAAGAAGCATAAGCTAAAACAGAAGAAATGTAACAATATAAACAAATTGTCGGTGAGTACTATACATAAATATCTATATATAGGTATATGCATAAGAGCACTATGTAATTAAAAGCGCAATACATACGAGTACATAAAACTCAGGATGTATTATTTTTGTATAGCCTATGTATTACTGCACCACCAATCAGCGCCTGATTGTTCTGGAAACGTAAGCGCATTTGAGCACACAGTGAAATAGAGACTAATATACACCAGAATCGGAATACAAATAGCAAAGTGATCTCATTGTACAAGCCATGTATAAGTGATATAAAATAAAATAAAATAATGAAATGAAATATGTTTTCCAACTACTAACCGCCTTCCTCTGCCGCTGCATCATTACTCGCATCCGCTGTCGCTGCAGTCGTTGACGCCCAATTGCAACAGGACAAAACACCAAGCAGCAATAATAACTTAAAGCTAAACACTTGTTGTTTTAATAACTGCATAATTTGCATAAAATTATACACTTTTATTAGACGAAATCCCGCTTCACTTAAAAACTATTATTTTGAAATATAAACGCGTTTACTGAGAATTCATATGCACATGCAAAATAAATTTACAATCTTTCACTGAAAGGAACAACCCGAGCACTACGTGACCAATACACTCGAGCACTGCTAAACGTCTGATGGCCAAGAAGCACTAAGCTCCCTTTAAGACGATCAATGGAGAGACAAGTCTAAAAAAACACACAATGACAACAATTTTCAGCGAAAGCAAACGTACGAATGAGCGTAAAATCCAATCGAAGGGGGGATTATCAAACATAAAATAAAAACTTGCTCACACAGCGATAAGAATAAACAAGTAATTTTTGTTTAGTTTTAGTGTAGGGAAAACTGGTAGCACATGCAACACTTGCTGTGCATCAGCTGTGTGCGTAGTGTTGCCAGATAGTTGGTGGTGTAAGAGTACACAGCGAAAATTTTCAAATTTTATGATTTGCTTGTGCTATTATCCTATATTCGTTACAGAAATACTGCTGTGGTGAGTTTTCACGTCATGAAAATTCAGAAGTTGATGCTCATAATAAGATATCCAATTTAGAACCTAACAAAGCCAGTATACCTCATCTGACAATGGACCTAAAGTACTGTTTCGACGGATGCGAGTCAATCTAAAGATGAATATAAATGAAGATCGGATCATTTCAGGAAGATTGAGTCAGATCGTTTCAGCGACTAGATAAAAGACACTTTTACTATTAATAAATAATAACAAATTTTCGCTACTGTTGTATATGCAGTTAAATAGCATTTATTTTTTTATTTGCATACCAATTTTTCACAAGGTTTCTAGAAAAAGAGAAATTTTTAAATAAGAATTCAAAAACAATCGATTTAAAAATAACTTTCTTTTATATATACATATACAAACGAAAATAAATGTTTTGTTGTTGTTGTTCTTGTTATGATTATGTTTTGTGTGGTGTATAGATTGATTTGGGGTGGCACTCGTGTTTGTTTATTTTAGTTTCTTTATTAATTGTTATATTATGTATGTATTTATGCACTATACAAAAAATATATATATATAAAAGCATAAATAAATCAATGAGGAAATAACGAAAAATAAATATAATTCTTTAGGCAAGCACACATATCGTAAGGTAAAATACAAAAGCCACAAATAACAAAAAATCTAAAATTCACCTTTCCTATATCAATATAAAAGTTATGTATATAGCAAGTGTATGAACGTTATTAAAGTGTTCTTCTCTCAAAATGCACTACATCTCACAAAATATTTAGCTTTTATGGTAAATTAAAAATCTTTTTATTTGCGGCCTTTTACATTTCACGTAAAATGTATGTTTGTATAAATGTTATTTAACTTGCAATTAAGAGCTGTATGTTTTCTAGAATGACTATAAAATTAAATTATTATAAACGCGTTTTTCTATCGAAAGCATAATTTGTTAGGAAGCTTCAAGATTTCTTTGCGTTTTTTTTTTTTAAATTACCTCATTGCTTGCCTCGTCTAAAGAAATGTCTTTTGTAACTACATATACTTATATATCCATATGTATGTATGCATGTTGCTATATATACACGTATGCATATGCATGTTTGTTAAACGTTCACAAAATATATAATATGTATATACGCTTAAAATAAAGACAAGTCTTCATAAGCCGTCGAAAATCATCAAAAATCAGTTGAATTTAAAACATATAACTCAAAAGGAAAATGTAACCGAAAAAATTGTATAAAAATTAAAAGAAACGCGCATATAAAAAGGAAAACTTGTAAGAACAACATTCGTTGCGTTTTGTGTTCACTCATACACACGCCCCATTTTTTTTTTGTTTGTTTCGCAAATACGCCTAAATATATCATGCTCATTATCATTCCTACAATACACATCGATATGGGAATTTTCATTGCCCTTTATCGTTGAATAACTGGTTTACAACATGCCAAAACCTTTCGAATAGTTAATCGCTTTGAGTAGACGTTCCTCCAATTTCTCTCGACTGCTATACTCAGGCAGCAATAATACATTAAAGCAAGTATGCGAGGTGGGCAAGCGATCGCTGTCGGAACCGTGTCGTGTGATCAATAGTTTGAGACGGCTTAAGCCACCCACAGGCACACGATCCGAACCGGTTGTGAATTCGAGTAATTTGCGCTTGGAATCCTCGGGCATAGCGTGTACAATACTCCAAAAGTCTTTGATTATTTGCGAATCCTTGGTGTAACCACCTTCGTATTCGGTGGATTTTTCCAATTCAACAAAATCGAATTTCTACATTCATAGAAAAATTATTAATAATACAATTTTTAGCATGAAAAGTCCTCATTTTACTTACTCTACTACCACAAACGAGTAATTCAATCTCCTCTGGCCTAAAGAGTAATTTCAATGGTGACTCATCTGTGACCATTTCGAAACCTTTTTTAAAAGCTTTAAATTGTCGTTCAATGCTCTTATTTAGCAAGTAATCGCTATAAATATCGACAAATTCTTGTTTATTATGTTGACCCACTACTATATCACCACCACCGGGTTTCAATTCATGTTCAACAACTTCACCAAATACATCATTGTAACTGATTTTAAATGTTTGCATGAAAACCTCTTCCATATCGGCTTCTTGATAATCGAGCATTGATTTCAGACTTCTATATAATGTTGGTGACCAATATTTCAAATCGTAAAATGTGCCAACACCACCCATCAATTTACGATAGACGACCATAGGAAAATTCACAGCCAATATGATGTTATTATAAATAGCTAAACCTAAAATAATGCCGATCAACGTGAACTGAGCCTCATTTTCGAAGGGTGCGGAATTGAACCTAAAAATAAAATAAACGATATACATATAAACTGCCTTTATCTGTTCTAGTCTTTTACTCACCATACTGTATTAGTATCCTCCTGATGCACAAACATGCCATAATCTGGATTAAATATCTCTTCGACAATTAATTGAAAAAATTCTTTGGAAACGCCACCCTCATCGATACCCTGTTCGCCTACAAACTCTACTACTAATTGTTTCTTTAAGTCTTTTGGATTACTCATAGCCACCAATTCGAGCTAAATGAAGAAGAAATTTTGTTATTGTTTTTAATGTCATTGCTAAGCATGTAACTATTTACCCCAATGAGCGCATCATCTATAATATTATCACGTCGCACTTTCAATTTCAAATCAGGCCTTGCGCCAAGCTCACTACCATCAGCAAATGAATTCAACAAAGAATACAAAGATGAATTTCTTTCACTATACATACGTATGCGACTATCGTAGTACAAAGCAATGACCTTTGTCGCGGGTGTCAATATAAAGGAATACAGCATAAAGGAGAAATGGACATCTGTATCAAAATAAAAAGTGATTAATATTGAAATTACTTGAAGTAGCTTAAACAAAGCATCTTACATACCCTCATTATTAGGATTCAACGACAAATTCCTATATGATAAATAATCGCGATCCATTTGTATGGCGTCGCTTAACGGTTCATTGTAGAACTCTTCACATGGCACCAACGGCACACGACAGTCCATGCTCGATATACCTAACTCTTTCTCTAGTTTATCCTCCGTAAATTTCAGATGCGATTTAGGTACTTGAGTATAGAAAAATATATCATCCTCATCGTTGTTGGTATCGGTATTCGATGATGTATCGGCATCGGCAGCACTGGCCAATTGCTTGTGAGCATTAATAGAGCTGGTATCCAACTCGCCGGCTAAGAGGTTGGCGTAGAAGGCAATCTATGGTGCAATAAAAAAGGAATTATTACTGAAATTATTAAAAATATCGTGTCTAAATTTAAGCACCTTGAGCACACGGGTAACCGCAATCACGTCAGGATTTTCTTGTACTGTATCTTCGTCTAGTATTACTTGTAGGGTGATCAATTGCTGACAGCACTGAACTAATGATTGCATTTGATCCTTACAGTGAGCGGCCCAAATTCTGGCAAGACGCGCTTGAGCGGCCACTGGTAGTATACGTGTAGCGTGACAGAGTTTGGGTAGTGAACGTTCTAAGTATTCTAAGTCAGCAAAGGTGTTGGAAGCTGCGAGAGAAAAATAATTTTAAAGTAAGCACTGAAAAAAGGCATATATGTATAGAAGATTATCTCATTTTTATTACATATGTATGTCGAAGGGATTTTAAAACAACTAACGTTTCACTTACTATTTGTCGCCATATCAAAACAAATCACCAGACAATGCAGCACATTTTCCCAATCCGCTTCACGTCCATAGCAAATGCTCTCCGCCAGCAATATTATGTTACTATTCAACGCCTCACCAATGCTTGTTATGTTCAATGCAAATAATTTCTTTTTAACGCGTCGCAAACTCTCCAAATCTACTAATGTTTCACTACTGCTCGACTGTATGTCGTCCTCGTTGTCAACTGCATTCGCTGCAGCCGCAGCACCTGCGCTTGAAAAACCATCAGATGCTGCATCCTCATCCATTGGCTCATCATCGCCATCAATACATACTTGTGGCACGTGTTGTGCACTACTAGGCGCATTCCCATGAGACGATACACAAGTGCTATCTTCATCTTTGTCAGTCTCACCCTCTAACGTACGTAAGTCTTCTTTCTTTAGATCTGTGGGTGACTTACCTAACAGTTCTTGCAGCTTTGAAGCAGTTGCACTAGAAGTTAACTGTGTGGGGAGCGCAGAGAGGAAAGGACGACGGAAACTTTTACTCAATCGATCGACATGCGGATAAACTTCGTTTATGGCGTGTAATAGTCGATCGTAGGTATTAAACTTTTTACACTCGTCCAGCAGTTCATCGAGCAGCGCCTCATTCAAGTATAGAACAGGTGCAAATGTAGGCGTTGGAGGTCCTGACGTGGCACGCGCTGCGGGTATACTGACATCCATTGCGTTTTCGCTACTATCCTTTGACGAGTGTGTTTTCAACAAATCACCACCTTCAACTGCGGCATTACAGAGTATCTCCAACTGACACATATCGACTGCTGCCGCACCATTACTGTTTTCAATACTTCTATTTGGGTTAATGCGACTTTGTGGAGATATTAAGACGCCGGAAGAGGAGACACTAGCCATATCGGCATCACCACCACCGCCGCCCAGCCCAGCAATGTTAGTATTGCCTGCGCCTGCAATATTGCTTACACTGCTCTGTTGACTGTCTTGGCTTTGCACACTACCACTACCAGAGGTGATGGTGCTATTTCCACTGCTGCTGGTAGTACTGGTGCTACTACTGGTGCTGCTCGTGCTACTCTCGTTAGGCGAAAGCATTTCGGAGTCTTGATTGCTGGGAGTTGTGGCTGCTGAACTTGCTGAATGTGAACTAAAACAAAGGATGTAAAACAAAAGTGTGTATAGGCAAAGCAAAAATTATACAAACAATAAAGGACACTAAGTGGGAGTGATGCTATTGCAAAGCATTGTTTTATATGTTATTCTTACCTCGACGGTGAGTCATTTTGGGTGCGCGGTACTTTCGGTGGTTGACTGTTAAAATCGCATAGTTTTGCGTCTTGTGAAAAAAGTTGTATGGCGCGTGCAGCAATTTCATTTGGATTCATTGGCGCCACCTGGCCGCTTGAAGCACAATTTTGATTTGAACATTTTGGATTGCCGCAACCACGCTGAAGTTGATAGAAGTAACGTTCTATTAGTTCTTTGACTGCCGAACGTTTCATATCTGGATTCGTGTTGCGCGTGTTTTGTATTGGTGAATGCAGTGGCTGGCGTTGCTGCTGCTGAACGTGTATTTGTTGGTTGTGACTTGTTGAGCTGTTCGAGTTATTATGACTAGCAGTTGGCGAATCTTCATTAGTGCTAAAAGAATAAAAAAATAATTGACGTAAAAATCACATAAGAAGTTTAATTCTAGAAGTAAATGTATTTACTTTGAAGTTTCGTCGCCAATGGCTTCTTGCTGCTCTTTCTCCGCGTTCATCAAGTGGCGTTGTGGTCACAGTACGTCAATCTTTTCAAGTTACCGTATGTATTTATTTTTATAATCGCTAATTGCTATTATAATAGAATATGTTTTCAGGCGCATCAAGCTGCACACATTAACTTAACAATGATAGTTCTACCTAAAGGCGTGTACTCTGATATTATTTATTGCCTGAATGAGTTCGACTTGTTACCTGCTACACTGCTTCCACTTTGAGGAATTGTCTATGCAAAAAAAAATCGATTGCTTCTGTCGTCTTCGCTTACTTTTGCAAATTTTATTCCACAATTACCAGCCCTAAGCAATTGTTGTTTTTGTATATCAAATTTCTATTATATTAATATATAAACTTTTATGAAACAATGTATTTGTAATATTTTTAACTAGCGCTTTTGGCTAATATTATTAAGAAAGTTGTGGAAGAAAATAGTTGAAGAAATTGTCTTCTTGTGCTACCACCAACTGCCAAAAAAATTCTAAAAATCATTCACTCAGGGTTGCAACAAATGTGTAGGATTTTTTAAAAAGGTTAAACTGTTAGAGTGAAAAATATTTAAACCATTGAGTCGGTGATTTATCAGATTAGAGTTTTACACACATTTATAAACCGTTTAAACATTCTCCCGCTAAAAACAAAAAATTTGGAATAGGTTATTGATGACCTCCCGATGAAAACAGTTCATATGTAAATTGAATTAAATAAATAAAACCGAAAGAAGTTGAGCTGAGTTGATAGTCCAATGTTGTCGGTTTTTATTCCAAAGAAACTCGATCGGAAATATTCTAAATTGTCTTAAAAACTTTTTATTTCTATATAGCGTAGAATCATTTTTTTCGTGAAACAAAGATATATTTTATTACTCCATGTAAACAATAAAATTATATCTTGTTTCTTTCGAAAAGAAAAAATCTAAACATTAAATTAGAACCGTTAAAGTATTTAACCGGCGTATGATTGTTTTTTTAAATTTCCAACCCTACACTTGTTATTCTATTGCAACATCTACCGATAAGAAAATGTCAAGTCAAAATAAATATTGATAAAAACAAGCACAAACAAAAGTTACATGTAAATGTCAGCTGTGCGTGTGAAAACTTCGCTACAACCAATTCGCTTTTAGCCTTATTTTCAATAAGTAAATAAAAGGGAAAATATTATTTTCCAAATTTGTGCCAAAAATATCACGTTTCTGTGGACGTAAAATGTAAGAACAACGCTATAAACTTGTTTCATTATAAAAAAAAACACGTAAGAAAGCTGGAAGAAAAAAATGATGTCGGAGAAGGTGTCTGAAGATATTGGTAATTGCGTACGTCAAAACATACCGTGGGCAACAGTGCCGATACACCTAAAGCAGGTGATGCACAATAACCAACTCGACTATGAAAAATACGTTTTCAATTACAGCCTGAAGAACCAGTTACGTTTTCGTGGTAACCTTGCATCCAAGGTTTTCCGCAACGAACAACGATACTATGAATTACTTGTGCAGAAGAGTATCAGCGGTTTGCTACTATTTCCATATCATTTGGCCGACATTATAACGAAAGGACTTCGTGTAACGCCATTTAACTATTATCTTGATTTATTAAGTCAATTGCTCCGCAATGATAAGTCATATGACACATTACCAAATTTCACGGCCGCAGATTGCTTGCGGGTTTTGGGCATAGGGCGCAATGAATATTTATCACTGATAAGCAATCTGAAGACACATACAACGCGTTCATTACTCTTTAGCGCGAAACCGAATCCACTGGATTTCTTGCCACGTTTTCCTGTACGTGTACGTATAGAACCGTGGTGGCGTATCGAAGTTGGCTACGTGTTGGAAGCCGATATAAGGTTTGTAACAACCGCAGAACGCAGTCTTATCGATGATCTTATCGATTTCGGCTCACAAACCGCTGGAAAATGCGATTATGGTCTTGTGCATAGTTTGTATCGTAAAGGATTGGTATATTTAGATATACCCATATCAGGTGAAGATCGTATTAGCATACCGCCACTGCGTAATTTTGTAATGAATCGGACAAGTGGTGATCATTTCGAAAATCTATTATACAAAATATTTGTTAGTGCAGATGAGCATATGACCATCTCTGAGTTGGCACAAATGTTGCAAGTCGATTTGGATGCAGTTAAACAAGCGGTATCACTCCTCTGTCGTTTAGGCTTCTCAAGACGCAAAGAGCCCGTCTGTGACAGTCCCAGCAATGATATAAAGTATCATGCAAGTTGGGAGCAATACCAGTTGGAACAATCGACGGCGCGTGAACCACCACAGATAACTCCGCTTAATTATAATAACTTTATCACATCCGAGGCAACAGCTGAACAAGCGGAAGCAGCGCAATATAGCCCAGTTTTAATGAAATCACAGGATAAAGACAGCAGTTCTATTGGCTATCTTTCATCTGATGGTAATACGAGCGACTTCAGCTTTGCTAATATGCCATCGCCCTCGCCGCAGGCAATGCAAGGTGGTGGTGAAAATAATAACTCGGAGGAGCATGAAATCAGTTCAGAATTGGATGACTTAAGTGAGAGCACTACAAAGTTAAGTGTCAAAGAGTTGCCTTCTACGCCAAAGAGTGGTGGCAAAGTACAAAGTGTGGCAGAGAAGACTGGAAGACGTGTTGGTTTCCTCTTCGATTCCACACTAACTGCTTTTTTGATGATGGGCAATTTGTCGCCTGGTTTGAAAAATCATGCAGTCACTATGTTCGAGGTGGGCAAACTGTGTGAGGAAAGCATGGATTCATTTTTGGCTGAGTTGGAAAAAGTTTCACTACTCGATGCCGAGGGTGAAGGTGATGTTTCGAGGTATTTTGCGCACGCAGTCATTTTGAGGTCGACTATTTGCTCTTTGCGTCATTTATTGCCCGGTGGTTTGGATTTACTACGTCTGGAGTGTTTGGAATGTTTGGATCAGAAAACACGGGATCGTGTGCTCGAAAAGAAATATAAGTTCATAATATCTGCCACACCCCTCACGGCTACACTTTCACATATCTTTAGCATTCCATTTTTCGGACAATACTACCGAAGCTCAGATAGTTCTCATATGTGGACGAAACTATTCTACAATCACATAACAGGTTCGTTCAGTTTCAAATACTCTAATCTACTTTTAATTGTATTTTCTTAGAGAAATAAATTCCCGGGAATATTTTATTTGCTTAATGGCATACAATTTTTTTTATTTCTTTCAGGCTATGGCCCACCAAGTCTCTTCCTTTGTCGCGGCACTGTACTTAAAACCCTACCACGCATCTTTCTTGGCTATGGAAAGTTGCTTGTTAATATATTACATTCCGATTCGTACGTTTTGAACTCTGAAAATTTCCGCAATCTCAACGATCAGTTGAAAAATGGTTGCATACTCGTGCAGGGTTACGGCATTCGACAACCAGGTCAATTGCGTTACGAAGCATTCCCATTCAATCGCAACGATCCACATCAATTGGAATGGGCCAATCACAAAGCGGTACAACAATTGGCTAATTATTTGGATCTGGAACATAATTGTGGTTATATAACATTCCTTAATACGGGTGTGCCAGATATTGGTTGTGAATCGTTTGATTTGCAAGTACATCTTAAACCTCCAAAGAGCAAAGTAACAAAACCAGTGAATACACCAAATAGTGGTGTAGTAACAGCGAACCTCGCGCAGGAAACCGTGCCAAATGCGATTGCTAATGCAACTGCACCCATAACAGTATCAGCTACTAATCAATCGCAAGATCTGCTTTCGCCGACAGATGGTTCTGAAGTGACAAGTTTTGCACGGATGAACAACTCTCCACACAGTGGTAGCGCTTTAAAGACACCTGATGAGAACTACTTTGCGGTTAGTCCACAAAATGGTTCACCGAAAAATATATATACTTCAGAAGATTGCAATGAAGTGCTTGCAACAGAATTGGCCAAATGTGATGCTGATTTGGCGGCAAAGGCGAATGCCAAACATGAATTGGTGTCTCAAGGTTCAGTCGAAATACCGATAAATGTGGCAGCCTTCCACAGCGACACAAATTCGATTTTGGAGAGTCCAGATACATCAAACGAGGATACCACCACTGAGGATTGGACCATTTTGGATGTAAACTTTGGCGTGCCACTATTTGATGTCGATTGCAATACGCGCATATGTGAGCAAATTGTACGCAAACTCCATGACGATGAGAATCTGCAGACTTTGCCAACGCGTGCAGGTGAAATGAATGAGAACTTTTTGAAATTCGTCAAGCAATGCATGTACTTCGAGGATGAACCGAACATCAATCAATTTAAGCTTGGTAAAGTCTTGCCATATCCGCGCATAAATTTAGCATTCGAAAATGGACGTGTTTGCTACTGGAGCGGCAGATAAACGCTTATGGATGGCGTAATGTGTAGAAAATAGGCTGGGCTTATGCAAAAAGAAACTGAAAAAAAAAAATGAAAAAAAAGATAAGCGCTTGCTTAAGTCAAACAAATATTAGTACTACTTATAGCTTATTATACCATGCATAATGCAATTTGTTATTTGCGTATTTCTTTTGCTGAATTTTTGTATTATTAATCTGTTAAAAACATTCCTTTTTTCATATAATGAATTCTTAGTATGTGTGTGTAAGCTTGTAATATTTTTTTTATTATTATCTTATCTGGCTAAACAGATCTGTTCTCTTTATATGTATGTATATCGCTTGCATATACATAAATAATTATATTTGTGCGCTTTAATATTTTTGCTTTATTTATATTTTACATTATTTGAATTTTCTGCCAAACTTATTGCGTATGAATGAAAATGTCAAAGATAGTACTAATTTAAGTGAATTTTACAATCTTTGCTGGTTTTAAAAAAAAATATGTAGTAACAATTGAAATACCTACAAAAACATAAATAATTTATAATAATATAAAATTTTATCATAAAATGTATTGCTTATTCATACATAATACCAATACTTATGAATTCAAAATAAATAAAACGTATTTATCATTTTCAAATACAAGTCGTATGTTTGTTTGCTTGTATGCACTGCAGTTTAGATGTAACCGCATATTTACCACGAACTATAACGAGCAAATTTATCAAATTTCTTGTAAATACATTCTTATAAACTGAGGGTTTTGTAATGTAATGAGGTGGATTTTATCATGATGAACGTTGCTGTTTCTCTTAACATACACTTGAAACGAATAAATGAAACAGTCATTGTAAGAGCTACATATATATGTACATATATTTGAATCCAATCTGCTTGCAATTTCTTATAACTCTGTAGTCGGGTTTGACTGTCACATCTTACTTCTAAAAATTACACATATTATACCATAAAGTGTGACCACAAAATGTTCTTCAGTTGATATATTTTCGTAATTTAAAATTAATTTCCCTTAACGCTGTTAATATGTTTAAAATTTAACAATATTTTATATTCTTTTCTTAGTGCCGAAGAGTTTTTTCTTTTGTATTTATTTCCTTTATTTACGTATCAGACGCATTTTAACGTATCAAAGCCTCTCAAACTGTGCTCGTTGCATTTAGTTTGAAGTTGGTGAAACCGGAAATGAGTGTATTTACTACTAATTACAATGAAAGTAATTTGTGGAACACCTAAAACTGAGAATATAAAATGTTTAAATATTTTTTTTAACAAATACGAAAGCGACTGCCCAGTTTTTACGCCAAGCAAATTATTTGCACACCGGCATTCAGCCATCTTACAATTTTGGCAGCAACAGTTACAGAGCTCATGGTTTCCTGCTTTCCTGTGTGAAGCAATAACAAAATATTTGTAAACAAGAAAACATTGTTAAGTAAAGTCGGAAAATTACAGAAGAGAATCAATAATGCATAGCGTAAAATATTGGAAATATATGTGAATGTATGTACGTAAATGTTAATATAATAAAAAGTAATTAAAAATGAACATATTTATTTCTATCTAAATATATTCATTTGTAAATTGCATTTGTTTTTTTTTCGCTGCATTTTGACAGCTTACAAATGTGACGTACACGTTCAAGAGAATTATAAATTCAAGCATCAGCCCAACAATATGACAATTTTGTGTTAAATTCGTGACTGTGATATTAATTATATTTATTTTTTATTTTCATATCATACAAAAAGCGCCGCTATCAAACATGTTCGTGTTGTAAGTTCGAAATGAAACAGGTTTTCCCTGCTTCTTCCGTTTCCTTTGCACACTTCGTCGCAAGTGTTTGTGATGATGTCGTTGTTTTCATTACAATCGCAACCGGGCCAACTTCCATTGCTGCTGCTTCAATAAAACGCAACTTGCTGCTGCTTTTGGCCAATTATTTTGCTTGTTGGTTGCTGTTGCTGACTTTTGCATTGCCAGCGCTTGCGACAGTCTGCGTTTGACGCTTGTTGGTGGTGGTAGTACGTAGCGGCAATTGATATTCTACGGCCGGATAGGTAGTAAAGTCAGTGACTTTTCGACATTCGTGAGAGGAAGTTTTATTTATCAACAACACTTGATGAACAAATGACGAAAGACGCAAGCTTTGCCGCGTTTATACAGTAAATATTTTGTTTTTCGTCTGCATGCAGCATGCGGTGGTTGAAAAACGAAAATTTAAAAGACAAAAAAAAAAATCTTGCGCTAAATTAAATGTTGAACAAATGGTGGTTAGCTGGCGGTGCTAAAGAACGTCAAAGTCGTTAAAGTCAAGCAGTTAAGCGACAGTGTATGTGATTGTGTTTTGCTTTGTGTGACGATTGGGAAATTAGAAGAATAAATTAATTGAATGCTACGAAAAAAAAAAGTGAAATAAATTAAAATGGTGGTTCAGAAATAAAGAAAAGAAACAAAGAAGTGTTCCAAACGTAATAATGTTTATGGTGTAAAAAGTATTTATGAAAAAAGAATTGGTTCGTTTAATGCAGCTGTGCTGAAATATTTACAACTCGATGTACATACATAAGTACATAGATTTATACGTGTATGTATGTTAATGCAATTATCTATGCATATTTACAATAAGAAAACCAAAGTCATTTGTAATATTGAATACCCATGGATTACGTACATTCATCTTTGAATGTAAAGCACAAATATTTACAAGCTCGTTGCTAAGCTAACGTGTAAAAAAAGAAAATAAACACTAAAAGGGAACGTAGCAAACAAGTGTTTTCATAACTTTGCGCTAGCTGACTGACTGCCATTTTCTTATTCGCGTGGATATGAAAAGCTGCTGAATTCACACAACAACGAATCAAACCAACGAATGTGCATAAATATATGTTATATATGTACATGCAAACATATGTACATACTATATATACACGCTTTAAGCTCCACAACAATCAAATAAATATATAAGAAGTGTAGTGTAAATAAAACAAGCGCGAAATGGGAATTTTTAATAAAATATTCAACAACAGTGAAATTACAAAAGTAAATGCAAACGCACATATAAAGACAATATTTTCATAAAGTAAAACAATAAAAATAAAAAATTTATTTATATAGCACAGCAAAATAACGAAACGCATAGTAACCAGTAACGAAAGAGCAGAAGCAAACGACACCCACCACTCTGTGGTTGTAATGATTTAAATTTGGACGAAAGAAAAAACAAGTTTTCATTCAACTCACTTCGCCACCTCTTGTTTACCAACAAGCAAACAAACAAAACTATAAGTCGTACCAATATACTAAGTCCACTCGAAGCGACGAGCAATACGCTATTCGAACAACCTCCCCCCTTTGCACACGACAAATCGTCGTATAGCTCAACACCGTCGGGCGGCTTAAGTCAACCCCATCACTACTACTATAATATTCTGCCCAATTCGCTGCATAACAGTCAAGTCAAGCGAACAAATTAACTTCGTTTGCTCTAAGCGTGGAATAGCGCGCACAGCGTGTGCTCTCGCTTGATTTGCGTTTGAGCTAACCAAACGTTACACACACACACGCACACCATTGTACGCGTATAACAGATATTGGCCGTGTATGTTTTACCTGCCGTAGCTCCATTGCTGGTACTCTACGTTTATTGAAGTTTTTGTGGCTTTAACACCTTTGAGCGTGCTTACATACATATGTACATACAAAGTTACATGCAAGTTAGTGTTCTGTGCTTGATTCCCATATAGTGTAATAGTGTTTGTGTTAACTTGTTTTTATACACTCATATTTAAATACCTTTGTACTTGTATGTGTACAATAATATTAAAAAATCGTAGTGGTAACGGTCTTAAAATCGTATGCGCTTGTGTGTTGAAATATAAATACTGTAAATATTGGTGTTGTAGCCGCGCAGCTGTTGTCCAATATTCAAGTATTCTGAAATTTATTGTATAAAATTTTCAGACAACACGCATAGAAATTAACATTCGCTCAATATGGGTAAGTACTTGTGAGAAGCAGTAAACGCCCATAATAATATTATTATTTCATATTATTTTTTTTTTGTTTGGTAATAAATAATATGGTATGAAAATTTTCAGTAGTATTTTCAAAATGACCTGTTTCGTATAGTTTAAGTTTATAAGAACCCATGATTTAATAATTAAAGGTTGACACTCCCTTAGAAATGGTTGCATTTTGGAAAGTAGTAGAAAGGGGGAGAAAATATGTTCCATTAAAAAAAAAACAGGGTAAAGGTAGCAAAAAAGGAGTTAAAAAGTAAGTAGGTACTTTACATGGTATTTATTAAATTTCATTCATTTTAAACTCGAATTAAATACCACTGAAATTAAAATAATATATCTATATTTTCTAAATTATATGCAACAATGATATGAAAATCTATACTGTAAAAATTAATTGATATGCAAAATAATAAAATTATAAATAGTAAAATTTCTTTTAATTTGTTAAATTAGAAAAATTTGCATATAAAGCAAAAAATTTTGAATTTGAGTAATTTAAACCGCTAACCAACTGGTTGATGTCCTAATAAAATTAAAGGCTAACATCACCGTCGTCCAAGAAGTGCGATGGACGGGACAAGGACGGAAGAAGGTGGGTCCTTGTGAAATATGCTACAGCGGTTATATAAAGGAGAGCAATTTTGGTGTCGGATTTGTGGTGGGAGAGAGACTCCGCCGCTGAGTACTGGCATTCACTCCGCATCAAAACAAAATTATTCAACACATCGTTGACTTGCGTCCACGCCACTACGATAAGAAGGACGAGGATATCTTTTGCACAACTGTCGGAAAATTCAGCCTCAACAACGAAGCATTCCCTATTGGGTTGAGGCTGATCGACTTCGCCGGAACCCGAAATATGGTTGTCTTTAATACTCGATTCCAGCACAAGAAAATTCTTCAAGATCGAAAAACCCCTCAAACCAGATCGATCATGTTATGATAGATGGAAGACATGTCTCCAGTGTTCGTGCGTAAACTCCGAGGACACAACATCTACTCGGACCACTATCTTGTAGCAGCAGAAATAAGCACCAAAGCAGCAAACCCAACCAATGACGTTACACTACCCGAATATGTTGAGGTTCGAATAGCGATTGCGCGCTTAAAGAACAACAAAGCGGCTGGAGCTGACGGCCTACCGGCAGAGTTATTCAAACATGGCGGTAAAGAGCTGACAAAATCGATTTATCTGCAAAATTCGTTTTAAATCACAATTAATTACCAAATTTAACGTGAATACGATTCGCAGATTCCGCAATAAGAATAAATAAATAATTAAACAGTCGTCAAAATATTGAATCAATCAATCAGAAAAGAGTATGTGATGTCTACCAAATGTTTTCATAAAAAAAATAAAGTATTTAGCTACTTTTTAAAAATTTGTTCTAAAAATAATGCTTTTTTTTACAAAGAAACATTATGGTTTTTCAGTAAGGGAGTATTTTTATCAAGAGGGAGTAAGAAAACAGTTTACTTATCCAACCTTTAATTATTGAATATATTTGTTTTTAGGAAAATTCTAAGAGAAATATGATAGCAAATGTGATAAGAACTTTTAAATTACAGATCTCCAATTTAAAAATAAAAATATTCATGTGCTACACCGCTCTTTTCGAATCGCATAAATCAGAAGTGGAATATAAAATATGTGTAACCTGGAAGAATGGCTTCGTTATTCTTAAAAAAAGGCCATACATATATAACTTTACTCTTTGTAAATTCATTGCCTTCATATACATATTTAAATAAAAAAAATAAAATTTATTTAACTTCTTTTCGTTTGAAAATGAAAATTATAATATTTAAAAAAATGAAAATATTCAAAGTATAAAATGTTAGTAACTTAAAAACAATTTAAAGCAAGTAAAAATTCAAAAGATAGATTCCTACACCTTATTTTTAAACAGTCTCCTTCCTTTTGCGTGATTAATTAGGTCAGCAAATTTCTTTTTTTTTTAGGTGGAACTACAATTTATCGCTGAAAGTGATTATTTGAGTTCATATAGAGGTTTTCGTGGAATGTAGGAGTAAGCCGGGGACAAATTTTGTACTAGTAAAGCACAGAGGAATACATTCTTAGTGTGGACCAAAGTTTGATATTGTTAAAATCTTTGGTAGTTTGAGTAATAGGGGCTTCATTTGAGCCACTTTTAAAATCCATTCTTCATAACTTCAACGTTTTTTTATATGAGTCGTGCTGGACCGTTGCTCTTCAATAATATTTTGTTAATATTGTATGTATAGGTAAATACAATAATGGGTGCAAAGAAGTGCAAGTGCTTGAAATCTTAACTAAACACTAGATTTTCGTACTTTTTTTAATATTTCACACGTTTCTAAGAGTGGAGCTGGGTTTGTGATTCATAAATAAAGCAACTCCACATTCAATCAGTTATATGCCGACCTGGGCTAGGAAAGCAATATTTTTAAAGCGTGCATCCATTTACCATCTTCTGTAAATTCTCCTCCTTAAATTACTTAGTTCAAGTTACCACAAAACCCAAACTAAACATATACATACAATATTTAACAATAACAATTCCACCGTGCTTTCGGCACATTTTAAAAGCTTTCAACAACTTCCAGCTACCACACTACATAGTCCATTCATTTAATTTCGCAAAATAAACACTTCCAGGACAGGTTTCACTGAAAACAGCTGCTTCGATACCCTTAAGTATGTACTTTAATTTACTTTTATTTTTCAGCTCCGTTCGTTATTGGCTCAAAAATGTTGATCATATCGGCAGGCTACACGCGGTTAAGGCGAATTCTTACAGCCACATTGACTTTAATTCAATTTTATTTCTCCTGCTTTGCTTAATTTCCGCAATTCCGGTGTCTATGTACATACGTACGCACCGAACTGAACGCCATCTTGAAATAATTTAATTTCCTACTGCAAAAAGTATTATAATACAACAAAGTTACAATACAACAAACTCTACTCTATAGTATATTAAAACAGCAAAGGCAGCAAGTCAACCAGCCAGTTAACCAACCAAGAGTAACGGCAAAGTTGTAACAAACTCTACATTTTCGGCTTCGCTGTAAATTGAATTTTGGCCAAAAAATAAGTTCATGTTTTTGCTTTTGTTGTATTAAAGTGTTGTTCAAACGAAAGACAACAAATCGACACTGTGGTTGAAGGAATGAATATCAACCTAGCTGTTTGCAATGCGTTTTGCTTTAACTGTCATACACCGTCAGGCGGCGGGAACTACCGCAATGCCGTTACTTGCGCTTCAAGGTACAATACTTTAATTTGTACATTTTTCACTGCCATTTCCGCTCACACTCTGCGTGCTTTTATTTTTCTTATTTTCTTGGTACCGTCTGTTATTACCACTACAACGGCATAGCGTAATTTGAAACTTTCCAAAAAATGTGCGTAAAATTCCTTTGTTTTCGCTTTATTTACCACACGTCAGACATGCCTTTTTCTGTGCTCCCCGCCAGTCACCAGCGGGTATGTGGGATGAGCAACCACTGTCCTGGCATATTCTATTCTGATTGTGTGTGTTGTCTGCTTTACGTTGATCCGCTGCGCAAGAGCTTAGCTGCAGGCGCTTTTTTAATTTTAATGTTGTTTTTTTTTTTTTGTTAAAATTTAATTTCTTTTTTCTTTTGATTTCTTTTATTTTCTTACATTTTTTCCTCACTCCTTGTCATTTGACTCATTGCACCGTGGCAATGGCAGCCAGTCAGCCAGTCAGCCAAGCAGACAGTTAGTTTTTGACTTGTACCTACGTATCGTATGTAATGCACGTGTGTTGTTCCACTCACTACTTTGCTGTTGTTTTTGCCTCTTTCCTTTGCTCTGTGGTCCCAGCACGCTGTTGTTACTCTTGCAACTATTGCACAGACGAGCCTTTGTTTCGACGAGTGCCTTTCACTGGCAATTTGGGTTGATTTTTTGATGATTTACAACCCCAGTAGAGTGTGCGGACACATTATAAAAGTACCGTTAACCACTGTCATCCAACATTTGTGCTTGCTTGCAATGTAAGCACGTACACCAAAATCGTTGGACGCAAATTGTATTCCTGTAACTTTAAGTTGTATACTACGCTTAACCCGCTCCTGGGGGATTCCCCTTGAGCGTTGACTATGTGAGTGTGTGAGTGTATGATACGGATAGCTTTATATGTAAATACACGTACATATACATGTACACAGGCGTGCTTGTACCTCTGCCCTCTATGAATGTTTTCAGTGTCTCTTCATATTTAACCAACCACCCGTGCCGACACACACATCGGTCAACACTAACATATTCAAGCACACCCTTACAGGTATTTGCTTTTAACCGCTTGGGTTTTCGACGCTTTATTTACATTTGTACTTGACCACTTTTCCACTCAACATTGGCCTGTCGCTCTGCATGTTTTCGCATGTGTTGCTTATGCGTCTCATTGTTTTTTCGCCTTTGTGCTTGCGAGTAGCGGAATTCCCATATCCTTTATTTTCCTTTTACTCAACCTGAACACAAGTTGAATTGTTTTCGTGCTGTTCACATGTCTGTTGGTGCTCGCTGGTTTTTTTTTATTTATTCTTTTTTTTATTTCCTTTCGTTTCAACCATTTGCGCTCACTGCTCAATTATGGTATGAAGTTGGTTGCGATTGCATTTTTACATTGACTTTTGCTTTTGCTTTCAATTTAATTCATTGGCTAGCAAATCCCTCCTCATACCTCCCTCATCTACTTTTACATACATTCTACTGCTATCCATTATGCATGCATTTGAGTGTGTGTTTGTTTGTTTGTTATTCTGTCCTGAATTGCTCTTGAACTGCTGTTAGCTCTTTCCCTTTTGTTTTGGGTTTTATGTATTTATTTGTTATTTGTTTGCGTGTGTAGTCCTTTTGGTTCGTACCTCCTTTTGCTCGTTGATCCTTACGTTACAATTGTTTCCACTTACACTCAATTGCAACAAAAACAAAAACGGCTATATGAATAACAATAACAAATGCAACTACATACCTGCATACGTGCATACATACACGTACATATATACACATGTGCATGCATTGGAATGAAAGCTACAAAAACAATAGCAACACATATTATACAATTACAACAAACAATTTTATAACATATAGAAACAGCTTGGACTCCTGTTTTTAGTCGCACTTGATGTTTGTGAACATGTGGAGACGAGTGTACATTTACAGTGGGACGATTGCATTAATTACGGAAATTCATAAGTAGAAGAAGCTTCTTAAAAACAAGCAATCTCATTCAATTTGAGCTTTATCAGAATCTTTGATACTTTGAGGAATGAAGGAAAATGTTTTTGGTGAGCCAGAGTCAATGCCGCGGAACTCTGTAGTGGAGCCGTCCTACGTCCGCTTAAGAAGCACTGCATGGCTCAATTTACCTTTTTGTTGCTGTTTTGATGACTTTCATATGCTGATATAACCTAAAGGACAGATGACAAAGCCGATAGATTAAGTCCTTATGACTTGTACTATAGCGGCCATATGAAGGAACGCAAATTTGGTGTCAAATTCGTGGTGAACGAGAGACTCTGTCGTCAAATCCTATCATTCATTCCGGTGCATGAAGCCACAATTCCCATAACTGCATAGTTCTTCCACATCGCCGATTTTCGCCCATGTCCCGACGGGAAAAGGATAGATGAGACTCAAAATGCCTTTAATGTGCGCCAGTGGCCACATTCGAATAGCTCACCCGGTAAGCCATCGGTCCCCGTCGCTTTGTTGCTCTTCAGACCCGCAATCACTATCACAATTCTAACTTCATCATAGTCGAGTAAAATGACACGTCCGCTGCATTGTCATATAATGTAGATTTGGGTTTTTCAGCTCCTGGTGTTTGTTCTTCAACTTTACTACAATAAGCAGACTGGACCTGTGTTCCCTACATAGACTCAGTATGTTCTCGCTATTTTCGTTTCTACACGACTATGCGCCGGTTTTCAAATCTTTTGAAAGTCGCTGCATCTTCGAATGGAACTTTCGGGCACTACCCTTTGTCGGCCAGCTTTTCAAGCTATCATAATCAAACATTTTGGACTCTCTGTATGTGCAAATGAGTCTTTTTTTACCTCTTCAACACTCAATATTTCTTCTACAGAGAGCACGTTGGTAGGCACTTGATATTCTCTTCGCTGCGGCACGGTAATCCCTATCGTACCAACTCTATTTTCGACCTTGTCGAAAACCAAAAGTTTTATTAGTAGTTGTATGTAGGGAACCTAAAACTCCCTTATCTGAGTTGCTAATACGTGCTCTCAGAAAGCAAGAGTTAAAGTCGGGTAGTAAATCATTTGGTTGTATGTTGAGATTGGAGTTTTTTATTTTTCGAACCTGCTTTGTGTTTGTTAACAGGCGTTCCTTGCTGCACAGTGGCGAGTGCTTATCTTTGTTGCTGCAAATTAGTGATCCGAGCCGAATTTAGGTTCTCGGAGTATCCGCAAATCTAGAATACTGTAGACGAGAGCGAGATCGACTGCTACCGAACTAGCGAATCGGAGAAGAAAATGAGGGAGGCTTTTAGTACTGCCTTTTCTTCGATTCCATGCCACTGTCCAACGACTTCGTCATCTTTACTACAAATCACCATTTGCAGTCTTTGCCATCGTCGTCGTCATTGTCATCATTACATAGTCAGTTTGCAACGTCATCGTAAGAGCCAACGTTGTCTACCAACCAGCACCATCTACCAATTAAGGCGCGCACGTACAACACTGTATGCCATAATACTTAGAGGAAAACTTGTTTTCTTCCACATAACAACGAGTTCTAAAGACACTGAAACTAAAATGCTTCAGCAAACAAGACATCACCACGTCACTCCCCGGTGTCCATTGATTAACTTAGCGGACGAAATATACATTTTGTAGCAGTAATATGTATGTAACTCGTTCAATTTGTCGTTCATACAAGTTTTAATAAAACAAACAACAACATCATTAGCATCATCATCATCGCCATCATTATCATCATCGTGGACTTGGTACTCATTTGTGGCCTGCACTTTCATATACACACACCTTTCCTTTCATTAAATCAATCGGCCGTTCACTCACTCACTACTCACTCACTTACACACGCGCACACTGTCTGTCCCAGCGCTTGCGGTCATTTAAACTTCTGCTATAGGCTTTCGACCATTCTTCCACTTCCCTTTTGTATGACCATCCAACGAGTAGGCCATACTTGAATACAGTTTCAATCGTTGTTGCTCTTCACAAAGCCTTCTGCCACAACAAAAACAATGGTTAGTGGGTTTTTGTTGTTGTTGCATTCATCGCTTTTGTTGCTGCGGTCATTTGTGTAAAGCTATTTGGTATCCCTTCCTACTTATTTCTTCCGTTCCCCCACACACACACTCATCCCAACACATCTCCCGACGGATTACTCCACCGCACACATTTAACTCACTCTCTCTCTCTCCCTCTCTCTCTTTCTGTCTCCTCTAATGCTAAACGTTTGGCCTGTCTTGTTATTGTCGCCGTTCATTGTCGTTAATATTCGATTGTCCATCGTCATTATCAACGTATTCGTACAATAGTTAAGTGGAAGGTATACGAGTTCATATCTACAGAGTTTTAGGTCCCCAACCGACGCCACAATCGTGTTGGGGGTTTTTACTAATCTACGCTCTTTAAGACTTTTCGTTGATTATTTTTTGTTGTTGTTGTTGTTGTTGTAACTATACATTGTTATTGGCTTGATTTGTTGTAGGTATGCCATTTGTTCGGCAATTTACTTAGTTTAGGGTTACCAAAGCGTTGCAATAAATTGTTATTTTATTGGCATTGAATTAAATTAAGTTCTCATACCCAAAAAGGCAGTTGGCAGCTTTTGCGGCTTAAATCCCATGAAAAGCGTATTAAATTGAGTAAATGCTGCTGCGGCTTTGTAGCCAATGGCAATGGAAATTTTAATGCTTGTATATATATACACATCTATATTTAGTTATTTTTAATCAATTAATATTTCATAAGCAACAATTGGCCCTCAAGGCAGCGAGAGGAAATTAAATGATTTAATAATTTGCCTTCAAAAATAATCACAGCAAGTTATGCTTTAGTTTTATTAGATTTAGAAAGTTAATTCAAACTCTGTTTTGCATTTATCTGGCATGGAAAGGCATGGGCTTTAACCACACGCAGCTTTTGGGCGCCTTCTGGGTGCAGAAGTTGGTAGGTAAACAAGTCATTCGAAAAACTAAAACGCTTCCCGTACGGAAGCTTTCAGCAAGACTTAGCATGTTTTTTATGACTGTCGTTGACTGTCAATAGTGTCGTGAGCCCTGAGAAGCTGATGCACTGAGTGTTCAATTGCTGACATGAATTATTTGGTCTCGTCCTCAAATACTATCAGAGCCATTCGCTTCGCTTCCTTATCCAGTCTGTGCGTTTGTTAGGGCCAATGATATCAGATGCTTTTTCGAACCACAATTCGCTGAGTTAAACTCTCCCGATACCGGTTACTTCATAAATATAACAACAAATTGTTGTGCTAAGTTCGTTTTGATTTCTAGCATTTGTTTGGCTTTAAAAGGGTTCTTAAAGTGAAGTAGTAGATCTTCGCTGCTACCTTCTCAGAGAGGTAGTAGAGTCAAACCACCTCTAAATATGAGGCGGAGAGTAGACCTTCCTAGAATGGGAGGTAGTCTGCAAAGGCCTAATTTTGATTAGAGAAGAGAAGAATAGAAGATAGTTGAACCTCGCCTACAATAGTGAGCAGTACGTCGCTCATTAGCATTGAAGGTACATATCTAACTGCCGATTCGCGACTCACTTGTTCTAATCTGCATTTTTTTACTATTTCCTAACCGTTGTCCGTTGCTGGAGTTTTTAAAGTTCATACAGTAAAGTAAAGTCCAAGTACCAGGCCGAATTCCTACCGCTATAAGCTAGATCTTACCGAATTCAGCTTATGAATGGTACTGAGTTTCTAGCAATGGTGGATAGTTATGGACCAAAGCTCATAAGTTTCTCGGAGGCATACTCAAAGGACTAGTGCGTCCTCATTTCTTATTATAGAGCATGACTACTTCTTTCGTTGTGATTTTTTGGACTCCCTACTCTTACATTTTTTGACCGTTTAGTGTGCCTTTATAAGAAAGTTTTGGATCATATCATCTTCTCGACCGTTTATTAAGTTTAGTGAGTTTTTCGTTAACTTGAGTATTTTGAATCTAGAATCCTCGCAATCATCTATGATCACGAATTTCATCTGCTGCACTGAAATAGCTCGTGTCGTGTCTTCTTTACCAACTATTATTCGCACTGGTTGAGTAGACGACACAAAATTACCCGGGAAAACAACAAGTGAAGTTGAATTCTCAACGTTAAAGACTGGTGATAACGTCGGTGAATGGTGTTCCGTGGGAATTTCTCCCCTTACAATCGATCATTAGTGTCACCTATCAATAATTTATGACCTGAATTGCTCACAGAATGACGAGTTTAGTTTTTCTGGTCTAATTTGGTCTAAACGTTTTGTTAACTTAATAATTGTACTCCGAATGGTCATACATATATAGTTAATTCTACTTTTTATTTGATTCAGAGACCGTCGTTGCTTTTTTTGCAGTTCAGCACTAAATTAAGATACCAAGTGAAGCTAGATCCTTCTCCACCTTCCCCTCTCCAACGGCATGGTCATCTTCGTTTTTTTTTTTTTGCTTTTTTTTACCAGCGAGAATTGAAGCGAATACTTTCAACAGAAAGGCGGCTCCTATGACATGCTATCTAAATGTGCGAATTTTTTCGTTCATTACACAAAGTCATCGGCAATTAAAGATTTTAGAAAGAAAAAAAACAGATTAAAGCAACTTTCTGCTAACCCCTTTCAATTTCCTTTTCTATTTAATTTTACTTTTGCTGTATGAAAGTTCACAAATCGGATATTTTTTCAAAAAATATACAAAGGTCTTAAGAGCTGTCTCATCTCTTTTGTTTGCGCTGAACAAGTTTTTCTGAAATCTTCTAAAAAGCAAAGACACTTCTACAATACTCTGTTTTTTCTTTTTTTGTTTTGTTGTTGTTTTGTTTTCCTATCATTCAAAATCAATATACCTTTTATCTGCTCTTTGCCTTTCTATCTCTCTCCCTCCCTCTCTCTCTCGTTCACACCAAAAAGCCAAGTATATTTGTGCCATGCAGCTTACCACCGCCAAATACCGTATTTTTCATTAAATCGGATTTTACGGCGAGCACTTAAATTCAAAGCAAAAAAAACAACGATTTTTTCCCCCAACTTCCTACGCTTTCACTATCATCACCTGCGACTGTTGACTCTTGGCGCTGTTGATTGCTGACTGCTGGCTGCTATTTTTGTTGTTACATTTTCGTATTTTTGTTGTATTCCGCTGGTTGTTTAACTGTTGGTCGACTGATTGCTGCTGTCACCGCTGCTGGTTGTCGTGTTGACATTTCAGATTGTGGTTGATTTTATGCTGATTTTGTGCGGATTTTGGTTGAACAGCACACCTCGCAGTTGATGTGCGCTGCTTTTGGCTGCTGCTGCTGCTGCTGTTGGCGCTGCTGTCGGGCAACACGACTCGCGGCTAGCGGTTAGATGTGGCGTTGTGTTTGGCTGACGTTGCAATTTTGGGATTTAACGTTTAAGCAGCGCAAAATTGTTTACTTTTTTTTTTTTAGCAGACACAACCAACCATCCGCTGCTCAGCTGGCATGCTTAAATGCCGTTAAAATACCAGAAAAAAATAAAAAAAAAATTTTAAAAAGCTGAGACATTAAAGTATCAAGCGTGCGGCGATAAGCGCAACCAAACAGGCAATAACATAAAAGCAAGTCACCTACATACCTAACGGTATAAGTTTACATATACGCTCATCAGCTGACGCTTTAATTAATTTAATTATGCAGGAAAGTCGCACAGCTTGCCACAACGCAAGTGTTCACCCTTTTAAATTTTACGATGATGCCTTTTCAAAAACAAAAATAAAAAACAAAATAAAAATAAAATTACAACAGCGTATAATGAAAAGTAACAAAAATAAATATACAAGAAAATGTCATTAAAATCTTTGCTGACTGTCATTAACGCGAGAAAGCGTAGAGAAAAATCGAAAATATTTTTTTCAGCAACAACAAGAAGTCACAAAAGTACGCAGATATGGTATATATGTCCATATATATGCTTGTTTATTTAAATTTAATATTTTTCTCATGCTCCTCGTCCTCGTCCTCGTTCTCATTCTCGTCATCCTCAACATTTTTCATTTATTTGCTTTTCATTTGCTAGTGTCCTGCCTGTTTGTTTATGCAAATATATTATTTGGGTATATCATATTTTGTTTAGTTAAAATGTTTGTCCTTTTATTTTTGTGTTAGCTGTATGTTTTCTTTTATTACTTAATTCCAACCAGCGTTAGTTACATAGTCCTTCCACTAGCAGAACTGGATCTGCGCCACGAGCTGAGTGAAGCGCCATACCGTCCGCTCATTCGTATCATCACTCTTCGTGTGTGCACGCTGCGGGCATTTCAATTAAATTCCCAACGCACGCATTCCAAACTCTCTTATCTTTGATACAAATGTATGTAAGAGTAGAGTGATCTATGAAGAGTGGTGGCTCTCGGGTGATGATTACGCCGAGCAGAGATTTTATCAGAATTCCGCTGTTTATTTTATTTTTTATTTTCTTTTTGCTACAGAGCAAGATGGCTAAAAAGGAACTAGTTCGAAACCTCATTACCTTTTAGATTTCTGAAATTGATTAAGAGTTTCTTTTAGCATAAACCGGTTTTCATACAGCTGCTTTCAGCTTTTTTTAATCTACAAGATCGAATTGAAATCGAAACAAAGTGAGGTTTTCTTTGTGGGCCGGCCTCTTAAGTGATGTAAAGGTGTGGACAAGGAGGAGTTTGCTACAAAGCCCAGTTAAAATGTAGTAAGGGTTTCATAAGAACAAACCTTTATGGTCTATTGTGGGTAAGTAAGTGTTTATCTGTTACGAAGTCAAGACCTCAGCTGGTTCAAAATCTTTTCATCTTTCTCTCTCTTTTCACTTTCCATTAGCTATGGTGTATCAGATTTCAGAAGAACGAGTATACATACATATGTAGCTGGCTTGTTGTAACGAGAAGATCAAACTAAGGTCGAAAGCTTAATTATTCTTTGTTGGCCGACCTTACAAAATATATTCTAGTTTGAACAAGCAAGAGTTTGGTACAAAAACCATATCTGAGATACGACAAGTTTGCTCTCAAACACCTCACATTACATTACACCCTAACGCGAAGCCTCTAAAGCGCGGCGCAACCATCCTCTGGTTAAAATTAAGTACATACCATATTAAGATTGAGAGTATTCGATTATTAATACAAGGGGCGAGTTCATTATAAATGAGATGTCCTGAATAATTGACTACACCTAAGCAATAAGATCTATGCAATCATCACGCCAAATCAGAAGGAGTCCATTTCTGACCACTTGAGCATTGGGTGAAATAGCAGGAAAAGCACAAGAATGAAAGAATTTAATGGAGAGAGTGACTTACCTGACATTGCTGCCAAAAACACTCGAGCACATATTGAAGCGATTTTTGGATAAGTTTCTTTGTGATGTGGGTCTTGATGTTTTCCTAAGAAATGAAGGGACCTACATTTTTTTGTTGCCTCCGAACGATCGATGGATTTTTATGAGGAACTTTCCTTTCATGTCTAAAACACGAGTACAATCTCTATCGAGGAATGACCGCAATTTGATTTTTTTTTCTATAATTTAAGAGTAGGGAGAGAGAGCGCGAGGGCGGGGGCGAGGAAGAGGGAGGAAGTGAGAGAGAGAGAGTTAGGAAGAGAGAGTGAGAAAAATAGAGAGAGGGACCACTGCTACTTGGAAGATAAAAAATGAGGCAATTAATAAGAGTAAGAGTGGAACGTTAGATTTTCCTACTGGGATGAAGCTTGTTAGCTTTTGTGGATATTTGTGGATTTTGCATGCTAATGCGGACACTCCCCATTTTTGTACAACAAATGTCCAGCTGTGCTTACATACACCCAAACTGAAAGTATATGTACGAGTATGTGCGCCTAACCATTCTAATGCTCTGCTCGCCATGTCATGTCCTTTCTGCCCTTTCTGCCAGCTGTTTTTGGTTACTTTGTTAAATCCCTTTAAAATCTTTTTTTTTTTGTTTCTTCATATTAAAAATATTGACTTTATGTTGCTATTGTTGTGTTATGCTTTGGTTTTGTTTTACGGCTATGTGAAAATATTTGCTTACTTAATTAAATTTATAATTAAATAAGAAATACAAAAACAAAAAAAAAACATTTGTTGCCAGCACAAAATTGGACCCAAGCTAACCGGCAGCTACAATATGGCTAATAAATATGCAAAATTCGACAAAGCGCGCACACACACACATATTTATATGTTTGTAATATAAATAGCCCAGCAGTCGACCAACAACAATTTTCCCTACTTCATTATTATTTAGGCTCCCAACGAACGAACTTTGAAATTCAATAATTCAACGAAACGAAATTTTATTCAAAATTCATAGAGCTTATTTTATAGTAGTATTGGTGGGCATATAATTACCACAAAGCTGCCGCTATTGCCAATAATAATGAGCGGAGTTATTGTTGGGGCTGCAAGCCATTGCGCGGATATATGCGTATATATATGTATATATATTTAATTATAAATATATATGTAGAACGTAATTTTCAAAGTCAGTAGGGGCAAACGCTATAAATACCACTAAATTATATATAATGCTTGTATATGCATTTCGAAGTACATAGGTATGTGTGTGCTCGTTAAGCTCATCCAAATACTATTGTATGATATATATATATATATATACGAGTATGTATATGTAGATTCACATACATTTATCTCCCTCAATGTATTATTGTTTAATTAATGTAGATAAATTAATTTGCTTGCATATTATTAGGCGCTTAAGCATTTTGCATTCACTTGCGCATAATAATAATGTATATACTCGTACATACGAATATATAGGAAAATCACATAACTAATAGCGGTGTATTTGCAAACAAATAAATTTTGTATATTTATGCTAATTGTGTAATATTTGGCAAATTTGTTTAAATTAGCGTAAAACGCGATAACAAATAAATGAACAAGCAAATAAACGCACAAACTAACGATAAAAGCCAACTAGGGACTATTTAAAAGCTTTATGCGAGCGAATCAATAAAAAAAAACACCGCCTAAATGGAAGATGATTATAAATGATAATTTAGTACCATATTAAAGTCACAAAATTTAACTATGTGCCATAAGGTTAATATTGTGGAAATTACTGTGGCTGAGATGTTGGCAAACAATTGTGCATAATTTAATTTGTTCTTTTTTGTATCGACTAATAATTAGTTATAAACATAACATTACACGCAATTATCTAATATAATTATAATTAGAGGTTATGACTTAATTTGCTGGCATTTGTAAGAGTCATGCTTGGCTGAGGTTTCAATAAAGTTGCATAAGTTTGAAATCAGTCTGGTAAAGTTTGCTTACATTGGTCTGCAATTATTTAAAATATATTGAAGAATCTTGCATACTTTCGGGCGGAAAATTTTGAAAAGTTTACTAAAATTTGTTTGAATACGCATTTCTCAAATAGTTAATGGATTAGAACTTATTTTAGTTATTCCGTGTATGAATGCCCCAGTACTCGAGCAGTGCAGGTCAGTATTTGGAGATTCTTGTCATCGAATTCCGATCAGACCCAAATCGGAAATCAACGAAAAAAAGTTTTAATTGCGCTCGCCCCTCGTCGAACAGAAAAAAAAAATCTCTTCATAAAAATCCAACAGCTCTTCGAAGCAGTTTTGAAAAAACTGTAGACTTCCCCAATTGTTGGAAAAACATCAAGACTAACACCATATTTTAGGCGGTGCTTGACCGATTATCGATATTTATATATATCATTGGCGCTTTGCAACCGCTGAAGCGATTTTCGGCCAAGCTCCTACTCCAATTTGTGGTCTTCTTGTTTTTCCAACAAATGGAGGGAGCTACAATTTATACTAAGCCGGCTCCGAACGGCTGATGGTTTTTTTTATGAGGAGCCTTTATTTCAAGTCAGAAATACACTCGGAGGGTTGACATTCCCTGTCGAGGAGCGACTGCAGTTAGAAAATTTAACTTAATTTTTTATTTAAATTAATTTTCTATGAATTTTTTTTTGAACCCGAGCCTTCCGGATGGCAGTACGCAATGCTAACCACTCTTGAGGGTTTTTTTTTTTTAATTACAAAAATCAAAGCATACATAGGTATATGGCGTGTTAAAAGTTAAAATGTAAAAGTTTTCCCAAGAGCTTGGGTCAGCAGTTATGACTCTCCGTAGCGCCTCCTAGAATGTGAGCTGTGTAGGCAGTGTGCTTTAGTTTAAGCTACCATTCTTGGGATATCTTTTCGTTCCGGGAGAAACTACTCAATTCTAATGTACCAAGTTCTGAACCAACTTTCAGTTTCATTTGCCCGTGAGCTTCAATAGCAACAATCCAAAGAGGTCTAACCAACTCACTTAGCTGCAGTCGGGAAGGGGAGCCGAGCTAAGATGATGGGCGCTCTTAAACTGCTTCTCACGGGAGAAATGGCTTAACGCTAACTTCCTGCCTAATAATTTTCATTATGGCTTGCGGTATGTTGTTTGAGAAGCAAGCGTTTATCGAACATTCTTCCGAACTCCTTTAAACATTGTCTCTGAATGAAAGGAGTGATTTTTCTCAACACCATTATGGTATTTCGAGTTAATTTCAACTGTCACTTGTTTCGTTTTTTATGGTAATCATTGTATAATCCCTAGCTCACGTTCATTTTACCACCAAACCTCGCTAACATCTTTACTTTGCTATTCTTCCGCGTCTTCCCAGTGATAGATAGTAATATCCATTATCTTACGAGCTCACAAAGGTTACACTCGTATATGAGAAATTTCAAGGGTTACATAAATACGATTTGTAGATGATAGACTTCTTCTTCAGTTGACCGGTTACTCATAATTTCACGGTCTCTCTAATGAAGTGTTTCCTGAATAGAATAGTTTCAGCTTTAACTTGATATTTCTTTACTTTTTTACCCTTTAAGATTCAAGATTACCACTACAACAGAGAAAATACTTCCACTCCTGAATTTTGCAATTCTTCTGCTCCTCTCTGCATATCAGATTTAAAATACTGAAATCGCGTTCTAAAGGATATTTTTTATTTTTCTAACAATTACACTCTTATCTTACGAAAAATAACAAAAAAAAAAAAAAATGACTTCCAAGTCTGTCTGTTTATAATGTCACCACAATACTCGTCTTGGTTGGTAATGACATTTCTGCCAAAACACAAATCATCAATACTATTATAACACCTCCCTTGATAAACGAACGAATCCATCAAAGCCAACTGGTTGGTGTGTGGAATGAAGAAAAATTGATAAAAAACTTATGTAAGAAATACCAATGAAATTGACATTTCCGCATCAAGATCAAGTTACAGCGATTGCTATTGATGAATGCAAGGAGAGATGCTGTGACGATGACGAGTCGCTGAGCCTTCAGTTCACCGTTAAGGGTAAGCATAAAAAACTCGCCTGCCGGTATTTTCGCGTTGCTAGTACTCACTTAAATTTCTACTATGTGAGCTTGTATTTGTTTGTGTTTGTGTTTATGTACATACATATGTATGTATATTGGTGGGTTTAACGCTTTGTTAGTACTCACATATATACATATTTATATAACTTGTGGCTGCCTTTGCCTTTGGGGAGTATTCAATTGGAAAGCGGCAAAGCATTCAAATAAAAATAAGTATCGGTTGTATAGAAAATGCACAAAAAAGAAAAAAACATAAGAAGAAGAAGAAGAAAAGTGAATTGTCGAGTTGAAGAAAAAAATCTACGAAAATCCTGCATAAAAATAATGTGCGCCACTTAAATGTGAGTAAGCGGGCAATAGATGTGCGGCTAGTAAATAAATGTGTGCGTATGTCGGTATGTACGCACAGCATGTCGTAATCTCAGTAAAGTGTGAGTTGCCTGCTAAGCCATTGAGAAATCTACACGCCTTCATGAAGTCCCGACTGACAGGAAGCTGCAGACAGTGGGGAGTACTCCAATGAGTCCTTGCGAAGTAGAAAGAAGTTGCTAGTGTCTAAATGTGTGTGTGTGTGTGTATGTGTGTGTGTGTGTGTGTGTGTAGGTGTCATGTCTATGTTAGGTCTATACTCCAACTCAACTGCTGTTCAGACTCATCACTTGTCACCGCCTCTTGTGGCGTACTTTTGTCTTCTGTCGTTTCGTGCTTTTACTATTGCACTGTTATTATTATTATTATTGTTTTTTTTTCTTGGATTTTTTTTTTGCTAGCATTGATTATATTGCGTTGTTGTGTGTGAAAACTAAAGTGTAATGGTTGTAATAAAACCAAACAACCAACCAACTCAGTGCGCGTTACAGCGCCAGTGCCTCGAACTTCATTTACACCCTCCTCTCTCTCTCTCTCTCTCTCTCTCTCTCTCCAAAGAACTCGCACTGCAGTTCAATGCCGTTTGATATGACAAAACAAAAAACAACAATTTTATTGTTTCTTTTTGCTTTTGTTTGTCCTTTATTTGCTCTGAGCTTCAAGCTGAAATTTTGGCCAAAATAAAAACAGTTCTGGTGCGTCGCGTGCCTCGTTAAATGAAATCCTACGCAGCGGAAACGGAAACGCAACTCTGGCAAATGGCAAGTGTACGTCAAATACCCAAGGCCTCGAAACAATTCATTGTAATGGTTAAATCAAAAGCTTCAGGCTGGCATATACAGACAGACAGGAAGTTGCTTGAAATCAATTCGTTTGGCTTCAGTTTCCTGCTTGCTTGCCTTTCATTTTTAGCTACAACGTATTTTAGCCTTTGCTAGTGTTTTGCCATAACTTTCATGCACTCTTTCTCTCTCTCATCCTCTTAGCCATACATTTGCATGGCTTTAAGCAGACTGGTCTCACAGTTCGTGATTATTATTTTATTAATTTTTTCTTTTCGGGTAAATATGTACAACCGCTTTCATTAGGCATTCCTTTTTTGTTTTTATTCTATGTTTGCTCTTCTTTCATCTCCAATACCTACCTACCAACTTTCTTGAAATCCCACAAGCTCTTAAACAACTTATCTCTCATACTTAAAATCCATGCAAATCCGTTTCGAAATCCACAAAACAAAGCGCTTAAGTTAAGTTGATAAAATAGACACAATAAAAAATAGCAATCTGTAGGAGGCACAAAATTTATTTCTTCATATGTACTCCTGCTTTGTTCTAGTTTTCTTCACATGCGTGCAAAAAAAAATAAAATAAAAAAAAGAAACCTCAAACAACACTGTTCGTTTCTACTGAGCGGATTAAGTCTAAAATATTGGAGCTTCGAGTTAAGCTAGATGGCATTTAATTTTTACTCTCCACTCTCTCTTTCTCTTTTTTTCATTCGCTTTTTTATTGCTGCAACATAGTCGGGTTTGCTAGGCAAACACAGAGATTAAATGGAAATATTAAATTTGTTGGGATTTTTTAACACTAGAAAAGAACGATTTTATTTTTATCTATTAAGCTTTTTATAACTACAAATAAATATTGACATAACAGATATTTAAAGTCTTCTAAAAATAATGTGGCGATCAAAGTTCCGGGTCAGTGAAAAGCAAAAAAATTTGTATTGTTCTTTCGTTTCACTTTCATAGGTGATCATTTATCCTAACGAATAATCCCATCATGAAAACTAATTTTGAACGCTTTTTCTGCAATCAACTTTAGTTCTCACTACGTATGTCTTTCATTGGCTGAAATCGGAATCCCCGAAGTGGTAATTTGAGGTTTTTAAAAGGAAAAAAGTCGACTGGGACTACATCAGGTGAATGCGGTGGTTGTTCAAAGGTGTTAGTTGAATCTTTGATCAGAAATTCATTCAGAAAAATAACTCCATGAGATGGTGCCTAACAGTGCGAAATCCATTTGTTTCCTTTTTGGACTTTTCGAAGAAAAAGTCCTGGCATAACCTACAAAATCATCTTCCAATTAAATATCTTATCATCCCATCATGCTTACTTTAAGAGTAATTCTGTTGATACAGTTCTACATGATATAGTCGGGCGCATCGAAAAGGGACTTGCCGTGAAGGAAGTACACTTGGTATTTTCCACGATATCGAAGGAGCTTTCAATAACATTCTTCCTGTGAATGTCGTAGAGTCTTTTCTGAGCAACAGGATCATCTTCGCAGAGATGGGCAACGCCAGCGTCAAAAGACATACAACAAGAGGTATCCCTCAAGGTGGAGTTTTATCACCACTACTGAGGTGATTATCAGCGAACACGCTGACTAGAAAACTGCACAACACAACAAATGCTCTTTCTATAGTTGAGAGATGGTGCAGAGATAGCAGGCTGGACGTGAACCCTGATAAAACCTTGGGAAACACTTCTTTGACTGTCTCGTTGAGTTGGCCTCAGCGAATATTGGAAATTTCGTTGCCTTTATAAGGCACACGAAATGGTTCGCTCATTTGAGAAGGTGAAGACAGGAGCCTCAGCGGTTTCACAATGGGCCTATTGGGCTAAGTGTGCTGGTGACCAACAGCCGCATCATCTCAACTCAACAGTTCCGAATTAAAAATTTGGTCAAAGGTGAGCAACGCATAGTGGATGATTTCTTGCCAGTCCCACGAAATACACAACAAAATCATCCTGATCGACAATCCATTTGTGCCGGCTCTTTGCCCTTCAACCACGACATTTTCCATTTGGCGTTGCTGTAAGTAATCCACTACATATCACCAGTCAGCATTGGCTTAAGAAATGTGTCGATTTTGTTACGATTCAGCAGCGATTCACAGATGGAAATTCAATCCATGTGGGTTTTTTATCGTTAACTCATGGAGCACCCCTACATCGAGCTTCTTTGTATATCCAGCCTTTTCGAAGTGTTTCCAAACCGTTTTTTTTGCAATGTTTAGCTTCTGGGTAATGGAAACAGTTCTTTCATGATGATTAGACTCAACGATTTCTATTAAATATTTTATTGACATTTTAAACAATCAGCCTTTCACGCCACGGATCATCTTTCACAACAAAATTGCCGAAACAAAATCGATCTTGCAGTACCAGGTTCATAAACACTCTTCAGACTTTCTGCTGCCTCACCTGCGTTTCTGCCTTTATCGATGAAAAATTGTAGAAAATAGCGTATTTTCTATTCGCTGGTGTCCTTCTTTGGCATTGCTCCAAACACCACTGAGTTAAGTGATCAGCACTTGTCCCATTTTCTTTCTTAGCACAAAATATCATCTTTCCAATCCAATTGGAATATCGGAAAATATACCTAAATAATATAATATGTATAAGCAAAAAAATTAGATTATAAAACAGCTGCCATGAGAAAGTACAGATGTCTAAAATAAAAACCAATTTACAACGCGCTTAAATTCTTAAGATAATAATTACACATATACACACAAATATCTGCGTTTTCATTTGCATATTTAATAATGTGCTTGAAGTGGTTCCATCGCACACTTACATACATAACATACGTGTACATACGAATACATGAGAATGTGCACACATCAATATACATTTTGCATACATCGTGGCGCCGCTTAATTTATTAGCATAAATGTGCATGTCTAAATAAATGTGAAAATATATGGTAACCTATTTTTTTGTAAAAACCTGCACACACACACACATAAAATAAACATACAATTTCTTACAAACTTATTTTTCTCCATTTCACTCTTGCGCCGCAACTCCTGTCGCTGCCGCTTAATTAGGCTTTTCCACTATAAATTGAAATGGGTTAATTGCATGTGGCATTCACTCACTCGTTCATACATATATATTTATTTAAATATAATATTATACACATCTATCATATATACGAGTAAGTAGTACAGCTTTTCATGGTTATAAGTACAAGTGAGCTTCTTTTCTTTTTTTGTATTGTGGGCGTGTTAGCTTGTGTGCGCGCCACACTTTCTGTATCCTTGGCATATGTGCCAAATCAGAAACAAAAACAAAAAACAAAAACACATCAAAATAACAACTCTGAACAGCGCGTTGATTGCACGCTACCGGTTAGCAGCAGCTGTTGGTGAAGTTGCTGATGAGCGACAGCGTTGGCTCAAATGGAGTACAACGGTAAAGAAAAATCAGGACGACAGTAATGAAAAAGGATTGGAAGGCAGAGGCTTAGTACGAAAGTAAAGTGAAGTGTGGATGTGTGGGTGTGTGTGACTATGTATTAGTTGGTGTATTCAAGCATAATGTTTATATTTTCTTTCATACTTTCTTATGAGTCTTTTTTGTTTGTTGTGAAGGGTGTTTCTTTTAGACATGAGGTTTTCAGAAGGTAATATTCGCTCATCATTCCTTGGTGCGGAGGTATAGACGATGTCCAAATGTAAGTATCTGCATGACATTGACGTAGTTCAACGAATTAATAGATAATGCTGGCTATTCCGAATAGGTAAGAATACTTCAGCTGTGAAAATTTTCGATGTGAAGGCCTTCACTTCATTGGAAAGACCTGGTGAAGAAGGATTTAATTTCCAATTAAATGAAAGGCATGCCGTGGTTAACCCGGCCATAATCGTGTGCTTACATCAGTAAAAAAGAAATATAATACTGTTTTCGGAGTTAGTCTTTTTGACAGCTGGTTTCTGACTTATACTCGACATAATCGCTCAGTAGAATCGGTAATTCGAGCACCGCGTTTACTCTAGTAGTTAAGGCGCATCATCCGGGATGCCGCTCAGTGCGCACATAAGATGATATTTCTGCTGTAGAGCAAAGTACAAAGAAGACCTGAATGAGTCAGTCGCGCGTAACTAGTTCAAGAATCGAAGTCGGATGACCAGCAAGCGTGTCGCACGTTCGGTGAATGAACCCCGGTTTTCAGAAGAAAATTTTTTCAGCGTTGAAGTTTACTTTTGATTACTGGGGTACGTAAATAAGGAAAATTGTCCCATTGACATTGTTGAGACGCTGTTATAACATGAAAATGTCACAGTTTAGTGAACGCTATAGGCAGAGGGAATCATTGGTCCATACTTCTGCAAAAATGTTACTGTCAATGAGGGACGCTATAGAGCCATTGTTAATGACTTTCTCGTGCCTGAGTTGGAGAATGATGATGCAATCGGCCATTGGTTCCATTACGACGGCTTTACAGGTCGTATGGCTAGAGAAAAAATCAATTTATTAAAGACAATTTTTGGTGAGCTCGCGTCGTGGGCCTGTGACGTGGCCTCCAAGATCGATCGATTTAATTATAGAGGAAAATACTCCGCACGTTATTGCAGACATACGGGCCCAATTACTGTGAAAAGTGATCGAAAATTGGGCTTCTCGGTTGGAATTAATTCGAGCCAACCGCGACGGTCACTTGCCCGAAATTATTTCAAAACATAATGGCACACCCTTTTTTATAATAAACCTAAACCACATGTCTAAAAGCCACCCTTTATATTATATAAAATATGTATAGAAATACTATTTGAATGTAGTGGTGAGACTAAAGCGCTGGTTGTAGTTATTCTTTAGAAGCGTTTTAATTGAGCCAGCATAAACCAACACATACATGCATACGCTTGACTAACTGACGCTGCTGATCCGGTTTACTTTCATACTCTAATTTAACACTTTATTTCATTTTAATTTATTCTTTTATTTTAATTCTTTTTATTTTCTTGTTTTTTTTTTCTTTTAACTTACGCTAAACTTTTCTAAGCTTCTGTTGTGGCATATTTTCGGTTGAAGTACAAAATTACTCAACATCTTTTGAATTATAATCTCACATACAGCGTTCATTGCACTTGCCCCCGTTTTTCGTTCGTACGCTACTTTTTGTTTTTGTTTGTTGTGCGTGACGGAAAATAATTTAAGTGTATTAATTTAAATGTTTAAGCTATGTATATCAAACACATGCATATTAAAAATTATAAGCGCACATACATATATACGTGTATGTACATATATTTCACAAAAAGCGTTGCATAACTAAAGGCGCTTAAAGCCGCACAGCGGCGCCGCAAGTGAGCAGTATTATTTCTTCATTCTTTATTACATACATGTGCATTTCGGTATGTATGTATATATGGTTATATAAATTATGCTCTCCAACCGCTCACACACTAATCCTTTCATTATACTATGAAAATTAGTATTAAAATCTTTATTACATACTCACATACATATACACACCAACAGAATTATGCGTTTGCTTTGTCTCTTACACTCCTTACACTTACCGCTGCGCCATTGTTGGAGTTTCTTCTTAAGCTTGCAGAATACATGTATGTATATGTATGATGAAAAATGTGTGCAATACCGCATATTTACTTCAACTTATGCATATTTAGATGTGTCTGTATGTATGCATGTGCCTTTGTAGCGTGTTTGTCCTTCTTTTCTGGATTCCCTTGATAATGCAGTTAAATATATTCATACTTATTTATGTGCTGTATATTCTTATGCGTCGAAATATAGAAATAACCAGAGCAGGATATAAAGGATTCATCCTCAGGCGCCTAAGGCGCTAAATTGTGTACAGAGGGATATACATACAAATGTATGCGTGAATGTGTATGTGCGCTTACAACAATAGGTAGATATAAATCTGCATAAATATATGGACGTTTGTTTGTGCGTGCCTATTTTTTTCTTTTTGGCATGTGTTCTGCCATGTTTGCATAAATACGTGTAAGTGGAAAAGTATAACAAATGTGCACGAAAAGTAATAAAGTAAGTAACCCAGCGGGCAGAAATATAATTGATGTCGAAAAATATTGAAAAAGAAAATTATTATTAACGAAAAATTCCTTCTGCCATACCTAGTTTCGCCTAAAACTTAATATATATGTATAAATACATTTTTGGTTGGTTTATGTGCACTTAACTAAAGTTTAAACACTATCGAAATATTTCCTCTTCGTGGAACGTAGTATTTAGATAGGTGGTAACAGGTGGTTGTCCATAGGTCAAAATGAGTACATTATGATGCCACAAAAACTGCTCCAACTCTATTCCATCCATTCCCTCTTCTTTCTTTTCTTCCTAGCAATGTCCCCAACATCTTCTAGTAGGCGCCTCTAATCTTTATTGCCATCATGTAAGGCTATGCTCCGTCATTATATCAATTACCTGTGAAATGTTCCACTTTTTCCAGGAGTATAAGTCATTCGACCTTTTCTGGTCCCAGTTCAGCCGAGTTTACTTGATTTTAAGGGGTGTCATGATCGAACCTAGAGTTTTTATTAACCCTCTCATGCCCGAATTAAAATGGGCATGGCTAAAAATTTTTTGAGTATATATATAAGATGTAGTTGACCTCAATATCAACTGACAAAAATTTCAATGTCCTAGGTATCCTGGTTTGAGAGCTACAGGATGTTGCGTATATGCAACATTGGGCAATGATGTTATAAATGTAAATACAAGTTGATTTTTTTTCAAATACAGTTTATTTCAATTTATGTATGGTAGGATACAAAACAATTTTTTTGAGGATTGGAGCACAAGTGCACATTGCATTTGCTGCATTTACAGCTTGGAAACCCAGTGTTGCATACCCTACATCTGCCTCTTGTTCCCCATTCCGGCCAATGATTATAACCATCAAATCGTAGGGATTTTGCAGGCTCTGCAACATATGCTCTTTTATAAGGATTTGATTCAGAACTCGTAGAAGGAGCTGGTGATGATGGATTTGGTGATGGTGGAGCTGGTGCTGGCGGAGTCGATGAAGAAGGTGATGAAGTTTCTGAATTCATTGTCAAAAGGAGTGATGATGGACGACCTCTTTTTTTTGAGACAAATGTAGTTTGACTTGAGTTCAAAAGCTCTGTAGCAACATCCAATTGGAAATTTATGAGCGGCATATGCTTCAATTCGCCGTCTGAATGTGTGATGTGTCTGCGGTACAACAACCAACTATTTACTAAACTCGAATTTATGCACCAGTACACTATGCGCATGTACCATTTATTTGAGCGGTGGTTGATTTTGTACAATTCAAGCAGCATATCCGCAAGATCAACCCCTCCCATGTGCTTGTTGTAGCAGTCTACTATACCTGGACGAGGTATAGTTATGAACTTCTTCTCTTTACGGCACCATCTCTTGCATTCACTCACAGGGTTTTTACCTGCATAGTTTGAAAGCAGTTGTACACTTTTATTATCATACCAACGACAAGCAATCAAGTTATGCGTTGCTTCATATTTAAAATCACTTGATCCTCGTCCTCGTTTTTGAAGCTCCTTCTCACTACTTAGACTACAATTTTTCAATCGGTTGCTTCTAATTGTACCAACGGCTAATATTCCTTTTTCTTTCAGAGAAACCATCAAGCTTATTGAAGAAAACCAATTGTCAAAAAACAGTTTGAAATTTTGGTTTACTGGTATGTTGGATGATAAAAATAGCACAATATCTGAAGATATTCCCAAGCCATAAGACTTGCACGTTCCTTCTCCAATGTAAAGAGTAAAATCATAAATCATCCCAGATACACCAGCTCTAGTGAACATCTTGAAACCCCACTTGTGGGGCTTCATTGGAAGATATTGTTTCAAACTATGTTGACCTAAGAAAAGAATGTATTGTTGTATTATTCAAAAATATATTTCATATGTTCATATATAATAAGATACCTTTATATGCAAGCATTTGCTCATCAATGGTTTGGTATTCTTCCTGTGAAATTTCATTGAATTTTTTTTTTATGAAGTCCAACAAAGGCCGAACTTTGTACAACTTATCGTACTCAGGTGTTCCCTTCTGAGGCTGTTTACTATTATTGTTCAAATGGAAAAACTGTTTGATTCTTTCGAATCTATTCCTTGGTAGTGCACTTGCAACGGACGCTAGTTTGAAATTGGTCGCCCATGCCATTCTGTATGTTGGTATTTTCACAACTGCAAGGTATAGTAGAATTCCAACAAACCTTTTTATTTCAGGCACAGTACATTTCAATTCTATGCCCTTTGTTTGCATGGCATATAAGTTCGTTTCGTCACATATTTTCTGCCACAGTTCATCCGCAAAAAAACTACTAAAATATTCGATAGGTTTTTTCACCGCATTGATGCATAATTTACTTTTCCAACTGGTCTCGCTTTCTATAAACTCTCTACTACTCCACTTCAAACTTCGTAAATCAATTTTTTCCATCACCTCCTGTGCAACGTTTTCATTTTCACTCACATCTTCATCATTTTCGGTTGTAATAAATTGATCAATCAAACCAACTTGCATCTTTTCAGCTCCGTTATCCAAATTTTCCAAAGTTTCTTCTATAATTCTGTCCATATTTTCATCTTCTTCTTCTTCATTTTCTTCGTCAGCCGAATCATCCCAATCAAAGTTGGCAAATTTTTCAATTTCAGCCTGAGTCAGACCTTTTGGGCGCATCTAATGTGCATACAAAAATAAGTTTTTATTTTTTGAAAATTACCACAATAGACCAATGTTGCATATACGCAACACTACATTTGCGAAATTATTACAGACAAACTAAATAATATTTTCATGTCGGATTTTTTTTAATTTACTCACTTACCTTTTATATTTTAGTTTTTGAACTTGGTTTTGGAATAAATTAATTCTATTAATGTTTTTCAACACTTTTTCAAAACAACGGTTTTTTGCAAAATAAATTTGTCAACTTCGCCCTCACGAGAAGAGCTACTAACCGAACAAGTGCACAGTTGACAACCAACTAATAAGGCGTAAGTTTAAACAACATGTGAGGCTATACACTTGCGAAGGGTAAAAAAAAAATATTTAAAATAGCGGTACTTAGACGCTCATAAACACAATGTTGCATATACGCAACATCGGGCATGAGAGGGTTAACGTCCGACAATCACTAAAGATAAATATACCTCTTATTCATTTCCAATTTCTTTATATATTCCATGATAGGAAATGGTGTGGAACACACTGTACTGGTCAAGCAACTTCTGAAAGAGTTTAATGAAGGGTTATACGAGAAAATTCCTTCTTTCAGTCTACCATGTTTTGAAACAGCTGTGTATCTTTAAGAGGAAAGAGGCCGAGATGCGTGAATATGAAGTGCTGGCCAAAAGAGGTATAGATCGAATATTCCTATGTACTAAAAGATGCGACGACTTACAGAAGGTTTCCAGATCGGAGCCAACTCTTGTAGGATCCATATAGAGGATTATTTTCCATTGGCGCTAATAAAGGAAAATAATGAATGTTTCGGGTTGTTTTTCGTCGAAATCTTTTGTTTGGAATATAATAAAATAATTTTTCGGAATTCGGTCTCGTTGGGATCATAATCCTTTTGGAATTTGGTAATATGTGATTTTTTGTTTCGGGGATTTTATTATACACTCCTGTCAGAGATATGATCCTTAAGTTGAGTTCAGTTGCGTTCATGCGGCTGCTGCTGCCAGCATACTTAGGTCAATAGGCCTATTGTAATGTCGCTGAGGCTCCTGCCTTCACCTTCTCAGATGATCGAACCATTTCGGGTGCCTTATAAAGGCCAACCCAGCGAGACAGTTGAAGAAATGTTTCCCAAGGAACTTGTGTCGCGCTGATATCATGGCTGGACAGTGGGAGAGGTAGTGCTCGATGGTCTCCTCCTCTTCTTCGTCCCTGCAGCTGCGACAAAAATCATTAGAATGATTTCCCATTCTTTTCCTGTGAAGCCCCCTTAAACAGTGTGCAGCTATTATGCTCGTCATTATGCTAATGGAGAACCGGTCTAGAAGGATGAGATGTTTTGATTTTTTCGCGTCGAGCTTCGGCCATAGCTATCTGGCCACGTTGCATGTGATCTCGTTCAACCATCTTGAGTCAGCTTCTCTGATAAAAGCCAGTTTAAGCATGTACTTTTCCGTGGACAGAGGTAAACCAGCATCATGTGCATGATTTAAGGTGGGTAGAAGGGGTTCTTCCCTTGCTAGTTCATCCGCCATGCAGTTGCCTGGGATGTCACTGTGTCCAGGTACCCAGACAACGGCAGTGCTATATTTAGTAGATGGTTTGTTGAGAAAGTTCCTACATTGGCCATTGTAGTTTCCCGTATAAGTCCCGAGAAAGGATGTTGAATATTTTTCCTATCGCCGTTTTGAAGGCGTAGAGTGCAGTTAAAGCTTTCCTTGACCTTTCTGCGTGTTCCGGCTTCAGTTAAGCTTGTTATCTAAGATTATGCCGACATACCTCGGTAGAGAAGGTGGGCTCCATGCCTTTTAGTTTAGGCGGCTTAAAAGAAGTCGGTTTGTGTCTTCTGGTAAAAATATCCATTTCGGTTTTATCTGGGTTGACGTCCAGTCTCCTGTCCTTGCACTAGTTCCTAACAATGAAAAGAGCATTTTGGAAGAGATCACTTAAAGTTTGTACATGTTTACCTGTCGCTGTTAGGACAAAGTCCTCAGCGTATGCCACCACACCACATCCTGAGCTGTGTAATTTCCTAATCAGCGTGTTTACTGTTAGACACCACAGCAGTGGCGATAAAACTCCTCCTTGAGGGATGCCCTTGTGGTGCGTCTGGTAATGCTGACGTTGCTCATCTCTGCGAAGATGATCCTGTTCCTCAGAAGAGACCCTATAAGGTTCACTATGGGCTACTAAAGACCCAATTCTTGAGGAACAAATGCAGGAAGAATATTGTTGAACGCCCCTTCAATGTCGAGGAATATACCAAGCGTATATTCTTTAAAAGCAAGTCCTTTTTCGATGCCTCCGACTAAATCGTGCAGGGCTGTGTCGACAGACTTACCCTTATGATCATTGCTTACTCGAACAAAAAAATATGCCTACGTAAGTTATTATCGCACAAATTACTTGCTGGGTTATGTACGTGTATCAAGGCAAGAACTACACACAATGTTGCTTTTATTGTATTTATGCTACTAATTTAGTAGTGTTGCTAAGTGAAATGGGATTTCACATTTGGGCGCACCGACCAAAAAAAAAGTAAATAAATAAAATACAACACACATACAAACGTACACACATCTATTCGGGAGTAGATATACATCAAACCAAAATGAAAAAAAGGAAACAACAACAATAATATATCCAATTAGATGAAATCCCACAAAGTTGTCACAAACAACGCTGCCCGCCGGGCGAAATGACGACTGGATTGCTAAGTAGATTTGTAGGTGGTCGGACGGACACGAGACTGTCCATCAAAAGAGAAAAAAAGACAGAATGAAAGAGAATTTTTTCCGGTTTGTCTCGTTTCTTAGCAAGTTATTATATACCTTTAGTCATTTACTGAGCTGCTCACGTGAAGCTTTTCATTCCATAAACCGAAACCGAAGGAAATTGTGAAAACTTTAAGCTAAATTAGCATAAAAATGGGCAATAATTTTTAAGCAAATCTTATTTTTTTTTTTTTTGATAAAACACTTACTCAAAAAGAAAAGCAGAAATTGAAAAAGGAAAATACGAAATGCGAAATGGAAATGGAAATGGAAATAGAAATGAAATGGTCACACAAATTATCAGGCAATAGACAAGTCAAACTTTTTCCAAATGGTCATAAATATTGTATTTTCAACAGTTTCAAACATTTTGTTTTATATCTCCCTTTCTACATACACTGGTTCCCCCCCTCCATGGTTAGGCGGACTGTGCACAAAACCATAAAAATCATAACAATAACAATTTTATTCAAATTCAATGATTTTTCTTTTTTATTTCGCTTCTTTTTTTTGTTTTTGTTGTTGCTGCTACTTTCCTTTATTTGCTATTTATTACACTTTATCCGCCACTGTTGCTATTGTTGTTGCTCTTCTTTTTGGCACAAATGGCAAATAGATGGATAAATGAATGAATGAGCGAATGAACGAGGGAAAGGGAAATGAGCTTAAAAAGACCTAAGTATAATAAATAACTTTGGCGCCATTAGGCAAAGCGCCGAGGTACATCATAAACTCGATTTTCAAATGGGCCGACTATCAACAAACATACGAGCACCAAGTTAGAGTGGGGTTTTTTTTTTGGAGGGTAAGTAATATATGCGAGTAGTGTGAGGACTTAGTAACGAGCTGTTAGAGATTGCGGTTGCCGATAGAGATTTGAAAGGAAGGGGGTTTGCCATGAGTAAATATTTGTAATGAAGGGTTGAGGGAGGGTTTTTGGCACGCGAGTGGAAAAGGTATTGAATTTATTTCGACATATTGCACTTATATACTCACATGTACACGTATGTATATTTATAGAAAATTTAAAACTAATTTAAGCTAAATAGAAAGAAATCTTATTTTTCGTCTTCGTTCCTTCTCTTCGCTGTTTGGCGTCAGTTCGAAATGCCAAGTGAGCCAGTTCATTCTCCTCCTTGGAGATCTTCTTCTTCCTCTGCTTCTGCCGTCGAGTACTGCATTGAACACTTTCAAAGCTGGGCGACACGAACTCGTACTACTCATCTTTCCATCGTCTACGGTATTCGTGGCTCTCAACGTGCAGACGATCATAAATCATTCGCAAAACTTTTCACTCGAAGACTTCCAAAGGGGACTCATTATATGTTGGAATCACTCCCCTCTTCCATCTAACCGGGGGGCAGGACTGAGTGACCTATAGAATTTTGTTCACCGAAGGAGGACTTTTCCATCGCACACTCAGTCCAAATTAGATTCTGGTGGCAAAAGTGGTAATACTGGTTCTAAGATAGACGAAGTTATCTACGTCTTCAAAGAAAAATGACTCTTAATAGTGGCGACTCGTTCACTTACAGACCCATAAGCTTTGCTCTGGAGATCGTATTATTTTCTCAAGCATCAAATTGAAGAAATTAGAAGAGAAAGAATCATCCTGTCTGAAACACCGCTTGAAAAGCCGTATAAGTTTTGCCGGGATACCAAATTCAAACATAGTGGTGTAGAAGCAGCATCTTGCTGTGCTGCCGGAGACTGGTTTAAATCCGATGAAGAGAGGCATGTATAACGATTCCCTTTTCACAGGTCTTTTCCGAGGTGGGGAATATCAAGTTAATAGTGGATTTACCAGATCTAAAGCCAACCTGATGAGGTCTAAGCAGTTTGTTGACGATGAGTTTTAGTCTTTCACACGATTTACGATATTAAAAAGGTTTATCCCGTGATAATTGGTGCAGACTGTGGGCCCCCCCTTTTTTGTGGATTAAGCAGAGCACACTTAGGTTCTAATCGTTGGGTTTTGCTTCCATCCGATCATATTCTGCAAAGTACCTTGTCAGTTCGCAGCCTTGCTTGAATAACTCTGTCGGTAAGTCTATGGCTCCAGCTGCTTTGTTGATTTTCAAATGAGCTATTGCTGTTCTAGTTTCTTCATACTCAGGCAATGAATCATCTATTCCATCAACATTGATTGGGTAATGGAGTTATCCATCATTCACTGCATGTTGGAGAAGTTTGCCCTCCTCAAATTCAGTATTATCCGGGTATCAGTCGCTGATCACCTTCCTGGGTGCCATAAGAGTCTGCTCCTGTCTTAAAACCCTCCTGTAAGTTCCCTCATTTAAAGCAGATAGAGTTTTTTTTCGAAAAAATAGATGAAAAAAGTGAAAAAGTAAAATAAAAAGAAAATCTAATCAAAATAAAAATATTTTTAAGTATTTATAACAAAATTTTCATACGATATTTTTGTAGTAAATATTTCACTTACCATCTCCCCCCTCCCCACTTACCATCCTTACCACATTCACGTTGGCACAGCCAGCACAGGCAAGCAATCAAAACACTGGAACCGACTATAACACGACGCGTCGCTTAACGCATGAATGATGCTAAATGAAATTTGCAACGAATTACACATACAAACGCATACATATACACAAACAAACAGCACATATATGTAAAAGCAAAAACAATAACAAAAGGCGGAAAACGAAAAAGACAAAGCAACCACAACCAACACAAAATTTTATGTTCCAACGCCTGTGCATATGCAACGCATTGTGCGTGGTAGCATCATAATAAGAATGGTACGAGTACGTACTGTAAGTGCACATAACACTAACGGATATTGAAATCTCCACTTGGCAGACATGACTGCTAACAAATACATTTAAGAGCGCACAATGACACAGGCACGGCATATTCTGCGGCCACTGCTTCCAACTGCTCATATAAATTGCATTGTGTTTATACACGCTCATACTTACATATATGTATATAAATATTTATATGTTGCATGTTTGCTTGTTTGTTTGCTTACTCATATGTTTTCAAAGCAATAATGTTAACACTGCCATAACGATTTGGCTAACACATTTGTTGGCAATATTGCCACCATTGCCGCTACCACCACTACCACTACCACTACCACTACCACTACCGCCACTACTTCGACTGGTGTTGGCTGTTATCATTTGGCAAAATGGTTAAATGCGACATTTCATGCCATGGAAGAAAGGAAGTAAAGTGCGTTTGCCGATTTATGCGAGTGCAAAATTTTCGAATTTTTATTTCCGCTTAACGGTTTGCCATTACCAGTAAAAGCGCAAGAACCTACACGTACCATATGTACGTACCATAGGTATGTATACACGTATGTATATTTATAAATATAGTAGTAACGCACTTTTACAATTCATAACCACATACACATATTCACATATCAGAGTACACATGTGTATGTTGGCACGAATGTGTGCTTGTGCCTAAAGTGCGCGGATTTTTTTTTTTTTGACAAAATGGTAAATGGAGTCTCTTGGAATCGGCTTTAAATCACAAATCAACCATGAAAAATCGTATGTGGAGAAGCGAGAAAAGAAGAGATTTAGTTAAATGTGTTTATTCGATCATTTTATTTTTATTACTTATGAAAGATTTAGTTGTTTAGTTAGATAGGAAGAAAGATATGGACGGCTTCCTTAATAAGAACAGATAACACTGATGGCTGGCTACTTTAATAAACCTTAGTGGATTGTTTACCTTGACTTCTGACAGCAGTAAAAAAAGGTATACAGACAATTGTTTCCCAGATTGCGAAGCTTGTTTCTGTTCCGCACAGGAAAGCTACATAATAGATGAGAAAATGTCTCCTCCACCTCGATGTTCTTGCAACATTTTCTGGTCGAAACTCCCAGCCTTTCAGCTTATGTCCTATAAAGTAGTGGGCTGTGAAGTATTTTTGTGAGATGTTCTCATTTTTCTATCTAGATTTGAGACAAGTCAAGTTCTGATCCCACAGAAGGGAAGCTTGTTTGTATACAAATTTCCTTAGGGGATTAACAAAAGTTTAGTAAGTTGACCGGAAAAAAGAGAACAAAAAAAATATTTTTCTATTTATTCGTAATCTTTGTCTTTTTTTATTTTCTCTACACAATCGCCATTGATTTCAAGCGTTTCTGAAAACAGTCTTCAAAATCTTGATTTTTAAGCTTATCAAGTTCAGCTTTAACCGCATTAATTACCTCCTCGTTGCTATTAAGGACCTTTCCTTTTAATTTTATTTTAATTTATGGAAATAACCAGAAATCACAAGGTGCTAAGTCTGGGAAATATGGTGCTGGACGTATTTATTCGATCCCAGAGATCGCAATAAAATTTATCTTTATTTCAGGCGTGTGGGATGTGTGTCATGATGTAAAAAGTACCGCCGCAAATCTTTTTCTTCCTGTTTTCCAACAAATGTTTGAAAACTTTTGGTAAGCAGTCTTTAGTGTACTATTTTTCAGTTAACGTCTGATCCTTTTCCAATGGAATGGCAGCTACGATTTCAGATCGGGTGAAGTAAACTGACATCATTAGTTTTGCTGCTAAATTTTGTAGCTTAGATTTTACGGGTGGGTTTGCTCATGTTGGGCTCCATACTATGGACATGGAAAAATTGAGAAAAATGCTCTCGAGCCTCTTTTTGGGCCTCATTTAAAATTCGTGGTACCCACCGAGTAGATTTCTTCGTGTATCCACATGATTACTTAATATTCGCGACACAGCCATGGCATTCAAGCCCAATTCATTAGCAATCATTTCTTGCATCAATCGTGGGTCTTCGTGAATTATGGACTTCACCAGAGCTACGGTAAGTCATTAGTAGAAGTAATCGTTGCATATGCAATTCTGTATTCACTGAATATTTGTATTGGCTGTAACCTACGCCGAAACCCAAAGAGAATCACATGGCTAGTTTCTGTTTGCGTTGGTGGTGGAACTTCGCCTGACCTATCCTCAGTTACCTAGCGTTTTCTCGTCTCCATTTTAGTCGATCGTTGTAAAATTTGAAAGGAATATTATAAAGTAACTGCAAAAAATTTAATGTTTTTAGATTTAACAAAAACAAATTAAAAGTCGCCAACTGATTGAGCTTTTGTTAATTCCCTCGTAATCTAAGCCACCTGTAAGGCGCTTTTATTTCATGTCAGAAATAGACTCAGAAGAGTTGACATGCCCTGCCGAGTGTTATTTATTGCAGCCGTCAGTAAATGCTTGATTTATCGGCTGGAGTGTACTTTGCTCATCTGGGTTATCTATCTGGCAGATTCCCACTTTGTCCTTCTACCCAAATGACAGAGAGTTTGTTCTGCTCAGTAAGCTCTTAAGAGATCTGCGACAATGCAGCATAATTTTTAGAGTTCATCCTCGCTGGTCCTAGTACTATAATTGATGTGAGAATGTCACTGAAACTAAAATCATCTATCCTGGAAAACTTGTGCTATTGTATATAAGCACCTCCTTAATAGCAAAGATAATCATGCTGCTTAAAATATATTGGTACGGTACGGTAACAAATTTCTTCGCCGACACCTCTTTTTAGAACTAAGCCATCTACACTAGGAGCAGATAACATCGTTGAGGTTATCCAATAAGAGCTCCAGAGCTCGCTGGATTCGGAATTAAATCTTCTACAGTTTCCAGACCTTAATTGTGTCAGTATTACACAGCTTTTTCGAGATAGCTCGAGGTGTTTGTCTACTATGGGTGATGGTTGGGTTCCGAACACGATTTACGGGAAGATAGTTTATAAATGTGTTGAAGGACTCCAATAAGTAAGTCGCCCTGTGCAGCCGTTCTCTTTTGTAGTGCTGAATGTAGTCGCTTAAGACAAGCACTTCTCTTCTAATGTGCCAATGCAGAATCAACAGATGCTACTTTGCACTGAGTAGATAATTGTAAAGTTAAGTTCTATCTCAACGAACAAGGTAGCAGAAGCGTAGACGATGCTAGCGTCTAATGGTTTTTATGGACCTTTGGACATTGGCAATGGCGAACAATAAACTGTTCGAGTTATACTATGACAGTGATACAGTTCAGCGAATGAAAAGAAGGTAACTATACTGTCTAGGCCATGTAGTGTGGATTGATAAGAATGATCCAACTTTGAAAATTTCAAGAGAAGAAAATAAAGAAGAAGACAAATAAAACTAAAATAAAATATTGCTAAAATTCTTTTGAAAAAAATCATTTTCTAAAAACAGAAAATATAAAACAAAAAACATTTCTGTAACAAAAAATAATAATTTTGAAATTAAACTATAAAAATATCAATAAGTAGCGGAATGAAAATTTCCAAAATTCGTTTTTGGGCCAGTTCAAGACAATGTTGGAACTAGAATGAAAGTAAGTATCTGAAAATCGATTGAAATTATTTTCCTTAAAAAAAAATTAATTTCTAGGGGTCTAGCATAGATTTCATGCTTCGTTTTGCCTGTACCATCCTTCGTTTATTAAATTTCTTCTCACTTCAACCAAACTAACCTACAAATAATACACGTTTACCCAGCTAATAGAGCAACCTAAAAATGGGTTGTAAGTTCCCACATAACTTTTATTTATCGATGTCTTTTTGTAATTTAACTGCATTTACTTGGAAATTTCTTTGAAAAAATTTGTACTCCACTTTTTAAATGTAGGAAAATATTTTCAACAGTAACATTTATAAAGTTTTATGCTTCGTGACACCGTCAATAAAAGTTTATGAACCAAAACAATTTGATGACCCTATAAAAGTGAGTCGTACGTATGAATATCAATAAACGCAAGCCTTTATTCATTGTACCTTCACCGAGAGTAAATTCCAACATTTTAAAAAGTTTAAAAAATGCACGATAAGCATAGCTCTGCATTTAGCTGTAAACTCCTTCATCACTCTAGTCGCTCTACATTTCTGTCATACTAAAATTTTACGTTGCAATAATTTTAATTTCAAAAAAATTCGGCCTCAAATTTGTGTGAGTCTAAGCCGAGTGTGAAGTTAACATTTTAAAACTCAAATTTAAGTAAAAAAGTTATTATAGCGTCTCATAAAAAGCTTAATAATTTCAGGGCATTAAATTTACTTTCGGTTCTTTTTTTTAATATTAATCTTCTCGTCTTAAGTTCGCCAGCGAATTCTACATACATACGTGTACATAAATGCGACGACGGTCGGCATAATTTTCTAAGCAAAGAGTTTAATGACATCTCATAAACTGCACTCGCTTGCGCAGTAAACTGTAAATAATACGTTAAAGATGTTGTTGTGAAGTAGCGGTAGCGGAATTTTATGAGATGAATATAGAAACATAATAAAAAAGAATAAAATGTGTATACAATACAAACATATGTATGTTGACTCACTTTGAGCCGCCACTAAAGGCTCAATTATGAAGACTTTGGAAACTTACAATTAACGTAAATAGTGAAACTTAGAAACAGCGTTCAATCGACTTCGTCCGTAAGAGATTAGTCAAAACAACTTAAAAGTCTATTGGATTAAGTTTTTCTGTCCAAGTGGACAACACCAGAAGCAATCTGAATTGGGAAAAGCCTCTCCGAGCTATTCGGTGCTAAAGGAACGAACTTTTTATCATGTGATTTCTTCATGATGACATTGATATTATTGGCCTAAACAACCGTGCCGTTAATTCTGCCTTCTTCAGGCTTGGCAGAGAAACGAAGCGAACGATGAACTGTACGACATGTTTACCTAAACGGGGTTAGGTCTTCGAAAGGGGAACGGCACGTTTGCTGGACCTCCCGTTAGATGAACTCGATGACTTGATTTTAAACCTATGTCTAAGCGGGGGTTAACGTAGCCGCTACTACAACAACAACAACAACAACCACAACAACAACATGAACTGTACGAGATTCATGACGATATTAACATAGTTCAGCGAATATGAAGACTGCGGCAACGTTAGCTAGATAATGTCCTCGGACGGCCATACAACGAAGAGAAGGAATGAATAACGCACTATTTTTTAATTCTTTACTTAATTATTTTTTAATTTTTTGGACAGTCTCAATATATGGTATAAAAAATACTCTGGTAGGTTGAATAAATGTTCTTCTTTTTGTAAAAAAGGAAAGTTTAAATAAGAACTCCTTAAGGGGAATATGGAATGTCAACGCGAAGAGAGCTTTTTATGCCAGATTTTGGTCATTTGTTATGAGTTTCATGTTTAAGTTATCTAAGTATGCATAACTGAGCCATAAGTAATGCCACAACATACATACATATAACAAAATTGTTTAGAATCTTCAAGATATTCTTGGGTTTATTTTGTATGGAAATGAAAAATAGTTATAAAAAATTTATTTTATATCTACATGCATACATTATGATGTTAGAGTAGTTTTTGCAACATAATTATCTTAAAAAAGATTTAGTACTTTGAATTATTTTATTATTTTATTTTATTATAATTTTAATGTTTCATATCTTTTTTCATATAGAACATGTGTTTAGGGTGGTCCAAACAAACTTTTTTCATACAAATCGCAGATAAAAAAATTTTAATTGATTAATTAAAACTCCAGCCACAGTCAAAGCGATCAAAGTTATATTTTTATGAAAAAATAAATTATTGAAAAAAATTCACATTTCTTAGATAAGGATTTTTTATTACGTCAATAGTGTAGCCGAACACACTATATACAACCAATCTGCACTGCTCTTTATTATGTCTCTAGTTTGATGAACATTGCTGTACTTTTTGAAAATTGAAGTGGTCATTTTGACCCTTTGTCCATTGCCCATTGAAGATCCTGAAGCCTTTCTGTGCCGAAAGCTAGCCACTTTCACTACACATTTCCCACTAAATAAAATATTATTTTCAAAGTTGCCATACACATTTTCTGTTACCTTCTACAATTCTGTACATATTTATATACGAGTATAATATTTCTTACATGGTACACCTTAATATGTCTCCCTTATTTGTTAGATGCGCTCACCGTTAAACTATCGCGTGCGTCCCAAACAACAACAGCAACACATTCATCTTGCTTCTGCACTTTTGTTGACGTGCATAAAACTGAAGAAGTGCTTGTTTTTTTACACTTGAGCAATTTGATTAGATGTTGGAGAGGCAGGTAGCGGGAAGACATCTTGAGAGGTTGTTATTGCTTTATGCAAGAAGAAAAACATGAAAAATCGCACAAAAACTAAGTAGATGTTATGAAAAATAGTAATAAAAATATAATAAATATAAAGAGTTAACAGTAAAGAAAAAGTGCTCTTATTTAAGGCAGGTACGATTTTCTTAAAAAGGAAAAAAGTCAGACAAATTTTTCAAATATATTTTTTAAGACTTTTAACATTTTCACATGTACGTACACACATACATACATGAGTACTATTTCGTGTCTTTCCTAATTGCATTTTACACATATATTTATGCATATTTTTTCACACATACCATAATTTAAATATACAATTCTTTTCTTTTCACATTGTCATCTTTAATGCATAAATTTTTATCCATTGTTCCATAGCCAGTTTAACATTGTAATTACATTTCTCTTTTATTCTCTTTATACGCTTTTGTATCCAATTTTAATCCTGTAAATTGCATGCATTCGTTCGTTTCAATGTACAAACATACAAGATTATCCTTGTATAATTATAATCTTAATGCAAGGCATAGTTGTAAAGGGTGAAAAGAACTGAACAGTGAAAAAGGCGAAAAAATAAAAACATTTCATACTTTTTCTAGAGCATTTTTAAAGAAACAACGATGTGTAAATATTTCAGAAAATTCTATTTTTTTATGACTATTCAAATATGTAGGGGGATGGAGAGAGATAGAAGTGACTGTATTTACACTCTCTCTTTAGAGACCTCCATCGACCGAGCTTGTCTAGATTTGCTGCAAGTCCCAGTGTATTGCCTACTTCTTATCTCGGCCTGCACAGAAATAATTTTTTTATGTAGCAAAAGGCATACCAATGGGATCTTTATCTTAAAAAATCTGCTTAGTCGTTTCTTGTCTAACAAAGTTTTCTGCTAGTCTGTTCTATAGAGATCGTTTCAAATGGAGTTCTTGTCCTCTTCAAGAGACTCCAGTACCAACATTTCTATCGAAGTTTAATCCATCCATATATAGTATAATTCTATACCGTCCACTGGCTTGTCGAGCTTATCGGAAAGAATAATTAGTTCCTAACCTTGTTTCTTGTTAATATAGTTTAGCAGCAGCAGACTGTGCTATTTGGTATTCGAAAGTCCAAATCGTTGATTAATCCATTAATTTATTGCTATTATTCAATATGTCCATATGTTATGATGTTAATGCATCGTTTGGCGTAGTTCATAGGGCATGACTTATGTTGAATAGTGTAGATCTTTGTATTTTTGGGTTTATGAGGTTACCATCTGACATCTTGTTTATCGCTGATCACTCTATATAAAAGTGCAGGTCTTCTTCAGCACAACTAATGTAGGCACCGTTTACACAAAATCGCTGAACTATGTCAGTGTCGTCGGATATCTTACATAGCTCATTGCTCATCCTACGAGTATATGGTATTAGCAGCTTGAAAGACGGAAATGATGAGAGAGAGAGAGAGAGTTTGATTTGTTCCCCATCATTAAGCCTGCAAAGTTTTGCTTCTCTTTACGCATCACAGTAAATTCTATCTATACAAGACTTTCAAGTTTACAGTTTTTTGCAAAATTCTCGATGTTTTTTTTTTTTTTGATTTACTTAATTGCCTAATACCTATATATTTATTTGCATATATTTATTTGCGTTTTTTATAAGCGTTTTTAATTTTTTTCTCCATCAACGACATCACCGTAATCAAATGTCCTTTAATTGGTTTCTACCAACAAAAAGAAAAAAAGAACTTGTGTATTAATTTATTTCCCAGCAGGAACAAAAAAATTCCACTTTTTCATACTCGTGTCGCATTTTGACAGCCAATGAAAAATTCTCTGAAGTTTGGTTTCCGCAAAATTTTACCACAAGCATGTGAAGCAAAAAACCTGACGGACAAAGAGTGCCATAATAATAATACTTAATAACCACAAATTGTTATGGCCAGCTAAGGATAATAACATAATTTTTTAAGCTTTTAATACATTTAATGTAAAAGTCACTTTTCAGCCTCCGGCTAATGGTTTTCTATGAGGAGCTTTATTTCATGTCAGAAATACACTCAGAGGGGTTGACATTCTCAGCCAAGGGGCGACCGCAATTAGAAAATTCAGCTTGCATTTATTATTATCAGATTAAATGTTGCACTGCCAAATTATAGAACTTTGACAAAACCGTGAATGTCCTCCCGACAAATAAAAAGTGTGATATTTGAGTTGGTTTATTTTTTTATTTAATCAATTTATTTTGTTTTGTTTAATTTTTTTTTTTTTGCCTTATTTTATTTAATTTAGTTTTATTTTGTTTTATTTTATTTTATTTTATTTTATTTTACTTTATTTTATTTTATTTTATTTTATTTTATTTTATTTTATTTTATTTATTTTTATCTAATTTAATTTTTTTATTTTGCTTAATTTTATTTTATTTTAATTTAATTTAATTTAATTAATTTTATTTTATTTTATTTTATTTTATTTTATTTTATTTTATTTTATTTTATTTTATTTTATTTTATTTTATTTTATTTTATTTTATTTTATTTTAAATTATTTTATTTTATTTTATTTTATTTTATTTTATTTTATTTAATTTTAATTTTTTTTTTATTTTATTTTATTTTATTTTATTTTATTTTATTTTATTTTATTTTATTTTATTTTATTTTATTTTATTTTATTTTATTTTATTTTATTTTATTTTATTTTATTTTATTTTATTTTATTTTATTTTATTTTATTTTATTTTATTTTATTTTATTTTATTTTATTTTATTTTATTTTATTTTATTTTATTTTATTTTATTTTATTTTATTTTATTTTATTTTATTTTATTTTATTTTATTTTATTTTATTTTATCTTATTTTATTTTGTTTTATTTACTTTAACTTTATTTTATTTTATTTTATTTTATTTTCTTTTATTTTATTTTATTTTATTTTATTTTATTTTATTTTATTTTATTTTATTTTATTTTATTTTATTTTATTTTATTTTATTTTATTTTATTTTATTTCATTTTATTTTATTTTATTTTATTTTATTTTATTTTATTTTATTTTATCTTATTTTATTTTATTTTATTTTATTTTACTTTATTTCATTTCATTTTATTTAGTTTAATTTAGTATTTTTATTTTTAAATTTTTTTAATTCATAAACTTTGCCAGTATAGAGTTGCCATATAGAGTTGCATATGCACACACGCTGATGCTCTACATATGCCGTAACGAGCAAAATACATACATAAACATGTACACGCCAGCGAGCAGCAACTGGCCAGAAATAAATAACACACAAGTGACACAAAGGACGCAACAAAAACTGGGCATAGAGCATAGAAAAAAAATTGTTGCTCTGATAAATATGAAGTGATATATTGTATGAGTGTGGTTTGTGCAACATGTATCAACAAAAAGTGTACAAGGAAGGCGGTGGATGAGGATGAGGAGAGGAACGCGGGAGCAGTGGCAAGGGTCAGCCGCAAAAAATCAGTGTTTTGTAGAAAAAACCGCAAGCAATTTTTAATGCTGTCAACGTGACAGGCAGTTTTCTCACACACTCACACACACAAACACACACTCTTTCCGTCTTTCTCTCGTACACACACTCGACCAATTTTAAATGGGCAGAGTGACCACTAAGGCGATTGCCGCATGCGAGAAATGAACTAACTATGCAACCAATGACTAAACAAAAAATGTAAGAAAAATTGTTTATGTTGAAAATATATATGTATGTGCATATATGTATGTTTGCGGTTGTATGCATATTGCGGTTAAAATGTGGGAAAATTTGTGCATGGCTTAGCACTTTTAAGTCTAATATATATTACATCTGGCAAACATAAATGCTACTCACATAAATATTAGTGCGAAAAACTATAAATGCACATATCGTATGTGTGTGTGCAAAGGATTTTGCGACGTGTAAAGTATACAAAATGCTATAAGTTTTTCGTTTAAATGTACACGTATACACAAACACACGTACTTCTTTGCTGAGTTTATGCTTTTGAGCAAAAAGTTTGCCGCCACAGGCAGCAAAAGGTGCTTTGACTGCATAGTTTTGACAACTTAATGCTTTCTAAGTCTCATTTCCGCATCTCTGGGTGTATTTTTTTTTTTATTTATCTTCTATTTTTTATAGCAAAAAATCACTGTTCTGCTGGTCATCTTCACCCGGTTGACAACATATTCAAGTTCTGGTAACCCAATCTAACGAGCTACTTCAACTCTTCTTAAATACTGGAAACATTTTCGGCATTACATGCTCGTACACTTAACATTTTATCGAGTTTCATAATACTCGTTTTTCCTTTTAACACTTCTTAGGGCTCAATTAAGTTGAATTAGCTTATTTCTGCTTGTTGTATGGCGTTTTTGGTTAACTAAATATTTTTATCACGTGCGTGCATACATTTTTTTTTTATATGAAATTGAAAGCAACGAATTTCCTTTAGGCGATTGAATGCAGATACTTCTATGGTTAATTCAAAAAGTTGTGGTAAGTTGCGGTAATTGAATGCTTTCAAAGTTAATACGAGATATTGAACACTCAGGCTCACTCAAATATGCTGGGTCTGTGATTTTATTTAGCTACTCATTTTGCGTATTGCATAATTTTAGGCTTCAATTAGTTTGTGTCGCTTTTTCCTTTACATGTCAGCAGTTCTCATGTTATTAACGTATTCACTTCAATATATTTTGAAATATAATTGATGGAATATTTCGAAATTTGATTTATAAGCTCAAGCAGCAATTTTTATTTAATTTTAGTCAAAATCGATGCATCTCATCTACACTGATACTGAAATATTTTTTCACGCTATGTTAATTATTTATTTTTCTCTTATTTTACATATTTATTTAATCGCCTTTCTACAGTACAAAGTAACTTACAGCAAAAGGTATGTAATGCAATAAACAAATAAATTAAAGTGGATTGATGTAGATATAATTAGTGGCACTTCACACTTCGCTTTTCGTTGCCGTTGAATAACTTTCTCTCTTTCGCTGGCTAGCTCAGCAGCTCGTATTATTTTCATCAGCTTTAACTTACAAAAGTCACACAATAAAGAGTCACCTTAACTGAAACATCGTTTAGTGCCGAGAGAGCGTTCCAAACTCTGACGTAGCTTTTAATGTACCTCAGTTTACTCAGTCGTATAACGTTTGCTCGTGATACCAAATGCATACATTCAGATAGCATAGAGGAAGTAGCTCTTCGTACTTTCGAAAGCAGCTTAAAAATTGGCGAAGAGATGATGTGTGTCGCTCCTTCTTTTTTTCCAAGATTTGGCGCTTGATGAATCTTTGGTCAATGATATATTTGTCAGATCTGAAGCTGAATTTTATTATAAAAAGTCATCATGTCGAAATCTCGCCAAAAGCTAAGAACACTTTTTCTCTTTAAATGCACAAATATAGTGAAATTTTATTTCCAAAATTTAATCAAAAGCTACTTTTTATAAGAATTTCGGAACTTTGTTGCTACCATTTGTCACACATAGCTAAAAAAAAAACACAATTTTAGCAAGTCAAGTTGGCTTGATTAATTTAAATTGCAAATATAAAGGCGACATGTTTGCAAATTAATGGTAACTTTTTCGAATACATGCAAGCAAGTAAAAAAGTTCAAAGAGTTGAAAAAGCCTACATACAAACAAGAGTAATGCACACAAAACATGGCCACAAAACAACACACAGGAACATGCCACAAGAGCAAGCACAGTCAACCAAATAACCCATCGACCGACCCAAAACCAAAAGTCATTTTTAAACATTTTTGGACATTTAATAGACAACATGGCGATTTAGAAAATTTACATG
>JAWMAG010000041.1:18862500-19157500 GCA_037013455.1 Ceratitis rosa
AATGTTTATATGCGCACCCTACTCACATACGTGCAATTCATATTAATGCATGTAAAATGATATGTTAACCTTTTTCGCTTTTCTAACAAAGCATATCCTTAGGCGCTTAAACGTACCATTAAACGATGAAACATCAACGAGTATGCTGTTCCTTAGAATTTACTCACCTACATCTAAGCAAACAGTATTTTAATTCAACAACCAGCTTGAGTTTTACATTTAGGCAACGCAACTCAGCTCATCCCCTCTTCTCTGTGGGTATCTAACCCAGCCGCTTCCTCTTCTTCTCTATATGTAGCTCATATCGCAAAGCACCTTTAACTTTCTGTATTTTTCTACATTTGCTTGAGTACAAAAGACAAACTCCATCCTTTGAGTTCATACCTTTCGGGTTAATTGTAGGTCTGCAAATGATATGTACGAAGGCAGTCAACCAACCAAGCCAAAAACAAAGCATCCAACCTACCTTTTGAGAGACACAACGTAATTATGCGTGCTGGCATGACTGTCGACTTGAGCAGATACTTGAGTCTTTATGTCATATTGTGTGATGCCAAACCTTGACAATAACCTCAACTTTGTGTACTGTTGCAAACTGTGACGGGCGGCACCCCACGTACTCGCCGACATTATAAGAGAGTAACCATTTCAAATGAACTGTCATGATGGCATTCAAATCTAGTCACACACACACATACACACGGTGAGTTCAAAAGTAGTTGTCATTTGTATGTGAAGAGATAGAAGAAGAGAGTAGTGAGGTTATCTGTACCAAAACTTTTACACTCAACACCCACAGAAAGAAACAAAAACGTTTGTAAACTTGTATATATTGTGCATAAACTCACAGACAAACACTTAAAACTTTTTCTCGACTCCTACAAGTTTGCTGTGGCAGAACAGAAAACTTCAACTGACGTTGTGGCCAAGTAGTTACAACATAAGAGCAGAAAAAACTTATGAAAAAAATAGACAAATGAAACAAGTTGCCATGCGATACGCCGACCAGCTCGGGTCACAAACAACTCGACAAAACCGAATCAAAACGCAAATGTAAACGCAAACGCTAGGCTCTGGCGCTCGACCTCAGCCTCAGCTGGCTTATTGTCGGCATGTCAGCGGCTTAACGCATGCACCTCAGCTTGTCAGCGTCAGCTTCAGCCTCAGCATTAGGATAGCTATACTGGCACATCCTGCACACCACTTGCCTAATTGGATGTTGGGTTGCCACACAATTCCACTAGTTTTTTTTTTCGCCTCCGCTTTTACATTGTGTTAGTATTTCATTTTTGTTTTCTCAATTTCGTGCGACGTTTCGGAAAACGTTTGCTGGCACGGCTGGCATGGTTGGTTGGTTGGTTGGTTGGTTGGTTGATTCTTTGGTTACTTTGACAGTGTAATGAAATTCCATTTTGTTGCACAGCAGCAGGCGACTCGCCGACTACATACACTGCGTGTGTATGTATTCAAAACTATGTATGTATATAAGATTTCTGCTATTTTAACTGCCTTGAATAGTCGATGAGGCTCGCAAAAAAAAAGTATTTAGTAGTAGAGGGCAAAGAAAAAACAACACACACATGTGCAGCTATGCCTACTCTTCCACATTTCCAAAATGCTGGACGCACAAAAAGTAAATTAGTACCATGAAGTTTTCCAAAAAAAAAATATTAAGGCAGAGAAAGAATAAAAAGCATAAAATGGACATAGCTGAGTCTTTAAATGGATGTAAGACAGTAAGAAAGCACATTGTAGCAAAGGATAGCGAAAAATGAAATAATTGAATTTTTTTTTAAAGAACCAACTAACTTTCTTCAAAGGCATCAGATACTTGTCGTATTGCCAGCTGCCATAAAAGCAACTCAAAAGGGTTTTTAAATAAATTTTAATCCAAAAGTTTTGCTAAAGGCAAAAGCTCTAAGAACCTGTTTGCTTTAAAAGCTTTAGTTGGCATAATCATTGGGCCGAGGCTGTTATAAATTCCTTGTGCTATAAAGCTTTTTTACTTTTCCAAGTAAATGAGGAATGAGAAATCCGTCGGAATGGATATTTTAATTAAGGATTCTCATGCAGAACTCTATGACAACTGAACGTAGTCTACAACTTCCAGCGCTGGCTGAACAATCAGGGATGGCTGGAAAATTGATTTCGTCTCACCAAACTACATTTTATTTAGTTTTTTTTTACAGAGACATTCGAAATGATAAACAGTAGAACAGTAGAACGCCACGCCACGCCATCTCTTTTGATCTGCTGTGTCTCGTAGATTGGTATTTTAGAGAGTGTACTTTCAAATGTTACCCGAACACTTTCCTAATGGCTAGCTTCTTGGGTATTTAAAATAATAAATTCATATTTATGTATTCATATAAGTCTCAGTTTTCGTAGAACGGAGCTACTGATCAAAGCTCTACTGAGTATCTATCATGTTAGACTTGGTTTTATATTGAATAAAAAAGCTCTGACTTAAAGCGTAATTTAAGTAAACTCAATAATAATGCTGGCACTAGCGAGGCGCGGACGAGAAGTGATTGTCTTATAAAAACCTGAGAAACGTAGGAGATAAAAAGTGATTGATTTGTCAAAACATCTCCTTGACATGCGCAGCATAAACTTCGTGCTGTCGTGAAGTAGAGCTCATCAGGAGTACATAATTCTACGTACAAAACTTAGAAACACCGGACGAGCTGTGTTACAGATAGACCATTCATAGAGACCTCACTCCACTCACTTTCACTGAATAGCACTCTAAAACACAACTATCACCAGCAGAATCGAGAAGGTCAAGCTACACTCGAATGAACCGGTGGAGTTAAGGTCTGAAATTTTTAGTTTTTCAGACTCGGCCTCGATATAACGATTCGCTGCACGATACTAGCTGCCTCTTTCTATGTTACCCTAAACCGAATCATCAAAACCACCCTCGTTTTGGTCTGAACCTTTCAAAACAGCTTGTTTACTGGTTCTACCGTTACCTGTCTGCAATGACAAAAACTTATTGTCTGCCCTTAAAAAGGGTTTGTGAACCATTGCAGCAACAAGAAATTTTAAGCACATGTCTCTTTGTATTCATTTTGAAAATATATTCACTGTAAACCAACACAAACCTGTCGTTTAACACATGCGACCTTTACCGAAATGTGATCCCTAACTTAAGCTTATCAACGGTGTAGATTTGTACGCTTAACAGCATTCCTAATCTTAGCCTATCCAAAGCTTTTAATTGTGCTACTCGAGCATATTTTTTCATTCCACGGTTTCAGCAAGCTCCTTCGCTTTTTCTGTTCCGCATCCTTTGTTGTGCAGATAAAAAAGAATACACTAAACTCAACTCATCAGTAAATTTAATTTTCTCATAAGTAATATTTTTTTCTTTTTATCTCTTTTATCTCCTTTGATTACAGACTTTACCATCTGCTTACGGCGGGTTTTATGTGGCTATAGGCCGATCTTATTTTTTGTTATCTGTTTTTGTTATTGTTGTTCTTTTGTTGTTGTGTTTATTGTTCTCTTATTGTTTCAGCAACAAATGTTGCCACTTTACTGCGCCACACTGCCACTACTATAGACTTACATACATACTTATTTACGGTTCTCATACCCGCTCCTTGCCGAAATATAATGAAAGGAAATTATTATTATTATTATTTTTTTTCTGTGCTTGTAACTAATTTTTTCAACTTTTCTTTACTACTCACTTTTTCTTTGTGCTTTTGTTTTTATCTATTTCTATTTTATTTTTTTCTTCATCTACCTCTATAATTACATCTTCTATCACGAAGATAAAGTTTCGGCTTGCGGTGGGAGACGGCGTTGTGCGATGAGTACGCTATGAATGCTAGGCTTTTCTAAACATTCTTCCACTACGCTCATTCATTTCGAGCAGCAGGAATTAATTTTCTGCTTTGCTTCCTTTCCGTGGCGGTGTGGCGACAGTGTTGGGAAAAAATACATCCGCACACTATCGCTGCGGCTGCTACTGCTACACGTCTGCCTTCCTCCATTGCGCCCAGCGTCACTTCCGTCATAACCCGTTCGACGTACTCACGTACTCTCATTCACATGTGTGTACACTTTTGTAGTTCATATGAAATATTGTATCTAACTCTCTATGCAACAATGCAGCCGTGGGCTCACCACACTCGTAAGGCATTGTACGTTACGCTACGCTATGCCATGCTTTGCTTTGCCATGCTATGCACCACAGCAATGCTTTGTCATTTTTGTCATCTTCACCAGCGGAAATGTCGGTGATAATTCTCCCAGCACGACGACGACGGCGGACGGATGTATGTCTCCACGCGTCGCGTGTCGTCGCCAATCGTCGTTGCCGTATCATGGTACGAGAACGATTACCATTCACTATTTCCTTGTGCACCGCCTGCTTCCTTTTGTGTTACAAATAGCATCCTTTAGTTTGGCGCACAGGTAAACAGCGCGCACCATTGAAGCTGACAGCGTGGCCACCGGTAGTCGACGTTAGTTGTGGCTCCCTTTGCTTGATTGTTGTGGTTGTGGTTGTGGCAAACTTGCTGCTTGAAGGGAAAAAATACTACTGACTACCTGACACGCTACTATCTACGTCTTGCGTTTCTAAAAACTGATTATTTTGATTATTATCATTATCATTATCACTTGTGTTGACGTCATCTTCGTCAGCAGCTTTCATAATTTCAGCATCAAGTCATTTACACCGCTTCAAATGTTGCCGCCTGCTTAGAAGTGAGCAGTAAAACAGAGAAGGGCGACTCGAAGCAGTAAGATAGTACTAAATTCGCCTGAAAGTGGTTATGTGTAGCCTTGGAGGATCTTCGTTTTTTAGAGTTAACATAAAATATCGGTCGCAATGGTTGTGTGGTTGGCAGTGCGTACTCTTCTTTGGAAAGCCAGAGTTCGAGTCTTAGTCCGACCAAGATCCAAGGTTACGGAAAATTATATTTTTTAATTGCGGTCGACCCTCGGCAGGGAATGTCGAGCTGCTCATGAGGATCCATCCTTCCGAAATGACTTATAATAAACTGTAGGTCCTTCCATTTATTGCCAATTTGAAAGAGAACGTAAACCGAAAATAGTTACAGCGCTTACAAAGTGCCAATTATATGTATATTAAATTACGATACCGTTTAGGCAGTTTTTGCATACCTAGATCAGATCACCGGAACAATATAATATATCTAGTCATCTAGGTTTTATCCAAGGCAGAGGTGTCGAAGGAAGGTTCCACTAGATCCACCACAATCCAAGAATACACAAAAATACACAAAATCCATGAGATCGAGTTTCCGTTCGTCGCTAGTCGGAAACGGCAAGCAGCCTGGTGTGGCAGCGGTTCGTTAATAATGGCAGGGGTGCCCATGGTAATGCTTTTAGAAGACACGTTGATAGTCACTGGGACGGTAGCTTACTAGTCACCTGGTAGCTGAAGTGGACAAAAGAGTTTGAATCGAATCACCTCCACGAGCCAGTTTCCTGTGCCCCGTTTTACTAGAAATGTATGCAGTCGTATTACCTTGCCCCTATAAAGGGGCACATATTTTTTGAAGCTTTTCACGCATTTCCTGCTGATCATGTGTTACTCCAGGTTAGCAGAAGTGGGCGAATCGGATCGTTGCGAACGCAACTATGGCCCGAAATGTTTCCGATGTTTGTGTGTATATCGATGTGGTTGTTAAGGAGAGCAATAGATGGGGGTGCAGCATAGTGAAAGCTACCTTAAAACTCCTTTAACCATTAGAACGTTTATTTTATTTATTTAAAACCCACACAAACGTATCCACCTTTAGCCTTGTCTGCCAAGGGCCTGGCGTTCGGGAAGTGGGTAACAGATGCAATAGAGGGAATAGTTGGAGCTATGGACTGAGGTTTGCAGGCAAAGCTCTGAATATATTCACAGTTGAATCAGAAATGAACCGTGGAGCGGAGGCTGCAGTTGATAAGATGGTAATTTAAGCTGCCAAAGCATTGCAGTATCTTCCAAGGCATATTTTTGTTATAAAAATGGATACAGAACTATTGCAGGCAGCAGGCATTCATAGAAGCGACAAATGCGGGATAGAATGATAAACGATTGACTGAACGGCGGAATGGTTTCATAATCTCGTTTGGATTTGTTGGTTTGTACAAGGTAGATGAGGAGAACTATGACCAAAAGCCGTTTGAACAAACTTGTTATACCCTGTGTAAAAAATTTGGGCTCTTGCGTAAAAACTTAAGAAAATATTTCATCATATTTATGTAGTCAGAAAAATTATGGAGTTGCCAACTACACGCAGAAGAGTAACGGCTGCAGCAACAAAAACTGTCTGAATACTTTCAACACCACTCACATATCTTTTTTGGGGTATTTAACTTTATGAAAATAGTTTTCTACGCTTCTTTTGTTCATGCCTTCTTCAAGCCAGTATGCCCCACCGAACGTACTTAACCGCAGTCGGAGCTGCAGCCCACCAACACCCACAGCACCTATGAAATTATGCTCATAAGTGCTTATAAAATATACGTGTATGTATGCTCGTACCAAGTACTGCCGCTGACTGCAAGTACCATATAAGCTCACTGAACTGCCGTCACCCACATAAATACTTACATACACGTACACGCGCACTCGCATACTCGAATGAATGCACTTGTACAATATGATTTTCATAAGAAAAACAGACAAACAGAGAACAGGAAAAAAAATAGTTGGAGTGATCACACACTCTGCATACATACATACTCGTATATACACAAATACAGATATAGGTAATGTGCAATATATGAAAAACTATAGGCATTTTTCTTCATACAAGCACATACCAATTTTACATACTATGAAATTTACGTCTATCTCATTTAAATTCACATGCCAATATACGCAAAAGGAGGCGAACATATTTTGAAGTTCTTCTTCTTCTTCAAGCGCACAAGACCAACGAGTACGCTTTGCAGACACGTTGACTGGCATTGACAGTGTACTACCGAGGCAGGTAGACAGCCAGCCATTGAACAGGTGCAACAAACCGTAGTAGTTTTTTTCAAAGCCTGCTTATTTCTGCTTCTACTGCGGCAAAAGTTTTATTTCATTTCGCTAGCTGACCGAGCAGGTGTTCAACAGGCACGTCAATGCCTACCACTCCACCCATCAAATGCATGAGCTCCATTTCGGAATGCCGCATTGTTTGAATTCTCTTTAACTCGTCTTTATTATTTTCTGTGCTATGTTTTAAGTCGAGTTTTTGTATTGTTTTTATTGTTTTTTTTTTCTCCATCATTTTGGTATTGAAGTGTTAATGCACTTATCGTTTGAAGAAGCTGAATATGAGATTCTCTTCACTCAATGGAAATAAATAAAATTACCTGAGAAATGGAGTGAAAAAGCAAATACTAAAATGTGGCCGATAGATTTAATTAAATTTTATATTTACTTAATATGTTTTTTTCTTGCTGAGTTGGGAAATTTTGAAACTTTTCTTGTTGCTACATTTTTGGTTTAAAATTCAACTAAATATTGCATAATATTAGGCGCTAACGTATTTATATGCTCAAAGTCAGCATGATCGTGCTTCTCAATTGGGTTATGAGGTAAGGAAGTTATAGAGATTAGTTAGTCATCCATTGTGTCTATCGTTGATATTTTTCATATGGCTACTGCAGTTTTCCTAAATTCACCTAACACGACCAAACTCATAGTGGATTTCATTGCAATGCTTTCCACTGCCAATTTGTAGTAGGTTTAGTAACTTTTCAGGTAGAGTTATTGAAGTAGTTCTTATCGCTCCGGTTCTGGAAAGTGCAGCGTAGCGCTGTAAACATTCCAATTGCTTTCTTTATGAGATTGTGCCGTCCGCTATCTACCACACCAAGGAAACATATATTAAGATTGGCTTAACTACCACTGGGTGACAGCAATGCATGAGAATTCATTCTTATATTCGTAAAGGACACTACTGATCCTTATCTCCCTCTTCTCCACATGGAGATTTCACAGCAAAATAACTTCATTCCATAGGCAATTATCGTTTTCTTACCCTTAGAGAATTTTTGGTGAACTGTTATAATTACAAGCTTTATTATAAAGTTAAAGGCTTATATTTCAAAAATGATTTCGGGAAAGTGACTGTGGTGGCCTGCTAGAATAAATTTCGGCCGAGAGGCCCGATTTACGACCAGATTTTCCAGCCGTATGTCAGCAAAAACGCGCCGATTATTCTCTTCCACGGCGTTAATTGTGCGCAGAGAAGCCACTTCACATAACCCACCTTCACAAAGAGCACAACAGCGCCTTCGAAAAAAGTATCGCCTCATTGAAAACTGCACGTCTAAAAAAACACATAAATAAGCTCAAAAAGGAAACTCTAATTAATTTAAAAATTTACAAAGTATCAGAGTAATTAATTTGCGGAAAATCTGTTCTTGTTATAATAAATACGCGGCAAAGAGGAAATAAACTCTTAAAAAAATATACAGAATAAGGTATTTTAAATTTTTTTTTAATTTTTCCATTATTCTCATAAATCATTAAAAACACAAATATCGAAGTATGTAAATGAAATTTATTATTGTTTCATTTATGTAATTTTTATTTATTATTTCAGTCAGGTTTATGTCGAAGTGCGAGGTCAATTTATCATCATTAATGAACTGTTGACATCAGATTTTTTTTTTTGAACTGAAATCATAAAAATATGTTTATTTTTCCATAACTACAGATGCAGACATAAATATATGCATATATAGTTACATACGTGATTATGTAGTTAATATTACCATATACGTGTATGTATGTATGTACATATATGCGTATTATCTACATATAAATAATTGTAATGTCAGTAAAATGAATTAAATTAAAATTTTAATAAAAATTTATCACATTTCATTTGATAAAATTTAATTTTCACTTGCATTGTACGTTTACAAGTTTTAATTAAATCAAATATAATTTTTAGAGTGATGGATATTAAAAGTAGTTATGTGAAAATAGAATATTTATATAAATATTTGCGGAAACTCTGTTCATGTTATAATAAATACACGCCAAAGAAGATAAAATAATATACAGAATAAGGTATTCATATTGGGTTGCCCAAAAAAAAAAACCGGCGATATTTCATACAGACGACGTTGACAATTTTTTTGAAAAGCTTGTGACTATTTAAATGTATTTTATCATTTGACATTTTTAAGCTGTCACCTTTAGCTTGCTTTAGAAAAAAGTACGCGTAATTTTGTTTATATAACTTCTGCTCAAATATAAACGGAGACTTTATCCATAACTCGACAAAGACAAGACATATGGCCATACTTTTTTTGCTTAGGTTGGCAGGACTGTTATATGTTTACATGTCAAATTTGAGCGCGATCTGTCACATAGTTTTTTTTACGGCACTATAAACAAGTCAACCTCGAGCGTGTTTTTCGAATTTTACTATGGAAATTAACGTTGAGCAAAGATGTTTGTTTGAAATTTTGTTATTCCAATGGAATAAGTGCGACGGACGCAATGAAAATGTTGCAGAAGGCATATGGGGAGTCTTGCCTATCACGTGCACGTATTTTTGATTGGTATAAGTAAGGAGAACTTGCCCCATGATCGTCGTCCAGCAACGTCAATAAACGAAGAAAACGTCGAAAAAGTAAAGAAAATTGTGTTGGAAAATCGTCGTGTGAGTGAAAGAGAGATAGCTAGTGAGCTCAACATATCAAATGGATCCGCTCATAACATTATTCACGATGTTTTGGGCATGAGACGTGTGTCTGCTCGACTTGTTCCAAATTGTTGAATTTTCTTCAAAAAGAGGAACGCAAAACTGTCGCCAAGGAAATGCTCAAAATGAGTGATACAGACATCCAGCACATCATAACTGGTGACGAGACTTGGGTCTATGAATACGACGTTGAAACAGCCCAGCAATCATCTGAATGGCGCCTTCCAAATGAGCCAAAACCCAAAAAACCACGTCAAAGTCGATCGAAAATCAAAGTTATGCTCACTGTTTTCTTTGATAGCCAAGGTGTTGTGCACTCGGAATTCCTTCCAGAAGGTCAATCCGTTAATGCTGAATATTGTTTATCCGTTTTGAAGCGTTTTCGTGAGAATATTCGTCTCAAAAGGAAGGATTTGTGGGACAACAAGTCAAGGTTTCTATATCATGATAATGCGCCAGCTCATACGTCTCGTCTTGTACGCGATTATTTGACCAAAAACAACGTAAATATTGTTCCGCAAGCACCGTATTCACCCGACATGGCACCGTGTGACTCTTTTCTTTTCCCTAAACTCAATTTGCCGCTTCGTGGAAAGCATTTTCAGTCGATTGAAGTAATAAAAGAGAATTCGAAGAAGGAACAGAAAACCATACCTAAAGCGGCCTACCAGAAGTGTTATGAAGATTGGAAAAAAAGGTGGCATATGTGTATCGCCTCTAATGGTGACTATTTTAAAGGGGATAAAATAAATATTGAAGAATAATTAACCGTTTTTGTTTTATTGAGCAGTCTCGTTTATATTTGAGCAGAAGGTATCTTTCTTTGGCGTCAATTTTAATATGGAGCCCACAAAAGAACATTTTCACCGTATTTTACTTTATTATTTCCTTAAAGGAAAAAATGCAGCACAGGTTGCTAAAAAGTCGCATAATTTGTTTGGTAATAAGCCCTTAAAAGAAACACAGTGTCGAAATTGGTTTGTCAAATTCCATTCGCTAGACTTTTCACTCAAAGATAAGTCACGTTCAGGTCGGCCAAGTGCAGTTGATTATGACGATATCAAGGCTTTAATCGAATGTAACTGAGCGTGAGATTAGAGAGAAGTTAAGTCTACCAAAATCAACCATCCAAAATCATATTCGACGTCTTGGACTGGTAAAAAAAACTTGATATTTGGGTACCACATGAATTGAAAGAAATTCATTGAAAAAGCCGCTTCAACGCTTGTAATATGTACATTAAACGCAATGAATATGATCCGTTTTTGAAGCAAATCATAACTGGAGATGAAAAATTAATTGTTTACTATAACGTCAATCGAAAACGATCATGGTCCCAGCATGAGAAGCGCCACAAACCACTTCACAGGCTAATATTCACCAAAACCTACAGTTTATACTAAGCCGCCTCCGAACGGCTGACGGTTTTTTACGAGGAGCCTTTTATTTCATGTCCGAAATACACTCGGAGGGGTTGACATTCCCTGCCGAGGGGCGACCGCTATTAGAAAATTTAACTTAATTTTTTATTTAAATTAATTTTCCATACCTTTTGGATGTTGATACATCCACTATATAGCCCTGACCTTGCACCGTCAGACTACTATTTGGTTCAGTTTTTTGCAAATAAAGGCCAGAAGTTCTATGAGCTTGGAATAATGGTGTTGCCGGAAAGCTGGCGAAAGGTCATCCAACAAAATGGAAATTACATATTTGATTAAAGTTCATTATAAAATTAAAAAAAAAATGTATTTACTTTCTTTTAAAAAATCGCCGGTTTCTTTTGGGGCAACCCAATATTTACAATTTCTTTTTAAATTTTTTCCATTATTCTCATATTTCTCATTATAAAGGGTAATTTTTGTTAAAAGCTGCCTCAGATTCTTTGGTGATATTTAACATTTAACCAAGAAAAGTGAAGCCAAGTCATGCTCTTCTTCTTACACTGCAGCCACCTATTAATTTTCACTAGGCACACTTCTATTGAACCCCTACTTATCGCCATAGCTTCTCACACCCTTAGATATCTATTATATTTTGTGTTCTATTTCAACACTAAACTTGTTCTAATCATCTGACTCTATTTCTAGTGGGTGGGGCGTAATCCTGCTTCAGAAACGTGAGCAACTCTGGTATGAGTTGCGGTTAGCAACCCGAGTAGGATCTTAGATCGAGGCTAAATAGAGGGAGTTTTAGTGGTGTCAATGAAAACAAAACCAAAAGAGACGGGCGAGACGATTGACATAAACTACAGCGTCCATGAAAACGATATAGAATTTTCTGTTGAAGATTTCGGAAAATTTAACCTCCGTGACAAAACACCTGACCGGCCAAATCGAAGGCTCATATCCATGTTATGGTAGACGGAAGATATGCACCATATATCCACTGGTACCACTGTTTTGATGTAGCCAAAAAACGCACCACGCAGTGGAGTACGCCCGGCAATAAATTCAAAAAAGAATAGATGTCGAACTGTTCGTCAGGGGTTGTGCTCGAAAATTCTATGGGAAAATGCAGAGACTTTCAGTGCGCCCCAAATGTCGAACTGATTGGCCCCGAATGAAAACTGAAGCCTAAAGAACTGATAGGAACTTATTAGTAAACCCTGTGGATCCACCTAACTTACTTACTTACTAACAAGAATGTAAGTATTGAAACTCAAAGTAAAGCCCCTCTAGCCATAAGGAGCATATGTGGGCTGAGGAAGCAATTGAACAAACGAACCTTCATTAAGCCCCACTCAACAACCAGCTACATTACCGAATCTGTTCTTAACTCAAACTCAACGCCCACCACTTGAACTTGTCTATTTGTTCAATTGTTTTCAATTTCTTAAATATTTAATTGTCAATCGACGCTTAACCTACGATCAGTTAAATTAACCCATTGACTTTAGGTGTTAACGCAATGCGCACAGTAACGAGCTAAAAGTAACGAGTTCGAGATGAGTATGCTTCCGACGTAACTAAAATGGCATGAGGAACAAAAAGATAACTAGAAAAAAGTACAAAAGGAAAATAAAAAGAATAAAAGTAAAGTGTAACACTCACTCCAATACTAATCAAGTTCAAGAAACCTGTTTTGGGAACGTATAGTATGTATGTGTATAGGTATTAGAAACAGCCGACGCAACAGCAGTTAACCGTCATTTCAAATACAAACCAACGTCAGAGCAAAGCAACGCAGATCAGCTGGCTTGATATTTCGGTTGACGGTGCACTTTTCAAAAACGAATTCCTGGGTAAAAGGGGGGAAAGTGATAAGGTGAATGTGCGCTCAGAATGTTGTAGCTATTACATGCTTGTATTTATGTATGCGAAGTATGTGTGCTGTTGGAGCACTCGTCGATTACTCAACATCATTAACTGAAGTTTTCGAGTTTCAGTGAGTTTATAGAGATTGAGAGGTTTGTCTGCTCATGCATACGTATATACTATATATATGTATAAATTGACTTATTGAAGCGTTAATTTGTTGTTTTTCAATTACAGTCGGTAGTAGATAGCAGTCGAAGATAGCAGCACACATACGACATACATATTTACATATAGATAAACAAAAAAATCTTCTCTACCAAAGTGAAGAGCACCACATGAGAGTCTGACAGAACTTTGTTGAGCGTGCTAGTGGAGATGAGGGTCTATAAAAGTAAACTTCATGTAGTGAAACACTCATACATACATACAGTACGACTGATATGAGTAAGCCCGAGTATAAAGGGCCGGTAGGTACTTGTTATTTCACAAAAAAAACCAAATGAGTATTAAATAGTAATAAAAAGGAAATAAAAAATAGTGAAAATCAAGAAATAAGAGCTGTCTTCGGGCAGGCGGTAATAATTATACCTTTCTTTACTAAATCAAATATATGGTATTTCATTTTAGTATTAAATATTAATTTTCATATGTGAACAAATCGGTTGTATGGGGGTTAGATGTCGGATTTCTATGATTTTCGGTGGCAATATTTCGGTGGCTTACGTGCGAAAAATACCAAATTTCACTCCTGTAGATACTTTTGGAATGTATTTTTTACCCAAAACCTCATATCTGAACAAATCGGTTGAATAGCAGCTGCATGATATGGTCCTTCGATTTCGATGATTTTCGGAAACAATCTTTATTTGTATATATTCGTCTGTAGAATGCAAAAAAACATGCTCTTAGATGCTTTCTTGACGGATTTTTTTACCTAAAGCCTCACTGAATAGACAATTGTATGGGAGCTATATTTTATTGTCGCCCGATTTCAATAATTTTAGCTGGCAATTCATGCTCTTAGAAGCTTTTTTGTCAAAGTTTTTACCCAAAATCTCAAGCCTGAGAAATCAGTTGTATATAAGTATGTTATAGTGTTTCGATTTCGCCGGCTCCGACAAATGTACAGGTAGACGGACATAGCTAAATCAACTCACACGTCATTCCGATTCGATCGGTATAATTTTTTATGGGTCTATCTCATATCTCGGGCCAAAGTTGAGTTTCATGTACATGAAAGGTATAAAAATGTAATAAAAGTAAATAAATGAAAATAAAATAGGTAGAATGAAAATAATCACCTAATACCGGCCGTTGCGTTTCGTTTCGTTTCACTTTTATACACATATCGTACACACACATACGTGTACAGCGAGTACTAGTTGAATCAGTTTGAAAGTGAAGCGCAAACGAATCGAAAGCAACAAGTTGCTGTTGTCGCAGTTCGCAAACGGCAATCGTTGTTGGTTGTTTAGCAAAAAGTGTAAAATAAATTTGTAGTTGTATGTATGAATGTACATACATATGTACCGACTGTCAACAACGTTAAGTTTGTGTAAATAAAACGTAATGCAGAAAATATTGTATTTATTTAGCCTGTTACAAATTGCTGACTTTTTGTAGTATTTCTTTTTTTTAATTTTTTTTTTGTAATTTACGCGCATACGGTTTGAATTTTGTCGGTCAATAAAGTGCAACTTATGTGAATTAATGTCGTGTTTAAGTGAGATTTTTTTAATGATTTTTAATGACTTTATTTTCATGAATTTTTCTTATATTTTCTACACAATGTCAAGAAATAGTGCATTATTGGCACTAAAGTGCATTTTTCCAATCTATTTTTGTAATTATGCATGTGAAACGTGACGTACATATGTATGTATGTATGTATGTATGCTTGCTAACCTGTGTTGACGTTACGTTTGATTGAGCGTTAATAAGAAATGTGAATGATTCATAAAAATACGCGATGACGAAGTTATTAGTGTAGTTACAAGAGTAGATGCACACAAAATTTCTGTGAAAAAAATTCAAGACCACAAAAAAAACTATAATTCATTCAAAAAAAATTGTGAAAAGTTGAAAAAAAAAAATTAAAAATAAAAATAATAATTAATAAAAATAAATAAAATATTAAAAAATACAACAAAAAAATAAAATTAAGAAATAAAATTGAAAATAATAATGAAAACTAACATTGAAAGAATCATTCAGTGTGTTTAAAACATTAAAAAATATTTCCAAAATTTTTTTAAGAATTTTGGTTTCTTGTTCGAGTACCGATACATATTATTCAATAATATAAAAAAGTTAAAAAAAAATTAATATTATTATATTGTAAACTATTGAAAATCCTAGATTGATTACTTCAGACTCGTTTTATTACACTATTGCACTGCGATCCGAAAGAAAGCACACAAATAATATTTTAAGAAAAACTTCGTGAAAATAATTTACTTTTCATACACACAGGTCTGCAGGCCTTATTTTTCCTTCTTTAGTTTGTGAATACTAATTTTAGGGTATTTTAGCGCATATCTACGTGGATTTTTGCCACCACTCTCATGTTTTTTCTGTTTTGAAAATTGCTTTGTGTGCATTAAAACAAAAAAAAAGTTAGCTAAAGTATTGAATAATATATAATATTTTGAACAAAATCTTTCTTCATTAAAAATTAATATTTTAAAAGTACGTATTGGCCATTACTTCATATCTATGATCTTTTGCCATTTTTCGGGTAAAAATTCTCTGGTTTATCGAAGAACTTTGCGAAATAATTTTCGGTTGCACAGACCGAAACAAACAGTATCACCTTACCATATATTCGGCAGCATCTTGTTTGCCATCAATTTGGATTTAAACGTTCGTTTTAAGGGAGTCACCGGCTTTTGACCATTAATTTTTCGTTTATAATCTCGTATTAAAGCCATTTATCACAGAACGAGGCGCTTCAGAAAGAACTTGAGTTTGTCGATCCGATAACTTTTCACACCATTGACGATTTAAAGAACTATCTTAACGTAAAATTTTTTTCGAATTATCAGCTTTCAAACACGTGTTAGTCTGGAACAATCGGATTCCACGAAATAATAGCATCAACACCATCTAGGGACAAAGACCATGGAGACGTTTTATATAATCCAATGCCTCGTATATATATAAATATTAGTGTCTAATACAACCTTTCAATGCGTTTTAAATAAACTAAACTTAGGAAGATCAAAGTAATTAAAAAAAAGGCGCTTAATAAGTTCAAACCCTAGTGTGGTGGATATATTTAAATATTTTCTCCGTAACCAGTGCACCATAATTTATCAGAATCAATCGCACCTTAATGGTTAAAAAGCTGTGTTTACAAGGAAACTCAGTTAACAAAAAATATTATTTTTTTCTATTTTAGCAACGTTTGTGCGACCAAATCAAATTAAACGAATTATATTTAATCAACGACGGAAGCTAAATATTTAAGAATTCCGAAATAAAAGTATTACTCCGTGACAGAGTTAAGACTGTGTTTAACGGTACCAAAGAGTAACGCCGCAAGCTTATCATTAAGCTAAATTCAAGAAAGTAATTAAAGTCATAACTACTAATAATATATATGTATGCATGTATAATAAAATGCCCTCGCCAACAAAATCCATAAATCAACGTGATCGTATACGTGATCCACGCGAAGACATACTACTCGAAACGAATTTCGAAGATGATGGCATACTAACACGCGCCTACAATAATAATCCCTATAATGGTGGCACAGCGATACATAATCGTCGTAGAAGCACCTATCGTTCAGATCACTCGCTGGATCGTTATACTGAGCGCGGCGGCGATGAAGGTAAATGGAAATGCAGAAAATCTTAAAAATATGCAAAGTTGTTGCTAAAAATTTAACGCTCACTATTGCTTAATGCACAAAAGATTTTGTTTTTTCAAAAGTATTGCATTTATAAAAAAAAAAAAAATATGTAAGTTTTTAGCAGTTAATTCACGCGTTTGTAATATGACTCGTGCAGTTAGTATCAAATGTACAATAGAATTATGTTGAAATTTCACGCTTAAAAACGTCACGCTTCAAAATTTTTTTAATCACACTTCTGTTTTCCTTTTCATATTATTTGTTGTTGCCATGCAAATGGACTTCTTTTGACCCACTTTATTACATCACAGCATAGCTGTCAGTTTTTAATTGTGCTAATATTCTACTTTTTTATTTTCTCTTTATACTTCTTTATGAGAATTAAACGCCTTACGCTAAGGTTATTAGGTTAATTTGTCTTTTTAAAGTGCCTTTCTTGACAAATAATAAAAATATATACATACATACATATGTATGTACATATTCATATTGTTCGCCTACTCATTGTGTACCTAGGTATATATTTTTCTCAATCACAGCGTAAAAAATTAGTTAAGGCTTAGTTTTTATACAACCCAGGTCACCAGCTCTTCATATGTACTGTGCCACACTCTAGTTTTACCATTGTCTTTTACACTTTGTTTTACAATAAAGCCATCTTACCTCATTGTTTACCCTACTGTCCTCATTCAATACCCACCATATTGGCTTATTTTTATTAATTTTCCTTGTTTACTCTTATCTTTTATATATTATATATACATATATATACTTGCTTCTAAAATTTCCCCCCTCTTTTTTATTAGCATTTGTTATCACACAACCACTTTTGCGTTAGTCCGAAATTCGTGCTTTCCATATCTTATCATCAACATTAGTTATCGCACTCGAACGCAAACACAATCAGTACAATAAATTTCGTCATATTGTCTCTATATGCACCCTAAATGTGGAATAAAATGATTTTAGCTCCAAGCATTAAGCTACTCATTGTGAGAATATAAGCAGGGACGGAAACTCCTTGTAAACTTTGCTTGTCTAATCAAAACAATTTTGCATTTGAGTGATCCATATACTCGAGTAAACTCATTTATTTGTACTACACAGCAGCTGGTCCAGTTCAGCTTAGCTGCTAAAATGAATCAAGCAATTGTCTTGGTTGCTTTGGTGCTCCGGCGATTCGCACTACAACAGCTTGGCTGCTCCATAGACTGTAGCCTTTGATATGAGCACACGCATTAATGCAGTTTATTTCACTGTAATAATTATTTTATTTGCACTGTGAGAAATTTTTATTGTAATTTTTTAAATGATTCATACAACGTGTGAGCAATACTAAGTAGGTACGTAGGTGTATAATAAGAAAATATTAGTCAGCGGAAGCGAATTTTTCAAAAACTATTAATCAAATTCAATTCATTGTTGATAGTAGTTGTATGTGACAAAATACGGCAAAATGAAAAATTGGCAAAAAAAACATTTTCTTATAATTGTCCCCAAAATATGTCCGTCATTAAATATGTTTCTTCTATCAGGCCAAACTGTGCAGCAAACCGCACTTTTTTACAATATTACTCTTTGTTACTACATAACTATACCATCGGATAGGCATATGGTCATGTTACACATTTTCAAAATATGTTGAAACTGCCTGCTGGATTTCATAATCGGAGATACATTTTTTACCCCTCGGCTCCATTTTTATTCCTGGAAACGGATAGTAGTCATTGTGGGCTGTAGGGTGGGCTCAAAATATCGAAGCCCATCTTATACAGGCCAGCCAACACAGCGCGGCTCTTGTGGACGAGCGCGTTGTCGTGCAAAAAAACACACCTTCCATCAACTTTCGCCGTATTTGGTCATTAATAGCTTCTTTTAGTCGCTCTTATATTGAAGCATAGCATTCTCTATTTATTGAAACACCTTTATTTTTATACTGGATCAATAATATTTTTTTTTCCGCGTCCAAAAAGACGGTTGCCATGAGTTTCCCCACTGAGTGTGACTCCATAAACTTCTTGGCAGGTGTTTTAACCTTTTTATGCCACTGCATAACGCCTTGTTTCGACTCAGGTTCGTAATGATGAATCCAAGTTTCGTCACTGGTAACAATTCGACTCAGTAAACCATCCCGCTCTTCAGTACAGAGGTCCGAAATGTATGTGAATAATCTACCCGCTGTTATTATCGCATACTCCAACCATTTCAAATGAAACGGCAAATAAGTTGGCTAAACCACATCATTCGAAGGTGTGAGATCTGAAAGTGTCTCATGAATTACTCGCTGAGCGAACCGGATGAAGTGGGTGAACTCTATACCAATGGAAAACCAAGCGGAGAGCAACCTGGCTTCATTTGGTGTCTCCTTTCAATACACATAAGGAATAAGAAATTAGCTGCAATGGCGTAAGCGATAACTACACCACTTAAACAGAAGAGGATAAAGGAACTCGAGGTAGTTATTACCAGAGCAAGTTAGCCTCATTTTTTTATTAGAAAGACTAGTTGGTATCTCAGGCAGTAGATATTAGTCTACTCCGCCACTTGCCTTTCGTTAGACAGCAATATAGGTTCTTGCGTTCACATGTTCCAAACTCTACTCCTTCGGGTCTTTTGGTGATCTGTAGGACGTGGGTTAGGTAATTCCAATTTCAACTGATTTTTTTTCATTTTTTTTTTTTTTTGATGGATTTCTTCATCTTTTTTCAGAATTTCTCTCAGTGTAATTCTCATTATTATTACACTTCTATCTATATGTATAGAAATATCCACCGCCTGTAGTCATCACTTTGCCAGTTGCTATTTTTATTATTATTAAATACTCAACAATTCTAATGTGAAACTTTATTAATGGACAACAGCAGCAACAACAACAACAACAATAACAAGAGCAGTTGGGAGAACTCAATGAAATCATCCACAATTAGTCTTCACAAATTGCCGACATTAGCTTGACTTATAATTGCTTAACTTGGTCCATTGTTGAACTTAAGGGTCAATTATGTGTTGTTTGTCAGTGAGATTGAATTACATTGAAAACAAATAATGACCAATATATGTATACGAGTACATATATACAAATGCCAAAAGTTGTATAATCCAGCGTATGTTTGTATGCATGTAAATATATGTGTTTCAAGTACGCACTTATGCAAAAGTGCAAAGTTGAGGATGCCACTCGAAGCATTGATACATATTACATACATACACGTATGCTCTCATATAAATATGTATCTACTTATACATCCATAAGTAACCGCTTAAGTATGGATTTAATTTTGTGCAAAATATTTCAAGTGTTTGGCTAAATCTGCATATTTAAGTAACTCAAACTGCAGTTTGCATTTATTATATGATATAGAGATATATACATGTAGATGCATATATTTATATATGTGTAAAAGTATAAATATATTTAGATGCATCCCAGCAGGTAAAGTGGCTAACGATTATCTAATGAATTCGACAGTTACTGGTGGTGGTAGACAGCCATCGCTCAATCTACTCTCAGTACAATTAACTGTAGAATTTAATATGGGCATGTCCTACGATGGGATCGCTAGCCTTTTCTATAGTGCTGAATAATGAAATAAATAAATGAATATATTTAAATACATATATTTTTCTTATTTATTTCAAAGGTATTTCATGAACATAAAAATTGTATTAAAATAAATAATTAATATTAATGGTTTTAGCTTAAAAAAAAGTAAGTAATTTCAAAAATCGGTTTGGAAGCCGTATCTCCTTTGCTTTGTTCGAGCACATTTACTCTACACGATTTTTTTCTGGAGTTGTACGGGTTTTCATAGTTGCAATGAAATTTGAAATATACAAATTATGCTATACACTTTTGTACTAACCAAAAGCTAAATGTATATGTATATCTTACCAAGAATTGCTGGCTCGTTCCCCCATTCCATTCACAAAGAAGCACCAGAAAAGCATGAACATTTTAACCAAAAATATCACGTTCTCATTGACAAATTTCAATCACCAAAAGTTGATTGTTGTTGAAATCTACCTTGTTAGTTACATACATACATACATACATATAAGAACAGAATTCCATTTGAAAAGTTTGAGTTTAAAGTATAAAAAGAATTGTCATTTAACAGGCGAAATTGCATATTACCAGTAAACAATACTATGGATATTCTGTATTACTACGGTACAGCTAAGTAAACAGTAGAGTTATTTCTAACGAAATCAGTATAGATTTTGGATCAATTGGCTATACTACCAGTACTGCGGGGATATGTAGCTAGTATTTATGCAGCTATCAGTTTACATAATTACGGCACTTGTTAATATTATTTCAAGTGCTCAAGCGTTTTGTTATTGATACTCATGTCTGCAAGTGCTTAATTATACATACCTACACACATACATGTATATTAACTAATGTTTTGATGTTTTGGTTAAATTAATATTTTAATTCACTCAAATTTGGCCTTATATACATATACATAGTTTAATTACTTTTTGTTGAAAATTTTGTGCAGAATTTTAATGGATGTATTTAATTGAATATAAATCAATTTAAAGTAAATATTTGCTCGTATTAAAATGCTAATGATGACATTAAAATATTTCACACACTAATAAAAAACGTATTTTAATTTCTATTAAAAATCTTTTTTTTTTAATTTTCTTGCATAAAAATATTTTTTTTTTAGTTCAACTGCATAAAAACACTTCAACCATTTTTTAAATACTATTTCGTTTTGTTTTTGTTTTTTTTTTTTTTAATGACGAAAATTTGTATCTACAAATCTACTTATGTTGCTGATAATTTTTTCCTTTAAATTATTATGATTTAAATTGCCATTTAACTCATTTGGAATTAATTCCATAATTAATCACTAAAATTATGGTATTATTAAATTTATTATTGGAATTGTTGGTAGAAAAAGCGTTTGAAATAAAAACAAATTAAAATTAAATATCATTATATTAAAAAGCAGAAAGTAAGTTATGTTCACGAGAGTATTTAGTATACATATGTATGTATAATTATTTGCCAATTAAATTAGTAAGTTAATAAATTTACTACTAAATTAAAGAGAAACTCTAACTCTGGCTGAAATAGTTTCAACCACGAAAGAGTTATATTACGAAAGTTATTCGGTGAAAAAAAAATGTTTTCAAAAATTTATAAAATATGTCACGCAAATATTTACTGTCTTCAAAATATATTTAGATTTCAAAAATGATTTCTGGAATTTCCTAAGAAAAACACTAATAACCAACCCATTGTGAGGTCATTTCCAATGACACCTTGGAAAAAAGCTGAGTCCTCGTTGATAGTTAAACTCATAGCATGATCATCCGAAGTTATGTGTTTTAGTTCATATCATAAATCTAAATTTGAAAGCAGGAGATTAAAAAAAGTGAATATTGGATTTTTGGCAGATTTACTCATTTTTTTAGTAGTTATGTTTGAAAAAAAAAAACAATTCGTTCAATTCCTCGTGAATTATGTCTCGAAGACTTGTATAAAATGTCATCGAAATTGGTTAAGTTAATGCTATTCAGACCATATTTAAAACGTGTAGGCTATATATAGGTATAGGTTAAGTTTGGCTGAAATAATTAACGATGTATAAACATCAATACACTTAGTGTAGGTCCATTATGATACCACAGTGCTTAGCCGAACTCTAAGCTTCACCATTTTACATATAAGAGTGATGTATGTTTGTTTTTTTTTTGACAAATCTATTTCCCAAAATCTGAAAAATTCCTTGTATAGGGTTTCCCAATAAGAGGTGTTATTGTGATATTAAAAGAAACTTTTCTCTTAAAATATCCATGGTTTCGTTGCTTGTGTGGCACGTAGCACCGTCCAGATCAATACCATCCAATCCCGGTCATCAAAAATCATTAATCATCTCTCGAAAGCGCAATCCATTAATTTTCGAAAACGTAAGGTCAAAGGACCACGCCGGGCCATAAGCCGCACCAAATAGTTACACGTTGAGGATGGAGAGGCTTTTCAGCAACAAATCTTGGGTTTTCCGAGGCCCAGATGCGAGGTGGTAATGAGCCTCATCAGCGCTGATAATTTTTCGCTGAAATTTGTATATGGAATTTCATTAATTTCAATGTGTTGTTGAAGCGTATGCTGTAGTAGTCCGATCTGGCTGGTTCCGGCAAGTAATCGTTTAAATGTACTTGTGCATCTGTGTACCAAGTTTGGTTAATATATTTCAAAAACTGAGGGACTAGTTTGCGTACAAACAGGTGAACCAACGGACTTGACTAAATCAAGTCAACTACTCATACTGACCCAAACGGTATACATTTTGTTGGGTCTATCTCTTCTCCCACTGGTAGTTACATACTTCGACCAATATAGCATTTCATATATATAAAATAATTAAATATTCAAAAAAAAATGTTCGATCCAATAAGAAAAAATCTATATTATTCAAAGTTCGAAATTCTGCAATCGATATCAGTAATTCACTAATTATTTCGTAAGAGTGAGCTCTCCCTCTTACTTACTTACTTCTTAACCAATTCTTCTTAGCTAATTATACACTTTTGAGTATATTTATAATGTTTTGAAATGAAGCTAATAAATTATATATTTTTCTTTACAAAACCATCATTTAAGTTAGTTAAAATGTTGCCTTAGAGAGAGTGGCAAGTGATAAATGACTTCACAATGAAAATAAATTATTCTGTAAACCGCAAAACCATTTCATCATACCCACAAAACTAAGTTGAAGTAAGCATTAAAATTAAATGCAATAATATACACGTATATATAGACGTACAATCAACAATGTCTATTCGTATCACATTAGAATTAAAGCAAAATATTTAATTTAAAGAAAGGACAATTTAAGATGAAAACCACAAATAAGTAATTCCCAAAGCAATCATTAAAAAACGCCTGCAACATTACGTGCAAACAAAGAGAAAACAAATAGCAATAACAACAAAGACAAGGAGCAATAGTAGAATACCTAGAGCAAACAAATAAACAAACAAACAAACAAATAAAATGGCATACAAACATACAAATAAGCGAGCAAACGTATAAAACGGCCAAAGCATACAATTAATAATAACAACAACAACAACAACAACGCCAACCACTTGCACCATCAAAAGCACTCACCACCTAAACTCGTCATGCTCCAACTCACTGATAGCGGCGCACTCTCCAGTTGTTTTCAATACTACTACTACAACGACGACGACGATGCTTATTATTTATACGCTTCAATGGAGTTGTTGTAAGCGGGTAACGCAACAAATATAGGTACATGCATACATACATACACACACACACAAACATAATACCCGTGCAACGATTACAATTCTACTCATTTTTCATGCCCAAAAGTGTGATTGTAGCACTGATAGAGACGATGGCTACATACCAGTTCCACACCATTTGTCCGTCCGTATGTCTACATATCTCTCAGTGTGTTTGCCGGCGTGCCAGGCAGCCATTGCAAAACTTCAAAAACGAGTTCGCACACAATTGATTTCCTTCCGTTTTGAGACACGTCGTAATGTGCGAGTACATACATACATATATGTATGTGCTTGGAATACGTAAATAACCGTTGCGTCGGGACTTATATATATACAAAAATATTATATATACGTACATGCACTATATAAAGTCATATGCGATATTGAGATAAGACGAGAAAGGTAGACAAGCAGACTGATGGACAGACAGAGAGGCAGACAGACAGATAGACAAATGGTGAAAACAACAAACAAATAAAGCGACAAATATGTATTGTAGGAAGCTGGTAGGTAAACAAAAACAGTTAGATGAATGTCTTTAATCAAACTAAATAAATATATATAAAATAATTAAATATTCAAAAAAAAATGTTCGATCCAATAAGAAAAAATCTATATTATTCAAAGTTCGAAATTCTGCAATCGATATCAGTAATTCACTAATTATTTCGTAAGAGTGAGCTCTCCCTCTTACTTACTTACTTCTTAACCAATTCTTCTTAGCTAATTATACACTTTTGAGTATATTTATAATGTTTTGAAATGAAGCTAATAAATTATATATTTTTCTTTACAAAACCATCATTTAAGTTAGTTAAAATGTTGCCTTAGAGAGAGTGGCAAGTGATAAATGACTTCACAATGAAAATAAATTATTCTGTAAACCGCAAAACCATTTCATCATACCCACAAAACTAAGTTGAAGTAAGCATTAAAATTAAATGCAATAATATACACGTATATATAGACGTACAATCAACAATGTCTATTCGTATCACATTAGAATTAAAGCAAAATATTTAATTTAAAGAAAGGACAATTTAAGATGAAAACCACAAATAAGTAATTCCCAAAGCAATCATTAAAAAACGCCTGCAACATTACGTGCAAACAAAGAGAAAACAAATAGCAATAACAACAAAGACAAGGAGCAATAGTAGAATACCTAGAGCAAACAAATAAACAAACAAACAAACAAATAAAATGGCATACAAACATACAAATAAGCGAGCAAACGTATAAAACGGCCAAAGCATACAATTAATAATAACAACAACAACAACAACAACGCCAACCACTTGCACCATCAAAAGCACTCACCACCTAAACTCGTCATGCTCCAACTCACTGATAGCGGCGCACTCTCCAGTTGTTTTCAATACTACTACTACAACGACGACGACGATGCTTATTATTTATACGCTTCAATGGAGTTGTTGTAAGCGGGTAACGCAACAAATATAGGTACATGCATACATACATACACACACACACAAACATAATACCCGTGCAACGATTACAATTCTACTCATTTTTCATGCCCAAAAGTGTGATTGTAGCACTGATAGAGACGATGGCTACATACCAGTTCCACACCATTTGTCCGTCCGTATGTCTACATATCTCTCAGTGTGTTTGCCGGCGTGCCAGGCAGCCATTGCAAAACTTCAAAAACGAGTTCGCACACAATTGATTTCCTTCCGTTTTGAGACACGTCGTAATGTGCGAGTACATACATACATATATGTATGTGCTTGGAATACGTAAATAACCGTTGCGTCGGGACTTATATATATACAAAAATATTATATATACGTACATGCACTATATAAAGTCATATGCGATATTGAGATAAGACGAGAAAGGTAGACAAGCAGACTGATGGACAGACAGAGAGGCAGACAGACAGATAGACAAATGGTGAAAACAACAAACAAATAAAGCGACAAATATGTATTGTAGGAAGCTGGTAGGTAAACAAAAACAGTTAGATGAATGTCTTTAATCAAACTAAAGTGTATACATATGTTTATTATAAATCAAGTCATCTCGTCCTGGTGGCTGCGGAAATCGATGTCGGAAATATCTGGTTGTTTCATAACTCTGATTTTTATTGAATATACTGTTGATACTTTGTTCTGTGTTATTGCTCGTAAACTAGTTTTGGCACTAGAAGAACAGAGCTTTAGGCTTCTCCCTGTTGACTAGTTGCGAGCTTAAAACTCAATCAGCCGTCTCCAACCAACATCTGCCATCCCCACCTTCCTACGGTATGAGAAAAAATTACTAAAGCTACAGGCATAACGTAACTTGCAACAGCGAATAGGTCCCAGCTGTCCAGCAACTTTTAAATATATTTGCAATTTACGTCTTTATTGTAAAATGATCTACACACACCTTCGATAACATGAAAAGTATCTGGCTTTAAGCCTATAAGGAAGGGAAGGATCTATCCGACCCGTTCGGTACCAAAAGCGGCTTCAGATAAAGTGACTCTCCTTCGTTTGGCTCCTTAAACCTAATTTTGGAGAAAATTATAGAAGCTGTGGAGCTAATTTTACAAGAACTTATAGACTGAATAAGGAAACGAGGCGAGTGGATCTGGTAGAGAATGAAGAAAAAACGAAGTATCCTATGTCATCCTCCTTTAGAAACTAGAATCTGGATCTGAACACTGTGGCTCAGAATTATTGAGCTTGTGAAGGAAACACTTCTCTTGCCTGGTTACCTGAAATACCCTAAAATGGTTGAACTATTGATAACAAAGCGGAGCAGATGGCTTACCGTCTGAGCTATTCAAGCTATTTAAGCATGGTGGCGAAGCACTGACTGCTCCTTTGCAAAATATGGTCGGATAAAAATGAGGTCCCCGCAATATATACCAATTGTTGTGAGATAAGCCTCGTCAATATTCCATATAAGGACCTATCGTGCGTATTGTGTTATCATCAACCAACTGCTGGTGGAAGAAGTGGAAGAGGAAGACCTCCACTCCGTTGGCGGCATTGTGTAGAGAAGAACCTGGCTTCCCTTGGTGTCTCCAATTGGCATCAAACAGCAAGAATAAGAAATGAATGTTGTGTTATTGTTGTCTCGACTATAATCGTCCAAGCGGTACCCATGCCAAAGAAGAAAAAAAAGAAGAAGAAAAATAAAAAAAAAAATGTTACCTGATAACTTTTGATTCTCCTATTTCTGCTTTACCATTTTTCTGCATAAAGCTACCTTGAAAAGAGAACCATGAAAAATTCCTCACGTAAATCGAACCATAGAACCGGTTGAAAAAAAACCTTTGATGCTGCACTTTTTCGTTCCAATATGTATATGAAGACCCTTTACCCAAACCAGTTTAGTATTTACACGCTTCTTTTTCCACCTGAAGAACGGGAGTCTTTAGTAAAAAAAAACTCCTTCAGCCCATCGCATTAACGCCCACCCCACTCAACTACAGTAGCTGGCAGAGTCAATATTTCGCTATAATTTGAATTTTATCTGCATTTAATGGGTGTTAAAAGCATAGCAAAAAATTATGAAAAATAAAAACAGGGAAACTGTGAAACATATCGACACAATATTATTTTCAGCTGCGAAATATAAGGACGAGTTTAATGAGCCATGAAAAATATTTCTTTTTATTTCGATCGTTGATTGTTTTTGAAAAGAAGGAGAAAAGCTTGGTATGTTTGTATATAATCTTTCCAATGTTAAGCGATGTGCAAATAACTACAAAGATATAAAAACATACATACGAGTACATATTTACCTTTGAAAATATTATGTCGCTCATTATATCTATGTAAATCTCATTGATATTGAAACAAAAGTTGTCAATTGTTGTGGAAATTCACCGCTTGACATTTGTTATAACTTAAAGGCTTGAAGGAATATAAAGACTGCACTGATAATAAATATATATAAAAATATATATAAATTTGACCTTCAAGGAAACTTATTTCCAACTGAAAATCTTCGACAGCACTTAAGGAGAGAAGTTGAGTAAAAACTTCAGAGCTTTGAATGAATAGAAGCAAGGTGTTAGCCATTTCTACATTAAAATATATGAACAAAATTTTTGACAAATACAAAAAAGGAGTTTTTCGGTTACTGAAGGTTGTTTTTTTTAGAGGTGAGGATTTCAAGAAGGTAAGACTTTTTTCAGAGTTTGTCTTTTTGACAGCTGTTACTTTATATATTCTTGGTTTAGTTTGCTATTTCATAATGAACATACTTACTCCGGAAAAACGTTTGCAAATCCTGCAAATATATTACCAATATAATGGCTCCGTTCGCATGACGCGCTGCGTCCAATATTCGGTCGGCATAATCGTCCAGCACGTTTACTCTAGGGGAGAATGCGCATCTTCAGAGACGTTCTACAGTGCTACGGGGAGGTTATATATCTTGATTAATGACTTTTTCGTGCCCAAATTTGAAGGCGTTGATGTAGATGACCTTTGGTTCCAACAAGACGGCGCTCCACGCCATAAGCCAACGAAACAGTCAATTTCTTAAAGGAAATTCTTGGTGAACACATTATCTCGGGTCGTGGGCCTGTAGCGTGGCCTCCAAGATTGTACAACTTAACACCTTATGCAGTATATTCTGAAACGATTGACGCCTTGGTAAAGAGTATTCGGTGCATTATTACTGACACACAGACCGAATTACTATAAACAGTGGTCGAAAATTGGCCCTACCGGTTGGAATTTATTCGAGCCCCGAAGTTGTTTTGAAAACATAAGGGCAAATCCTTATCTTTACAATAAAACCAAATTTTTGGCTTGGTTATATACGTTTTATTTCTCCTTGAAAAGTACATGTCTAAAAAAGACACGCTTTACATATGGAAAAAATTAAAATTTTTTTTCATGCTTTTAATTATATCCTCCGAGTGTATTTCTGACATGAAATAAAGCTCCTCATAAAAAACCATCAGCCGTTCGGAGCCGGCTTAGTATAAATTGTAGCTCCCTCCATTTGTTGGAAAAACATCTAGACGCAAAACCACAAATTGGAGGAGAAGCTCGGCGGTTGCAAAGCGCCTATTATATATATATAATTATATCCATTTAGCTACGATTGTTTTTAAGTTTCACTCAGCAGCATCAGTACCTCTTCCCCACAGGGCCCTACAAGGAAGCTATAAATTTATTTACTTACATACTCTTACATACTTACGTATAGATATTTATATGCATATGTAAGGTGTTAAATTGCATACAAATCCGAGACGACAAACACCTGCTAGTAGTATGCTCATGCATAAACGCTTACATTCTGCCCTACAAGTATGTATTTTGTCAACAACAATAGTCTGGCTGACATTTGTGCTTTATGCAAAGGTTTACTGCCATTTAAACTCTGTTACTGCACCCACTTTGATATCCAATATACATACCTATGTTCATATGTATGTTGGTGTACTCGTTCATAACCTCATTGTTAGTGTAGTTGTATTCTTGTTGTTTACACCGTTGTTCTTGCTGCCGTCAAGTTGTCGGCTCTCGCTGCTTACGTCTGGATAGCGCTGCTGCCATTAACACAGCCATTACCATACCATTACTGCTCCCATTACTCGGCTTGCTAACAGGGCGTAGATTCTTTTGACGAATCGACAAGTAAATATCATTATTTTGTGGTTATTCGGATGCAAGCATGCTTACAGTAATAGGCTAGGAAATAGGTAAGCGCGATGCTGTAGTTTGTTGGATTTCTTCTTTGGTAACAACAAATCTTACACTTTGTCAAAAAAACTACCTTAGCGTCTTGGGTTTGAGGATTGCTCGATTGCTCTTTTTCTTCTTCTTCTTTTTCCTCTCCAACAAAAGCTGCAAGCACGACTTAGCAAGTGATTGAAATTCCTTGAATCGTCCGCGATTCATCCAAAGCCAGAAGTACCTGCAGTCACATATAATATAACGTAATGTTTTTCCAGCCAAGCTGACATGAGGTCATCCAGGGGAAGACTCCGGGTAGGCAGAAACATTTCCAGCCTGGTTATATCATCTCACGAGTGTCCATTCTTGCAAGCTTCTCAACTTTGTACTTACCCAGACTATGGAGAAGCGGATAATGAGTCTAGCCGAAATCTACGCTCTAAAGAAAAGATAATGCTTCCTTGATTGCTACCATTTGCGCTTAAAAACCAACACACTGGTCAAAGTTTATTCCTTGTAGGTCAAATCCGAGGCCGTGCAGAACGCTCGCGTAGTCAGCCCTCGAACCGTTTTCCTAGCGACGGCTTGTAAATAAGCGGTATACATGACATGACATTGAGCATCAGTGTCCACCAAATAAATATCCCCTGTAACATGATAGGCTTAGCCATGGTCATAAATCCTATCGCTTTGGCACTTCTATCACAATTTAAAGCGACTCTATTTACTCGAGAGAGAGAGAAAGAGATCACTTTGACTCTCAGATTGCAGTCCTTGAACAAAAGTGGTGGAGCTTTAGAGCTTACTCTTAATCGCCTATACGTAACATCGAGGGACCATAACGTTATACCCTAGAAGCCAGTCTAACAAATAAGTACGTGTAGAGAAGACAAATGAAAATTAATGCAATCTCCTAAATGCTACCATACGGCGCATTAGTGGTTTAAACCCTAGTGGCCTAATAAACCCGCCAGCCTTTCCGAGTCTCTTTCTATGATGAAACAAAAGAGCTTCACATAAAAATCCATTAGCCATGCAGAGACTGCTTAGAAGCTCCTCCATTTGTTGGAAAAACATAAAGACCCACACCGAATTGTAGAAGGAGTTCGGCCGAGAAATGCTTCAGTGATTATAAATCACCAAAAAACCTATCTATATTTCCAATTTCAAACTTATCCGTTTGACCTGGAACTTCTTTCATTTTTCCCACAAAAACTTTACACCGGGTCCTATTTTTATGAACACATATGTGTTCAACAGTAAGTGGTAGTTTTTTGGCAAGCAGCCATTTAGCTAAACACTCTGATACCCCAGCTAAGTCATCAACCGAGAGCGTTTGGTGGTTTGAAGGACCAACTGTGCCGCCTATTAAATAATGCCCTATTACCGACAACAATCAACGCAGACAACAAAAGCCAAGCAGGGCAACAACACAAGCTGTAACAATGACAGCAGCAGCAGCAGCATCGTGTAATAAAGTAATAGCTGAGTCAACAACAGCAACAGCAACAACATAAGGTCAACAACAAACAACCGAGCAATCGACCGCTCTCCACTGAAGGGTGTCTGCTGCTCTGATTGCTGCTGCAACCTAAACGAGCGCTACATCACTGCACGCAAACAAAGTTAAAGTCAATATTAGATTTCTGGTTGTAGCATACATATTTACATATTTACATATTTATCATATGTATGTATGTATATAAGCAGATTTGTCATTTTACATGTCATTTATCGTTTGCTGATCGCATGGATAATCGCAATCGAATTAGTGTTGGCGTATTTGGCAAATTGCAGTGCTACGAGTAAATATTAACTGAAAAAGTGACTGAGCTCACGGCAAAGTATTTTTTGTTTTTTTTTTACCATAAAAAAATGATAGAGCAATTACAAAATTTTTTCACAAACTGTAAAAGTCATAAAATTACTGTATTTGACGCTTGACGCTTTTTAACAATATTTACAGCGCTTCATCACTTCAATATGCACACAACAACAAACAAAACGTTCATTGCACTCCACCGATCGTTAATGACTCTGTTAATTGTCCACAAAAAAATGTGTTCATCTGTCATTTTATTTGTTTATTTTTTGCACAGCTCGCATTGTATTTGTTCACATATATACATACCTACATACATAGATACACTCATTTGTCTGTGTGCATATCCTTTTCAGCAATTTGCATTAAATTATGTCCATCACATAAATGTTCATTTCGCGCGCAATATTTTACAATTAATTACATTTTATTTGTTTATTACAATGCCATCAGTCGCTAGGCAGCTTTAATCGCACATTTCCATCCATTTAAATCGCACAACTGATATTATCTTTTTTCACTATTTTTTTCTTTTCCTGCCCATGTAAGCTCTTTTTTCCACGCCGATATTATTTACAGATAAAATTTCCATTATTTTAATGGTAATCAAGTAGATTAATGTCGCTTTTTGTGGAGAGAATTGAGAGTTAATAATATTCCATTTAATTTGTGCGTGTTGCAAAATATTTTAAATTCCGTTTATTACCAAAGAAGGCTCGTTTATTAAGACTTAGTGAGATTTCAAGTAATTAAGCATATTTTAAAAATCTTTTAGTGTCTCATAATTGGCCCTTGCATATGCAATTCGTTTTCTATTAAAGCGGTGCAAAAAACTCTCAAATCGTTACCCAGCAGCAACTGAGGCTAGAACGTCTACGACGCTAGCGTTTACCAATCTGTAAGCCGCATATTAGCAAGATGAGGGAACTATATACACGGTGTGTCCCAAAAATAACCGAACTTTATATTTAAATCATACAACATACAGCGCCATCTATTGAAAATTTGCAACATTAAAAAAATACATTCATCCTCTTTCAAACGCACCTAACTTCATGTAAGTCGGATGACAGATGTAAAAGTGACAGCCATTTCAATAAAACCAAAAGTGTGCTAATGGTTCCAAAAAAAATGGAACAAAGAGCATATATAAAATTTTGTGTCAAACTTGAAAAAAAATTGAAATTGAAGTTTAAAAAATTAAAAAAAAATTTAAAAAAATGAAGCAGCCGATAGTTAAAAATACAATTGAAATTAAAATTAAAATTCAAACTCAAATTAAAATTGATATAACTTCTTTTAAAATTTAATAAACTTAAAATATTTTCTAACAAAAAAATATCCATACTCAGTCGTAGTAATAAATTTACGCATGTTACCAGAATTTTATTGTTCTTCCTTCGTCGTAAGCAATCGATAATATCCTGGTTCAATCAACATTTAATTATCTCAAAATATGCAAACCTACATACATACCTATATACATATGTATGAAATGTGTATATGTACGTAGCTGTGTATGCTCAGTACATGACCATTAAAGCATGTTGCATAAATAGTCGAAAGCTGCTTGCTACAGGTAAAATATCAATAGAGACCTAACTCCATTCGTTGAATGCAAAAGGTGAAGATATAAATGAGTGTACACAACTATGCTGCAATAAGTACATTGGGGTAACCGAAAAACTAAAATTTTGAAGGGAAAAGGATATTGGAAGCCAGATACTCCTTAATTTTACGATACCAGGATTGGAACCCGAGCCTTCCGAATTTCTGTATGCAATGCCGGCTGGGTTTACTGGGTCTTAAGATACGTTAAAAAAGGATTTTTCAACGACTTCGTTGATTTTTATATGTGAAATCGCTATTCAAAATACGGAAAACAATATTTCTTGCAATTTCGTACTGCACTAATCTATCCATAAATAAATATGTATAGAACGCAAAATGTGCCAACATGCTGTGCTATGCTTTCATTTTCTCCCAATAGACGTGTATTGGCAACCCAATCACCGGCAATCAACTTACAACCTATTCAAATGCTTTGACTCCTGAATGCTGCCACAGACATACATACATATACATATGTATATACAATGTTTATATATAGTACATAATGTGGCGCAATTCAATACAATTTGTGTAGAAAATTGTATACCAACATCGCTATACAAATATACAAGCAAACGTACTTTAAGTTATATATTCGTACATACATAAATATACACAATATACGAGTATATATGTATATGCTACCCAGCTTTAATACCATTATGCACACACATTTAACTTTGAATAGTAGTTAACTTGCAGTTGTCTCTTTATATACATATTTATGTTGTAATTTGCTCATATTTACATATACATACATGTATATACCTATAGTGGTACTACTAAGGGCTGCATATCCTTGTAGTAGCTTTCAACATTCACTCACACTTCTCTTTACCTTTTACCATTTCAGGTGACTGCTGTCAATCATGTATGTCCCGCATACCGTATGCCACATTAATAGCGACACTCATGTGTCTGCTTGGCGTTGGCATATTTTGTGGCACAATGTATCGAGGCGCCTCGTTGACGGTGATTATGATGGATCAAGTGTTTCATTTGCATCTAATTTGGTGAGTATCTACTTAATGGCATTTTCGCTGGTGTATGTACATATGTATGTGTATATGTACGTGTATGTATGTATCTATGTATGCACACATAGTAAACCCACTTGTATCTTTACCTCAATCAGCATGAGGTTATTCGTATTGGCAACATGCTGACCATTCGCTTTTGGTTCTTGTTAATTTCAAACCCTAAATGTGACACAGTGACAATATGCGTTAATTACAATTCCATCACTATGGTAAGCTCTCTGTCTCCTCCACCTGCGAATATGGTCTAAGGTGTTATTGTGTAGTGGTTTATTACATTCTTGAGTGTGGCAAGGTAAATACGGGCATACCTTTGATCTGCTGCAAATTGATGTTTATAAGCTTCCACGTGCTTACATCGCATATTTGCTCGTACATACATATACGAGTATTCATAAATCGATAAACATATTTATGCGTAACACTTTATGCTACTTGCGTAGCTCTTGTGTGAGTTTCTAGTAACCTTAAGCGAATTATTTGATTAATGTTATTTCACATTAAATTTATGTGCATTCATGTGCTCTTAAATATACCTATTTATCGATTACATACTATATGGTATATACATTGTGTCGATTTTAGCTAGGTACATATTCACTTAACTCATGATTCGGTTGAGTTAAAACTCTTTCGTTCACTGCACAATCGTATTTTATTTAAATTTTTATATGTTTTAAAATCTTTAATTTTTCAAAATTTCTATCAAGATTTATAGAATACAAGGTTGCGACAACCGTTGGCGTCACCGAAGCAACTTCGTGATAAACACAGTGGGCGGGATTTGATATTATATAATAAAAAGAAATCAGTTTTTTTCTTTCAAAGACGTTTGTTTATGTATGTAAATATTGTAAAAATTTCTTATACCGAAGAAAACACAAATTTTTTGACAAATTTTGTTTTCGATTTTACGTACTGACGCCACCGCAGTCACATATTTGGCCACTTTTTTTATTAAAAAATAGCCCAAAAATTAAAAAAAAAATAAGCTACTGTGCAAGGTTTTGATCAAACTAATTACACAAATTAAATACGTTAGTACCATTTTTTTTTTTTTTTGCAAATCAATACTTCAATCTAGCAGATTTCGTACCTAACCGATGAATTCACGTTTTGTTAATATTAAAACTTCAGGTTATGAGCTCACAAAGTTGTAACATTAAATTCATAAACTGGAGTGGTTAACGAATATTCTACAATATCGCATGTTGGTTTTAAATTTTCAAAAAATCTCAATATAAATAACTCACACAATTTTTTTTAAATTTTTGCGCACAATAGCCCAGTGCACACTTTTTCACCGCTTCGAATTTTTAAACATAATTTTTTTACCAGATATGGATCATCCATTTCCCAAAAGCTCTTCAGAAGACAAAAAAAAAGCTTTATTTCATGTCAGAAGTTAGAGTTGCTAGCTACAGAAATTTTTGTTAAAAATAATAATAATTTTTATAATTTGAAAATTTTTGAAAACTTAAATACATATGTTCGACATAAAACTATTCAGACGTTTTAATTGTGATTATTATTAATTTTAAAAACTTTTAATGCTAGGCTTTAGAATTTTATAGTAAATGTTAAGTTGCTTTATAGATAAAATTAAAAAAATTTATTTTAAAATCTTCGGCAAACCACAAAATTGAACCAACTGCACTCTTGTCATAACCTTCTATTCTATAAACCTTGAATTTCTATGAACTGAATCTTATGTTAATATGGAAATTTTTAAATCTTTTTTAAAATGAATATAAATTTTCGATTTGGAAATGGTACATCAATTATTTCTTACTTTTACACCGACACAATGTTTACTTTATAATTACTAATAATAAGCAAAAAAGTCTAAAAACAAAATAGAAAAGTACAAATCTACTTGCTAGTCCACTAAGCAACCGATATAACCTAACCTAACCGAAATACGCCAACTAATACCACATCCGTTTTTTCGATCACAATTTTTCGATTAATCGAAATGCATAACTCTAAACTCGCTGAATAATCGAATTCGAGGAGGATTAGAATAGTATAGGATTATAGTGCATAATTAAGCAATTCCGTTCGGATTAAGACCCAACTCCAATCGAAATCAGACTTCAAAACATTTCTGATAATTTTCATCTCTAAGTTTGCGTCTATCATTCTCGAGTCCTAATCTGACCAGCATCCAAAATTATTGCAAATTGATTTTTCTAATTGGCAGGGAATGTCAAGCCTTCCGAGTGCATGAGGAGGTCGGCAGAAAATCGGTATACGAGGCACATCCAAAAATTATGTATATAGAATTTTTCATAGGTTTTGAAAACTTATATCTAAACAAAAGAGATTACGTGATACTTTAGTAGATAATATAAGCTATTTTTAACATAGTCCCCAGTCAACTCTATGCGGGTGTTAAAACATTCGTGAACGGTTGAAAAAAATTGTCCACCCATGTATAGCTTCAGGGAGGTAAAGAGATATAGTAATCTGAAAGTGCTACGAGTATATCAGGGGAATGCGTCTGCCATTTTCGTGAAGCAGGCGCTACCTACTTTTCTAAGCATGCCTCTCCTCTTGTTCTAAATCACCCTTCGCAATCTCACGGTATCCCAAACGGAGGCTTTTCCTTCCAAACAAGATAACACATGACGCCACGTATCTCCCACTTGGCGGGAGCCTAGATCGATATTAGTCACAAAAACTGCTGTCGCGTCGACAGTTCTCAAAAGTAGTGATCTCGAACCGGTCTCGTGGCAAAGAAAAAGAGTCTGGCTACACCACCGTGTAGCCAACATGATATGATAGTCCTGATATATGCTTTTTGAGTCTACATAACTGAGCCAATAAGAGCTCACCTAACATCGGAAAGTGGAAAGTCTTTTTAATTTTTATATAACTTTTTTTTTATTTTACCCGTTTTTTCTTACACAAATTTGCAGCATTTTTTGTAACAGTTTTTTAAGGCTTCCATAATTCCTTATCTCAGCTCAACTGGGCGATATTTTGGAATATAATGACCATTATTTTAGCTAAGGCTTAAATATTATTTAAGTGCAATTATGGAGATTATCTGCACATAAAACGAATGCTCTGCATTTCACAATAAAAATCCATTAGATGCATATACACAGATACATACACGTATTTGCATAAAAGAAAACATAAGTACCAAAATAAAAAATAAAAACTAAAACTAAAACCAAAAACAAAAACACAATGATATCTCTCCAACTAATGTAACCGAGACTCTCTAATTGCGCATTCATTTCATTTTACAGGATTGAAGCGATTCAAATGATTTTTGTCATAATTGCTGCGGGAATGGCGGCGCTTGGCTTTATGATACTCTTCGTTGGTTTCCTCGCAACTGGAGCGACACGATACAAGGTCTATCGCGCGTGGCGTTCACGAGTGGGTGGCCGCATCTCATGTGCAGTGGTAAGTAAAATGCAAAAAAAAACAACAACAACAACAAAACGAACTAAAAGCAAAGCAAAAACGTACAAATTTACTTACCAGTCCACTAAGCAACCGTTAGAAGAAAGTAGTGGTAGACAGCATTGTACAAATTAAACAGGCACACACACACAACCACACACACACACACCCAAATTAAAAGCAACAAATGAAAAGCGTCGTGTAAATGATTTGGTTGGGCGCAAAGAAGGTAAAAAAAGTCGATGGCTGAACGCCAACTCTCTAAACTAAATAAAACAAAGTAAATACAAAAACTCAGTTGATGCGACATTTTCACTGCGCTGACAAAGTCTAGTACACACATACACACACACACACACTCTTGGGAAAGAAAAAGCATTTAGAATAGTTACAATGAACTGACTGCTACCAAAGTACTAACAACTGTTGCTGTGTCTCTGTGCAGAAAATACCAACGTCAACGTAGACGTCAACTAACTACTTACCGACAATTAAAAACGCATTTCGCCCGCGAAAAGTTTCAAAACTTAATTAAGCGTTGATCAAAGACAAAAGAAGACTGCAATTGAATTTTGTCTATTCGCTTCATTTTTGCTTCAATATTTTTTTTTTTTTTTTTCTTTGCGGTGGCGTGAGTAAAAGAAAAAAAATTAATAAAAAATAACTGTTTGAAATTACAGCGCGTCTATGTCTGGGAAGCGAGAAATCATAAATAAATTTTATAAATTTAAACCTTTTTTCATCTTTATTAATTTATGTATTTTAAATTGTATTTTTTTTCTCTGTCTCTTTTAGTTCATGGGCATCACATATCTATTGAATTTCGTTTGGATATTGATACTCTGCTTCTTGGTCATAGTTACCTTTATCTATACAATGTTCTGGAATATGTGCTCAAGTGTGGAGCGTTCGCTCAGCTGCATTGATTTAACACAATTTCGTAAGTAAATTTTCTTGGAATTTTTAATAGTAGTATTATTCAAACTATTGCCCATCTGAAGTTAAAGGATGATTGTGTTTGGCGATGAAGCTCACGAAGCTTCACGAAAGGTTTGTTAATAAATAAAATTAACGCATTCGGACTGATGATAATCCACATTGTTACACCATCAAAGAGTCAATGTTTAGTGTGCTCTATGGGCATAGGGAATCATTGGTCCATATTTCTTAAAAAATGAAGCCTGTCTTAATGTTACAGTCAATGGGGAATGCTGTAGCGTCATGATTAATGACTTTTTTGTGCCTTAATTGAAGGATGTTTATGTGGATAACTTTTGATGCCAACATGCCATACAGCCAACGAAACAATCAACTTATTGAAGGAAAGTTTTGTTGAGCTCTTTACTTTGCGTCGTAGGCTTGTGGCGTGGCCTTCAAGATTTAATACCACTGAACTATTTTTTGTGGATTTATGTGAAGTCCCTTATCTACGCAAATCAGCCCGAGACGATTGACCGCTTTGAAGAAAATATTCGATGAGTTACTGCTAGAAAAAATTGTTGGAAAATTGCCGCGTCAAGTGACCCAAAATCATTTTTAAAAGATAATGGCGAACCCTTATATGTATAATAAAGCTTGATTCTTGGAAAAATATTATTATGCCAAGAGTCACTAGACTAGCATACTGCCATTAATAAATTATTAAAAAAAATAATTATCTCAAACGTTTGGCTCAGATACTGTGCAGAATATCATATTATAAGCTCTGAGCTAAGCTTTCCTTGATCCACATAAACACATGGAAAGAGCCGTTCGAAATCCATATCGAACATCTTGCTTTAGTGCAATTCTTAAAAATATTCTGCTTCTTAGTCGGCGCATGCTCACTTACGCGATTATAGTCGAGTTAATAAAAGCACACCAGTTGTTTTTCTACATACTCAGTTCAACTTCTATTTAGAGGAAAGTCAGATTCCTCCACATGATATACGCCTGAATCTACCCCAATTGAGCCTCTCGAAGAAGCAACATGCGTACTCTAAGGGTAAGTCTGTCGACACAGCCCTGCAGACTTAGTCGGAGGCATCGAAAAAAGACTCCGCCTTTAAAGAATATACGCTTGGTATATTCCGCGACATTGAAGGGGCGTTCAACAATATTCTTTCTGCATTTGTAATAGATGCCCTTCAAGAATTGGGTCTTCAACAGCCCATAGTGAATCTTGTAGGGTGTCTTCTGAGAAACAGGATCATCTTCGCAGACAGGCACCCCTCAAGGAGGAGTTTTATCGCCACTGCTGTGGTGTCTAACAGCAAACACACTGATTAGGAAATTACACAGCTCAGGATGTGGTGTGGTGGCATACGCTGACATACACTTTGCCCTAACAGCGACGGGTAAACATACATAAACTTTAAGTGATCTCCTCCAAAATTATCTTTACATTGTTAGGACAGCGGATTGGACGTCAACCCAGATAAAACCGAAATGGTTCTTTTTACCAGAAGGCACAAACCGACTCCTTTTAAGCCACCTAAACTAAAGGGCGTAGAGCTCACCCTCTCTACCGAGGTAAAGTATCTCGGAAATATCTTGGATAAAACTAAAGAGAGTTCAACGATCGGCTGCTAGCCTGGTAACAGGAGCACTTCCATCAACTCACTCGAAAGCCCTGTTAACTCTTCTCAATATTCTTGCTCTGGAGCTATACGGGAAACTACAAGCGGGCTGCAATGCAATGAGTCTGAATGCTACTCAACCTTGGAAAAATTGCTGTATAGGACACCCCAAAATATTATCTCTTACAGAAGTGCCAAAGGAGCTGGACTACACCACCTCCTGTATGTGCTTCGAAAATCGTTCCTCCACGAAAATCCCAAACAGATGCGAATGGGAAACTACCAACGCCCCCGCCCAGACACCCATAAACATTTTCACAAATGGATCGAAGCTTGATGGAAAAGTGGGCTGCGGAATTTATTCTCACATGCTTTCATTGAATATGAACAGGAACGGGACAATCGGAACGGCAGCAAGACAATCGGTTGCAATATACTCCGATAGTCAAGCTGCAATCAGATCTCTCCAATGTAATGGCACCACGTCAAAATTGGCCATAAAATGTAGGAACTTTCTCAACAAGCTCTCTACTAAATATAGCAATGCCGTTGTATGGGTACCTGAACACAGGGACATCCCAGGCCACTGTATGGCGGATGAACTAGCAAGGGATGGAACCTTTCTACCCACGATAAACCGGCTCTCCATTAGCATAACGACAGGAATAATAGCTGCACACTGTTTAATGGGACTTCACGGGATTCGGATATCATTCTAATGATTTTTGCCGCAGCTGCAGGACGAAAAAGAGGAGGAGACCATCGAGCACTACTTCTGCCACTGTCCAGCCTTGACATCGTTTTCTTCTCTGTTGCGAACCCTACTAAACAATTTGTATCGATGTTCTCGCGTTACATTACCTCCAGCCTTCGCCTGCTTCTAAGCGGAATCTTCTAGACGTTGCATCATCATTAACAACAACCACATGAATAATTTGAGACTTTTAGAATTTGATATTAGTTTGTCGTAGACGAATATTCTCAGGGTTTTTTTAAATAGCATGAGCAGCTCGCACAATAATTCTAAAATCGCTGCTTTTGTCTTTTAGTGATGATTTTTAGAGAAAAGATTGCACTTCTTCAAGGAGATAGAGCTTAAATAAAATTATAAAAATTTTATGTGGTATTAAACGAAAATTCTAACAAATTTCTTTCATCCTCTTCACTTCCAGATTTCATGTTCCCACCGAATACAAAGCAAGAAGATATGAAAATCTGCGATAAATATGAGATTAAAGCTTTCTGTAAGGATGGCGTCGAGAATGCCGAAGTCATGTTCATACTCGCCACGCTCGCTGCACTGCTCGTCATACTGAGTTTGGTGCATTATTTAATGTGTTTGGCGGCCAATTATGCGCATATAAGAGATCATGAGAAATTCCAAGAATTACAAGAAATACAAAATCTAAATGAACTCGAGTATAGCGCAACATCAAAGGATCGTTTCTAGGACATATTTCAGAAGATTCATTTTGAGCTTAAGGAGAAGTAAATGGCGAATGTGTTGCTTAGGCGGGAAAGAGTACTGATTAAATTGAAAATAGATGGCGAGACATTTACACGCACAAACACATATGCACACACATACACTATCAGAATAAAAATCACACATTCTTAGAAATAATAAATAAAAAAAAGAACTGATGAAAAATTCAACAAAACAATGAATAATCATAGACAATGAATGAAGTATTATGCAAATAATAAAAGTTGAAATTTATTGGAGAAGAAACAAATATTTACATTTTCATACTGACTTATTGATATGCAAAATATACAACAACAAACACAAACAATAGCAAAAATGGCAAGGCAATGCGTGTGGTTGTGTAAATTTTGTTTGACTTTATTTATGAACTTGTAGTAAGCAACTGGACGCATTGGCCTTTTGAACACATCACAACAATAAATTCTATAGAAATGTAAATATACAAACATAAATGCATATATGGTTATTATTATTTTTTAGTTAAGTGATTTTATTTAAGGATTAGCACATGACTTTGATATGTGAAAGAAAAATGGAAAATTAAAAAAAAAAATCCTTCTTAAATCTTTTCATTATTTTTATTATTTAAATTTTCGAAATGGTCATCATTTACAACTGCTGTAACTTTTTACGTAAGAATCAAAGAAATTAAATTTTATTTATTGGGAGCACAAATTAATTCGTACCGTCCTTTTGCGTCCAAAAACTGGTTTGTTATTGAAAAAATAGTAAAAAATATCTTATTCAAAGTATTGTCCGCCGAAAGCGACAACTTTTTCTTATTTCTCTGGTAATTTTCGAAAAATAAGCCTTCTTTGTCCTCATTCCAATCATTGAGCTTTTCTTTATTTTCATTATATCAAAAGACTCGAACTGATGACCCCTCAAATCGTTCTGTATCCACCGAAAAACCAGCAGACAGAAGGAGGCCGGTTTAGAGAATATGCCGGGTGAGTTAAGTCCTGTTATTTCAGCGTTTTCAGGTAGTTTTTGACTGTTACAGCCAATTTCTTGGCCTTCTCTTTCAAACTTTTTGGGCTGACCAGTACGCTCTTTATCTTCGATGCTAAAATCACCATATTTGAAGCGTCGAAACAACTCGCTGTATGACTTATCGATTAGCGAAGATTCCCCATAAAATTTCCTCAAGCATTCGTGGGGTTTCGGAAATCAAAACATCCCGGAAATGCTCCTTCTTTAACACAAATAATCCGCATATTTTCGAAGAGACAAAAAAGCTGTCAGAAACTGTCATCCTAATGCGCACTAATTATTGTTGACAGCTGTGACACCTTTCCAACTTGCAGGTGGAGCCAACTTCTGAGAGCGAACTAAATCAATTTGTACTCCCAAATTTTTTTAATTTCGAAAAATTTAACTTTAATTTTTCTATTATAGAAATTAATAATTTTTTCCAGTATAAAAAAAATATTAAACTAATATTTCTAAAAGCATACAAACATATTTCTTACGTAAAAATTCTTGCAACAAAAACTGCTTACTTTTCTTGGAAGGAAAAAATGTTTTCTGTTTTCATTTTATTTTGGAATATTTGTATAAAAACTTTAAACAACATATTATTTTTAAGTTCTTACATTTAATACATGAAAAATACTTTTTTTTTATAAATAATGTGTTCAATAAAATTATATTATAAATAAATACTATTAAATTTATTTTTTTTTCTTAATTTAATTTTTGTTTAATAAATTAAATTTGTTTTTAATTTTAATTTTTCTTAATTTCATAATTAAATTTAATTAATGTAAATTTAGCTTGATTAAATATTAATTATTTAACTTAATTTTTATATTTCAATTAATTAAATTGAATTAAATTTGGCTTCACTAAACATTTGTCTTTTAACTTTAATTTACATTTTTATTTAATTACAATAATTAAATTTAATTAATTTAAATTTAACTTCATTTAACATTAAATTAATTATTATATCATTTAATTTGCTAAGTTTTAATTTAAGTGCAATTTTTGTGCAAAATGAAACAACAAAAGCCAAGAGTTACCAGACATATCAGTTTGATCTTATTACTTTAACATTCCAACGACAACAATAACAACAATAAAATACCTCCATACAACTGTACTGTGTACTGGTTATGTATGTTGTTGTTGTTGTTAATGTATATTTACAACACTTTAAGTTTAGTTACATTTAGTTTAACTTTTTTTTTAAATTTTTAATTATATTATTTTTATACAATTAAAATTTATTTTTTGTTAGTAAATTGCTATTATATAAGCTGAACAATATTTCAAATACATTAATTCATTTGTAAATAAATATTTTATTTGTTTTGAAAACACAAAGTTTTTGTGAATTTTCTTTTTTTTTTCTCTCTTTTTCTTCTTTAAAAAAGCAGCAAACGACCGGAAAAAGTTTTATGAAAACCACTCGCCTTTATGCACAAAATTTGGTGAACTAAAACTATTTCGTAACCAAAAGCTCAAAACATTCATACGAGTAAATATGTATGTTTTTAAAAGAACCGTACCAACACTAACCACAGCCCGGCCAAAATTGAATTGATTTTTTATAAATATAAAAATAAAAATAAAATAGTCTCCGTCCAATGGAAAATTTTAAAGTAAGGAAATTTAATTTTTTTACAAATTAAAATTTTCAAATTATTTTATATATACATACATATTTTTTTTTTTGTATTAATTGTTAAATATGAACATGCATTTTGAAAAAAATTACCAAAATATGTTGTACTGCTACGCTATTAGCTTGAAGCATTATTATTATTTTATTATTTAAAACAATTTTTCAATAACTACACAACACCTGCAAAAATAAATATTTTTAATTTACATACATACACTCATACATAAGTTACAAATTTAAAAAAAAATTAAAAGCTTATTGCTAAACATTTTCATTCAGGCTTATTTTCATAAAATTCAAACAACCACACACACACAAACTAACTACACATAAATGCATAAATGCATGGCAGAATGTAAAAACAACAATAGCAAAATTGAGTGCACTACAATTGTCAAATATATGTATTAATTAATATTTTCATACACATACACACACACACACACAAATTCACATACAGAACTAAGTGCAAGAAATACGTTATAACACACATACACAGACACTCGGCAATGCACAATCGATAGTTTTATGCTCAAAATGAATTCTTCTGAATTTGCTTGTGAAAAAAAAAATGAAAAGCACAATATATTATATAATAACTACAATAAACACATAAATACATATGTATTGTACTATAAATTGCGCCAAAAGTTGTTTTAGAAATTTGTGCAAAATCAACAAGTAAATATTTATTAAATTGCATGCAATTTAAAATGAATTGCTTACAGCACATGCACGCAGATTTATACATTTGTATGTGTAGACTTATAACTAAGCAAAATAAAGTATATGTGCAATGAGAAATGTTTGGAAAAATAATAAATAAAAAATGAGTTTAAATATTTTTTTATATTTTTTAAGTTAATAAAATAAAATAAATTAATTAAATTAAAATAAAATAAAAGAAGATGAAGAAGAAATCAAATAAATAAAGCTAAAGTGAAAATAAAATAGAGAGAATAAAATCAAATAAAAAATAAAATAATTAGAACAAAATAATTTAAATTATATAAAATTAATTAAAACTAAAAATGTATAAAAATTCATATATAAAAAATTAAATAAAATAATAATAAAAAAAAATAAAAAAAAAAATAAAAAAATAATAATAAAAAAATGAAAAAATTAAATTAAGTAATAAAATTAAATTAAATAAGAAAAAATTAAAAAATAATAGCATAAAAACTTAAATAAATGAAAGTAAATTAAGCTGAAAAAAATAAAATAAAATAAAATTTAAATAAAAAAATATTAACTCAAATATCAGTTAAATCAAATAAAATCAAATAAAGTAAGAAAAAAAATTTAATTACATTAAGTAAAACTAAAGAAAAATAAAATGAAATAAACTATAAAAAAAACATAAAACAAATAGACTAAAATACAATAAAGAAAAGCAAATAATAAAATATAAAAAATTAAAAATAAATTAAAGTAAAAATAATTAAAAATATAATAACGTAAGATAAAATATGAAAAGATAAAATAAATAAATAAAATATGGTTGTTTTATGTGATCTCCGTAACTATCTGGCAGATTAATTATTACTAAAAATTTGTCAGCTTGATTTTATGGCTCCTGGAAAGGTTCGTACGAAACATTTTTTTCGGGAAGTGGAACAGCGACCGAACTATTCGGATAAGTCGTGTTTATGTTTCGATGTACTTGAAACTGACAGATTGACAAAGATTAGTTTGATTTGGATATAAGTATAAATCGTGCATAGGTTTTTTCGCTTCGCAATATTATTATTCTGCGGCTAGGGATACAGTCCACGACCAAATTTGAATTTATGTATTTTTTTCAATTTTAATCAAACATAAATACTTTCTGTATTATTTATTTTATTTTTCCAACAACAACAACAACTTTAAAAACTGTTCTTAATTGTATTCAGTTCAAAACAAAACCACTTCTTGAGGTGCGACCAAAAAATGATAGCACATTTATAAATAAATAGATATAAACATAAAATTAAATAAGTACGCAAAATTCTTAGATATTAAATGGTGTTTAATAGTGTGTGGATCCTCTTTGATTTTTTAAAACTTCATTCAGTAAGACGATTGGGAATTGACTCAAATAATTTTTTACGTATTTTTTCGGAATCACCTCCCATTTTGACACAATAGCATTTTTTAGTTCCCCAATGCTAGTGTATTTTTTATTTTCTGCATAAAGTTGCCTTACTAAATATCCCCAACAATTTTCAATAATTCTGAGGACAGGTGAACGTGCAGGGGCCACAGTTTTGACATTTTTTTCCTCAAAGAAGGACTTGACTACTCTTGCAGTATGCGCAGAAGCGTTATCTTGCTGGAATATCATGGGACATTCTGTAAATTGTTGTCCCCGGTTCACTACTTCCTTACCAGTCAATCTGATATAATTTTGGCTGTTCATTTTTGACGGAACAAATTTTATTTCAGTTTTCCCACGATAACCTATTCCAGCCCACATCATAATACATCCCCCTCCATGCTGGCGGCGACTAAGGAAATGGTTTTCTTTTCTCAAATCGTGGTAAGAGTAAGACCAACCAACTGGGCTATCTACAATAGATTTAATTTACAAAATAAATATCGTTATTCTATTCAGAAAATTTCCGGATAATTTTTCAAAAAACTTGCTGATGCTTTATTGGCGGTTAAACAGCAACTTTATATAAATTTACTAGTTTGTGCTGTCATTTTTACGCGTCATTTTCTTTGACAGTTGTTGCTTTATTTAAACTAAAGTACCGTTATGTTCCCAAAATCAAGCGCACTATTGTTACTACAGTTACCACAGTGAAAAACAAAACCTTTGCATATGTAGGTATAAAGAGAAAATTTTGCAAAAGTTTAATTGTGCTATCTTTTTGTCACTGACTGTACGTTCGACTTGAGTATGGAAGAGCACAGTTCGGACTGGTGCGTTTGGCTTACTTCTAGGTATTCATATTGATATACGTAAAGGACAGCGGCAAAGAAGTGTCTCGCACATGCAAATAAGTAGTTAATATATATAACTTAATATATTTTGTCTTAAATGATGCTCAATTAGGCTTTTTTCGTGCTTTGCAATACCAGTTAGAATCAATATTGAATAAAGTACAGAAATCCATAGCAACGTGTGATCGGGTCTGCTAGTTAGGTTAGCTCACTAAAATCGAAGATTAACGCAAGAAACCGAGTTAGCAAGTTTCCATAAAAAATTACACTAATTGTTACATTTTTTAATTAGTTTAAAAGTTATTAAGTTGATAAAATGTTCAAAAATTTCTAACTTCATTTTTTAGAGTTTTATCTAAATATTTTTCAATGCACATATACTGTTTCTGCTGAAGTACATGGAAATATTTTATTACTTACTTTAAGTAATTTGATATTTGTGTATGTATTTGTAAATATTTACAGTACATACACACCTGTACTATACATGCATGCGCAGATAATTTCTTAAAATAATGCATTGTTAGCAAATTAGCATATCAAATCAACGATTAGTTAAACAAAACTAAACAAAACAAAACAAAAAAATTAGCAAAATAGTAATAGATTAAGTTCAAGTATTTAAAGTGAAGTAGAAATATTAAAATTTTGATTTTGTAAATATAAAATATGTGTATTAACATATGTAAATATGCCTACATACATATGTATGTAAAATATTATGAATTAAAATAATTGAAAACTAAAGTGTTTACGTCTTAATGCTTTTATGTAAATTATTATTATTTGTGAAAAAGAAAAACAACAACAACAAAAGCAATATCTGGCAGGTAATCAATACAATCAAGGTATATAAATAAAAAAACAATTAATATAAAATAAACTAAACCAACTTTTCATAAAGCTAAATTTAGTATATACATACATACACGTATGTACGTACATGTATCTAAAAAACAATGAGTGAGAGTAGTACATACATTTGCAGTATGTATGTTTAGTTAAAATAGTAAAAGGCAGCGACAGAAAGTAGGGAATGCAGAGCTGAGTTGAACATACACGTAAGCTGAATTTTATAGTTTTTTGAGGTTAAAATCAATCGGAAAGCAACAATTCATATACATAAAAGTTAAGTAAAGATTTTTATACATACAGCGAAAGAGAGAGAGTTTACCAGAGTGATTCTTAAAAGTTAAAATGTATCACTCTATTTTTAGGTGTACCTCAGTTCTTCTTCTTCTCTTCTTTATTAGCGCTGGCACTGCTTGCACTATTATAGCCAAATCGGATCTCTTCTTTTCGCTGTTTGGCGCGAGCTGAAACCAGGGTCAAGTGAAACTAGGTCGCTCTCCACCTGATCCTTTCAACGGAATGGAGGTCTTCCTCTTCCTCTGCTTCCACCTCTGCGGGTACTGCATCGAATATTTTCAAAACTAGAGTGCTTTCATGGATGGATGGGCCATATAGTAGGTCGGGTATGATGAGCGACTTGTAGAGTTTGGTTTTCGTTCGCCGAGAGAGGACTTTACTTTTCAATTGCCTACTCAGTCCAAAGTACCACCTGTTGGCAAAAGTGATTCTGCTTTGGATCTCAAGGCTGACATTATTATCGGTGTTGATGCTGGTTTCTAGATAGACGAAATTATCTACGGCCTCGATGTTATGACTGTCAACAGTGACGTGGGAGCCAAGTCGCGAATGCGATGACTGTTTATTTGATAACAGGAGATATTTCGTTTTGTCCTCGTGCACTACCAGACCCATTCGCTTCGCTTCTCTATCAAGCCTGGAGAAAGCAGAACTAACGGCGCTGTTGTTGAGGCCAATAATGTCAATATCATCGACGTACGCCAGTAGTTGTACACTCCTATAAAAGATTGTACCTTCTTTATTCAGCTCTGCGGCTCTTATTACTCTCTCCAGCATCAAATTGAAGAAATCACACGATAAAGAGTCACCCTGTCTGAAACCTCGTTTGGTATCGCACGGCTCGGAGAGGTCCTTCCCGATCCTGACGGAGCTTTTAGTGTTGCTTAACGTCAGTTTACATAGCCGTATAAATTTTGCGGGGATACCAAATTTAAACATAGCGGCGGAGAGCCAGCTCCATTTCGTACTGTCAAAAGCTGCTTGAAAATCGACGAAAAGGATGTGTGTTTCGATCCTCTGTTAAGGGGTGCTTTCCAAGATTTGGCGCATGGTGATTATCTGTTCGAAGGTTGATTTATCAGGTGTAAAGCCACACTGATAAGGTCCAATCAGTTTGTTAACGGTGGGTCTTTAGTCTTTCACACAAAACGCTCGATAAGACCTTGTATGATATGTTGAGGAGACTTATCCGACGGTAATTGGCGCAGGGATCGCCCTCTTTACGAATTGGCCAGAGTGCACTTAGGTTCCAATCGTCGGAATTGGCGGAATTGGTCGTCTGTCAATATTTGATCAACGCTTTTCACCAACAGTTGCAAGATCCTTCTGACCCAAGCTGGACTGTAGAAAATCAGGGGAATTTACAACCTGAAGAAGTTAACAGACATTCACATTGGGCGATTTTGTAGATTTGTTTCATTCACAGGGAGGAATATGAAAACTAGTTTGAAGTGGCATACTGTAAGGGTTATGAATGTCGTAAAGTTAAGGATCATCAATATGATTCACCTCGATCGAGGAAAACTTCAACTAAAACAGCACCACTACCGAATTCTTAAAAAAAAAAACAGATTTTCTCCACCAGACCAAACAATGTAGTGAACCTACAGTTTTTTCCTAACTTCCAAGACTACAACGGCAATTAAATGGTAATCTCACTTTATGGATTTCTATATGTTACTATTTTCACAATAGTAACTCTATAAAACCTGCTCTAGACACTTTCAAAAAATTATATTGCCTACATCTAGGCGCCATAAAAACTGTCGTAAAATTTTATGAAGTTCCAAATTAATTATTTTTTCCATTCAAGCTTTACGCAACTAATAAATGTACATACATATATACATATAAAAAAGTATCTAGGCCAGTTCAACTACGATTGAAATTATAAAACTAAAGTCAGTAAAATCAAACAAACAAAAAATTAATTAAAAATATACATACTTAAATATATCTCAATAATACAAATTTTATTTACATAGTAATTTATTAACAAATATATACACACATACATACTTATACTGCCAAAAATCTGCCAATTTGATACATACTCATACTTAAAAAATATACAAATTTGTATACATGTGTACACTTTTTGGTAATTATAAGAGTTAGTGATAAATATACGAAAAATAATAGTGTGAAATATAGAAATATTCGAATTAATTTTAAATACAGACAAAATATTTCAATAAGCAGTATACAAAAATTATATAAAAATTACAAAAATCGCGCAAAAAGATGTAAAAACAATTAAAAATTAATATAAAATAAAATAAAAATTAAAAGTATAAATAAAAGTAAAAACATAAAAATAAAATTAAAATCAAACCTTAGAATAAAGATTAAAAATAGTATTAAAATTTAAGTTAAAAAAATATTAAAATTTAAATTGAAATTAATATTAAAACTAAAATTGTAATCAAATTAAAATATATTATATAAAATAAAATATAACACCATCAATTGAATCTAAATTACTTTATTAAATAAAAAATAAATAATTTATTGCAGAAAATGTAAATATCTCTATAACGCTGTAAATTAATTAATTATGTGTTCCTTAGATACAATACACACATACATATGTATGTAAAAAAGACATAATCTATTTTCCTTTTTTAAATACATAACCATAAAATATTGAGTCAAATCTAAAATCTTTCAAGAATACTTTTTATCAAATTTAAAACGATTATTTCATTCAAAGCCTTTGAATTATATATTAATTTGTTAATTGCCTTTTTTAAATGAAAAAATATTAAATTAATACTACTTATTTGAAGATTTAGGAATAGTAGAAAACTTGCTAAATACAATTTGACAAGTAAAAACAATATAGACAAGATATTAATGTACATACATACATATATATATATATATATATAATATTAACGAGTAATATTTAGTTATAGGTATAAGTATACATTTACCACTATACTCCTATTTAAGATAAGGAAAATTATTGATTAAATCTAATTCAACTAAAAACAGTTTTTCTTACTAATTTGGTTTTTTTATTAAAAAAAAAATATCATGGGAAGCGTAAATGCCATCTGAGGGGCCTGGGCAGATACATTTTAGGGGAAATGCAGCAAAACAACGAATAGGCTCTAAATTTTGCTTCCTGAACGAGATCACCACAAATTTAGATTGAAATTTGTGGATCTTGACTACAAAAACGCAAGCTTGTTGGCTAAGCAGTGAACTTACCCCACGCATTGCTCTCACATAACAAAAAATACATTTTTTGTTTTTTATTGCGGTCATGCACGCAAAATATAATTTAACAGTATATTTTATATTTTCTTATGTTTTAATTCAATTCAAATTTACAAAATATACATACATATATATTTATTGCATTCAAGTAAATGAACAATTGAAATTTTTGTTGTAAAAAAACTTACAAATAAACTATATTTAATCAAAAAGAAACTACGCATTGCGCTTGCAGTCTCAAAAATAGAGCACTCATAGAGCCTTCCTCTTAAGCTCTAACGAAAATATTTCATGGCATGCTGCTGCGTTGCTCCAGTGTTAGCATGTGTGGCTGTGTTATTAGTGTTGCGCGGCGTCGACAACATTTGCATGCCTTCATAAGCATATTGATTTGAATGCTGCTGCTGCTGCTGCTGCTGCTGCTTTAATTGCGCAAATAGGCCATTTGCACGTAAAAGCGGCGCCTGCTTCAGTTGTCGCTCCACCTGCGGCAACTGAGCTAATTTCTCTCTCACCACGAATGGCAGATCGTCCTGTGGGCCAAAATGTGTGGATGAGCCACTTGTGTGTGTGAAGGTAATGCCACCACCCTGGTTGGCGGGTATCACTGAAACAAGGGATCCATCAGAGAATTGTACTTGCACAATGCCATGCGATAACTGGTAAGGAAGATAATTAATTTATATATTAAAAACAAATAAAATTTTAAATAATGCATTTGCGGTGACGTACCTCTGTGGCGATACCGATGCCGGGTATGTTTATTTTTCTTATTGGTACGTTGGGTTGTACTGCCATCAATTGCTGTTGCTCTTGCTGTGAAGTTAACGACTGTGATTGCGATGAAGAGTTACTAAAGTTGCTGCCACTACGCAAGCCTGACGAGCCAATTGAAAAGTTTATGGTTTCCTGGGATTTCGAAGTAATAATATAATTAGAAGAAACTTTCAGTTGGAATTTAAACCTCATGCAGGCAAAATTTTAAATTAATCTAAAGTCAACTTACCTGTTGCGTCTTTGGTGTCAGATAAATCAAATTAGTTGTGTCACGCATTGCCGTTGTTATGCACTGCCCCTGCATCACATCCAATTCACTGGGTCTCCGGCCAACCACAGCTGGAAAGCAGCAGTTACCATTTGTCTGTGCCAGCTGTAGCGCACTACAAATCGCCTGACAATGTTTTAGACATTCAGCTTGATGTTGCAGCAAGTTAGCTGCCGTCTGATCCCCATGATCCTGCAACAAGCGTCCATTTTTATCGTAGACGCGTAAGCCTTCATTAGGCGTTTTAAGTACTTTTGCTCCAGAATAGAAGAAAACCTCGAAATCATTCATACTCTCCATGAGGTGACATTTTGCTTGTGTGCTGAAATATGTTACTTTTGGTGTCTTCGCTTTGACCAAATTAACAAAACGCGAGGCGTATATATATTTTTTCCAATGTTTACTGGGTAAGTTATTATATGTGTAAATATTGTAACTATTAGTTGGGCTATCAGTCGGTGGAGGTGGTGGTTCTTCATTTATGGGCAGACCACTGAAGAAAAAGGCAATTTTATTTGATTATTAAAATCTCTAAAGTCTACATATAATATAGGTATTTGTATGTTTAAAAAGAATTCACTTACCGCCCTGGATCTGGTTGATAAATGGTGATACGCATTCCATCCTTCGAAATCCAGCATATGTCGGTAATACGATCTTCACGCAAACGACTTTTATATTTTATAAATTCCAGTGCCACGTCGCCACCAATTAGAATGCTCATAATGGCATTTTTAGTTTTATATCGTGTCGGCAGCAGACGCTCAGTATTTAGTGGTGGAACACTTATACGATCATCCGCATTTTTATTTTCCTGTGACTTGCAAGACACTTTGTCATTTCCAACAGTATGATTTGGCTTAGGCGGCAGGCAATCGCGCATATCCTCAGCTAAATATTCATTTTCCCCATTTTCAGCAAATGGTCTGGGCAACGGAAAATAATTTTTCAAAGCATACTGTGGTGCTGTTCGTAAATCTTTATAATTTCCAGAGCCGCTGGATTGCCATTCAATGTCCATACTATGCGGTGTAGATGATTGGAAAGTACGTGGATGCTGTTTTCCCACAAAATCTTCAGCAAAAGAATTATAAGAGTGTGCCGCCTTAAGTGGTGCAAAATCAGTTTGCGATTGATCATGCTCATGTATGCGTTCCAGTCCACCACGCACGGGATACTTTTCCATTGAACGTGAACGTTGTAGCGCAGCTGTACGTGATGAACTGGAATTGCTGCTGGCAAAGGTTATAATGCCACTGTCACAGCTTGCTCCGCTTTGCTGCTGCGAATATTTTTGCTGATTACTCTTTACGAAATCATTGATTTCTCTATTACAATTGGTAGCAGCTGAGCCCGCAGCTGTGACAAAACTTTCTCCATGGCGTAACATAAATGGATGTTGCAGTACTTGTTCCAAAGTTATACGTTCATTTGGATTCTTTTTCAATAAACGTTCTATAAGATCTTGGGCATCATATGATAAATGTTGTGGCATTCGAAAATCCGATGTAACCACTTTATTAAGTGTCGACTGTACTGCATCAGTATCGAAAGGCGGATGACCAACAAGCAAAGTATAAAACATACAACCGAGACCCCATACATCGGCGGGTAGACCATGCGTTGCTCTAGTAACTACTTCTGGTGATATGTAGTTGGGTGTGCCTGCAGAAATTTAATTATTGTTTTCAAATATATATCAAAAAGTTTACATCTTCTTACCGCACATCGTCATGTGCTTTTCATCTGGCCTTTTCAATTGTGTTGCCAAACCGAAATCGGCAATTTTAACATGCATATCCTTGCTTAGCAGCAAATTTGAAAGCGATATATCCCGGTGCATTATCTGATGCGAGTGTAAATACAGCAAACCTGAAACCACCTGGCGCAAAATACTGGATGCTTCCTCCTCTGTCATGTTGCGGCCCATTTGTTGCTTCATATATCGATGTAATTCACCATTGTGCGCCAGCTCCAAAACCAAATATACATAGTTCACATCTTGGAAGAATGTGTATAACTCCAACACAGAGGGATGTTTCAAACGCGAATGTATTTCAACTTCTTGACGTACCCGATTGGCTAAACCAGCACGCTGTATTAGCTGTTTGTCGATCTGTGGCAAAATATATTATTTTAATTTTAATTAACTTTGTATAATTTAAGTATTATAATTTCACATACCATTTTAATAGCCACCATTTGATTTGTACGCGTACAACGCGCTTTATACACACTCGCAAAGCCACCTTTTCCCAGTAGATGTAGCACTTCATAGTCCTATAAAATATTTATTTATAATTGGAAAAAAGCGTCATGTCAAAGGTTGAATACAAAGATATAAAACTCCAGCACACACCTCGATACATTCGCCTAAACCACTGTGTACGGACATTTTAGAGATTGGTGCACACTACCACTTATATATTGAATTCAAGCTTTTCACTTAATTGTAGAAAAAATTATTTTCACGCTATCAATTTGTAAATAAATAGAAATCTCACACCTGCCCGCGTCCTTTGGTATTTTTTCTTTCTTTTAAATTCGAATAGTCAACGTCAAATATCGAGCAGCTCACGAAACATAGCTTGTGAGGTGTCAAGAATAATGACATAGTTCTGACAGGAATTTGCTATGGATATCTCACGATTCAACAAATCGCCCTGTTTTATTTAAAAAGTTGCTAAATAAAAATATAACATATATACGAGGAAAATAGTCATAAATGATATAGTTTTGCCTAACAAAATTATAATGGCAATGATAATAAGCAACACATATTTAAGTACTTTAAATTTTTTAGCGGCCATGGTGCAACCCTGCGCATTCGCCATCTACGCATTTTAACGAGAAATTTTCATTTCGCTGTCGTAATCGCAATTGCTCTGTGCGCTGCTGGGAAGAAATTTTCCATTTAATTCTGCTTCCATAATTTGATTGCCATTTTTACAAATCTTCATGCGAATATGCTCATTTAATAAATCGCACATGATTTAAACCCCAAAGATTAGATTTAAAATAAATGCATATGGAATTAGAATTAAAATTTAGCACACGCAAAGCTAAATTTTTGCTTTGGGAAGAACATATAGAACTCATAAAATAAGTAAACGGGAATACAACTTCAGCGGAGTGCAGGGCACCCCTTGCACACCTTCGCGACGTACAAGTGATAAGACCACGTATTACGCGTTGAATTGGAGTGAAGTTGGCGACACCAGTGGCCAAGTGGACTAAGTGTTTTTTATAGTGTTGATTCGTGAAAGTGCAGTAGTGAAGAATGATTTGGATTAAAAATGAGACACACAAATCCGCAATTTACTAGTGAAGACAATTGTCACCAAGTAAAAATAGGAATTAAATACACACAGTGTCTTTAACCAGTGTATAACTGAAAGAAATTATTATGTGCCAACAAAAATAGCAAATTTGAATTGCTTACAAATAAAACTTTTTATAAATATTTACCCCAACATTATATTAAATTTACTTCAAAATAATATAAAAAGAATCCACGAGCGAATGTTGTTGAAATTGTAAATTTTGCCTTTGCGTCAAATCATGTCAAGAAATATGTATTTCTACCGTCACTCAAATCAGTCACAGGGATGTTAATCGGTAAGTGTTAGCTTGATGAAATGTATTTCTGTTTATGTAAATTTAAGCTATCAAAGTACTTCAAATTGCTTATTGCTAATGCTAGATATAATATTTTAAATTATTTTTATAATTTTATTTTCCAGTTTTATCACAAAATGGAAATGAAAAAGTAAATAAACCTTTTGATGCAACTTTGAATTTTTTGATATTTTGACAAACATCAGTGTTGTATCATTGTAGTGAACACTAACCTCAAATTAAATTGGGGCAAAAAGTGACAAGTGATAAATTTTTATTTCAGTTGCCGTGTTGTTGTTGCTGTTTGTAAAACATCGGGACGACATCGTTGACGGCGAAGCTTGCAGAAAATTTCACAAATCATATAAAACTTCAAATAAAAGCATTCTCAGATTGCATTTATTAATTTACACATATTACTGATAAAAAAATAAAGAAGATGTGATTAAGTTTAGTTATATTTCACTGATTAAAGATTTAGTTTCAAAACTGTAAGAAGATATCATCAAATCTTAACTTTGGTTAAGACAAGTGAAAAAAGTCAAATACGAGGTTTCCTGAGAAGCAAAGAGTTAAATCTAAAGTAACGATTCGAAATATATACTTAAACAGTAATAGCACAGGGGTGTGTTAGTGGCTAACTCTGGTATGGAAAAAGAACGGAGTGGTTGCGGCAGTAGCAGCAGCAACACGCGCTATGCTAGTACCAGTGATCGTCTTGGTGGCAGAAATTCACAGGAATATGATGATTTACTAAAAAAACATAAGAAGGCCAAGAGGAAAAGAAGTATACGCTCACATTCACGTGAAATTTCACCGGGGCGACATTTACGAAATAATCGTACCAGCAGCAGCCCCTCACCTGTTGGTGATACTAGTAAGGACAGCACTGATGATGATGGTGACTTAAAAATAAAACCATCAACGACAAAGACACACACCATTACTGCTATTGTAGAGTACTCAGATGTTAGTTCGGAAGATTTTTCTGATCCAGAGACCGGCGAAATCAACTCTGAACCGAATGACATAACAAGAAAGTCGAGTAAAGATATAACGGGATCAACTGTTGGAAAAGATACTAAACCATCCAATCAACTTCCGCCACCTAAAGCACCAAAATCTGATCAACAGCTACATGCCCTCAGCAGTGATGATGACAACTTCAGGTAAATAAAAACAGTAAGATTTTCTAACGTTTGAGCTACTAAAATAAATATTATTTTTTTTAACAGACAAAAGCGAAAAGAAAGTCTTGACAACCTATCCAATCTCTCACCCAATCGAGTGCGACGTATTATTCTTGGTTCACCTGTACGTGGGTCAAAATCCAACTCTGGTACTGCACCTGCCAGCAGTTTGCTTAATACCAAAGGAGAAAAGTTATCCAATCCGGATGCTTCCATTAATGACTCAAAAATAGCAAGTTTATCTCATCATCGTACACATGATAGTGACTCAAGTGCGAAAAAACAAAAAAAGAGTAGTAGTAGCAATAGTAAATTGCTAGAGGAAGAAGTGTCGGATTGGGAGGCAGTTCTGGAAAGTAGTGATTCCATGGATACAGATGAATTCGAAGCTGAGCTGAAACGCCAGAAACGTAAAAAGGCCAAAAAAGACAAAAAACACAAGAGAAATAAGAAGTCAAAAAAACGACGGAAGAAGCGTGCCCGTTCCTTCTCAAGTATCGAATCGATTTCTGATAATGATCTAGATGCCGTCATTGCAGCTGAAAGTCTCCGACACTATACCCCATCACCAAAGACGCATCGTGCTCATGATAAATCTGTTGGCAACAGTGCAATTAAAACTCCTGACCGTAATATCGCTGGGAGCGGTGTTGGACCGTCATACACACCTATCAAAGAAGTCAGTCCAATGTCTGTCGATACACCACCAATGCGTCCTGGCAGTAGTAATAGCTATTACGCTGAAAAGTCTAGTATTACTATAGCAGCCGCAGCAAAATCTACTGGTGCGACCACAGTTGCAGCCGCGTCACTACAAGTAACTGTAACCAATCAGCGTCATCGCACACCACCACGCACCAGTGCTAAATCTAGATTTCCCGCCGCAACGTCACCACATACTCCACCACTTTATGGGGGCAGCAATGTCGAACGTGGACATGCAGTACGCAACTCACGCTACGCACTCAGCCCACCCAAAGAAGATATACTAACGCATCATCATCACCGCTCACTAAGCAACATCAGTGGAGGTGGTGCAGCTAGTCACCATTATAGTGGACGCAGTGGCACGAGTGTCGAGGCACATAAATACAAGCATGTTTCACCTGGTGAGTGTTTCGATCTATCAAATCAAACAAACCAAAAAGCTTAATTTATTCGCTATCTATTTCAGACCGTTACCAGCACATCCAGCCAACAACACCGCCTCATAAACGTAGAAAAGCCTTTGATACACGTACTAATGCGGCGTTCGAGTCACATCATGCTCGTCATCATGGTTCTAACACTCATAGTTTACGCAAAACACATGATCTTGATCGGTTCGGTAACAAGGACAAGTATGGTAGACGTTATTCAAGGTAAGTTAGTTTATTGCAATATTGAAGCATAGGTAGTTACTAATAATTATTTTTCGTTCTACAGAAGCCCCAGTATGATGAATACACGCAGCAGGCAATCGCCACCATATACGTCCGGCTCTTCAACAGTATATCGCAGTAGTGGTATCGCTAGTGGCAGTCATCGCCATAGTAGCAGCAGCAAATATCTACAAGCCACCTCACCATCGCCCGTGCGGTCGCGATCTTCAAAACGGGCATCAGGCGCTGATCGATATTCTCGATCCCGTTCACCGCGTTCCAGTACAAGACATTACGATTCCCCACCTTCGCCAATATCTGCAGCAGGAGTCAGTGGACGTTCATCAAATCGGCGCTATCGTTCTTCCTCACGTCATCGTCGCCGCGGTGCCAGCAAGCGTTCATATAGCCGTTCTCGAAGTCGTAGTCGCTCTCGCTCCCGTTCTCGTACGCGATCTCGTTCACCCTCATCGTCACCAACCTCGCGCGACCTGAAACTCAAACGTATTGAATACAGTAAGAAGATCAGTGACACCAGTCTATTTGCTGAACTGGTAAAAGACAAACATAAGCGTCAAAAGGCGATAGACGTGAGTATACGAATTATTATAAATTAGATATTTTAAATATTAAGCTATTATTTTTTAACGTAATTTTTAGGCTCTACTAGAACGCCAAGAGGAGAATAGTAACAGCAATAGCGCGCTCATAATAAATGAAAATAGCTCATCCATAGATAGCAGCACACCCAAGGTCGCTGTACATTCAGACCTCACACCGTCCACCACTGACAGTAGCACAGTAAAAACGACAACATCAGCGCCAACTGCAGTCCCATCCGCCATTGTTGCCTCAGCATCAAATGGCGTTAGTGGCACGAATAAACCTGTCGTAGAAGTCACTAACATTCCCATGCCGAAGTTAGTGGAGGAGGAAAAATCTAGCACTGACCTTTCGACAGCTATGGATGCAGGCAAAAATCATACAGCAATAGATACAAACAGTATGGATGAAACAGATCGTGAAGCTGTCGTTGCACCGCCGCCGATCAAACCAAAACCGAAAAGTCTTACTGCATTACCAATGCCGCCAGGTATAAGTGCAGCTGATTTAACCATTGCCACAACACCCTCACCACCTTCGGAATATGCCAGCTCAAATGCTACGTCTGCCAAGAAACAGAACACAAATAACGCTACGGCTACCACTACTACATCTGCTACAACATCAGCGCCAAACTCTAATGCCAACAAAAGCTTACTCAACTTACCGATGCCGCCAATGGTGCCTGGTGGGGAGGAGTTAAGTGGCGATGAGGATGATGTTATTAATAGTCCTGAAGATTTCGACACGGCTAATGCTGGCAGCAGTAGCACGGGTAAGGGTGCTGCGGGTGGCGAGGACAATGATGGCACTGCCGGTAACGGTAAACTGACAAGTAACAGTAAAGGAAGTGCAACTGCAAAACGCAAACGGCCTGTTATATTAAATAGACGCGACTCACGAAATCAAGTACGCGATTGGGGTGAACGTTGTGTGGACGTCTTCGAAATGATAGCTCAAATTGGCGAAGGCACATACGGACAGGTAAAATAATGCAATAATGCCTTTATTTAAAATGAAATCTAATTTCTTGTAATTTATTGCAGGTTTATAAGGCACGTGATCATCATACTAACGAAATGGTTGCGCTGAAAAAAGTGCGTTTGGAGCACGAAAAGGAAGGTTTTCCCATTACCGCTGTGCGCGAAATTAAGATTTTACGCCAACTTAATCATCGCAATATTGTTAATCTTCATGAAATAGTGACTGACAAGCAAGATGCTTTAGAATTTCGCAAAGATAAGGGCTCATTTTATTTGGTATTTGAATATATGGATCACGATCTAATGGGCCTACTGGAATCTGGCATGGTCGACTTCAACGAAGAGAATAATGCCAGTATTATGAAGCAATTACTAGATGGCCTCAATTACTGCCACAAAAAGAATTTCCTTCATCGTGATATAAAATGTTCAAATATTTTAATGAACAACAAGTAAGTTAAATGAAGTGAAATTATCTTTTTTTCTAAGCTTAAGGGAAATTAAAATTTAGGCATATTGATAATATTGCCTTTAAACTGATTTCCATCTATATGTTTACAAAAAGTCTGCTTAGATATCTATCTACTACTTTTTATATCGAAAATTATTTGTTAATCTAATTAACATATATCTCATATTTTTCCAGAGGTCAAGTAAAACTTGCGGATTTCGGTTTGGCACGCCTTTATAATGCCGAAGATCGTGAACGACCGTACACCAACAAAGTAATAACACTTTGGTACCGACCACCCGAGCTACTGCTCGGCGAAGAACGTTATGGACCAGCGATTGATGTTTGGTCATGTGGTTGTATCTTGGGAGAGTTATTCGTTAAGCGACCACTCTTTCAAGCGAATGCCGAAATGCCACAATTAGATACCATATCGAGAGTATGTGGTACACCGGTGCCTGCAGTGTGGCCAAACGTCATTAAACTGCCACTCTTCCATACGTTTAAGCCGAAACGCCAGCATAGGCGACGATTGCGTGAAGATTTTGAATTTATGCCGTTGCCCGCATTAGATTTACTCGATCGTATGTTAGAACTGGATCCTGATCGTCGCATAACTGCTGAAGAGGCGCTCAAATCACCATGGCTCGTGAATATCAATCCCGATGAGTAAGTTGAATGAATTATTACAATTAAGTAGTTTTTAAATGAACTAAGGTAAGGAGGTAGTAACCATTGTTTGGTTTACAATATTTATAAATATTTCTTATTTCAAAAAATAATCTTTATCCGATGTGTTCCTTCTACAGGATGGCTATACCAAGGCTGCCTACTTGGCAAGATTGCCACGAATTGTGGAGTAAAAAATTACGTCGTCAAAAGCGTGAGCAGGGCGAAACGGGGCCGCTGTGAGACTACATTTACCCTCCTATGGTGGAGACGCCAGTCTTAGACAACACGACAACAACGACCCAGCAGCAGCGCTTGAAAGACGATAACGATGATAACGCTGACAAGATGACAGACAACACACAACCACTGTTCATGTAGTAGCGAAGGCAACAGCAATAGCAATACTAAAATATAGCAAACACTATTCGTTCGGGGGCCATGGACGCACAGGAAGCCGTTACCATCGACAATACGTACAAGTTTTCTTAAAAGAATATTGTATATCCTCATGTTTGTATGTTAGATGGTTGAATGTTTGACTGAGCAGGCATTGTTGAAGCGTGTTTTTATAGAGAAAAAGTGTTGAGAGCTTAGCAATTACACTTAATAAAACTCTTTTCATTATTTTTTTCCAACGTTTATCTTAAGTAATTGTAATATTGCAACATTTTTAGGTTTTTCTATAATTACTATTATCACTTACTATTTTTATTATCATATATTATAATAGTAATGGCAACGAGTTAAAGCGTAAACTAAATTATAGTTAGTTAAAAAAAAATGAATAATTACAACTATATTAATATAGATTTAAAAAAAACTTTGTAAGCCAACAACAAACAAACAGAAAAGCTATAAAATACTATTATATTAAATGAATAAAAATATATTTATTATACATACATACATACATGTGTATATATAAGTATATGCGACTATACACATTTTGTAGGTGTGTCTTAAGTTCAAGTGCAGCGAATGCGAAGAGCCAACGTTCGTTATAGAAAAAGGCATCTTTTGTGAAATAATTATTACTTTTATATACATATGTACATACATATATATAACAAATGCATATAAGTAAAAAGAGTTAAATGAAAACAAATTAAGAACAAAAAACACAAATTTGAGAGAAAAAACTCAAATTCGACTGGAAAATAACTTATTTGGGATCACATTGATGAATTGCACGCATAAAATGATGTACATACATAAAATTCTAAAGCAAATTAAATATAAAAGGAAACAAAATGTGGTTTGCATGAAATTCGTTTCAAAAATGTTTTTCTATTACGAACAATGAGTTAAGTATTTTTGGCTTGCTCCATAAGAACTTCAATTATTTCAATACGTAATTGTAGATAACTCTAATTTGGCATTTTAAGCCTAATTGTCACGTATGTTTATAGTATAAAATTTCTAAAAAAAAAAACAACCTATAATAACTCTTAGCAATATGTATGTCAGGTGCATATAAACATACATACCTATAATATTGTATAAATAAACTATAAATTTATATTGTTTTCAAAATAAACTTAAAAAATAAATTAAAAGTTGCATCTAACACGTGTATCATGAATATATAGCAACATTATTTGAACTTTAGTCAATAAAAAAATATTGAAAACAAATTTAAAAGGTTTTATTAAATTTGTCTGTGCGTATGTATGTATGTATGTAAAGGGTTATGAGAATTTTGCATTTTTTATAAATATGAATTGAAAAATTTTACCAAAAATATAGGCATTAAAAGGGTGTTTGGACAAAAATATTATTTTTTTTTTTAATTTCGGCACATACCAGTATCCATATATTAGCAATATAAAAAATATTATATTAATACAATTCAAATATTAATTTCAATAAAAAATTTCTATTTTCTAAAGCAATATGAATGATAAAATTTTTGTATACTTTTGTACATTTTTTTGCCATGCAACGTAATATTTATCAATTAAAAAAATTATAGCAAATAAAAAGCGCGTATGTATGTACACAACTGCATTACTGGATTACTGATTAAGTTATAAATTATTTAAAGAACATCTATTTAAATCATTTTAATATCTTTAAGATACATAAGTTGTTAACAAAAAGATGAATATTATTTTATTAGAAAGGTAAAAACGGATCAAACGCATTATGTCGTTAAAATGAGTAAAATTTTGATTTTCAAATTTCCTATACTACACATAAACAAATTGTTTTGTGTAGATTATTGAAATTTTAAAATTTATTTGTATGCATATAAAACCATTTCCTTTTCATATTTTTATAAGAAAACAGAAATAATAAACATAAAATGTATGTACATATATAAACAGCTTACAAAATATCAACAAAAAAAAATACATTGTTAAGGCAGAAAGTGCAGTTGTAGTGTGGGAATGAATGTGAATTGCAGAGATACGACGTTGGAAAATGTAAAAATTGAACTCATTCAAAGTTTATATATTTTTATAAATAACAAATGGGCATATATACTATGTAAATGACTTATGAATATTGAAAACCAGTAAATAATTAAATTCAATAAAAATTGAAGTCCAAAACTTTAAGCTAGTTAATGCGTTGAACAAATAAAATCAAATCAAAATATGAATATGTATCGATTAACTGTAAAAAAATATATGGCACATTACACAACAAACAGAAAAAGTACTATTATATACTTAGAAATATTTAAACATAGTTGTAGTCATACATATTATATGTACGTGTGTAATGTAGTTATGAGGAAATATAAACTTGAAAGATAAAGTAAAAGTCAATGGGTGCAAGTGAGACTGAATTACAATAAAATAAAATAAAACAAAAAAAAATAAATTAAAAACATAACAATGATATACAAAACTAATGAACTAACAACTTATAAGTTAATTATTGAACAATATTAACGACATTAAAAATGACATTGGGAAAAATTATAATTAAACAAAATATATACATACATATGTAGTTGTATGTAATGTATGAAATAGCTGAGTAATTGTACGTAAACTTAATCGCTTAAATACTATAAACTATTGTCATTTTGTTACATAAAATAACCTAAAACGAAACTCATTATTTTGAAATTTCTAATTTCATGTGGTTTGTGCGCAGAGCAGAGGACAGTAAATAAATACAGATATTGAAAAATGTATTTTTTTTGTATTTCTTTTGTTATTCTACTAAATATTTAGACAAAAACAATGATTTTGCCTCGGGATGAGCTCGTTTTCCCTGATAAAATGATCTGCATTATACATCGCGATGGTCAATTTGAGTTTGTAGAACACTTATGATTGGAATCAATACCGACATATCATTTTTTCTGCATTTTCTATATTCTGTAGTCATATTCCACTTCTGAATTATGGAAATTATTGCAAACGGGGAAATAGAGAAACATGTTTCTTTATCTTTGTCAATGTTAAATACCGGCTATTTTATATAGCTAATTGCCTGGGTCGGAAAAAATCTGGTTCGCTCCGACTGTCGCGTGAACTAAAATTTGCACATCTTTATTTCGGCTGTCTAGTAAATTTAGCAAGGACCCACTCTTCCGTCTATCGAATTTCTTGGACAGAGTTATGACATAACAAGAACACGACCTTAAATCGTGATCTTTCAAAAGTTTGCAGTGACCAAGCCGCAGATTTGTCTGTTGTCAACCCAGAGGATACGTGGTCTTAGCCAAAGATTCGTGGACTTCCATATTCAAATACCTTTAATTTTCCTTGGTATTAACACGGGCATTTTTATATGTATTACATATCTATGTATGCTACCCCTGGCGGAATATGTTTATAACAAAACACGGAATATTTGCCTTGACACACATATACGTGTGCACATTGTGCATGTTTCGATATAATATAAAAAATTAAACTTAACCCACGTAACTCAGCAACAGCAGCAAAAAATTTAACGAAAGAACAGTAAATAACAACAAAATAACTGACAACCATCAGCTGTTACATTATCATTCCTCTTTCATTTTGCTTTCATAGCTATTTATTGTTTTGTTCTCTGTCTTTCCCAAGTAAATATATATCAGACATACGTACATGCATACATACATACATATATTTACATCATGGCTGCTTAAATTTGTTCTAGTGCGTATTTATCTTTGAATATTGAGATAAAATTCTCTTTGATTTAAAAGTTTTTATCGAGTGTTAAGATTCAGGATAAATTCTCATTCAAAATTTTGAAATATTTTTTTTATATGTGAATGGGTAAGTATGTCAAACAGAATGTCAATTCAGATATGCATAAAAACGGAGTACAAAAGTAAAAATTATAGTTTGTTTTGTCAGGCGAGAAAATTAATTTCTGACATTATACTCTATGAAAGAAAAACATATGGTCATATGAACTTGGAATTTACTTTTTTTTGTATTATTGATATTGAGACTAAATGTTTTGACAGGAGGAGTGGAAATGTCATGCTACAATATAAGTTGGTTTTGGATTCGCAGACAAGTAAAAAAAGTCAATATCATGGGAAACCCATGTTTCATTTTCTTTGTTTGTTTCAATATATATGTATAACATTTTGATTAGTACACATATATTGAGTTTTACTACTTTAAAATTATTTTTGTTTGCAGCGTCATGCAACCCTATGTGACATACATACTAAACGAAAACTGTTCCGAATGCAGAAGGAATAGTGGTGAGCAGAAGAAAAAATACTAGTTCTTTGTTTCGTCATCGGATTTTTACAATTTTTTAATATTTAACTAGTATATTTGTGATGAAAAATATGAAACATAGTTAGTAAAATATATAAGTAAACATAAATCATTGAATAAATATGTGAAAAAACATAAGCAAAGTATCAAAAACGCTTTTATATGTGCACCAATTCAAAGTAGAAAATAGAAAAAAATTGCATTGCACTTGGCGAAGATGGAGTGAAGAAAAGTAAAAGAGAAGGCATGTGAAATATATAGAAGTATACCATATATATAAAAAAGCTGCGAGATTGAGGTGATCGAATAGAAGCATGTATATATGTAGAAATATGTTTATAGGTAAATAGTGTTAGCGGAGGTGCTGGTTGTGCCAAAGTAAAAACAGGAAGTATAAAGTACATAGAAACAAAAGTGCAACTATTATGTATTTTTGGATTGTACATACGTATGTATGTGGTGGAATAAAATTGTACTGCATATTAAGCGATTATTGCTTACATTGTACATAGTTCTGGAAACAATAATTCTTATGATGTGACGTATTTAATTATATATGGATGCAACTACTAATGAAAGAGACTATATAAAAAAGTTTTTAAATAAATATATATGTACATATACATTCATATATACTCATTTACGCATGCAGCTGCAAATGCATAATTAACCCCAAACTACTCATATTAACGACAACAATTCTGAAGTTTTGTTTTCAGAAATGTGTACTAAATAATAAAAGAGTTTCGCGTTTTCAAACTATTAAGTAGTTAAAATTGCTATGCGAATTTTATTCAGAATTTTAAACAGTTCAATTGAATTGTGTAAAAAATTATAGTTGGTGAATTATGCAAAGAAATTAGAAAGTGCGTTATATCTTCATTTGATAGCGCATACGTCGTCAACGGGTGCTTTTAAGTATGTATGCATATAAATCGTACTAAATACAATTTATTGTAAATATACTAAATTGTTTTCATTTAAACATAATTCAGTATTTTATTTAATTAAATAATGCTTGTCAATTAATTTATTAAAGTTGGTCCCAGGACCTGTCTTGGGATGCTTTTCCTTTAATATTCCAGGCTTTGAGAAAAATGAGTTATAGGGGGTGGTAGGGGGCTTCACCCACTTTCAGAAACCGAAAACCAAACTTACCGGAGACCTTTAGTTTTCGAGATATTCAAAGTTGAAATTGCGAAAAAATTGGATTTTTACCCTATTTTTTTGTACATAAAGCAATTACTTTGAATTTTGGTGTTGCCACATATAAAAAAAGAAATTCCAAAATAAAACAACTAAAATACAATTTTTAGACTTTATAAGTGTATTAAATGGCCTCTACAAGTTTTAAGAACCAACCAAGGACCAACACCGGCTTCGCCTTGCACAGTATTTTAAAGCGAAAGTCCTTTTTAAATTGGCGGCCTTCGGCCGCGCTTTTGATTGTAACCCTGGGTCCGACCAACACCGGCTTCGCCTTGCACAGTATTTTTAAGCGAAACTCCTTTTTAATTTGGCGGCCTTCGGCCGCGCTTTTGATTGTAACCCTGGGTCGGACCAACACCGGCTTCGCCTTGCACAGTATTTTAAAGCGAAACTCCTTTTTAAGTTGGCGGCCTTCGGCCGCGCTTTTGATTGTAACCCTGGGTCGGACCAACACCGGCTTCGCCTTGCACAGTATTTTAAAGCGAAACTCCTTTTTAAGTTGGCGGCCTTCGGCCGCGCTTTTGATTGTAACCCTGGGTCGGACCAACACCGGCTTCGCCTTGCACAGTATTTTTAAGCGAAACTCCTTCTTAAGTTGGCGGCCTTCGGCCGCGCTTTTGATTGTAACCCTGGGCCGGACCAACACCGGCTTCGCCTTGCACAGTATTTTTAAGCGAAACTCCTTCTTAAGTTGACGGCCTTCGGCCGCGCTTTTGATTGTAACCCTGGGCCGGACCAACACCGGCTTCGCCTTGCACAGTATTTTTAAGCGAAACTCCTTCTTAAATTGGCGGCCTTCGGCCGCGCTTTTGATTGTAACCCTGGGTCGGACCAACACCGGCTTCGCCTTGCACAGTATTTTAAAGCGAAACTCCTTTTTACGTTGGCATTCCTTTTATGAAGTATAAAAAAATATTTTTTTAATATTATTGTGTACATACAACCCTGTACAGTAGTGTATTTTTATTTTTACGCCGTATGGCAACACCCACTTATTGCCATTATCTGTCATTTCTCTTGTAAATTGTTTATAAATAATATACAAAAATAAAATATTGTTTTGCAGTAAAACCATATAAAATAAAAATACAATTATCTTTGTAATCGCATGTGAACAGATTAAAGTTACTATTTTCCATCATGTATGTTAAATAAGTGCACGTGCTAAGTGAAAATTTGTGATGAAAGTGTAAATATTTTAACAACGAATTATTTATAAATTAGCAGCATTTATGTGCAAAATATAATAAATAAACATCAATTAGATCAACAGCAACAACTCCTAGAAATTTCATTAGGATTGGTCAATTAGTTTGTCTGAAACAAGCATTGGAATATTAAAGGAAAGTACAGCCCCTGTCTTTAAGCATTTAATTTTTTTAATCGAAAAATACTAATTTCCTTACTTTCTATTATATTATTTATAATTGTCAAAAAGTAAAAGATTATTTGTGGTTAATTTTCGTAACTTTCCTGCGCATATACAAATATGAATATGTATAGTACATACATACACTAGGGAAAAACTTGTTTATTTGTATGGTATATATATTAAAATTTTAGCTCTCTTGACATTTTTCTAATATTTTTATAATTTCTACTCTGTTATCAGCTTTGTTAAATTGTGTTCGCGCATTACTGAGGTAAACAACATTATCAAAATACATCTGCCACTAAAGAAAATACAAGAGGCACGTATCTAGTATTCAACCAGCTACATTTTAGTTCGTTAAGCAGACGTTAGCGCTCAGAGTGGCTGCTAAAGTATAGGTAAGTGTGTTAGTTGATAGTATGTTTGAAATGTACTCAATTTCATTGTAAATCGCTATAACCAATCTCTACCCAAAACCTTAACACAGGTAAGAGAAACGTATAGAAGATTGAGGTAAAAAAGAAGTATTAGAGTCTCTAGAGGAGAAACAAATACATACCCAAAACAGCGAAAAAGCTTGCCTGCCTGAGCATTAACGAGAAGAGCGTATTAGCGCGACGAGAGTGTTTTGTTGTCGTGCGTTTAAGTAAAGAGACTCAAAATTGATAGAAATAACAAAAAGGCTGCTGCAACTGGTACCTCTGCCGAGGACCAGCCGCCGCGCAAAAAAGGACGACGTTCAGCAGGAGGATCAACAGCAGCAGCAGCAGCCGCAGCAGGTACTTCGATAACGGCAACCGAAACCACAGCAGCAGTAGGAGTAACAGAATTTGCTGGTAGCAGTGGCAGTAGTAGTCTCAGTACGAGTGTGTCTATTGACGCAGAAACAGCGTCAACTTCACGAGCGGCACAACAGCAACGATTAAATCAAAGTCAAAATCAAAATACACGTGAAAAACAAAATATTGGTGAACCAAAAACAACTGGTACGAGTTGCATAGACACCGAAATAAAAGAGAAAACACAAGAAAATACAATCACGATAACAAACACAATAAGTAATAGTGATAGTGTTACGAGCGTCGTCAGTGACGCAGTCGGTGACGAAACGGGAGAACATAATATTAGTAATAATAGTGGTAATATAACAACGAATATGCAAAATTCTACGTTATCAAACGCATCTTCGTCCGGATCGGGATCGGGATCGGGCTCGGGCTCGGGTACAGGTACCGCGTCAGTCTCAGCGTCCGTTGGGCCTTCGGTTGGCAATGCATCATCAGCGAATTCGGCAGCTGATGGTGTCGGCGGTGGCGGTAATACCGTAGGACACACCGGTGATTCGCTAATAAACGTATCTAGTTCGGCTAATTCATCAACTTCGACTTCGAATGGACACGATACAAAACACAATGGATTCACAGGTACCAACGACGGTGGCACTGTGGATGCACAAAATAATCACGACCAGGCGATCGTGCCTGCCGTCAATCATAACTTTCACTTAGACAAGTCTAATCAAGAAATTATTCGATTGATTGGTCAATATTTACAAGATATTGGTTTGGAAAAATCGGTAAAGACACTTATGGGTGAATCGGGCTGTTATTTAGAACATCCAGCCGCATCGAAATTCAGAGAGCATGTATTGTCTGGTGAATGGAACAAAGCTGATGCTGATTTAAAGGTTAGTAGTAGGTACCTAATAAATGAAGCATGAAAATGTGGAAAACAGCGCGACGAACTAGATGGAACTTAATTATTATTTTGTGGGCTCTTATAGTCAAACGATGGACCTGTTTTATTTTTTTTTTCTTTTTTATATATGTAGGCAAAAAAAATTTTTTGTTTTGTGATCCCACACTTATATTGTCTGGCGTGCGCGTTTGTTAAACTTTGCAATTAAAATACAACTTTGAACTCTAATTATGACAAATGGAAAAAAACGAAATCATCCTGCGTTAAATATGAAATACATTATCATATTTAAGAATCTTTTTTTATATGTTTTGCATTAGTAATGGTGGATCGTGTATATATGTATGCAACGATACTTTGTTTTAATACTCGCAGTCTTCTAAACCTGCAGACATACATTCATACCTACATACATACATATGTACATATGTATTCAAGTAGTCAGCAGTCTTCGAGCATTAACAGAGCCAACGTACAACGCACTCGCTAACTATTGCCCTCTATATTCGCACACCCTTCAAGCCTATTCCGTAAAGAAAAATGTCTACATACATACCTACTCGCAGTATTATATGCATACATAGGCACATACTAGCGCATTGCTTTGTGTTGTTATTTACATTTTACTAAAATAGCATATTAAAAACACTGAAGTGAAGTCGAAAGAAAAACCAAACAACGAGTTGGTGAATTTGTTGAGTATTCATACCAATGAGGGTAAATCGATTGATAGCTGGAGGAGCTGAGCAAGAAGAGCAACAGCACCATAAGCTAATACGTTTATGTATATCAATATGTTTAGAAACTTTTACTTTGTACACTTTTTCGTTTTGGGCTTTGTGTGTTCTGAAAAAAAGCTTTTGACTGACGATTGCGCGCGCTCATTACTTGCTGTCTCCTCGACTTTATGGCTTTATTTTTGAAGCGTAAGCAACATCAATACATATACACAAACGCAAAATGAAAATTAAAGTAAACCAAAGCAAATTGTAGCAAAACAAAGAAATTGAATAAAAGATGCACAAAGAACCCACACATCCAAATCAGAAAAACATATGTACGTAATAAATATTCAATTTAGATTTGTAACTGATTCACCTTGTCCACATAAGCTGGTGAGACCGATTTTGTCAGGTGTTTAAGTGTATTATATCCATATGTATGTATGTGCGTGCGACAGGTAGGAATGTATTTTTAATGAGATTGCATTTATGACTGATTTACCTGGTATTAGACGTACTTACATATGTATGTCGTAATTGTTTGCACACAATTCTTTATGAAGTTATTATTTTTTTCCAAATGCAAAAATTTTAAGGTTGGACCGTCTAATTAAACATTGGTGTACAACTGAAAAATTCTTTGATACTTAAAACGGTGAAGAAAGGGAAAAATTTAAAACAAAAATTAAAATAATAATATAAACTTTGTTGTTTTATTCGTTATTTTTTTATTTTTATAAAGAAATTACCCAGAAATTTAAAGCCTAACCTAACTTTTGTGAGTATTTCGTAAACTTCAAACTCTTTGTTTCCTTTAGGAAATAATCTTAACTGCGCCTCAAATTTTATTTTTTCATAAAGTTTTGATTGAAATACTTTAATAACTATTTTTTTTAAACAATCACAAAATTTTAAGCTCTATTTATATAATTTCTGTAAATTAATTATTTGAATTTTTTTTTTAATTAAAATAAAATGTTTCATAATTTACCCAATATTTAATTATTTTTAGCTTTTCGTTTTTCACTGCAATGAAACAGCTGATACTCATTGACTTGCTTACACGTATGTGCTTTATTTGTTGTGCTCCTGTGTTTTTTATTATTATTTATTTATTTCTATATGATATGCTGCTAGCAGGTCTAGCTTGGTAGCGTCGCATGACGAACTTCTTCTGGCTAAACACACTTACGTGCGCCTGCTTGTGTGTGCGTGTGTATTTGTATACATACTTTATTCCTGGGTATGGTGGACGGCGGCATTTATGTAGTATTACAGTCTATGGGGGTGGGTGTGTTGTTGTTGTGCGCAGTAAAAATGTATCTATCGAAACAAAGAAACTTGCAGAAGCGCTTTTGGATTATTACTTGCTTCAATGTAAGAGTATTTTCATAACAACAGCAGCTGATTACCATGCCATGCCAAGCCAAGTCGGGTCAATGTGCCCATATTTAGCTTTTGTTATATTAAATTGTTATAAGAGAAAAGAGCGTAGAGTAGAGCGTCGTGTATACATATTTAGTGAGTAAAAAGATTTTATAATATATTTACTAACTAGAAATTAAAGTTTGCTGAAGTTAGTAGTAGAACTCAAGTACATAGCTCCATACGTATTCATATGCGTGCATTCAAAACTGCATGTTTAGATGTAATTAATTATTGAAAATTAAATTTTTGAAATATTTCTTTTTATTTTATAAACTTGGGAGTTTCGTGATATTTTGTATATACATATATATGTATGCAATAATAACAATAACAACCAATTAAAGAAAATTAACCGATTTTTTTTTAATTTCTTTGCTTTAGTTGGTTTTATAGCAATGTTTCTAATTTTGTTTGTTGTACACATACTTTTAGCTTCAGTAAGCCCTGTTGTATAAATAAATCTAAATTTTATATACATAATTATTATTATTTTAACATTTTAAGTTTGTTACCGTTATTTTTAACGCTCATCAAAATTTGTATTCAGCTTAAATATCATGTTACTCTTTAGTTGCCATTGAAATAATATTTTGAGGCCTAAGATAAAATTTTAGTTTCTGCACGTATTTTTACAGCCGCGTAAAACGTAAATTTAATAATATTTATGTGATGCAATGACGTTGGTCAGTAATTTATAATTGTCATACGTAATTTTGCTGTCGATATTAATTTATATGTACATATATATATATATATATGTATATTTTAATTTCCAACTTGTTTTCATTTATATTTACTCAAATTCAAGATCGGTATGTGTACTCATTCGCTCTTACGCAATTAATTTTGCTCTCTTTTGACGAGTTCTCTGACCGTTTTCACGCAAACATCTAATTTTGGTAGTGATGAGTTTCAAAATGTGATTATTTTTAGAAATATGCATATTTATTACTCCATGATTACATATCTACATACATACATACATACATACATGTATGTATATGTATATGTATGTGGGTTTTTTTTTTTTACGTGATCTCATTTACTACATGTTACTGTTACTTCAAATAACACGGTTCTAATACTTAATATCCTTATTAATTGTAAATATTGTTCAAATAAAAATTTTAATATTTTCCAAGAATATAAAACGATTTACACAAATAACAAATAAATACTTTTTTTATATAATATTTTAAAACTTAAGTAATAAAAGCTATAAAATCAATCTATCAATTCGAAACTAAAAACAAGATAGAAGTGACCATGCCTTTATATTAACCTTTCATTAGCAAATTTATTGTACTGCATGTTTTTTTTTTTTTACAATTTTAACTAAAATCATGTCTCTACAGGCCGGCTTAGGACTAGACTAAATTAGATTGCATAGATGATATGCACAGCCACATTAGGTCGCTCATTACAATCCTTCATATAGCCTCAGTACTTTTAGGAATTCTATACTCAGGGTATAAGTCCTTAAGATACGTTAGCCTTCTTCTTACAACCGCTACGCACTCTTTTTAACATATGCACATAATGCTTCTAGTGATGCTACATATAGGAGATATCCCTTCTTCTTCTGGGACTTATATACGTGTACTTTTGACTTAAGTTAATATACCATTTCATGTCTATGAAAGGTGTAAAAACATTACCTTGTCAATAAATGATTATATTGAATACTTTAATGTTTAAATATTTTATTTGCCAAAAATTTTGCTAAAAAATAGTCACTCAAAAATTTATTAATACTTTTCGTTTAAATTTTACTTAGCATTAAAATTAAGGCATTTTAATACAAAAAAATTATGGAAATCCCTAATGACTATTTTCTTTTTAATTTTCACAAATCTCAAAGCACCATTTATGTAAATTTTACAAATTAATTATCTAAAGTTTCATAAAGGTATTGTATCATAAGTCACTGTGATATCTTTATGAAATGATCATTAGTATTTTAATAAATCTTATAAATGCTTATAATCTAATTCATTTACAATTTTTCTCCACAAAAACAGGAGCTTGAGCCACTCATCGACAATGGAAAGCCTTCGACTATCATCGAAATGAAATTTTTACTATTAGAGCAAAAGTACTTGGAATTCTTGGACGACGGTTGTCCATTGGATGCTTTACATGTGCTGCGCAATGAGCTAACACCACTCCAACACAACACTTCACGTGTTCATCAACTTTCCTCATATATGATGTGTTCGAATAATCATGATCTCTATCAACGCGCCAAATGGGAAGGCAAAGGTATATTATCACGTGCGGTTGTCATGGACCGCCTACAGGGATACCTACCGCCAACAGTAATGATGCCGCCACGTCGTTTACGCCACCTACTCCAACAGGCTGTTGAATTGCAATCGGTACATTGCGATTTTCACGATATGGCCTTCAAAACGAATTTACAAAATGTATCATTGCTTAGTGATCACACTTGCGACACAGATGGTTTTCCCATGCAAACTATACAAGTGCTAACCGATCATTGTGATGAGGTTTGGTATTGTAAATTTTCACCGGATGGCCTAAAACTCGCCACAGGCAGTAAAGATTCCAGCGTTATCATTTGGGATGTAGATCCCTTTAAGTTGACATTGAAACATCGCCGTATATTAGAGGGGCAATCTAATATAAGTGTGGCTTTTGTCAGCTGGAGTCCAGATTCGAAGATGTTGTTGGTTGGTGGACCTGATGATACACCTGAGATAAGCATATGGAATGTTGATGATGGGAAGTTGGTGCTAAAGATGTCGCAATCGGTAGATGATAGTCTATCGTGTGGTGCTTTCAATCGCGATGGTACACGCTTCGTTTGCGGTGGTCAAAAGGGTCAGTTCTATTTGTGTGACTTGAGTGGTACCATTCTCAATACATGGGAAGGTGTTCGCATCAATAGCGTTGCTTATCGCGCTGACAATAAGACTATAATAGCATCCGATAATCATTATCGTATCAGAGGGTAAGAATATGTAAAGAAATTTTAGTGTTTTGTAAGGCTAAGCTTATAGTGTAAAATTATGGGGAAAGCAAAGATAATTTCAACAATACAATAACATCAAATGAGCATGTTATTATTTTCCTTAAATTACACTATGAAATTAGTTTTGAAACAAACCGAACTGCATTCGAATATCTATCATAAACTTAACAAAAAAAAACACACTCATTTTCATAAATCTTCTTAATTTTATTATATTTTTTACAGCTACAACTTCGAAGATCCTGGTACAGACTTCGACATACTCAAAGAACCACATCCAATTATGACATTCACCGTCAACTCTGCCGATCGTTTAGCGTTACTAAACATTTCTAGCCAAGGACTTCACTTATGGGATTTGGAGGATAAATGCTTGGTACGTCGGTTTCAGGGTATTCGTCAAAGCAAATTCGCTATACACTCTTGTTTTGGTGGCGTGAATGAAAGTTTCGTGGCGAGCGGTAGTGAAGATAAATTGGTCTGCATCTGGCATATACAACGTGAGGAGCCATTGGGTAAACTAGCTGGACACACAAAAACGGTAAATTGTGTTTCCTGGAATCCCATGTTTCCGTCCCTATTAGCATCGGCCAGTGATGATGCTACCGTACGCATTTGGGGCCCTAAATCGCACAGTGCCAATGCAACACCTGAAAGCGATGACTGTTCGTCTTGCTCATCGTCGTCTTCGTGGAATATGACATCGTAATTTTGCACAGACACACTCACACAACACACATACCTTCATATACATAGAAATACGCATATTGACGATAATCAATAGAAAAAGCATACAAGTATATGTACATCCAATATATGCCCAATATTGTTTCCGCCGTAGCCAGTTAGTTAAAACAAGCAAAAAAAAAAATAGCAATATTACAGTAGTACCAACTATTTACTGCTTAAAACAAATACGATAGGTATGATAAGAATGCAATATTGAACGGTGAAGCTCCCGAAGAACTGTTTGGAAAATATTATACTTTTCGAAGTCGTATTCGGAAATGAGTTTGTAAGTTATGGTAACTAGTTGGAATGCGTATGACTATTCGTTTTACCTTTATGGTGTAAGCAAGATAGCACAGAAACAGCAAAATGAACCCAATATTTTAATTTTTCGAAACGTAACCTTGTAGATTTAAGGTCCACAAACAAAACATATACCTATGTACATATGTATGTACGTATACGTATAAAAATGTATGATGTACATACATACAATACTATTTATAATTACTATTATTAACTAAAATACCCAACAATAATAATAAACAATATTAAATATTTGTGTGAGCAAAAAAGCAAAATGAAAACTAAAAACTCCATTATATTGAAGAAAATATATACGAATAAACACAAAATTAAGAAAAATTAATCGTAGCAATTCAAATGGTTTATAAAAAATATAGTCTATTACGTAAGCATTAATAATAATAAATTAGTAATAAAATAATAACAATAAGCACTGCATCGGGATAGCGAAACGTTCTGTTGTGGCGCGCATAAAATGGTACATAATGCAACTTTTTTTTTAATATTATTATGTTTAAAAGCTGTAATGTAGAAAAATTTAAAATGACATACATTCAAAGAAAAAAACTTTTGTGGTGAAATATCAAATTGCCGCTTTCTTAATTCAATTAAAATAATATATGAGTACAATTCCACTTGACTTGAACATGGCATTATTCTTCTTAAGTTTTAGTTGAAAAATTCGTTTTTAAGACATTGCAAAATTATCGAGGTCCTCTACATTTTACTAAATTTCGCGATTTTAATTTAAATATGATTTTAACAAAAACAAAAAATAACGTACATTAAAGAACAACCATCTGAACTTAGCGATTTAAATGTTACGTTGCACATTTAAACGTTGCATTAAGAGATAAAAACTCCTTACCACGTAAGCTAGCTGTAATATACTGTTAAGAAACATAAACGCGTCTTTTTTTTAAGTAATTTTTATTGCGAAAAAACATATTTTTAATTAATAAAGCATACTTAATATGCTTTCGTTATAGAAATAGTGTAAGTGGTTCAACAAAACTCTTACTAACTTTATATCTTTATATACCACACATACACATAACTCATGCGCGCCACCCAACATACGATTGTGCTACTTTCCCAAATTAGTTATTTAATTATTAATATAAAATTAATTATGTTCTTAAGTCAATACATACACAAATGAGAAGTATATATAAATAAAATGCATATATAGAAAAGAAACTTGCAAAAGCTGGATGCGTGAATAGCAAAGATAATGCAAAACTCATTACCAGATTACAAACAGCTTAAATATATGCAAATAAATCAGTAGCGAAGACTAAAAAATATAAAAAAGCAAGTTTTTATTAAATAAATCAAAATGAACTTGCGAGCGCTAAATATATTCACGCAGTACATATTATGTAACCATTCTTAAATGATTTAGCATATGTATGTATGTACATGCCCATATATGTATACAATCATAAGTATATAATTATATGTATATATACCAAAATGTATGCATATAAACATGTATAAAAAATTTTTAATTACCATATTTAAGCAAATGATAATAAATTACTTTTATGTAATAAATATTTTTTTTCGAACTTTATTTCCAGTAGGAGGGCATGGGACATTAAAGGCATTTATTGATAATTTTTCAATCATAGTTGTTTATACTCAACAATTTATATAATGACCCCAAATTAAATGAGATTTTATTAAATTAAAATAAAAGTAATATAATTCCTTTTTCTTTACGTCCAAAAATATTTTTTATTGTACATATATGTAAATATATTCAAAAAGATCGTTGTAAATAAGGTGATTTACTAATTTGTTCTTTGGCAAGATAAACGAATAATATTATAAAACAGCTTTTTACTTTGTTGAAATTACCCACTATTTCGTAGATATACATCAAAGAGAATAGGTGATGAGCTAAAACGAGTAATTGATGGATGTTGATGCCCATATCTGTCGTATTCTCGCGCCATGCGATCAGTGGTAATAGGAAAATTTTGGAAAAGTTTGCTATGGTTACAGCTTTTAGTAAGGTTAGAAGAAATTTACTTAGCCCTGTATTCTCAATCTGCTTTGGGTGAAACACTCTTGTTACGAGAAACAGCATCAATGTTAAAATGAAGTAGTCTAAGGAGAATAGAGATTCAAAATTATTGGGTATACATAGTATATACATATTAATGTGTATAACTCATATCTAAAATACAAAAAGTTACGGTTTACCATCAGAATTCTAATGCTTTTTGATTTAAAGCGGCCGAAAACATAGTTTTCTAAAAGTTTTCTCTAATTCTACTTTATAAAAGTATAAGTGTTAGAATTTATCTTCAAACCTAAATGTTTACTAGGGGTATATATTACCAGTTAAATTTTGCATACAGCATATATAAAAGCCATTTTCGCTTATTTCAATGTGTGAGCCTCCCTGTCCAGCGGTGGCTTTTTGTCGCCATAAAGCGAATGATTCAAGTAACAGCAGCACAAGGGATAGTTTGCAGTTCAGCTGTTGTAATTATAAAGGGATTTAATTATTAATAATTATATACATACATATATTTTTTTACCTTGAAGCTTCGGTTATGCAGCATATGTCGGTAAGATTCTTGTGACAAAAGCATCGCATCTACTAGTATTACTATGGGATCAAATTCGACATATTTGTCAGCTACTTTTTTGCATCGTTCCTAAAGTTATAGAGCGGTATAGTTGATATTAAAGTTAAATAATAAAAATAAAGGCATATAAATTATATGTGCATGTATACATACACAATGGTTTGTTTTGATTGCAGTGTTGCTATACTTTCTGTACAGCTCTGCTATCGGATGTCCACAGTTAATGCAAATATATTGCATTTGTTGCTTTGGAATATTTGTTGGTTTTGATATGCCTATACTTTTGAACTTGCTCATAATATTAAGGGCATAAAAATATACTCTGTAGCCAAATTACGCTTTTTGTTTATTAGGTTTTCCCTAACTTTTGAGCGTTCCCTTAAACAGCTGTTTTTGACATATTAAATAGAATTTAGTTGCTTTGTTTTGATTCTTTATTTTTGTTATTTTTCGACTGGTTCGTAAATAAACTACATAAAAACACATCAAACACATGGAATTAACGTCAGAAATAAAAAAAATATTAAATTTTTATCAAAGTATTTATAAGTTTCATAAATATAATTTATCCAAGAAAATTTCTTAGATTTTGGCACCGCAAAAATTGAGTCTTGAATTTTGTTATTTTTTTTTAATTCTGGTTAAATCTACCACTCTATTCTCACTCTCAGCAACAGCAGAGCAACAACACTGAACTGTCTATCAATTGTGATGAAATTTACTAACTTTGACTGATTTTGTTATTATTTCTTTGAAGTTCAAAAGGATAGCAATTGTAAAAGAATTATGTTGGATAAAGTCAAACATGTGATTTTAGTGCTATCCGGTAAGGGTGGTGTTGGAAAATCTACTGTTAGCACTCAATTGGCTTTAGCATTACGGGAAAGTGGATTTAAAGTAAATAAATATATTTATATTATGAATTTGCATATAAATTCTGTAATAATTTTATATATAGGTCGGTCTACTTGACATTGACTTGTGTGGCCCGAGTGTACCGTATTTGCTTGGATTAGAAAAAAGCGATGTTTATCAGTGTGATGAAGGTTGGGTGCCCATATATGCAGACGAAAATAAAACGCTCGCAGTCATGTCTATTGCCTTCCTATTGAAGAGTCGTAATGATCCGGTTATTTGGCGTGGTCCAAAAAAGACAATGATGATACGGCAATTTTTAACCGATGTAAAATGGGACGAATTAGACTACTTGATTATCGATACACCGCCTGGAACCTCGGATGAGCATATTACAGTGATGGAATGCATGCGTGACGTGAAGTGCGATGGTGCAGTTATGGTGACCACACCACAAGGTGTTGCTTTGGATGATGTGCGTAAAGAGTTAACGTTCTGTCGAAAAACCGGTGTACATGTGTTGGGTATTGTGGAAAACATGAGTGGGTAAGTTAATACATTTCTATCCGCAAACATAAGAATATAAGTAGAAAGTTATAATAATGAGATAAATATTTTAATTATAGGTTCGTATGTCCACATTGCAGTAATTGTACAAATATATTTTCATCTAATGGTGGGGTAGAATTAGCCAAACGCTCTGGCGTACCTCATCTGGGCACATTACCAATTGATCCTCGCCTAAATGTATTGATTGGTACAACACGTTCAGTGCTAACGGAATTGCCTGAATCAAACACAGCGGAAATATTCAAGTCGATTGTGAAACAGATTACAAATGGGGATATCGTTAATGCCGTAAAAGATTGAATGTCCAACTTTATTTTGCAATGAGTATTGAAAATTGAAAATTTTAATAAAAATGCTATGAAATGTATTTATGCATGTTATTGGTGGTGTAAACCATAATTTGAATTTGGCTTAATCAAATACTTAAAATCTTGTTGCACTGTGTAATTAGGTAAATATACCGAATAATTATAGAATTTTGGAACGAAAAGCAGAGAACGTAGAATAATATACGTTCTCTGCCAACAGGTATACGACTCACACTTATCGATAAGTCAGATAACCGATAATATTTTATCAGCAATTATCATTGGCTACTTTTTTAATTTATTTTTAAACTGGCACAGTATAATTTGTTTTTTTTTTTTTTAATTTTTAAATATTAAAACATTTAGTGAACATAAGAGTATCGGGTTTTTTTTTTTTTTTTATTTGCCTCGTTGCATCACTGCGAATGAAATTCTTAAAATGAAATAGAGTTGACATTATCTATTGCTATTGCAGCCAACTTCATGCAGATATGTAAATTTTCATTGTTGCAAGAAAAATTAAATCGCCGCGCATATTTTCCAAACTTTTACAATTTACCAGTGATATATTAAGAAAAAAACTACAGATCTCATGATAAAGAGTTGAATAATATTTGGACTATAATATTTTCCATTTATATCAATAATATGGCGTTGATTTGTGCGTAAAAAAGCGCGTAAATATTTCCATAGAATGCGGCTGCAAAGCACCAAAATTAGACGCCATGTTTAATTTCTAGCCAGTATTGCTCCCATTGAAAAATTGTGTGGGAAGGGTACATTGGGTGGAAAGCAGTGGTACGGTATAATAGCCGATTTTGTGCGCTATGTGGAATGGTGTTGTGTGTTAGGATAAAAAATGTGTATAAATAGAATACAAAGATAATGTAGCACTAGAAGAGTGTGTATAAAAAATACCAAAATGAAAATGTGAGCTTTCTCCAAACAACAGAAGTGCTTGAAACTCTAAAAATAAATACCAAAATAATTTATGCAACAAGAGGGCTGCGCCTTGTTAACGACTACAACAAAAGAAAAATAAAATAAAAACATTTTGCAAAAAGAGCTTGAAGAGGGGAAAACATAAAACAAAAAAATGCATGTAGATGCCTAAAAACTAGTTGAAAAAACCAGCGGACAGGTGTATTCACAGTAAGTTCCCAACTGGTAAGCTATTCAGTAGACAACAAATATAATAAAGCATTCTCTACATACATTCGTAAATAAGTATGTATATAAATACGTTCATAATTTTATGCATCATATCGTTTTCCAAGCAGAATATAATTTCTAAACTACATAATTAAGAATTTTACTAAATATACAAGGCTATGAACTTTTTATTTTGAAATTTAAGTAGTGTTTTTATTCTTTTGTGGTATTTAGGAACATTTGTTAGTAAACCTTCATATGTACGTGTTTGGGAGTTTGATTAGTTTTTTTTTGGGGAAAATTAAAAAATAATGACAACTGTGTGCGTAATAATAGTAGTGGCTAATGAAAATTTAAGTAGTAATTTTCTTACCTTTAAATAATACCCGTAATTTAAGTTTGCCAATGCCAGGGTGTAGGCCCAAATAGTACCAACCTGCATTTAAATTAATTTCTGATTTAGTTACATTCATACCTTAATCCTATTGAGAATATTTGAGCAGATGTTAAGGAAGCGAGAGGGAAAGAGAATCCCTCAAATATGAAAAATGTGGACTGTAGTGAAGAATGCATGAAAGGCTATTCCTCCAGAGAAATGTAGGCCCATTTAAAAAAAAAAATATATTCTAATAATTTAAAAACTGTATTTACACAAATAATTCTTCCAACATTCAAAATTAATTTAAATTTTCAAGTTTGACCTGAATTCGTTCACACAACTCGGCTTTTTTACTGTCACTGCTATTTTAAATCACAGTAAAATAGTACTGAGTAACACAAAAAGTAACGGGATTTCATGAATGTGGTAACTAAATCAGAAATTAATTAAAATGCAGGTTGGTAGTATTTGGGCCTACATCCTGGCATTGGCAAATTTAAATTACGGGTTTTATTTAAAGGTAAGAATATTATTACTTAAATTTCCATTAGCTACTGCTATTATTACGCACACAGTTGTATATAATAATAATGGAATTAAAAATATTATAATTTTGAAATTAAATTTATGAAATATCGTTACGAATGATTCCCCTTTTTTATTCTATATGAAAATAACATGGTACAAAAAAATATTTGTCATATGGTTCGCCCTACAATTAAGAATGCTAGTAATACATTTGAAATGTTATGATCGTTTAAACAAAAAAAAATTAAAGAAAAAACTCGAAACATAAAATTTCTAATCTTCTAAATTTGATCTATCTTTTACGCAAAGTACAAAATTACCCAATATGTTTTTCAGACGCCGCATTTATAGCACCATGTGGGATAAGGAGATATCAAAATCAAACAAAAATGAGGACATGCCCGGAGAAGGAAACACAGAAATGTCTAATTCAAGTTGCTCAAAATCAAATAATTTAGTTGAAAATACGTCCGCAAAAGCAGATAAAGTAGTTGTTGCCACGTACGTTTTTAATGAAGAAGATGAGTGTGCAGATAACAAAAGTGAGGAGAGTAGACAAAAAAGTGATACTGACCATTTATTGTCTGTTGTACATTTGAGAGATAATGCTTCAGCAGGCTTAATATTAAGTAACGAAGCAACAAATAAATTACAAAATGTACAAAAATCAGTTGATTTTCAAACTGACCCCTTACCAGCATCAAAAGCGTCAGTATCAACAGCACCTAATACATTCAAAACATCAGAGTTATCAGTAACAATAGATTGTGATGAATTGCCATATAAAAATGTGTATACAAATTTACATAAACAAACTTCTAAGCCGTCTTCAAAACCAGCAATTTCAGTAAAACATTTTAGTCCAATACTTCCTAACCAAACACTTCAAAATGAGACTGTTTCGTTATCTAATAATTCCACAGAAACAGAGCAGTTAAGCAAACATTTACAAAGTGATAATGTGGCAGGTCCACAGACTAGTACATGCTCACCATCAGTGGAACATGGGGACCAGGTGGCACGAGTGCAATCACCCACGGGATCTGTTGAAGACCTCGCATCAGTGCCCGAAATTCGGGCAGGCTCTCCTGCACCTTCAAGCGTCACGACCGCATCGACACTTCGGACTGCAAGAAGTACGAATTTACGCCGTGTGGAATGTTCCCGACATATCAGGCGCCCACCTAAAGAACCAGAAGAATATGTCGAAGCATTATTCCCCCATATACAAAGAGCACATAACCAAATTCGACAAGCGTTACTACATGCCCCCCACACAGACGTTAAAGATAACGCGTTGCTAAAACGGAAAATGATTGAAGTCATTCAACTCTACACAAAGTAACTACAAATATATATTGAAAACTTTTCATATGTTCATTTTAAATGTTGTTATATCTTTTATAGTGGATGTAAAAGTGAGTTCGAAAGAGCAGTAACATCATTGGTACTATGTCGCAGATTGAAGAGGAATATTATGCGGTTGTTGGATTTATTTTACGACATTTGCTTATCCTGTCGTGAGGTAAGGCACTACACAAAGGCAACGAATATTAAATGCCACTACAATTCAATTCCTATTGTTTAACATTTCAGGACCACGCCTATTTGTATTATATAAGTCAATTAATTGGAGTATATAATTCCCTGGAAATACGATTATCATTAAGCATGACAAGACTACAAAAATGTGCGTTAATTCATCGCATAGCTCATCTGATAAATAAACATTTGATTGTGAAAGATGAGGTAAGTGGAATACAAAGAAAATCTAGTTAAAAAGAAAACAACATAATTATGTTTTAAAATAATCTATTCATTTATACGTCAATTCTAGTCATTGGCCAAAGAAAATATATTACGTATGTTCCTGTACATGCCCGATTTGTACTCGGCACGTTTTATAATGGAACCACTTTTCAAGTAAGTTTTGGTTATTTTTGTTGTACATTTATATACATGTAAGCATTTTTATTCTTAAATTACATTCTTCCTTTCAGTACATTTTTGCAAGAAATTCCCACCAGCAGTAATACTTGGTGTCAAAAAGAATTGCCAGATAAAACTTTTGTGCAATATATTATAATATTGCATTTGTGGAAGGAAATGCTGCGAGACCCTCTTGAACAAGTGGAATTAATAAACAGAGCACAACATTTTATGTGCCCAACCAAGACACTACACGCCAATCCTATATATACAAACCATTTGCCAACTATACACACGCGAAAACATGCTGTTAAAGACATTTTGAATAGTCTTAAATTTTTTCACGATTTACGAAATGTAAGAAATTCTTTTTACATATATTTTTTATTAAAAAAATAACACATACAAAATTCGCACCGCTAAAAATGTAATTGAAATATCCAAGAGCTAAATACACCTCAGGTGTAGCTTAGCAAGTAATGAAAGAATGACTTGAGAAGATGTTGAAGATGTTTCCTTGTATTATTAAAATTGAATAAAATAGATTTATTATTTATTTATAAAATTGTAATGGTAAAGTTTAGTTCAAATTATATTATTTGGCGTATTTTTCAGGCGGCAATTTGTGACGACACTTTGCATGATGGCGAGGACGCAATTGAGGTTGTTATAGTGAGTATTGAAGTAAAAAAATTAAATCAATTTAAAATATAATAAATAAATAAATAAAATTTTATCTTCGCCATGATGTTCAAGTAAAAGGTCTGAAGCTGAGGTTGAGCTCCGTAGACGAAATAATGTTGAGCAGTTAGTCGCCAACATTATTTTTTCGCTATGTATGTTTCCTTCAGTAAATGACTAAAACGTAAACTGAGTAACTTACTTGGAAGAAAGATAATTCTTACCATAACACCATAATATACATTAATATTTGTATTTTTTATTAATATTCAGGATGAGGTTATAAACACACCTTTTTGGGATTTTGGAGCTACATACCAATTAGAAACGAAACAGCAAAGGCATATAAAAAGCAGAGTATCCGCAATTGAACCAGCTGATTGTGTAGATCTCACTATAGAAGACGATGAAGAGTCTGATACAGAATCTCCCGACAATTATTTACCATGGCTTATTGAACTCAAAGAGAAAGCAGCAGAAAAAGTGAATCATGATGAGTTCGAAAAAGTTATTTGCTTAGATTCAGACTCAGAGGGAGAACTATTCTCTGCCAGTATACTAGATCCAGCCGAATCATATCAGGATTGTGATGCTTTTGACACAGACTACACAAGTCTTGATAGTAGTGCTTCGGATGATAGAGTTCCATCCGATGAAGAAATTTTATCAACAACAGCTATTACCAACAATGGCCTCAGAACTTATCTTACGCCTAAATCTAAACAGCAGGTTACTTCTTATGAAGATAAGCGTACATCAACTTGCCAACGTGCATATGAAAGAGTTAGAGATGGCGATGGTGAAGGTGACTGTACGACTGTGGGTGGAAAGTCAACAGTAACAGAAACTGGTTTGCCGTTTATTTTAAACTCATTTACCGTTAGAGGAAAACAAAACTTGCATTTACTCAAGTCACCGCGGTTCAGTCTCGATATTGGACCGGAACGTTTTGGATACGAATACATAGACGATACATGTCATGAAGCACGCGGAACGAGCAGAAATGTCAAACAGAAACATGATCGCGCTAAAAGTGCCAAAACTAATTTTAATCGCAATATTGATGTTCATGGTGGTAGAGGTGGTGGTCGAGGTGGTATTGCTTCTCATGAAAAAGATCTTAATACCGATGCTGATACCGATGAGGGCGACGAAGATGAATATCATTCTTTACCATCAACAGCTTCAGCATCAGCAACGACTTTGGGAAAAGTTATATACTCGCAAGCGTTATCGCCATCTAAACATCGCTTTTCAAGTGCAAACGCAAACGCTGAGTATGAAGAAAGTTATAAAAATTTGGATACAAATAATGAGGATAGCAGAAAGCATTTAGTAAGTTTTGTTGTGTGACACCAATCTGAGCCCACATATTATTATTACTATTTTCCTTGTACTTTCAGCATGCCGCAGATAAGCCTGCAAAGAAACAAGTTAAATTTAACGATAATCCTATTGGACCCACACGCCGTCCACATACCAAATTGCCGATTAAGCCAGCTATTCATCTTAGTAAAATCCAACCCAGCAATCAACCACGCGTTTTCTCTAATTCACCGCAACCACGCTTCGCATCGCCGTCATCCTCGACCTCTTCAACAGCCGAGTCTCTCAAACAAATGGCACAAAAAGGTAGGAGCTTTGTTGTCAAATCTAAATCACAAGAATCTAAAAATTTACCTAAAACCTCATCTTCAATAATAATTGATACCGATGATGATGATAATAATGATGAAGATGATGATATTATTTTTGTTAATGCTAGTGTAAATATAAGAAAAAATCCTTTAAAACTTTCTACTCAACCAATTCAAAGTAAAGAAATCCATAAAAAAGGTATAACAAATCAGCAATTGTCACTTTGTAATAGTAATATTTGTACAAATACGGGTTCTGTATCGAATAGAACAATAAACATGTCTCATGGGCCAAAAGATATTTCATCAACCAATTATTTACGCAATAAAAGTGTTGACATTATGCTTAGAGCTGATGATGATAATGGTGATAATAATAAAAATGATGTTGCCAAAGAGGTGAAAGGCGAAGCCCATGTTAGTAATGTCAGTACCATACGTAATAATGTAGGAATTTTAGAAGTGGAAAAACGTGTAGAAATGGAAGAACAAAATTCAAATGTTTCCACCACTACAGGGCCTAATATAGATTCGACAGTAGACATAGAAAGTGTAGTTGACCGACCAGTAACCGCAGTTAGCGATAGATGCACCGTTACTGTAGAAAGTACAAGTACGGAGGAGCACGAGAGTATACTCACGTCTGAAACACATATAAGTACTGACATTTGTTCGAGTAGTACAGGGGCAAATATACAAGATTTGCTGGAAATTAGGGAGGTTAGTGAAAAGAACGCCGAACTGAGCAACACACCCGTGCTCTTCAGCGTACCGTTGAATATCGCGCAAGTGAACAGAAGAGATGATATATACATAGCAATTGCTGATCAACAGAAAGGCGATGAGGCAGTATCATATGCGTGCACTGAATTTGTAAGCGATAAGATAATAAGTGCGAATAAGAGCAGCTTAAATGCCGCTTGTAATGTTGTAGATAAGCCAACTGGCATTGAAAGTGTTTTCAGCAGTGAAGATGCAAACAAAAAAGTGCAAAATATGGAAGAGAATACAAATGAAGGCGAAAAAGCAGGTAATATCAAAGATGGAGAAATAGCAGATAATGAGCCGCAAATAACCGTTACCCAAAACGAAACTGTTTTAGCAGTAAATCAAGAAATTGCCAAAGAAGTTGAACAAAAAAGTGCCGAGACGCCAAAAGAAATTTCCTTGGCAAAAATAAATGAAATAAATTTCGTAAATCAAGTTGAGTCTCAGGATGCATGCCTTGAAATTGAGGAAACTACTGGTAAATACTGTAATGATTTTGACGGTATCGAAAGTGCCGCGCTCACTGGTTCAAATAAATCATGTAAAGAAACGGCGCCAAGTAGCGCTGATACTACTGCAGTTAAAGAAAAAGATTTATCAAATATGAAAATTTCTGCAATTGAAGAGTTTAAGGAAACCGAAGAGAACAAAGAGTTTAATTTAAAAATGAGTTTACAAGAAACTTTAAAGCACAACCACACAGCATCCGATAATATAGAAGTACAAAGTAGTGAGAAAGTTAATTACAGTGCAGAAATAATTGCGAGTAATGTAGAAAACTCACCAAATAAAGAGAGTACAATACTTGCGGAAAGCAAGACAACACAAGAAGCAAATTTTAAAATTTTAGAAATAAGTACTAATACAGGAGATACAAATCAAATTATAAAGGATATTCAAGAAAACAAAAAAAGGACAAACTCTAGTACAGAAATAAATTTAACAGAAAGAAATCTTGAAAATGTCAATATTGTAAATTCACTTACGAAGGCATCCGTCGATGCACAGGGAGAGAGTACTGAACCTCATACCGCAGAAGTTAATAAACAAAGAGAAACAAATTTAGCGTGTGACTCAATTGTTAAAAGTCAGCTGAATGTTATGCCAGAAGGAATCATTCCCTTGCCGGAAGTATCAGCAAGCCAAGAAAAATCAACTAACTCTGAAACGAGTATTGAGCCACAATTTAACGCTACTGAAAGCTCTCTGGAGATGAAGTGTGGCAACGTAGTGGTAAGGACAGAAATACCTAATGTCCAGGAGGAGAACATCAAGACTGAAAGGGTATTATATACAAATACAGATGAAATACAAAATAATGGCAACGATTATAAGCCAATTGAAGCAATTGATAGATGTCAAGAAACAACCACCAGCACTTCTACGGCTTTGGCAGACAATATGACTGCTCATAAAGAAATATTTAAAGCCGGCGGCACTACAAACACCACCAATGATGGTCTCGTCTGCCTAGTAGCAGCTGTGAAAGCTGTTGAAGCGCTCACGTGCAACACTTTTTCGTCGGAGAATGTAGAAGATAATGAAATGGAAACTGTTTCGTCTTTGAAAGTGCACGAAGGTAATGACAAATCGGAAAACGATACTGAGTCCACGGTGTTGCAAGTACGTTCTGTGAAAACTAATAAAGAACCGACTGAAAGCGCACTTGATGTTGCTGAAAAAAGTAGTGAGCAACCTGTGCCTCGCGTACAAGTCATGACAGTGGTAGCTGCTAAAACAAGTAGCGCAGTTTCGCGCGCAAATATTTATTTTAGTGGTGATAAAAGTCCACAAACAAATTTGGAGCGACTCGCTGAAGCTGTATTACTTAGTGAGGCTGCGGCAAAGAAAAATAGCAGTGTATTGAAGAAGGCTTATGTGCCAGAAAGTATTAAGCTCGATGAACTTGCGGACAAAAGTGTGGATATGTCTACGCAAACAAATGTTAATGCAAACAAAAAGCTAAATATTGCATTAGATAAGTCAGTGACTGGAAAAATCGCCTCTCGTGAGGATCTGAATACAATTTCTTCTGTGAGCAATTTAAATGAAAGCGCTGCAAACGAAACAACAGAGTTTGCTGCCACCGAATTAACACGCTTAAAAAATACGACTTCGACATTAGTTGTTGAATCTTTGAATGCTGAAAGAGACACTTGCGAATCGCTTCCAACTAATGTTTCGGATAATTCACAAATACCTACCCAAGAACATGTAAAAATCACGCAAGTATTACCATCTCTTGACAGCGATACGCAAAACAATAAAGTTGGTGATAATATAAAAACTAAGGAACCGGAGAAAAGCGCAAATACCTGCCCACTTACTAAAGATGTTGCAGCTAAGACTATAAAGGGGGTTACTGCAAAAAGTTCCATGCTCAAACAGCCATTGACCAACAAAACCGATGAATGTGGTTCACCAGAAAATACATGCGAGAAATTCGAGACAACTTCAGAAATCTCCAGCATAGCAGTACCACCAAAAAATGGTACAACTTTTCTTTCATCTTTTGAAAACTTTATAAATACGCTTAAAGGCCCACCACCAAGAAAAACTGAAATGAGAGCACCACGCAGATCACCAAGAACTCCAAAGGTAGTTGGCAAAAAATTAGTTTGTGGTCGAACGCCCAATATTAAAGAAGCGGATTTAAAAACAAAGCAGACAGCGGAAGTTCCCCTCCCAAAAGACGCCAACATAGCTTCGACTACGCCAAAAAATATCACTTCCACTGCATTACAATCCGCAGACTTTTCTGTATCTGTATCCGATAGTGAATACTCGCACTTAAACGCGGATAAAATGCAAGTAAGAAAGAGGTATAGTTTACGTAAGACTGAACAATGGAAAGTGGTGAAAAATACTGGCTTAAGAACTTCACCGCCAACAAGCATTGGTGAGAGCTTAAGTTATAAAAAGTCTGCTGCTACAAGTGTGCTCTCCAAACGTTGTATAAAAATACGCTTAGCAAGAGCCAAAGTACCGACAAAAGCAGAGAAAAAGGAATTCTTGCCCCTACCAGAAGCAACAACAGTTGACAATTTAGAAACACAATTCGGTGATATGTCACATCGTCCAATAACCAGAAAACTAGCAGCGGCACTCAATTCAAGTCTACAAATGGAGACTGAAGATGCGGTTATAGAACCGATAAAACCATTCATTGAAGGTGGTAGAAAAATTAAACCAAAAATATGTATGAATACGAAGTTGGAAGAACAAATGGCACATAAACGCAGAAAATGTATTAAAACATCAAATACTTTGAATGAAAAAATTGCCCACGAAAGTAACACTACAGGCAAGCATATGTCCCACCGGGGAAAAATTAACGCAATTGTCAAAGGAAAGAGAAAATATACTCCTGCGGAAACGGCTATTGAGCGGAGCAAAGAGCCGATTAAAGCTGCAGAAAAGTTTGAAGAAGAACATAACAGCGAAAGATCCAAGACAATCGCCGAAGGCAGAACATGTTTTTCAGCGAAAAATTCTGCAAAACGCGTGAAAACTATCATACCAAAAAAGGTGGTAAGTGGTAGTGAAAATGAGAAGGCAGTGACCAAACAGAATACCCAGCAAGACACTACTACTATTTTTGAAACAGTTTTTGCAAAGCCATGCGCAGGCACTACAGATATACTAACTACAAAAATTAATTCAATGGAAAATAGCAAAATGGAGAGATATGCAGAAGCGCCAATTGAAGAACAGTGCATTCAATTAAATAATGAGGTGCTGCCAAAACAAACCCGCCATGACCAACTCGACAGCTCACCGGTTGAAGGTAATATACCCAGAGAAAAATCGGCAAACGTCGAGTATATAAAAATAAAGGATACCGAACATGATACTAGTAAGAAAGATTTGGCTGTAGAAAAAAATACCGCATCAGTAGTTAATGAAGAAATTTCTTCAACGATGAAAAAATTATGTGCGGAAGCTTCATCACTGACCAGTCAAGCATCTGCTGTAATGTACGATGCTGAAGATAATATACCCAAAGAGAGTTCGGCTAATGACCAGAAAAATAAAATAGCTCACAACATCGAGTATACGAAAATAAAGGAACCCGAACTAGTAGTAGGTTTGGAACATTTTACTGCAAAAGAAGCTACATCTACATCATCTGTAGTTGATAAAAAAAATGTTTCGATGACAGAAAAACTAAGTGTGGAACACTCAACAGAACAGAATAGCCAAACAATTGATGAAATGTCGAAAACTACAGAAGAAAATGTGAAAACTAAAACAACTTCAAACAATACTCTACAACCAGCGGAAATTAGGGATGAAGAGGTATCATATGACCAAAAAAGTGAGTCCAGCTTAGAAGCGCTGCGTGTAGAGAGTAATAGTAGCGATGTAACAGGCTCATCGAACAAAGTTGGTAAGAAGAATTCAGTTATACCGGAGAGTAATTACGAGCACAGTACGGAAGTTTTGCAGTCAGACATAAGTCGTGAGAAAATTTGTTGTGAAAAAGGCGTTGACATTGATGCATCAGTACTTCAAACTCTACATAATGTACCACTTCTCAAGGAAAATTCTACAACTGAAGCTCACACAACAGATAGTCGCTCAACTGAAAGTGAAGAAATTGTGCCAGCAAATTTTCCCGAAGACTCAAACTCTTTACAAGAAAGCAATGAACCGTCTCGCTTGTTAGATATCTCAAGTTTCTCGAGTCTAACACTGCAACGAGACGAATCTTATAAAACTGCAAAATCTGTTACTAAATGTAGTACAAAGCAAACTGCTGATCTGCGTTATGATATCGAAATTCTTGACGAAGATTCCAATATCAATATGAGCATTTCACATATAGAAATAAACGATAGGAACGAAGTGCCAAATGATATTGTATCCATAAATACATTAAAAACAAATATGGAAGCCGATAAGTTATTAGACGAATATAATCATTCCACGCGCATAATTGCAAATGCAAATTTGAGAGTTCCAACAGCTATGCAAACTCCAACCGATGGACGTACACCCGCTTGCAGTAGTGTGACCTTTAGCTACACCGCCAGCGATAGTTCCAGCTCATTTACGAACAGTTGTTCGTGTAGTACAACATCTACGGTAAATTCAGCAACAGATTTATATAAAAATGAGCCAACTAGCTTCAAAGTTGTACAATCACAAGCACAAGTTGTCGAATTACTTTCGAGTACGAATACAAGCTTTCAGGATTTATCTTTGTTAGATTTGGAGCATGATGTTATTATAAATCATGATGAATTGCTCTCTGAGTTAATGCCAACTACTGTAATGGAGCATAACTATGCTATTAAGCCCTTAGAAATGGCTGTAAGTAATGAATATGACACACAGTTGCAGGAAAAACAAGAAACTTGGCCTTGTCATGCTGATGAAGCAAGCGATAACAACTCTAGCGGTAGCTCTGCAGAAATTGTATCCTCGCCAAATAAAGCAATACCGCCAGCAGCAGCAAGCTTAAAAGTTTCCATACCAATCGCCTATATAAAACGACTGGAAGCAATAACAGAAAACGCTTCTAAGAATTGGTATTTATCTGAAAAACCTTCCACATCTAAAGCGGCTTTGGCGGCGTTGGCTAAAAGAAATGCACAACTCGGAATCGATACCATATTTACTGGGACTCCGCATGCAAGAAAAAGAAACGTAACAGACCATACAGAATCGCGTCAGCTAAACGCCCGTGATCCATCGCCGAGCTTACCTCTAAAGAAACGTAGAAACATATCGGGTGCGCTGGAAGAGGATGTGTGTAATGCAGCGGTAGTTTTGTACGATGATTGTGAACTTGTAAATAACGGTCAAAAAACAGCAAAAGAAACTGCAATGCGCGAGGTAAATCTTAACTTAAGTGAAATCAATCATAATGAGAACTTGGGGTTTCAAAACACTAAAGATGGCGAGCAAAATATCAATGTGGAAGAAGAATATCCGGAAAGAATCTCCGAGCATTTAAATGAAACGGTTTGTAACGTGGAAAATGAACTTGAGGGGGGAAATAGTGAAACGATTGTTGAACCAGAACTCAGTGAAGAAAACAAGTTAATAAATTTTCAATACAATATTAGTGTAGAGAAGAATGTACTAACTGTAAACTCTAATAATAATGAAAACTCTCTTGGAAGAGATTATGGTAAAGGAAACGCTGATGAACGCACCGATGGCGCGTACCTATTACAACAAGTTCTGGTAGATTGCCGGGATAACGAAATTGGGGAACTAAATTTTAAGAAAGAAGGAAAAGCTGTTACAACAATTCAAAAAACATTTGTACCGGAAGAGAACTCCAACGGGTCTGAAGTTGAGAAAATATTACAAGAACAACGAAAAGAAAACAGTGACGAATACGAACCAAACCGAAATCACGAATACCCCGTGGATATTACGTTTCCAGAAAAGAGAACTGTAGAAAATGATGTTGAAGTCAATGCAGGGGAAGAATCAACAAACCGAAACGAAGTTTTGTTTAATATAACCAATATAAATTCTAATAAGGACTATACTTCGCGAACGGAGACAACATATGAATACGAACGAAAGGCGGAGAATGAACCAACAGAAAGAATATCAGACACAATAGAAAGCCAAATTATACAACCACAGCAACATAATAGAGAGAGTGCTGAACTTCAAATTGACGCAGAGAATCTAAAGCAAATGAATACCATAGAAAACACAGAAGCTACTTACAACACAGAAGTGGTAGAGACAGTTCCAGACCGAAATACAAATCCCACAGCGGAATTGGAAGCAAATGTCCCTGAAGGTAATCGTTTTGCTAATAAAGTACCGAGTGCAAAACAATATGTAATAGGAGAAACATTTGTAGAAACTAATGTGGAAGATGTAACGGAAATTAAAGGTGGTAATTTGGCGCAAGAAAAAGAAACTAGGAGAAATATAACAGTTCTTGAAATTCCTAAATCCCTGGCAAAGTATTTTGAGACACCTGATGAGGAAACATTGGAAGGAGATCCAAATAGTGAGCAGAATTTAAGTGAAGACATTCCACAATGTGAAGAAAACGAGACTGTAATAGGTCAAGAAGGAGACTCGAACGACGAAATACAGCAACAATATACACTGAACATGTTTAATAATGGCATAAGTAATGAGGTAATCATAAAAATTACACAAGATCAGAGTGAAAAGAAATCGCCAGCTAAATCAAAAGCAAATATAGATAATTCAAGTCGGGATTTGCTACAAGAATGTCCAGTAAATTTGGCTACTGATGAGTTGGAAAAAGAAGCAACTGTATTAGTAGACGAAGCAAGCACATTGCAGCGACAGGAGACAACAGCTCATCAATTGACGGAAGTATTACTGAATTGTCAACAGAACCTTACCACAAATAGGACTGAAAATGAGAATGCAAATGATGTCCAATGTGAAGAGATAGCACAAAATAGCGCAGAGCACGCAACCAATAAAGATAACATTGACAGTGAATTAGTACCGCAGGCGCAAGAGGCACAGCTTACTGAAATGACAACCGTTCAACAGTTTTTGGTGCCAGATCATCGCGGTCTTACACTGACGGAAACATGTTACACAGTGCAAGCGAATGATGATGCAACAGCAAACTGTGCGGACAATACCAACAGCGCTGCCAGTACAGAAATTCAAGCTCAAAACATGCAAAACTATATATCCATACAACAAGATCATGGTAAAGAGAATGAATTACTAAATTTTGACGATCAAGCAAATGAGACTATACTAACCAATTATGAAAATCAGTTCTTTGTGCCTGGCTGTTTGAACGACTCGGCTAGTGGTTTCCAGGATGCCGATAATAATATGTTCCCATCGAACGTTTATGCTGAAAATGATTTTGATATCGCCAATAATATTATCATACGCACACAAGAAATTAAAGAAGAATCCATGGAATACATGAGTAACTTAAGTTCACCGAAAAATAGTCCAATCAATTTAACAACATCAGTGCCCGGCTTCACAAATGCCACAGATTTAGGCGCAGATTTATTAAAATCTAACGATTTTATTGATTTGACAGCAAATTTAACAAATAGTGGTGCAGTAAGCACCTCAATCGACTATCAACTATTTACAATGGGAAGCGATATTAGAACGAGTTTTCCAAGTGCACACATCACGACTATGCCAACGTCTACGCAAGATACATTATGTGTTACGTTGCCGCACATCCAAACAGCCAGCTCAGACTTGAATGTAAGTGACACACCAACAATACCAAATTATGGATTCGATATAGAAGGGCATGGCGTCGGTCATAGAACCAGCAGCCGAGACCTAACGCATATGACCGAACTTGGCTTTGTAGTAGAAAGAATACAAACCCCAACGGAAGCGCAGCTACCCGAAACGCCAATGCAGACGGTACAAGTACAAGACTACACGAATTTTGCACAGACCTCAAATCATGGGCTAACGCCAGAACAGAAAAGTGACACCACAACGGAGTTTGTGGCAATGAAGTCGCCAATAAGAGTAAGCTCAAATGTGGGCACTATAAAACCAGTGCGACCCTTTGAAGTGGTGCCAATAGCGGACGCACACGAAGCACAGACAATAACGCCATCTACATTAAAGATATGCTCAACTAGCCAATCGACACAGCCAACAAGCCAGAATGATGAGCGCATTTTCGAAATGGAACACAACTCAACAACAACAACACCTGAAATGACAACAAACTCTACATATATACCACAACATCTGACACAACCATCAACCTTATCCCCAATTTTACCGTTAATAAAGCCCACCTTAACAGCAACACTCAGTAGTGGTAGTAGTAGCAGTGAGAACACGAATGAAATGTTCAGCTTTAACGATTTGGAAACAAACACAACGCAAATTACGCATATGCCTGTGTGTACCACGGCGTCGTTATCAGAGAGTTCGGCGCTTGACGAAAGCTTTACAACAACTACAACAGCTAGCATAGCTGATAATGGCACAACAACAGCTTGCGCCACCACATCAAGCACCAATACAGAAACCGGTGAAGAGAATTCAACAACTTCGGTAAAAGCTCAAAATTTAGCCACACAAACGGCGGAATTATCACGCGGTATTACGACAACAACACGTACGCGTGCACCGGCACGTGTACAGATTGTCGCGCCACAGCGTAAGAGTCGTGATTTTCCGCCAAAAACGAGTGAAGAGCCAAAAACGCCAGAAACGATTTTCACAAATACGACAGCTGCCTTTTGCAATGCCATTGAATATAATACCAATCAGATCGCTGCATCACTGCCACACACGTATCCAACAACATCGCCGACACAATGCTCGAATAGCTTACGTTTCGAAAAATACATACAACAACTGGCGACCTTCATGGATGTGTCAGGCATTATAGCTTCGACGCAGCAGCATGTGTGTGTCGATAAGAAAGACTGGGCAGCAGCACATCTCGCACTATTCACACAAGCAAGTCCTTTGGCGTCTGTTCTCCTGATAAAGCCACATGATGATGGCACTATGTCGATCTACTTTGATAGTGAAGAGAGCATTGTATTAACGGCGGAAATGGTGAAATTGGTGAATAGATTATCGTTGGGATTAATCATACTGCAGAAACGTCAAACGCCAGTTTTGGGCATGCGGGAGTTATTGAAAAATTTAACCCAAGTAGCTTCGAAAACTGTATACAAAACTATGGTGAATGCCAACACCAAATTGGTGGGGGGTAACACGCGAGATATGATAGAAATGCATTCAATAAATGCGTTGGACCACTATGACGATGGTGTCTGTACGATAGGTAACAAACAACAATTACAGCAGATGCAACCTTTGATAAATCCAAATATACAAAATTTACAAATGTATACCGGCAATTGGAACCTAGTGGACGGCGAAAACGCTCTCACACTGATGACCTCGAATGCGCCGACAATGCGAATTGATAACGAGCAACTACAACAACAGCTCAGCAGTGCTGATACCTTGCCATTGCAAGTTGAAGGCGGAGCCTTTGCGAATTGCGAACAACCCATCGCTTTCACTTGTGACGACAACACCACCACTATACTCACCACAAATGCAACACTGAGCGCGCAACCTTATGAGCAGGTCGCCTTTCATGCCGCATTGGCGGACAGCGATGCCGAGAAAAATTATATTTGGACTGAAGCAGAACAGATTGGTTTATTGAACTGGCAACAAGAAGTGGTGGTGCCATCGTCACCGCCGCTGTCGTCAACTGAACTGAATCAACATCAAGCGCACTCATCTAGCGTCGGCACGTCGTTATTCAATGAACAAACTACGAATAGTAATATTGAGGATTCAGCAAGCGATTATATGGTAGCAAATAATGAAGACTTGCACACAGTGTTCACTGTTAGTGGCGTTGCTAATGATAGGTCTACAACCGAAGCACAGAACATAACGCACAATGTGGCGCAAACCCACAATGCATTTATTGATAAAGTCACCAAGCCAAAAAGCGCAAGGCAAAAAAGGGCGACAATTAAAAGGACGCCAGTCAAAAAGTCAAATGCACCGCCTAAACTCAAGAAAGAGGTTGGAAAAAGCTTGGAAAAATCATCGGCGAAACAACGCATTAATAAACATGCGCCGATAAGTGTCGCTGTGAAACCACAACAACACATAGAAAAACCAATAGAAACAACCAGGATGCAACACAATAATTCACCATCAACTACGCATCGCGGTTCGGCGACTATACACTACCGACATAATGCGCCGCCTCAAATTGGCGGTATGTCCAATCAACATTATAAGCAACCGGTTGCCGGCGTGTCTGCTCATCAAGGGCTACAACAACTACAACAACAACAACAGCAGCAGTCTTTATATAATACCCTTCCTCAGGCATCAGCACCATACAACACCAGTACCGCAACTAACCAGTTGATCCAAACAATACCACTTATTAACATTGAAAATCTGAAAAACATACAATTACTCTCCCAGCAACCAACGCAAAATTCAACGCTATATGCGGCAGCAGGTCAAGGCAATACCGTAAGGTATTTAATAACAACACCACACACACCCACCGCAACACTGCCGAATAGCAATCCCCCATCGAATATGGCAACACAGATACCACATATCGCATATTCCTATCAGTTGCCGCAGCATTTAGGTGATAATTTTCAACAGAGCCACACCAGCGCCAATCCTCAATTGCAAAATACAAAATATGAATTGCAAGCGAATGAGAGAGTGATTGGCACTGACACGGTATTGACTACCGCCGCACCACCCACAGATGCAAGCTTATTGCGTAAGGTACGACGTAGTCGTCAAGCCGCAAATAATGTAATGCCAAAGCTAACGCCTAGCAATGATAGTGCATCAACCAGTGGTGGCGTGCTAATGACCGAGTTACCGACTTTGACACCATCACATGCGATCCAACAGCAGTTTTTGCAAACCAACCAAACCGACATGATGAGCAATAATCGAGTCGAGCATTATCGTAATTCGCAAAATTTAGTACAAACAGCACAACAACAACAGCAACAGCAAGGATTGAACAACATAAAAGCGGAAGAAGATGAAAGAATGTATATGAAAATAACACGAATCTCAACACCCACACCATGTCCATCGGAAGAACACAAACAACAACATGTTCTTAACCAACAACAACAACCACAATTACCAATACTAACAATCACAACGGCAAGACAAAGTATACTCACACAACAAAAGCGTCCACCAGAATCACGGAAAGCAGTGAAAACAATAGCAAAACCCCCCACGCCAATGTCAGTAAAAAAGTCGGCAAACCCAACAACACGTAAACGCGGTCGACCTTGCAAGCGTTTGGCGAACCATGATGATAGTAGCAGTGATTTGATAAAAATGCGTAGCGCTTATGAGACGGCGCAAAAGTTTGCGAGATTAAGAGAAAGCGTAAAAATATGTTCTGTTACAAGAGTACCCACACCACCACCGCTACAACAACGAGAAGGGCGAGAACAACTGCAACAAGAGCAACGCCAACAGCAGCAGAAACAGCCAACACAATCAATATTTCCAAAACAAATGTCTACATTAGAGCAGCAGCAGCTGCAGCAGCAAAACGCACAACAGTTGCTTGAACAACAGCACCAGCAACACGAACAGTTAGGAACATCATCGTTTATAAGCGCTGAACAAGCATTTAACATACCAGAACATATGTTTAGCAGTGTTGACGGTCAAAATGTTGCATTAGCGGGAGAACAGGAACAGCAACTAGACTTACAATCGCACTCACATTCACATATGCCTCCATCGCCGGCAATTAATCAGCAAGCAGGGCGCAATGTATGATATCAAAGCCGACACGAAGAGTTATTCAATAATACTTTTCGTTTTATCGATATTTAAATCACAAGCTCTTTAGACGTTGTTTGATTTTTATGAAATTAAGACTATTTGGCAACTTTTAAGCTTTAGAGAGAGTCCGGGTACTCCCAAAACACCTTTAGGCAGCATAGTTTTTCTTTTGTTTTTAATTTCATTGAAGTTTAATTATACAGATATTTAAACAAATTATTTTTATTCTCTTTTGTGCAATATTTTTTTAGTTCTTTTTAAATACAATTTATGGGAAATGTATTTATTTTGTTAAAATAACTACAAATTGTCTGAATACTTTTTTAGATTTTAAAGAATTTGTATGTCTTCAAAACTGTTTATCATCACTTAGCTTTTAACTTTTTTAGGATTTTTTTTTTGTTTTTATTAAATATAGCACCATTTAATAAAGTATAGTATATAATGTTTGTACCTATCGATAACTTTTGAGTTTAGAAATCATTTTCATACATAGTAGTATGAATATATTTATGCCCTCCGAATTTGAGTTTATTTTGTATGCCTTTTACATATTGCATTTAGTGTTCATGAACATTTTTTTTTTAATTGTAACAATTAGAAATTAATTTTTATCTACTCGTATTTTAGAAAATCGTATTTTTATTATGCGCTTAAAAGCTACTAATTAATAGTAGATTTACATATGCAAGATTATCTACATTTTACTCACTAATCTTATTATCTGCTTAGAAGATTATTATATTACTAAAACATTTATTAGTGAAGTATTAATTTGGTACGGTAAAGATATTTTTTATATATCTATGTGACCCTACATATTCCTTTGACGAATATAAAATGCATAAGCAAATAAATCTGGACTGTCATAATAATCAAACACATTTGACAGTTAACAACTGTTATTTCCTTTTGATAATCTTTGCGTATGTGAAAACAATTGAAAGTTGTTTTGTAATAAAAAAAAAATATAAAAATAAAAGAAACAAGACCGGTCTTCGGCCATGCCGAAGTCTTTATTTATGCCTTACATGACCATATCAAATTTATGGTATTTCATTTTATTATTAAATATTAATTCTCAGTGTGTCTTTGTATATACATACGTGTGTAGTATACCGAATCTCACGCTTTTAGATATTTTTTGACTTATTTTTTACCTAAAACCTTCTAGCTGAGCAAATTGGTGTATGGGAGTTGTATGCTATAGTCGTCCGATTATACAAAATTTCGTGCTCTTAGATACCTTTTCTGTCATATTTCAAAATCTCAAATCAGAAAAATCAGTCGTACATATGTTAAAGTACTCCGATGTGGCCGATGCCGACAAACGATAATTTAAATATACCAGTGCATTTGTGTTCCAAATTTTGGTTGGATATCTCAAAAACTGATATACTAGTTTTCATCAGATCAGCAGATGGACATGCTTGACTAAATCAACTCAATTCGTCATTCTGTTTCGATTGGTATAAATTTTGATGGGTCTTCTTCTTCTCTGGTACCTACATACATCGGACGAAAGTTAATATGCCATTCCACGTACATGAAAGGTATACAAATGAAAAATATCGAGATTCCGTTTATATTAAATAGAAAAAGTGTAATTATTGTAATATTAACTTTTGTAATTTGTTACGAATTATCTAAAATCAAGCTCAAATATTATATTAAGTGGAATTATTTATTGTGTAAAAAAAAGTTTACAACACAATTATAAAAATTAAGTATATATTTTTGCTAATTTTTAATTATAATATTTTTATAAGATTTTTCTTACGTGTAGCTATACGTATTATTAGAAGACAAAATCCTTAAGAAGAAATTTAAAGTTGTTCATTCTTAATGCAATGCGCTTATGGGTTTTAATTTCCTAAATCATTCTTGTATAAAAGTTTTACCAGATATGTATTTCTTTTGTAATTTATAAGAATTTTTGCATCAGCTTTTTTAATGATTATTCATAAATAACAGGTTTAAATGTTTAGCCAATCGCCCAGTGTGCTGTAATTTATTTTTTTGTTGACAGCAAAATTTCACAACAATTTATTATTTTTTATAAAACAACACAATAGCATATTCAAATAAAATAGGCATTAGTTTAACTGCTAAACATATTTTGAAACTCAGTGCAACCGAAATTATATTATGGCATACCCATCCATGGAAACTGTTATTTAAGCTTATGTTTTTCCTTTACAACAACAAATACGCTCTTATGTTTTGTACTTAATAGTTTTAAATAGTATTAAAATTATATTTCTATGTATAAAATATACTTTTTTAGACCAAAAATATTTATATAAAAAAATTATTTAACTTAGTATTAGCATAAAAATTAAATAAAAAATGTATGTAGATAAAAATACATGCAAACTTATGGCCACATACATATGTGTTTTAAACAAAAAATGTAATTTCTTTTATTTGAAATTTATGTAGCAGCTTTCTTTTACAGCTTACTTTTGAATATAATTTTGGTTTTGCTTGGAGTGTTTCTGAAAAAAAAAAACATTTTCATTTAAACCTCGTATTTTCTAAGTTAAGATTTGTATTTTTTCCGCTTAATTCACTAAGTTTTTTGTGCATTAAATAAACAGTAGCAAAGAGTAGGTAGATTTAGCACTTTTTTTATTTAAATTACACGGTATTGGTATTAAAAACGCACAAATTAACACTCTAGTTTAAATATTTGTATGTATATAAGTATAAAAGTAAATCTGTTGGTTGAATATCGGTATTAATAGAGAAGTAAATATTAAATTAATTTTGCTATAATGTTCATTATGGCATGTTTTTTAAAAATTTAGTTTTTCTTTAGGAAAAATTATTTCCAAAAAAAATTGTTACTAACTATATATGTACATACTCGTATATGTATGTATAATATGGTCAATGTCTTAATAAGGGTTAAAGGGTAATTGTATAAATTTGTAGAATTATAGGGGAAAAGTTGTCAAAAGATTTTTGTGGGACTCTTTTAAAAAAAAAAACCAGGTATTTTGTGTACATATGTATGTATGTATTTTATGCTTTAATTTGGGAACTGAAAAATTTGCTCATAAATTGAATTTGTTCTTCCTGTAAATCAGAAAAAAAATTATGCCTTCCATATCACTTACACTACACTTTTGAATCGCTCATACGTGCGTTGCAAAATAAAAAGTGGACCAAAATTCTTAAACTTACCAACTATACAAACTCGAATCGAATGAAATACTAATACAGAATTTTCACAACGTTCAGAGATTTAAATTAACGACAATACATTACAAAAAACTAAAAAAATGAAAATAAAACTAAAAAAATGAAACTAAAACTTAAAAAATGAAACTAAAAATAAAAAATAATTAAGAATGTTTTAAAGATTTAAAAACAATTAAAAAATGCACTCCTGGCTGTTTTGGAAAAAAGATAAAAATAGCTCCTGTTTTGAGCAGCATGATTTCTTCAATCAACATAGCTATACGCAGATCTTATCACGAAAAAAACATATGTATAAACTACAATCAACTTACGTTTACGGATAACATCTTACATGCTTGCAGTTCGTTTACAACTTAAACAACAATCAACTAAACACACCACAACAATCAACAAGCAAATCCGTCATTTAAAGAATTAAAATGATTATTTAAAACATTTCTATGAAAAAAAACCATAGTACTGGCGGACAATACAGTCATTTGCAAAGAGACTACAGATATATATGTATATTATGTATAGAAAATGTAACACAAATTTGTATACCTTTTTTAAATGAATTGGTTATATTTTTTATATATATGTTTTTGCAAATATTTTGTTTAGAAATCATGAGCACTAAAAGCTGTAAGCTCAACAAAACGTTCAGATTGATTTTATTTTATGTAAATGTTTTCAAGAAAATTTATTTAAATACTAGTACTACAAATAACTGTTGAAATCAAATCTAAAACTAAAAAAAAACCTCAAATTAAACAAAAAACTCCAAATTCAAAACAAAAATAAATCTCCGTCAAACTATTTTGAAAATACTATTCCTACGCGCTACTCTGCTCTGTCTAGTAATGCAAACCCCAGTATTTGCAAACAACTCACTCAACGTTTATCTGGTAAATACATACATACCTAGTTGTTAAAATTAGTATGTATATTAGTACTCTACATGCATTTATACACATTTTTTAATATATATTTCTCTAAAATTCTAATCAACAATCAAATTCCAAACAAACAAACAAAAAAATCATTGAAAATCAAAATGTATATGTACAATTAGTAGTGTGGCATGTGTGACGAGAACGCAGCTGATGGGTTGAATTACACTAATTACTTGCATAACTGAAGCAAAAATATCTTGCTTTGTATTTAAATCAAAGATTAACATAGAATTGCTACTGCATACTTACCGCGACTGACAGAAATTATCACTGAAAGTTCCTACAAGTGAAGAAATGTCGAACAATAAATAAAATATACATATTTACTTAAAATATTAAATAGATTGGTTTATGAAATATCTAACTACTGCGTTCAATATACATATATGTATATATATAACTGTCGATCAGTGAATTTTAATTTATTTTAATTTTCTACACCCTAATTATATAAGTACAACAATATATAGGCATAATTGATTGGTCAATGCGTTTACTTGATTTACTATGAAGTTGGACCTGAGTAGAAATGTATAAAGTACACATTTTTGTTATATACATACACCTATTTACCTGTTGAAAGAAAAGAACTGTGATAAATTTACAAAAATTTGCACAATTAGCTAAGTTATTTATATTTCTACGTAAATAAGTACCACATTCGTGCATATGTAATTTGTAATTAGTAATTTTTTGTAACTGTTTGGCACTTTATCACAAAAACTTTGTTCCAATTTTGTAATACGCATACCAAATCATAACCTAACTAAATTTCTAAAAATTTTCACGTATAATAATATAACACATGTAGTTTTACAAAATTGGATCGTTTTTTGAAATATTTTAGTTATCTCATTACATACGTACCACTTGTTGCGACATTTTAGTATAATGCTTAAGTAGAAGAGGGTATAAATAATACTGTAAGATTGAATATTGGTATGAAAGGCACGAATTTACAATTTTTAAAAATTTATATTGAAGGTATGTTATGTTCCAAATGCTTTAATCTTATATTTTTTTCAAAGATAATTATATCTGAAATCGAATTATTTATAGCTCTCTAAAATCTGAAAAAATTTCTTCTGTCTACATACCCCTAACTCCTTATGGCGACTCATGGAATAAATATGTATATATATATTTTTTTTATTTCATTGTCACATTGCCCACAAATAATTGAATTAAAACTAGCATAGAAGGAGAAAGCTTTAGAAATCAATATATTTTCTTATCAGACTTCACACCACTCGTAGTTGAGTCGGTGTTAGCTCAACCAAATGTTATTTCATTGTTTAGATTTTAAAACAATCAGCCAACCCTCCTCTTTTCAAATGTATTTTAGACGAAAATTTATATTTTTTCTAATTTTTCCAAACAGAAATGGTTTTTAAAAAATATTTAACTTAATAGTGCCTTAAAAAATGTCACCACCGTAGCGCCATTTACCTTTCGCTGAAAACTGTAATTAATCAAATGTCTAAGCATATACCAATGTATGTAATTATTCTTTGCGAAAAAAACATTCACATGCTTAATTCTCTGAGTAGTGCTGAAAATATATTCGTACAATAGATATTTCCTTAAATATGTATTTTTGAATTTAATTATTCGCGCTTTTCATACCATTTCTTACCATTTTTTTTTCGTTTCGTACAAAGAGTAGATTATCGATTAATAATACCATCATTGGCTAGAATATTTACGATTTTCACTACTCTCGTCCGACTAATAACTGTGCATATATATTTTGAGAATATTTACACATTTATTTTACTATCTCCACAAATCATTTAATAATTTGGACATTTTTTTCTCTAATCACCTCATAAACATGCATCCGACTTATATAATTTTTTTACACAATTTTCATGAACTCATTAATATTTTACGAATATTTTTTTATATTTTTCCAAATTATTTAGAGCATATCAACGCAATCGCAACATTGTTCAGCAGTTATAAAATCAATAAACCTGCTCCAATCAGCGGCGCGCCAGTACGCTCTAGCAGTAGCAATACGACACTGGAAAAGAAGCCCAAAAATAAGGCAGGACCCAAGTCTATGCATATTTCACGAAAAGCTAATTCAATGTCCGGGCCGCGCAGACGTGGCGCAAATTCACCACAATCAGTTTCGAACTCGCTATCGCCAATGCGCAATCAGTCAACTTCACCAGCCACCACTGAGCGTACAAACAGTCCGGTAACCATATCACCCGAAATTGCCGCTGATCAAAAATTGAGTAAGAAATGCGTTGTGATATTGCAAGAGAACGAGGAAGTTATTAAATACAAGCGTCAGGAGGTGGCCTTCATCAATAGTTTGCTGGAGAAACAGCGAGAAATGCAAAGAGAGCGCGCATTAAAACGCCAAGAGTTTCAGAATATTTTAAAGCAAAAACGTAATGAGGGCAAGCGTTTGATGGCTGAAATTGCTGAAATTAAAAGGCAGCAGGCCGAAGCGAACGAAGCACAGCAAGTACAAAAGCGCAGTCACCCAATGCTGCAGCAACAATCGTCAACGCTTTTAAATCGTAAACGTTTGCTAGTGAAAGAAAGAAATGTTAAGTTCAATACGAAACCGAAGGTAAGAAGTCGCTCCACAACACCGAATCGCAAACCAAATGAAAGTGAGGATGAAGTTGCAAGAGCTGAAAATGAAGCGGAAATAAATGGCATTGCTGCAGCACAAGGGATGATAGGTGATGCCTTTGATTTGTTGGGCAACAACGAAGCACTGATTGAATCGGCTGCTGAGGAAGTGAGTGCATTCGAAAAAGATACGAAAGTAACCGAAACGCAAAACAAAAAACTAAATACCGCCAAACGTTTGTACGCAGATGCGTCCAATACAAAAATGAATTCTCTAAAAGTGCAAAACCAGAGTACAAAAGCGAGTAGTCAGGATGTGCAGACCAATGAAGAAATGCACACCGAACTTGCAATAACAACAACGCAGCCTTTGATAAAAGCGCAGAAAACATCTTTAAAGGATGTCACGGCCATGCCAGAGGAAATATCAACGACAAATAATACGATTATAACTGGAAGACCAAAAATAAACACACCATCCACATTACCTATACGCATAGAGCATACGCGTTACTCCAGATCATTGACTCCTACGCAGAGCGCTGAGGCTCCAACTGTTGCGCTAACTGTGCAAACCGTTGAGAATGAGTTGCCTAGTAAAGTGCAATTTTCATTTTCTTCGCCTCGGACATCACATACCCGCTTAGCGCGCGCACCCTCGCTATCACCATCAATCTTCAGCAGCCGCAACCGCGTAGAGGTGCGTCGCAGCATGAAAGATCCTTCTGGCAATACAGACTTCCCGACCAACGCTGCTTCATGGCTGTCGAATGCATCAACTCGCACGAAAGCAGTGAAGGTGCGGCTGAAACGTTTGCAACACTTTAACATTAATGCCACACCGCCAAGCTCGCCAGATAAGGTGCACACTGACAAGCCACCAAAGTCGATGAGACCTGCGTCTGCTATGCCTGCTTTCTGCGAAGTGCACGAAACGAATGCAACCTCAAAGAAAGTCCCAACACACACAGAAAAACCTCTAGAAGCTAGTGCTAATAAAAACGAACGTGTGCAATCATTCAAAGGGAAACACAAAGAAAAATTGCCAGAAATGGATGAAAAATATGGTATGGTATCACCACCTAGACCGTCTTTGAAAACAGCTCAGACGCGTGTGAATAAAGCCGTGCGACGAAAGCCGCAACGGAAGATACAACAAGACAGCAAAAAGTTAAAATTAACTGAAAAACTGGACAATTTGGACAATAACAGCGCGATGCTGACAAATACTGAGGAAACTGGTGAGAAGGTGCAGTGTGGTGGTAAAAAAGAAACGAAACAAAGAGTTGACGATGGTGCAATAGCTGAATGTGTGGATGCTAGCCATGATATCGGGAATCTACCTGAAGCTGAAAAAACAAATGTGCAACAGACAGAGGAAAGTGGCGAGAAACAGCAGGAAATTGTATTGGAGGTGCAGAACGAAATGCATACACCGATGGACGTAGTTGTTGAGAGTGTTTGTGAAGAAACCATTGCAAAGGGTCCACTGGAAAATGCTTCTATGGATATTGATTGTACAGATAGTAAGACTATAAGAAATCCTACGCATGGTGCAGTAGTTACGCAGGTTGTTGACGTCACACCTGGCCGGCATATTAAAAAGAGGGCATTGGGCGATTTGTTGCTCGCTACACCAAAATCTACGCGATTTGCTTCGAATGAGGTTTTGAAAACTGAACTTAACTTAACGTGCACCGAAAGATCAACGACAGATCTGGAATTCCCTGAAAAAGTTACTGAAGCTTGTACACCACCAATTAACAGTGATACTTTGTCACTAGTCAATCCCAATTCGACGATACCTCCACCCCCCATAGACACCGTTTGTCTAGTCATCAACGAAGATACTACCAACATCAACAAGCTTGAATTGCAAAACGTCAATGATACGTCGCCACCCACAAGTTTGCTCTTACCGAAAGCAAGTGAAGCTGTATCGAGTGAGTCAATTTTGTGCAATACACAGTTTGTCGTTGATCCAACGACTGCGATTGGTTTGCAAAATAATATGCATGTCAATAACGCAATAACGCCTAACGAAAGCATTACAGCGACCGAAAATGCGAAGCCAACAACGGTTGAAGATCGAAATGTGCGCGATTCCTTGCCGAATGCTAGCACACGTTGCTTGTCTGAAGATGAGGAATCTAGCAGTGATTGCCTATTGTCGCAGTTGTCAAAGCGTGTACATAAAATGACTGAGTTGGAGAGTATTGTTGATGCCACCACCGTACATGTGATTAAAGATGCCACAATGACGTTGATGAGTTTCGAGGTCACACCTACTTTACCTGCTTATTTGCTCAATGGTGAGAGTCGTGATGTACCCACTCCACCAGCAATATCAACACGTGCACCAACACCCACAGCCAACAACGATTCCGCAGCGGACATTGGACCACCCGAACCGACAGACACGCCAATGCCCGCATTAACCGAGTCATTAGTAAAAGAAATGCCGCAAACATCACAAACCGCAGATGCTAAAGTGTTACCGAAATCAAAAAATGATTCAACGAATGCAATCATTCCGTCGCAAGAAACCGAAAAAGTAACGGATAATGCTATTCCATTAGTTGCACCAGAAGTGCAAGTAAAGTTTGACGAACGCTTGTCGAGCAATCATTTGTCACCGCCCTTAAGTCAAGAGCAACAGCTCGCCGAAATAATAAACTCACCGGCGCAGGCAAGTGGTAAGTGTCGAAACTCTAATCCTTTCAGACTACTCCGGAGAAAACATAGGTGGAGAAGATATTAAGTAGTCACGACTGGGTAGAATCGTTAATATTTCCCTCCTACACAATACATGTCGCACAATAGACTTTCCTATGGTATACCTAAAACCATGTAACACGATGTTTGGGATAGGAACGAAGTCGGTTAGCATCAATAGATTAGGATAGATTGAGACTCGATGAGAGTTTTCCTTCGAAGACTGAATCTATTACCATGCAGGATATTGGGCACTCAGACTTTAGGAAATTGGTAGGCGGTTTCTGTCATCTTGAAAATTCTACCGGAGACAATGTCTTGACTGACCTCCTAGAAAAGACAGATAGCAAATAATCGAACTTTTTTTTTTAAAGCTGGTGAGTAGTATTTTAATATTAGTGTGTTAACTAAATTCCATTAGACATCGATTAATTGATTCAGTAGTCAGAGTGATTCAAATTTTAGTGCAGTAAATGAGCAGTAAAATATATGTCATGTGGCGGCTCGTCACTATATTGCAACGCCCCGAAATTACATTTTACGAAGGACCACCCCTGGGAGACCATTCTATCATGTATATGTTTCGAATTCTTTCTCTATTATGACTTTTCCATTCATTGGCGTTAGACTTTACCGAATTCTTAAAAAAAAAAGTCTCAAGTGGGTTACATTAAGAATTTTTTTTGTTGTGTGGTGTCGAGACCTCAGTGCTTGGTAAAGAACAACATTTTTCCCAACAAAGCAATAATTCAAAACTAAAATATTTAATTAATTGTAATAATAAAATGTAAATAGTAAAATAAAACCAAGATAACAATTCCAAATTTCACGAACAATTTGTATTTCTTACAGCAATATCGACCTCAGATCATGAAGTATCATCAACGCAAGAGATCGTATTCGCATCATCAAAGCGTTCTACTTCAAATGCTGTTAATAAGTCAGTCGATTTGCCATTGTCCGCATCCATCGAGGAAGAGGCAGCGATGGTAGTGCAAAATAGCCAAATAGACACGACACACCATTTGCCAGAGAACTCGTACTATATGCGCAAACGGGCACGCAAATTTTCCGACGAATTCACAATGTGTGAAAATAGGATTGAAAATGTCAACAATAAAGATGCACTTAGGCAACGACGAAAAACGGTTTCCTCCGAATCATGCTTATCTGCTGTACAATTTGTCACAAATAATGCAATATTCCCCAAGCATGCTAATACACTAACGGTTGCTAGTGCAACGACAGCTAGCACCAGCACAAATTTGAGCAGCGTAGGCGGTAATAGTGGTGGCAGCTCGCCATCAACCACCACTGAACCTGTGATCAAACCACCACCTGCACGTCGACGCAATCACACACACACAAAACGCAACAATTCACAATCGTCGCTATCCGCACGTAGTCGTATGGCGGCTGGCGGTGCTGGTGAATTGAATGGCAGTTTTGTTTATAATTGTAATCATTTGCAGCCACCTAAAACTAATATGGCAGAGGTCGAGCGCTGTGTGGTGCTACCGGCAAGTGCTGTTGTACCACCGGTCAATTTGGGCAATATATCGCGTGCGTACTCGAAAAATAATATGACACAGTTCAAAGTTTTTGTGCCACCTGATGCGGAAATGTGCTTGCCAAATGAGGATGGCGAAAAAGATAGTTATGTTGCGACCACTACAAGTAGGCGGGTACGGAAAGTGAGCGCCGCAAATCGAAGTCGTAATCAGAAACCAAACAAACCAAACACTGCTCCAAATAAATCGAAAGGGAAAACGCCACCGGCTGGTAGCAAAAAGCGCAATACTGTTAATAATGAGCAAAAGCCGGAAAATACAAAATCTTCCAAGGCAACAGCTGTTGCAAAGGCACCAACAACCCGTGCGAAGAATGTAGAGCGCACTTCTAATAAGAAACGGAAATAGCATAATCAGGTAAATATGCTAACCCAACAGACAGTTGAAGATGAGTGTAATGATTTTATACAAAATGATTATATACAAAATGAGTTGACAATTACGCCGGGTTCATCCTTGCGGTCTCACAGCGTAGATGGTGAACATCGGCCTATACTGCAAACACGTTTGCCCGAAATATTACAACCCGTTGTTGTATCGAAAGAGACCTCACGGCAAGAAGATGAAAATGTAACGAGGCAGGAGATGGATAAGGCGGAGGATGGAAGAATAAAAGTGTTTGATAGAGATCAGGGCGATAACACTGTGTGCTCGAAATGGAATGTGAGTGAAATGCAACCAATTGTTTTGGTTCAACGCATTAGCCGGCGTAAGTGAATAACTAATAGTCAGTGTACGAGTATATAGTGATTTATTGTTAAATTAAATTTGTAATGATTTTTTGTTTATTAATAATGCGCAAAATCTTAAATTGAAATATATTGTGAAAGTTAAATTTTTTAAATTTGTCTATTTAACGTATATGGAACAATAACATACCATCCCCATTGGTTTTGTAATTGTATACTTTTTATGTTGATTTTATTACTATCAAATAATTATTATTTACGTTTATGCAATTGTACGTACGCACATACTTATATGTTATATTGTGAAATCGATAAATGCAAACAATTTTTAGAATGGTAAAAAGTATTGCCAGTAACAGATTAAACATACACACTTTTAATGAAAAGCTAATAAATATATTGTCATACCTATGAGATGTATGTATATATAAATTAATGAAAAAAATAAATAAATATGGAAATTGTATGGGAAATACGAGGAAAGTGTAAAAATTAGTAAAAAAGAAAAACTGTGTAGGAAACGAGTGCCACACGAAGTAGAAGGTACATATATTTGACTAGAGAACTAACTGAAACTACAATAATTATGTATGAGTTATGGATAAAAAAAAATATATTTTGCTTTCATATAAAAATCTATCAAACTGGCACTGTTGCGACTGTAGTGCGTAAATATATTTGTGTCAAACTTTGTTAGTTCTAAAGTTAACAGAATAGGTAAATGACACACGGCCGTCTATCTTGGAATGTGATTTAAATTGTTGGTCGATTTCGAAGAAGCCACGCAGTGTACAAATTAAACGATATTTTTTTTAAATTAATAATTAATATAAAAAATTTAATTTAACAAAATTGTATATGTAATACTATTTGTATATAGAAAACGCATACATGCATACATATTTTGTTGCATTTAGTAGAGCTGACATTTTTTTTATTTTAAATATATGTTTAGAGAATATCTGTAGTTTTTATTATGTTTCTATTTTTTAAATGATTATCAGCACTCATCAGGTATCTACATTTAATTTGTATTCTACTTTTATATTTATGTTATACATATGTATACATTAAATTGTATACCATACATATATAGGCTGCAATTTTTTGTTGCAGCAGTTTTTTTCTCCTGCTCTGTTAAAAATATTTTATGTACGTACACACATACATTTTTCCACAGAACGGTTAAACTATTCACTCATTCTAGTCTATATAAATACATATGTATGTATGTATGTATAGACTCAGTTTTCAAACGCAGAATTTTGCTTACAGTAGTAATGAACATTATTGTAGAAAGTGAAAATTTACTTATTTTTAGACAAAACAAAAAAAAATTATTTTCTTAACAAATGCGCATTTAACGCTACTATTTTTCTAAATAAATATAACTACATGGAAAAAATTAACATCATTTTATTTTAAATTTAAAAAAAAAAATCAAAAAATAAGTAAAAATTAAAATAGTAATTGGCAAGGCAAGCCTTACACTTATAGTAGAAAAATTAAATAAATATAAATGTTAGTAAAACATACAAATTATTAGCTAAACTTACATACATTTGGCATACGCATATTTTGTTTTGTTAAATAAGGCAGCTGAAAAATTCGAATATTGTTTTTGTAGTTTGTATGTTTAAGCACAAAGAAATGCGTGTACATAAATAAAAAAAAAAAAAATAATTAAGAAAACGAAAATGTACTTCTCGTATAATAAGTATAAAAAATTAGAAATCTGTAGTTAATTAAAGAACTTACATACATACGTTATTATAAATATGTGTCTGATTATATGTGGTTAAAAAAAAAATAATAAATTATAAATATAAAAATCTTTAATGAAAGTAATAAGAAATTAAACAAAATATAAGAGTAAACAAAATTTTGAAAAATATGAAAAGTTAATTTTTCTATTCAGAAAAAAGTTAAATAACTATAAAAATATGCGTTGCAAAAAGCTATTGAAAAAATTGTATTATGTATTACGTTATTAAAAATTAATGAAATATAAATTTTAGCTCGATATAAACTTACGTCGTACTAATTATTTTATATTTGGCTTATCATATCGTTGTAGATGAATAAAAACAAAAAACAATAAAAAAAATAGTTTATAGAAGTCAAATGGCAAGCGTGCAAGTTTTAGTAGTAAATTAAGATTATTATACATATATACAAACATAAATATACTTATATGCATACATTATATATTATACAATTAAATTACACATACATAAAAATATACGTAATTATTTATAAATGTTTAGCTATTAATTTTAATTATGATTATATTATACATATATGAATATATTATTGTATGTGCATATGTTTGTTTATGTAACATATTTAATTTTATTTCAAAGAGATTAACAATTATGCAATGTTATTTTTTTATCAAGCTTTATATTTTCCTTTACATGCGCCCGACTTGCAATTTTTCTTTAAAATAATAATATAATATGTTTACTTGATTGAATTCTGTTGCATTATTGGAAACGAAAATCCAAAGAAGAAAATTAAAAAGCGATATACATACATAATTATATATGTATGTGTATTTAATTTTTATTGCGTTAAAACTAACACAATGTTTATAAATGTATAAGATTTTAACTTTACTATTGCTTGGACCGAAAATTTAATGCAAAATAACAAAAAAAAAAACAAAATGAAATCAATAAAACTAAAAATTAATAATTAAAAAGAAAAAAATAACCCAAAATATTACACAGTTATCAAATTGTGCTTAATATTTTCTAGAGAACAATAAAAAATAAAATATTATATAAAATTAAGTCAAATGTTTAAAAAAGCTATGTAATATACATATGTATATGTTAGTGCATATATTATATTTGTAGTAGCATTAAAAGCTGACTAAAATAATAATTCTATTCCCTTCTGGGTGCAAAGAATAAGTAAAACCTATTTATAAAAAAAAATTTATAAAAAAAAGTGTACAAAACCATTTATGAACATTACTATATGTATTACGCAAATAAACTGTCAAAACTGATAGTCAAAATAATTTTGAAATAATATTATGCCCTAAATTTTAAAATAAAGTTGATATACATACAGGTTTAAAAATTAAAAAAAATTAAAAATCACATAAATAAAAAAAAAATTGAAATAAAATACATATATACACGTATATATAAACAAAAAATATATATATAAAAATATATATATATATATATATATATAATATATATAAATAAATAAAAGATATATAAATAAAATATATAAAAATAAAAAGCGAAAATAAAAAATAAAATATAAAGGAATAAAAAATAAAAAATAAAAAGTTTTAACAAAACTGCAAAAAATGTATGCATTAAACGTAAAATTTATAAAAGAAAATGCATATGCACATGTATACTATATACATACACATATGAGAACTGTAAAATAAAAAATAAAAATTAATTAATATGAAAATTTACTATATTAGTGGGAAATGAACATTACATAACATTATTCAAATACATACATATAATATATAAAATTGTACGAAACAAAATGGTTGCAAAAAAAAATAAATAAATAAATAAAAAATAAAAACTCCAATTTGTATTTATAAATTCTATAGTAAAGATTTAAAAAGCACACTTCACTTTAAACTAAAATGAAAATTCAAATGATTTTACGGTCACAAAAGTAGTAATAAAGTGAGACGACATTCGTATATTCTGTTAAATGTTTACAATTATGCCGTGGCACAGATCTGACTCTCAGTCGTTTGAGTATAATATGCAACATGATTTTTCTCAAAGCTGGAAGCTTAGCTCAAAATTAATATTTTTTGAAAACTTTTACAATTGTTAAAAAACTTTCTTTATAAGTTTCCTGAATTTTGTTGCTTTGATTATGTAGCAGAATTCAAAAGGCACAATGTTACATAAATACGTACATAGATACCTAATAAAAGCAAATTGTAATGCTACATACACACAAGCACCCACACATACGATAAGTCTATGCCAAATAACCTGTATTGCATCAATAATAGAATATGTAGATATAATTTTATTTCATTTTATTTTTTATTAAACTAAAGCTCTAAAGCTCTAGCATAAATATTTTTGCAAGCACTTCTTCCCTATAATTAATTCATTATAATCAAAAATAAGCAAATATGTATTTATTAAGTGCTTTCATCATTTACATATGTATGTTTTGTTATTGCTCATCGAATACCAATGCCTTGCAACATATATATGTATTCAACATTAAATAAATGAGTAAACCAAGTGAAAACAAGGAATAAGTGCATTTTATTACATTATTATTAATTATTATATATACATACATACTTAATTAGCATTTTAATGATAAAAATTAAATGCTAAACGCGAAATGAAAAAAAAAACAATTATGTACATACATATAAATACGAGTATGCGTAAATACTATGCATAAGAATAATGGACATACACGTATACATACATCTTTTGTTCTTAGTTTATACATTTCGATGGAAATAAAAGAACTTATTTTTTTTTGTTTACTGTTATTTCTTGTGATAATTTCTAAATTAAAGTTAAATATGTATGTATTTGTATTGTACTAAAAATTTAAATTTAAAGTAAATATAAACTATTCAGAGAATTTTAAAAATTTTTAACCACAATTTATTAAAAACTTCTATCTTTGTTGTTGGGAAGTGGGTGGTGATGAAGGTAAGGTAGGCAGATGCTATATATGTTTTTTACTAAATTTGATAAGGTTAGATGGTGTTAATACTCCTGTTTTGGTCAAACTAAGTGGCATATCCAGAAAATAATCGTACTGAGTTTCTCACGGCCCGAAATATTTTATTTTCGTTATGTTCCCAATACGGTAGTGTAATCAGACTATTCCTATTTGTAACGACACCGTTTCGAAGTCAGTACGTTGAGAACTGTCTACGCAACAATACGTTTTGGGAACAATATTAATCCAGTTTCCAGCCAAGTGCGAAATATCATGTTTGGAAGGGAAAACCTCCGTTTGAGATTTATAATGAGGTGAGAAGAAAAGGTAAAGGAAGAGATGGAGAAGTGTACGAAGATGTAGGTGTTGGCGGGAAATTACTTCAAGGAAGACATCAAAAAATTGATACTCCGCTTCACTACTTGGGCAAAAAGGACTGACGAAAAATAGCTTACATGATCTACTAAAGCATAATATCACGATTTTTTTTGTTTAAATAAAAAATCTAAAACTACAAAAATTCAGTACACTTACCTTCTGGATATGCCTCGTATTACGTGCATGAAAGTTGCGAAGTACGTACAATGCTCCAAGTACTTAATGGAACCGCTGGACCAACAAACGCTAAACTGCAATTCCTTAATATTGCAATGGCAATAACATAGTCAATGTTCGCCATGAAAGTTGAAATCCACCTGCGACAAGGCTACGGATTCCGAAGGCCCCAAACCCGCTACCAAACTCATAAAAACAAAAAGCTAAGTATTTCTGAGGAGACGAAACCAATGAAAACGCAGAAAATCTACTTTTTCCATAAGAATCTTAGTGCGAGTGATGTGCCAGCAATATCAGGAACCTACGGGAACAGCGCGGCTACTGAAGGTAGATTGAGACACCGAAAGTCGTGCACAGAAGCGACCCGTCCCTTCAACGTCGGAACACCAGATCTTGCTCGGGATGGCGTTTAGGGGTGGTTTTATGGAGCTATCTCGTCGTCTTCGTAGAGATCTGTTTTCAAGACCGGTACGGCTCGTTTCGAAAAGAGCAAATGTGGAGTTAACAGCAAAGTTGCATTACAACCTTCTGTTTGGTTTCGTATCTCTCTGACTGGGAGAACACTTATAAATTCAAAAGGTATTTGCTTTTGTTTATGTATCAGAAAGTGTCGTCCTGGAGCGCATCATCGACAGTATATAAGGCTAAATTTTGAGCTACTAGGAAATACCCGATTAGTACTGGCACAATAAAGATCTGGAAATTGTAGTCGCAAACAATAAGATCTTCCACGTATTACCTCCCGACTTTCACTCAACATCTTCCGTAAAGTGCACAGTACCACAACAGCACTAAATGCCATAAACACTCGGATAGTCAGTGGCTTAAACCAAAACCGGCCCTGCGCGCGAACTGTGAGTATCCGTATGTGGAGAGTATCCGCATGACACCAACCACATCTTCACAGGCCCCTTAAACCGACACATCTAAACCCCCTCTCCCTCTAGTCCGATCTCGTCGAAACAGCACATTTCCTGGACCTCCCGTTAGATGATTTCGGCGACTTAGATTAATTAATTTGTTCCTAAGCGAGGCAAGCGTAGCCGCTACAAAAACAACAGACCTCACACGAACCCTATTCACCTCTTTGTACGTCTTCTAAAACCTATTAAAATAAACCCATTTCCCTCTGGTTCGAACCAGCCGAAAAAGCTCGATTCCTGGGCATTCCGTTAGATGACCTCGATGACTTGACTCAGACTAACCTCGCCTGCTCTTAAGCGGGGTCGGATAACAGCTACAACAACAAAAACTAAGTTAAAGCTTATCTTTTTGATTTTAGTAAAATACTTTCTATAGAGAAAATATATAAATGAGAATGCTTCAGACGACTTTCTTTGCAGAAGGATTTAATTTATTTTATTTACGCTCAAATTTACATATACATTTTATAATTTTAATTTTGACATAGTGGCACAAATGCACAAAGTAGATGTGAATTTAGTGAATAGGTAGGTGTGTGGGGAGATATTTAGTAAGAATATTTCGGGAATGTATTAGAATACAATCACACACGTCCGTATACATATAAGCCACGAAAAATCAATTAGGTCAATACATATAAATATAATATGTATGAATGTATGTATTAAAAAATAATAATAAAGATTTTTTTTTATGTTATTATAAATAATTAAAATTTAGACATCACACGACATAAAGATATATAAACCAATAGCATTTAAATGCTGATATATATACGCACATACATACATACAGTATACGTGTATAATAATTACCACAGACCACATACAGTTCTGCCTTCTTTTATATATTTCAAACATTGGAAACAAGCGACTAATTTTACGTAGTTATTCAAATTTTCTCAGCTACAGTACCGTTAGGTTTGGGAAGATATTCAACAATGTGTGAGCAATGCGTACATTTAGTAAGTCTTTAGTGGTCATGGAGTAAGACCAATGCTGCAGGCAGTGCTCATAATACGATCAACTTCGCGAGAGTAAACAGCGCAATAATGAGCAATTGCAACAGTACAAAAATTCCAGCAGTTAACTAGGTGACGGTTTCATCTAGTTCTAGTTCTGGCACGCCACCACTTGCTGTATCTGTACTAAAGCGTAATAAATTTTGCTGTTGTTGTTGTTGCACTGCTGAAAATATAGCCTCGTCGGTTGCTGCGACGGCAGCAGCACCAGCAACTGACAGCGGCATCAAGCCGTAGGAACCACTAGATGCAGCTCCTGCGGAATTCGCCTCAAGGTCCACTTCAATAGCACTTTCATCGGCGTCTGGATTTTCGTTATTTTCAAATTCTTTTTCTCGCGGCAATGCAATGGCGGAAGACGTTGCTTGCGGTAGCAGCAAAATGTTGCTGGAATTGCTGCTACTATTGGCCGAATTTTGATCAGCTTCCGCCAAATCTTCATCATTGTTAGCTTTGTTGCTGCTCTCGCTAGTTGTTTTTTGCTGCTGTTGTCGCAATTGTTTTTGTTGCTGTACATGGCGCTGCTGCGCTTGCTGTTGATTCTCCAATTTATCACATCTGCGTGGCAATTCCAGTTCAACTCTTGACGCAACGCCGCCAGCACTGGCATTTCTCACCTCATCGGTACGTCGCTTCTCCGCCTCTAAGCGTGCGCCTGGAAAGAGATTCTCCAAATAGTTTTGATACCATTGCAAGAACTCATCGCGTTGACGTGGCGCTGCAAGTTTTTTAATTTTCATATAGAATTTTTTGGGTGATATATGTGCCGGTGATGCTATGGACAGTGATTTATAATTCACCAGAGTTGGTGCGAACTTCTGTACTGCGCAAGCGGTCAATTTAGCGATCTCGACCAACACAGTGTCATTGATTTGGGTATTGATGTGCGTTTGGTTGCGTATGCGTGTAATTATGTATGTAATCAGTTCGCTGTAGTGGGTTAAATGCATATTGTTGGCGGCCATGTTGTTGTTGCCGGTGACAGAGGACTGTAAGTAGAAGAAAAGACATGAATAATTTGAAATGTGTTATTTTTTTCGTTAATCATTCACCTGTGCATCACCGCCTGCGCCACTGTTGTTGTTGGCAGGCTCTGCCTGATTTTTAAGATTCTTGCCAATATTCGATGCCGGTGCTGTGGTACTATTTAACGTCACGTGATTCAATATATTTTGCCGCCAATTGGCAACTGTCCAGCCATTTTGAGCGGCCATTATTGGTTGAGCTGTACCATCAGCCGCAGTTCCATTATTGGTTACATTGAGGTTATTGTTATTATTGTTGTTGTAACGCGTGTCATCCTCTTCCGGCTGTTCGCTTTCTGTTTGTATGCGTTCCGCATTAGCGCCACCGCTGGCCGTTGCAGCTGCTGCATCTTCATTATCCGCCTTATTGCTTTCTGTATCGGCATTATTTGCCGCATCTTCATCTTCTTCGGCATTATCTTTCATTTCAACAGCTCGCCGATTATTGGCATAGGCCGGCACTGCAGCGGCGTCGGGCAATGCGTGCTGATCATCTTCTGCGTCGGGGTTATCATTTGATGTCGGCTTGTTTTCGTAAGTGTTTGCTTGTGCTGTGCGTACAGCTGCGAAATTGGCTTGCAGATGCGGCACTGAATTCTGCTGCTGCTGTTGTTTTTGTTGTTCTTGTTGTTGTTTATATTGCTGCAGGCGTTGTTGTTGTTGTTGATTACCCATACGCGCATTCAAATTGAACTTACGCGTGGGATCACGCAGCAGCGAAGAGGCCCCCGACATTTCCGCACATCCATCAGCTGCGTTAGCTGCTGCGGAGGCGTCATTAGCGTCCGCTAAACCATTACAAATTTGTCCATCGGCAAGCCGGCAATTGTTCTCAGTCGTCTCCTTTTCCAATAGCATGCGTTCAAGCCGCCGGAAAACATCTTCTTTAATGGACTCGTAGAATTTTGTGGTAAATTTATCATTTTTCAAAGCATTAACCAGTAAATTGCGCTTAATTTCTTCGGATGTGGTATCATCGTCCTCTTCGTCGTTCCCCACATCCATATCGGCGTGTAACTCAGCTTCAAGTTCACCATCGCAATCGCCATCGCCGTCCGCTTCCATATCAGCATCCTCGTTATCAATGTTAGGTGTATTGTTGCCGATCTCGTTGCAGTCCAGCAATTGCAGTTCATTCGCATTAGATGACATGTACTCGCCGCCAATATTTCGACTGGTGGCCAATGAAGCTATGACGTCCTCATCATCCTCAGCACTCACAGTGCGAAGCAACATATCGACACGCTCGCGATTACGCAGTTCCACTTCAGCTGAGGCCACCGCTTCGCTGACTGTTGCAGGCAGCAAATCTAAGTAACGCGCTTGTGTAAAAGCCGCCGTATTGCGTAAGGGCAGCAAAGTGGACTGATCGAGCCGTTGTTGGGCGCGTAGTGCCAGTTGGTGTTGCGTCAACATACGTTGGTGGTGTTGCTGTTGTTGCTGCTGCTGGAGTAGTGCTCTATTCGGATTGTGTTGCTCCATAGCTTCGGCGCCACGACAATTCGGCTTTGTCAGCACCTTATTACGTTGATAATGTGGACTATTGCCGAAGTTAACATTCATGTTGCGCAACATGTTGCTGGCATTAGCGCCCATATTGCTGCTCAAGTGAGCATAGGGCGCTGCCAAGTCACTATCGATGATGTTATAACTATCGTAGGCATTCAGCTCGACATTATCAGCATCGGTGCTCGTATCGGCGCAATTTGTGCCGGGCGCGGTTGACGCAGCAGTTGGTAGCCACGATGATGGCTGATACAGTTTATTGTGATTGCTATACATCGAGTTTGTTAAGCCAAGATTTTGTTCTTGCTGCTGTTGTTGTTGATAGCGATTAATATGCGAGCGTTGCAAAGTGCGTACATATTTATTCTCATTCGCATTGCGTTCGAAATTCAAATTGTTGCAACTATTGCTATTGCTACTGACGCCCAATGAGCGATACAACTGTGGCTGTGGTTGCAGCTGCGTTTGTGTTTGAGTTGAGCATTGCTGTTGCTGCTGCTGTTGCTGTTGCACTGCTTCTTCTTGCTGTTGCTGTTGCTGTTGGCGTTGCAATTGTTGTAAGTTGCTCGTTGTCAGCGCTGCTGTTGTAGGCAGTGGTCCTGCGGTGGCACGACGAAGCGTTTGCTGTTGCTGTAGTTGTTGTTGGGCGCGGTAATGGGTCGGTCCGGCCGCATCCAATTGGTCCATAAGGCGTTGTTGTAGATAGAGTTGATGTTGATGTTGCTGATGCTGTTGCTGTTGTTGATTTTGTTGTTGCTGCTCTTCATTACTTTTATTCGAATTAGTCGACAGCAAGTTCTGTCGCGAATAGCTGGTTTAGAAAAAATGAAATAAACAAAAAAGGGAGAAGCGTTTGCAAATTTTTTTATTTGGTTGATTATTTTGTAATTATAAAGCATTTGGCATTAGTGATTCAAAACCAAGAGTTACAAAGAGTTAATATTGAAAGAACCTTTGAACTTTTATTGAATAGAAACTTCTTTATAAACAATCAAAAATAGAAAACAAAAAAAAACAGAAGCTGTTATGGATGCCAAAAATCGAGACAAAGTAAAAAAGTAGATTCAAGAAAGATTCTTTAGGCAAGTTACTCTGATCTCCCACCATCACCTTGGGTTAGACACTGTGCTCCTTTTCTAAACTGTTCTTTATATTATATTATATTATATTATATTATATAAAGGCGCTTTGTAACCGCTAAAGAGACTTTGGGCCCAGCTCGTCCTCCACTTTGTGGTGTTTTTCCCATAAATGGACAGACCTTCGAACGGTCTATGAATTTCTATGAGGACTATTGATACGATGCGCTTATGAAAAGGGATTCCTCTCACCTTTCTAGATGTTGAAACCATTTAATGCGCTTTAAAAAAATTCGCTTACTGAAGCAAGTTCTGCAAGGCAGTGAAAGTAAAAATTACAGAGGGAATGATCTCGAGCCGCACAGGGGGACAGCTGCGACAAAATTCATTAGAGAATTATACATCCTCTTGCCTAGAGTGTTCGATTATTATGCTCATGGAGGATCTCCTTTAAAATGTCAGCACAGAGAGCTGGGCAGTGGCAGAGGTAATACTTAGTCAACATTCGGTAACCACAACTATTATTATGCTTATGGAGGACTTCCTTTAGAAAGAGTAGAGACTTAGTACTCTTCTTTTGGAGCAATACCCAGGTCTGTTTGGTTAAAACGCATGTGGTTTCCCTCTGCCCTATGCCTACTAGTGAATGTAATTCTTAGCCGGTACTTTGCCGAGGAAAGAAGTATGCCCACATCGTGTACAGAGTTAGCCGTAATTAGGAGTATTCCCCTTCTAGGTAGCACATTGTCCTTGCAATTCCCTGTACTGTCTCTATATTATGGGACCCAAACTACGGATGTTTCGTATGCAATCGAGAGTTTATCCTAGCTAAATTATTTTCTACTTGAATTTCAGCATGGAATATTGTTCTCTTTTTTTTTGAGATCTAAACTTTTTATATAATAAAATCCTGACACAATCACAACCGCAAATAGGAGAGTATTTTTTTTACACAATTTCACTCTTCAAATTAACATTATTTTCACAGGTGATAAGGCGGCTGCAAAGAAGTAACTTTATATCTACTCATAGCGAGACGTTAGAACATCTGATCTATTTCTGCCGTGCCTTATCAATGACGCGATTCAGACATCTACCATAGAAGCTACACAGCTCCGCGAACTAGATACCAGGACACAGTTAAGCTTAGCCAAACGCGTTCTATGTAATTACTGCTGAACATCGAATTACTGCTCTCACAGTTTTCAGTACACTGTAATGTTTAAGTGCGAATGAAGACATGTACAATTGCTTAAATTTACCTACAAACGTTAAAGAATTGGTATTATATGGAATGCCAAAACGGTAAAAACATATAGGTACATAATATTATCTTTGGTAGTACTTAGAAATACATACAAAAGTTAGTAAGTGTTTTAAATTCAGCGTACATATTTTAGTGTGCCTCTTATTATTTTGAAATTAAAACTTAAATGTTAGTTTTATAAACACAAACACATACATTTTGGTAAATATATTAACAAACTAAACCCTCAATAGTGCAAGCAGACTTACCCCACACCTTTAGGTAATTTTGTTTTACGTTTCAAAAATGAAATATTATGTTTTAAATGTGCTGCACATTTCTTTTTTTATTGAAAAATCGTTGGATATATATTAAATGAACTATTTTTTATACAATAAAAAATCAGCAATAACAAAATATATAATTTGTCTTTAGAACTAATCAAAAAAAGAAAATAGATGCTAATAGTAGAAATATATACATATGTATTGTATATATTCATTATTAAAGTGCATAGTTAAGGCATTTGTGTAAAGCAAAATATAGAATTGCATACGGTAATGATTTAGGTTTTCTTCTTTTTTTCTTCTGTATAGACGGAAATTTGGATAGACGAAGTGATTATTAATGTAAAGTGGCAAATTGGAAAATGAGTGCATACAAGTATAAATGAAAAATAGTAATAAATAATTGTACAGAGCTAGGCACATATCATATATATGAATTTATGTAAGAAGTCTTCAGTGTACCCGTGTTTGGTGAAGTTGTTTTTAAGAAGAATTGCAACGTAGTAATGCAGACAATGTAGTGCATGGGAGAGGAGATTGTGAACGTTTGTAATGAAAGGATAAATGTTCGCTTTTTTTCTTTGGTTTTTTTTTCTTTTTTTTTTTGGTTTCTACCTATTTGAGAGCATCGAAATTACCTTCGAAAATTATCCCAATAATTGTTGGCACGATTACCCGGCGGCACTTGATTATTCAACGTATTACCACCGCCAACATTGATATTACTATGACCATGCTGTTGCTGTTGTTGATGCAAATTGTTAGCATAATGATTTTGGGTACGTAAATTTGCATTATTCTGATGTATAGCATTATTATGATGATGCATAAATATCGGTCCTGGTCCAGCAGCATTACCCTGTATTGGTGGTGATTGTGGTAATTCGTTATTATAAAGTGATGGCCCTTGATTAGGTGGTGGCGGCGGTGGTGGTGCAGCATTATTCAAAGTGCTATAGAGACCAGCATTGGTACTACTTGCTGCAGCAATATTGCTATGTTGTTGTGTCTCACTGCTGTAGGCTGTTGAGATGTGGCCGCGTTGTTGATGTTGTTGAAATTGTTGTTGCTGATGTCGTTGATAATTGGAAAAGGCGCTATTACGTGTCGATGTTGTTATGCCGGGCATAAAGAGTGCTGGCTGCTCGGATTGTGCACGATTTGTGCTATTCAAATAGAGATTATTGGGTATGCTGCCGGTTGTAATGCCGGGCGGTGGTACCGATTCGGCGCGTAGTGTGTAGGTCATATCTGGTAGTGGTACGGAGTTGACGCTACCGGTTAATGCAAGCAAGCGTTCTTGTAACTGTAGAAGAGAGTGTTGCAAACAAAATTATTTCAAGAAAAAAAATATTGTAATATTTTAAAATAAAAATAAAATATTTTAAATAAAAAAAAATAAAATACTTTGAATAAAATACTTTAAATACAATATTTTAAATAAAAAACTATAATAACAAAAAAAAATAAATAAAATAGAATATAAAGAACAATAAAATACCTTAAATAAAAAAAATATTTAAATTATAAAGAAATAAAATATTTTAAATAAAAAATCAAACATTTTAAATTAAAAAAAGCTATTTTGAGTAAAAAATACTTGTTTTAATCAAAAGTATAATAAACACTGTGTTGACATTTTTTCATGCAAACATTAACCTCTTCTTGTGCGTACTCACCACATGTATTGTGTTATTCAAGGCATCAATTTCGCGTTGTTGATGCCACAACATTTGATTACATTGGCACACGGAATTGATGAGCATTTGTTGAGTTTGCACAAATTGCTGCAACAACACTGGATCGGCAGCCAATTGTGCAGCCGTGTTTGTAGAGCTTGATGTCGGTGTCGGGCCAGTAACAATTGGTGCGTTGCTAGCACTATTTGCCGCGCTACAAATACATTCGCTGTTCACGGCAGATTGTGGTAGTAAGCCGCCAGGAGTGAATGAGGGACCAGCGCTTTGAGTAGTTGTTGCTGAGTTTGGTTGTGAAGCCGTTGATGGATGCGGCGGTGCACCGAAACCATAGTAAAGTGTGGGATTCCAAGTGTTGGGCATCGGCGGCAAAGGAGCTAATGAATTTTGAATAGAAAAAGACAATTAAATATATTTACAGCATGCAGAGATTTTTATTAAACAAAATAATATTGATAGCAACATACTCAAATCTATTAATCAATCAAATTTTACTCACGCCAACTGCTGCATACACCCATTGCAGGCATTTGTGGCGGCATTGAAAACTGTGAGCTACCCGATTGTACACTGCCCGCCTCAAGCGATGCACCGTCCTGTGTGGTGCTGGTAGCATTAGCTAGCGTCGAATGACGACGTTCACCCGCAGTGGATGATGTTAAGTTCGTGTCGAAGCTGTCATCCTTACCTATGGGCTGTCCTTGATTGCTATGACTGTGTTGTCCATTGACTTTGGCCGTTGCAGCACTTGTAGCTAGTGTGTGCGCAGTCACAGCGGCTTTTGCAGCAGCGCGATGTTGTTGAGCCGGTGTGGACTGTTGATGTGGTGCTGAGAAATATTGGCGTCCCGTGGAAGTGGCATTTGAAGTGGCGAAATCCGAATCATTTAACTCTTCATCACCATCGGCCTCATCATCAGCTTCGGAAACAGTATCGCGTCGCCGTGGTGCCTTAAGACCAGTGGGTGGTTCTGTTGCTGTTATCACACCGTCTTGTTGTAGCCGTTGACAGATTATTTCAAATTCCTTTTTCTTTGCTTCATATTCCCGTTTGAGTTGATCACTTTCGGTATTTGTCGAAGGCGGCGGTGGTGGTGGTGTGGGCGTATCCGCCTCTCGTTGTTTACGGTAGCGCGGCGTAGGTGTTGGCGTCAAACTGCTACGTTTTAATGCATCCTCACCCATTTGTGCTGCAGCGGCAGCTTGTTGTTTGCGCAATACAATTTCCTCTTTCAATGCCTTTATACGATCGCGTTCGGCCTGCAAACTTGCAGCTTGTGCCCGCAAATCCGCGGTTACGTCGTTGATCATACGCATTTTTCGTGTAAGATACACATCGTCACTGCCATCATCTCCATTGCTGACATGATGTGCCGGTACTACTGAAACGGGTGTACAGTCGCGTTCAAAAGACGAGCCCGTAGATTGCGATTGAGAACGAAGTTCACGTGGTGGTGTATGTCCAATATCGTTAACATCGCGCGATGTGCGTGCTTCAATTATATTTACTGTCTCCATCATGTCTCTCAAACGTTGCAACTGCTTGCGCATTGTTTCGATATCGGCAACTTTCTGTTGTATTAACATAGCTGCAGCGGCATTCTCGGCTGGGTCACCATTTTCTTCGTTATCTTCGTCAGTGTATGCATTTGGATTCGCTGGAGCTGTGCTGCCATTTGTAAGCTTTATCGGCACATTGCGCGCATAGGTAACCGGTACAACGCGGGTACCATTTGTGATATGGGTTACGTTGCGCTCTGGCGATTTATTCACCACTACCGGCTCTTCGGCGGTTGGTGTGGTAGGCTCACTTTCTTTGGCATCAATACCTACCCTACGTTCGGCGGTTCGATTGATGTCCTGCAATTCACTCACCAACGTGCGCATATCATCACGTTGTGCGCGTAAAGATTCCAACTTGCGTTGTAACGCCTCTTGTTCAGCGAGAATTTCGGGTCCATCATCACCCAGGAGATTGCTTAATTCATTTTGATTCTGTATGAATGTAGTGAGATTCTTCATGCGTCCAACCAACGTCTCCATATCCGAGTGCACTTGATCGATGGATTCATACTCAGGTGCACCGTCTGCAGTTTGCGTGCCATTTGCCGAGTTCGCACCAAAACTTAAGGTGCCTGCCTGTTGACGTAAATGCTCCATTTCACTTAAGTGCTGCTTGGCGGCATTTTGCAGACGTAACAACTGCTGCTGTTGTTCTTGCATGTTTTGTATGTTGCGATTCGAATTCTCCAAACGTTGTTGCAACTCCTCGAAACTTGGTGAAGTATCTGGAGTGGGCGTCTCAACACTATGCAACGATTGAATGGATTGTGCGCGATTATCGCTTAACTGAAAAGAGAAGAAATTATACTTTGAATACTAAATAAAAAAAGTCTCAATCATAACAAACCTCGCTCAATGGAACATCCTCAAGGCTTGCGGAATTGACAACGACTTCACGGTCCATACTTTGATCTCTATTCTGATATACCATTAACGCGTTTAGTAAATTTGGCTTTGCAGCTATATTGGAGTTACTCGTTTGTTCGTTTCGGATTGGCAAACGCTTATTAAGGCTATTTATTGTTGGTCCAGTTATTTTCAAGAAATGTTGGAGCAATTGTATGCGCTGTAGTAAAATTTGTTCAGCATTTACGTGACTAGCTAAGGTAGTTGGATTCGTATTTAATGCGGAAGCTGCTGTAGCAATAGTCGTATTTGGTTTACTTGCCAAATTAGTAGTGAAATTCAATAGTTGCGCTGGTAGCAATGGATTATTATTTGGTTTAGTTAATTTGATGAGCGAATTAGATGTTGCCCTAGTTATCGTATGTGGCTCGTTCAGAAGTTTTTGAATTACCGCTAGGTTAATTAATTCGGAAGTACGTCCGGTTGACTTTGGTGCTGGTGTGGCGGCAAGTTTTTGTGAAGTGGAAGGTAAATTCTGTGCGTTATGTGCTGTTTCTGAGGTGAAGAGAGAAAAACTTTCTTTAAACAACTTAAAAATGCAAATATTTCTATTAAAAATTGATAATTTGTAAACACCTTTTTTTATATATATGTGTACATAGAAGTAAGATTACGGTAGATATTTTTTCAATAATTTTCAAACAAAATTGTTTGCATATATTCATACATTTTATAGTATCATAGCATTCTTATATATAGCTTATGTTTACATATAATCTTTGTTTTTTGATGATATTAACATTTTGCTGGACCAATGAATCACACATAATTACGTTTCTATAATAAATTTCACGCTGAGAAGACATCAGACATTGTCTGAGAAGAATTAAATATATAATATGCATTCGGAAATACATATGTATATAAATGTGTATATATAAGTGCGAGTGGTTCTATACATACATACTTACATGCATACATATATTTAGGTATACTTTTAATAAAAATTAAGAATATTTTTAAATCTTTAATTTGTGATATTTTAAGAACTAAAGTAGCTTCGGAGTTTTCTAATGCCTTAAAATTTCCAAACCCTTATTTTTTTGTGAATATCCTAACTAGAAGATAAAAAATGTACATATCTGAAGCAAAGAGATATTGCGGAATACTAAATTTAGATACTATTTTTAGAAATGCGCTAGTCGCTACTCGTGTCCATAGGCATTTTTTACAAAACTATATACGTACATATATACAAACAGGTAAAAATACAATAAATTGACGACTAAAATACGTAAATTATTCAAACTAAATAACATGAATGCGAAAATTCATAAAAACTTACCAATTTTATTAATATCGCAATCTATTCGACTTATATCACCATTTATTCTTGGTGTTCGTATTTCTGGACTCTGCTGTATTTTTCGTTGCACTTCCGAATCTGCCCTTGTTGTATTTGTATTATTATTACCAATATGATTTTTACTACAATTTCGGTTGTTTTCTATAGGTAGCTCTGAAAATGTTTCGCCGGTAACTGTGACGGTTGCCCTATGCCTTTTCAATGTTGCACCACGATTTGTCTGTTGATTGTAATCCTTTAAATAGAGTACAAAGAGCCAAGCGATTAAAAGCGCACAGCAAATAGAAACGAAGAACACATTGAATGACTCAATTTTGAAACAAATAAAAAAAAATAAATGTGCGGTGTAAAATTTTTTGGCTATTTTCGAAAGTTCAACGTTTCGGTTTTTGTGTGTATGTGTGTATAAATTTACAAGTACATCGTTCAGTTTCAAAACGCTATGATGAGAGTTCGATTCGGAAAGTCGATTCGTGTCTTGATACGTTCGCGTCCAAAATGGTACTAAGTTGTGAGCGAAAATTTTCATCGCAAACTAAATGACCAAGAGATGAAGAAACGCAAATCTCTCTGGTCATTTAAAAATTAAAGAAAATGTAGCAATTTTTCCGGTAGAAGTCGTAGTTTTTTTTTTTTTGGTTTGTTTACATTTTTATGAATAACTACACATAAGAGACATATGTATTTTAATTACTACAATATTTTTACTTTCTTGAATGAAATTGTGGGCGTAAGCTATTTTTGAAAACTATATTCATATCTGAATGTTAATTGTATTAATTTATAGGTAAATTTTATGTGTTGATAAGTATATATGCATATGTAAATAAACAAATTTATATACATGCAAATATCAAGCCTAATATTATATATGTTTAGTATAAAACACTTAAAACTTTAATCAAACAATTTCTACCATAGATCTTTTTTTCATTGGAAATATCATTTAAAAAAAGCCGGAAGTCGGTAGGGATAATCAGAAAAATTATCACTAAGGGTTTTGCTTTTGGTTAGAGAAAAATTAAGTACCAAACCACATATCGGAGTTCGACTAGAAAATTGAGTATTGAGTTTTAAACATTTTTTACGTTGGTGCCATGTAATGATGAACACAAATTATGATATACTAAAGCTTAATATACATATTTATGTACATATATCTTACCTCATTACAATTAAACAGTCGCCGAGTACCCAAATCCGTTGTGGTGGATTTTGCTAATGTTCCGACTGCACCACTTACTCCAGTGATATTATTGCGACCTTGTTGACTTGATATTTGCCGCCTTGTATGCACTTGTTGTTGCAAATGTTTTTGTTTACTTTTTTGCTATAATGTGTAATAAATAATTACAGAAATTATCACTTTTCAATAGCACATGCGTCAATTCATTTATATATGTACATATTTGTATATATATTATACATATTTAATTAACATATGTACATACATATTTGTATAGGACTTCATGTAAAGGTTAAAGTCCTGCCCTAATCACAATGTACTTACCATTTCTGTTTCTTTATTAGACTGAGCTGTAATTACATGACGCACTGGTGCCATACCCTTCCTTTATTCAATATTTTTCATATATAACAACAAACATATAAAACATATATATTAGCTTTTGAATAACTTAAGTTTTCTTAGATACAGATTACAAGCATACATTTAAGTTTTATCCTTTTACAAGTCTACTTACTTGGCTTGTAAATTTTTCCTTGTCTTTTCCTAAATTACTTTTGCGTTCGTATGCATTTATTACTGACCATCTACACTTACACTATTCCCTATCCAACTGTTTAATATTCCGGAATTTTATTTTTACACAATTATAACATTTATTCAATAAATGTGTCCTTTTTACAGAACTTTCTGACAGAAAAAGAATTTTAAAATCGATTTGAAAATTTACATCAAATTCTGTTCACCCTCTCAATGAATGAATTTTGAGTTTCTTTGATGTCTGTCATTTTTTCCACTCAATTTCGTTTTGTTTTTGCCTTCTTCGTTACCATTTGAGGCTTGCCACATATTTGAAGCACTTAAATTCATAGTGGGGAATATAGGCAAGCCACCACAAACCAAATGTCAATTTGACATTAAGACTAATAAGCAGGATAATCGTGATAAATTCAACATTACGTTACTTTTGATCAGCAAATAATTCGAAAAAAAATTTGGGAGCCCTGGCGAGATCAACAAAGAAAGTGGATATCAAACACACCATATTTTCGTTACCCAACCGTTACCCAATCGGGTACGACATTAGCCCAACCTCGAAACGATAATTATAAGAAAGTTGACTTTTGAGATTCTAAAACACATTTTTATCTTGCTTTACATAAATTGCAGTATAATTAGTATCCAAATAAATATGTATATATTTATGCAATATATGTGATTTAGTAAGACTTTATAAGTATCGTTGTGGTAACCATATGTATATATGTATAGCTATAAGTTCCGAGCAATCTGGATTTCTGAGATCCGTGGATTGAGATTTATGTGTTTAAATAAGTATGTAAATATGTAATTAAAATAAATATCAGAGCACTTGTTTTATCTACGACTGACGTTTTCTACGCAAAAGATCTTCTTTGAGCGCACGCAAACGATCACGCTCCGCACGTAAATCGTCCGCCTGGCTACGCAAATCTGCCGTAAAATCAGTAAACATATTCATCATGGCTGAGAGTAGCTCCTCATTGGCTGCTTGTGGTGGAGCATATGAGCTCAATGTTTCTGGGTCGTCAGTTATTGTAGTATTTTCATATTTTGCGGGATCGTCTTGGTTGTTAAGATCAACTTCATTTGTGTTGGGATCCGCGTTTGACTGAATAGCTGTTGTGCTGGTCACACATGGTGACTGTACTTCTTCTGAAAGACCATCGCTTAACATTAATTTATTTAATGAACTCTCCAAAGCTTTTGTAGTTTCGATGTTATTGCTCTTCGAAGTAATGTGATCCTCGATCATATTTGTGGTGTTCATTATATTCTGTACGTGCTTGAAACGTGCTTTCAGCTTTGCTATCTCGGCCAATTTTTTCTGTAAATACTCAGCTGTTTCGGGATCTTCATCGTCTGCGTTATCGTTCGCTGTAATGTTCGTTTGTGTGATTGGAGTTGTCGCTTCAGCGTCGAGTGTATTTAAATTAGTGGTTTCTTCTGGAGCATCATTTGGTGTTGCAAATGTGTTAGTGGTTTCTTGCTCCACAGCGTCTACACCACCGTGCTGGGTAGCTTCGGTGAATTGGTTTGCAGTCTCTTCATTTGAGTCATGTCTAGGTGTTCCGCTGCGGCTTTGATGGTGACCAATATGACCAAACTGTTGTTCGTTCAGACGACTCAATGTGGCCGCGCGTTGACGCAGTACTTCCATCTCTTGCAGCAATTGTCGATGCTCCTCTTGCATCTCTTGCAATTGACGTTGGGAATTGAGCAAGCGCTGAAATATTCAGTATTAATAAAATGTGATTTATTTCATTTTGAAATACATTTTCAATAAAATATTCAGCATGTAAATATTTACCTCGCCAAGTGCTAAATTTTCCTGTGAAGGCGGTTTATTCAGTTCGTTCACCATTTTTATGTTTGCCTAAAAAAATAATATGTATACAAAGAATTTATTTTAAATAAACAGAAACATTAATTAGTACTCATTAATTCATTAGTTATTATGTTTAAATGATTTTCACAAAAAATATATATGTAAGTATATTAGTGTGTAAAGAATAATTGTATGTATAACATTCAAAATTATAGAAAAAATCCATTTTTCTAATTGAGGTCGCCTCTAGCAGGTAATGTCAAGCCCTTCGAGCTTATATCTGACATGAAACAAAAGCTCCTCATAAAACTCCATTGGCCCTTTGGAAACGGCTTAGAGTAAACTGTAGGTTTGTTGGAAAAATATCACACTAATTGGTGATGATTAGATTTCGGGAACGCCGTTCGCTAAAAGAGAGTTCAAGAAAATGTTGACGGGCTCTCGGTGAATGACATTTAAAGTCTGTCTGTGAGCCGTTCTTGTATATGGTGCTGAATGGTGTCTGTGTAGTCGATTACTTCGCTCCTGATGAGCTTAAGTGGTGGTTTATTCTCTAGTAAATGGTGCAACTCAGCCGATATTACTTGCATAGTATAGCATTATGCTCCTCACGCTTTCGACGGCCTAGCACCGGTTACGTCATCAAGTAATTCGCCAATACTAGTTCAGTAACAACTGTTACCAATTTTATCTAAACCGCGTTCGATGAGTCAAAATTCTAGTAAAACCTTATCAAACCTTTTTCTCTTTGCCGAAATTTACATTTTTACAGTCTTGTTTTCAACAAAAAAAATATCTTCCATATCATATTGTTTTTATTTAATTTTTTTATTTACGAAAACTCCACTTCACCAACTCAACACCCTATAAATAAATGTATAAATGCAGTAAAAATAATTTCACGAACAACCTATGCTAAAAATAGTTAACATTCACATTTTCATGTGATTTCACAAAAACTATTAATTTTTTTTTTTTCAAATTCATAACAGCACCTCTGAAATAATATAAAAATACATATATTCTTATATATGTACCATAAGTTATAAACAGAATAAACTAATGTCACTTACAAAGTAAAATTGTCACCTCGAAATATATTGAACAAAGGTTATACCGAATTGTGTTGCAAATTTTCAAAATAAAAAAAAAAACGATTTTCAAAATCGAAAAAGAGTTTTCACTTAGAATAAACACGTCGTCCAAGCAGACGAATAGCAACTGATTTGATAGATTTTTCAGTGGTTTTTCCTAAAAGCTGAGATAATATCGTACGTTGCTCTGTTTTGGATGAATCAAAGAGAATAACAAAGAATAAGTGTGAAAACATACATACATACATATACGCATAAATATATTTATACCTCTGAGTATACATACATACAAATACATACATATGTGCGTTTGGCGATCTCTATAGAATGAAATGTGCGCGTGAAGAGTGTTATTGTGTCAATATATTTATATATATTTACGTATACTCATATATGTATATGTGTGTAAAATTGTTTAAAACAGATATCTGATGGAAAACCAACAGAATTTCTAATAAAGGGTGTTCACGCTTATAAGTTGGCAACTGTTACTACAACTTTGTCAGAAAATTACATAATTCTTTGTTTCAATGTCAGTGTATGTAAAAAAAAGTTACTCATACGACCCGTATTCCATTATAGTAACTAATTACTACGTCACCACTATCTGAGCCTCATCTTGGCGGTTTCTAAGCAAAAAAGTTGTTAAAACATAATGACGGAGCCAACTTTATATAGAAGTTGGATAAAAGAAGTGTAGACAGAGTCAATTCTTTTCAAGTTCAGCCATGTCAAAGGCCTTATACCTTCCTTGTAGTCGGATAAAATATTACGAAATCTCAATTATGCTTCTATATTCTATTTATATTGCTTGTAGCTTATTTAGGTATCAAAGAGGTGATCTGGTCACCGATGTTCAGAATGTATTGAGTCCATGGAGGTAATATCTCTTCCTCCTCAATATCGTGTATGAGGTCTTATTGAGCGTACTGCGTGAGGGACTAAAGCACATCCTCCCAACGCCCAACGCTCCGATTGGATCTGAAAAAAGGATAGATACCTCTTCATCGATTTTAAAGCAACCTTCGATAACACTAAAAGGAACTAACTATAGCCGCTATATCTAACGCTGAGCAACACCAAAAGCGCAATCAGGATCGGGAAGGACCTCATCGAGCAGTTCAATACTAAACGATTTTTCAGAAAAGCTGACTTCATTTTATGTGATTTATTCACATTGATGCTGGAGAAAATAATACGATCCGAAGAGCTAAGCAGAGAAGATAAAATCTCATACTACTCATGCTGGCATATCTCGATAATATTAATATCATTTGCCTTAAAAATCCGCTCAGTTAGTTCTGTGTAGAATAGTTGGAAGTGTACGATGGTACAGCCTGGCCATTCTCGTTTTGGATCTCCCGCTGAATCCCTATTTGTCGAAAGGTGCTACTTCAGGTAATTGAATAAAATCAAAACTCTACAAGTCGCTGATCATTTCCGTTCTGCTACGAGTAGATGGTGCAGAAGCTTGGAAAATGGCTACATCTTCACATGGGCAACAGCGAATACCGAGGATAGGACGATAAGCTATATGAAATAGTTCAGAGACAGTGTCTACGTTATCTATGATATACGAGTATTTCCCTGATGGATGGATGGCCCTATCTTTGAAAGCTTTTAAAGAAGCAGCAAAAGACCTCTCCTCTTTTCGAAAAATCCGGGGAGGAAGAACCTTGGCGTTCATTTTCGAAAGAAGAATTGATTGACGCGCCATTGTTGAAACAAAGAACTATGTAGCTGATTACAAATAACATCTCTCACTAATAAATAAGCTCAAACATTGTCTGAAGATATTACAAGAAAATTTTAGAATTTCCTATTTTTTAATAAAGCATTGTACAGAATTTTACAAAACTCAACGCGAAGCAGCACGTGAAACGTTTTCTGGCATACGACAAGATTCCAATACAGCATCGAAAACTAAACCAGGTGTACATTCGAGTACAACACCCATGCCATTCAAACAGTAGTAGTACTTTGCTGGATCAGCATGAGCAATGAAATTGGCACCAACAGCTGGACACTCAATGTCGGCACGCCTTGGTGGCACCTTAGCATAGGGTAAAATGTTACGCGACACAGCCGTTATCTATAATCGAAAACATAGACAATAAAATATAATCACATTATAACGAATTAAATTCCAAGATACTCACATTGCACTTAACCTTGTCGGGGAAATCGCAACAATTACAATCCTCATTGAATAGTAGACCATTGGAGCAAGTCTGTGGATACGCAGTGCCATCCATGCAAATGTAAAACTTGCCACACGATGCTTTACTCTGGAGGAATGTAATATTTTTGGGATCATTGTATATGGTACACAAGTTGTCCACGCAATCTACATATTGTGGGAAATCACAACGGTCTGTCTCAGCATTGTACTGCAAGCCATCGCGACATTCGCGTACAATAGGCGTGCCAGCATAACAGAGCACATATTTCGTACACGTGCGGTCATAGCAGAAGGATGAGAGAGCATTGGTGCAAGTGGGTAAGCATTTGGCTACATTCGGATAGGTACAGCTTTGCAGTTTCGCATCAAAATGGTAACCCTGGTCACACGTCTGCTCAATGGCCTCACCGCCCATGCATATATAGTATTTGCTGCAGTCGCCGAGATATGGTAGGAACACCAAATTACTAACGCCGTTGCAAATGTTAACGGAATTGGTTAAGGCCGACAACACACCAAAAGTGGCATAAACCAGAAAGGTGTGCAATAAAAATTTCACTGTAAACATAAATAAATAAAAATTATAATAATGATATGAATATTCTAAAAACTAAGCCAGAATTATATGATTTTTTTTTTAACTTACTATTCTCGCCGATTTAAATATGTTTGCTCTTTATCGTTGTATGAAGACTTTATGACTGACTGTTAATTAATTAATTTTTGGCCATTATATAGCCTCGATTACAGTTGGTCTACTCATAAAATAAAATATGACTAATTTTCATTAGCAAATTGCCAAAACAATCGAATCATATCGTATGTAATATTTATCGAAGAATCAATTTTGAAAAAAATGAAGTAAACAAACATCTTTTGATGATATCTATGTTGAAAAAAAGCATTGGAAGAAAATTAGAGAACTTTTTTAAAGTCGTCATTCCCAAAATTTTAACAGTTCTTCAGCATCAGTAGTGTAAGAGTAGGTAGCATGGCTCGTTAGAAGTCCGAAGACTCGTTTTCAAATCATGACTTTGCGAATAATCTATGATTTTTTTTATGCGGCCACTCCAACATAAGAAATGTCAACGATTTCAAATTCATTACGGTGCCTTAAAATCTCTTTGAAATTTTAAGAGTACTTGGAATTATAGATACCTCCATTCATAACTACAAAATGTCTTAGCAATAACCCCAAAAATTTGATGAGAAGCTTCGCCGAAATTTTTTAAGTAATGCTCCACCGTTTCATCTTTCTCTGTGCAAGCTTTACACTCTATCGATCGCACCTTACCTAGCTTATGGATAAATGCCCGGTCAGTACACGTAAAAACATTACAAAGTTCCATTTCGTTTAGTGCTAGCAAGAAATTGGTCTATCTCCAGTATACGATCTCTCACGGTAGTTTCGTGTTAGAATTGCTTCAGGACCTAAAGTGGTTCTACCAAAAAAATAGTTGAAGATGCTGAAAGGTCTAAAGATGTTGAAGACGACAATCTTACCAGCAGTGCCAGCGCGAGCAGACACATCGCTGTTGAAGCGGTTGCCCGTTTAGCCTCTTCAGTTATGCTCACAATCTCTGCTTGGAAGACAGAGAAGTAGTTATTCAATTTGAAGCTAACTTGGCTATTGAGGGCATAGAAGAACTCCGACTACTCCTCATCTATGTTCCTATACCTGTGATAGAAATAATTAAAGAAGTAGCACATCCTTCCAGCGTGAGTCCTTAACAAACAGTGTCCGGTAATTACGCCGGTTGTGCTGCCAAAGGAGATACGGCATACATTTTTTTCATTTTCTTCTCTTCTCTTCGAGCAAAACCCAGATCTTTCTTCCTTTGGTCTGGTATTAGCACCACTGAAGAAGACCAGGAAAGAGTTATGCCCATATCGTATATAAACTTTACTACAGTTAGGGCTTTTACTCTTCTAGCTGCCTCTCCCTACGATGTTCCTGTGTCCTCCGGGAACCCAAACAAAGGACGTTTCTGCCTGATATCAATTGCAAATGGTACTGAGTAAATTCCACAGCCCACTCTACCATAGGTAAAGAATGTATGAATGTATGATTCATTCAAAATTATTACATTTTTCCATTTATTCCTCTCTTTAATTATTTTTCAAACCCCATTATCAAAACAGAAAACTGTACTGTGTGTACTATACTTCGCTATCAGATATCAGATGAATTTTCTTTCTAAAATTATATAATTGGCGTTTTATTGCCGCTGAAGCGGTTTTGCGTCGAACTCCTCCTTCAACTTCTATTGTGCTTCTTGATCCTTTTCCATTCGTACTTCTTAGCTTCTGGAGCCGCAGTGTGCGTAATCTTGAGGATGAGATCTTTCTCAAACTTAAAGCGAGGTTGCAGAAATTTTGGAACAGATTTTCTTGCGTATAAAATATAGAATTGACACCTATCATTTACCAACTTTACATCCCTACGTTAAATACAAACTATTTTAATTTAGTATTTTTCAACCGAAAAATGTTTTCCAAATTCAAATTTTCTTAACCACAACATCTTTATTTAATATTGTAAGTATCTTTGAATTATAATGTCATAAAAGAAAACGATTTTTCATCAACATTATCAACTATTAAATGCACATATTCATTTTAATACATTGAAGCATGAGAACTTAAAGTTTTTTAAGGATATCCGCAGGACGACGGCAAGCACCTATTTCCTTATCATAGACCAAGCTGGCAGCACAAGTCATTAGAGCACCCTTGCCATTCACGCACATATAATATTGATTGGGATTCGCGTGAGCCATCTGGTGAACACCCACACTGGGGCAGGTGATGTCAACCATGCGTGGCGCGATCATGGCAGCGGTCTGTATGGAGCGGGTTCTGCCAGTGTTGGTAATCTGTAGAGTATAAAAATGCATAAATATGTATATGTGTTTACAAATATCAGTGAAGAGCGGTGTTGACTCACAGTACAGTTGACCTTGGCTGGGAGATCGCAATTATTGCTTGAGGGACTGAAGTACAAGCCACCGACGCACGTTTGATTTTGTGGCTGACCATTCATGCAGATGAAGTATCTGTGTGGGTATTTTGTGTATTTTTTTCACTGAATGCTGTGGTAGACAATTATAAATATCTATAAACACTTACTTGGAGCAGGACGATGCACTAGCCACATAAACAAGACTTTTGGGACTATCATAAATGGAGCAGTAGTTGGAAACGCAATCGACATTCTTGGGTAAATCACAAGCACCCAAATTGGGATTGAACTGCAAGTTATCAGCGCATTGTTGCAATAATGGAGTGCCAGCAAAGCAGAGTACATATTTATTGCAAGTTCTGCTCAATGCAACCGAAGTCAACTTATTTGGATCACAGACCAAACAGCCGCCGTTGGATGGCAGACACGATTGGGTAGATGCCTCGAAATAGTATTTATCACGACATTGTTGAGCAATTGGTTCGCCATTAATGCAAATATAATAGTTGGAGCAGTTTGTAATATCCGCTACGAAAATGTTATCAGCCACATCTTCACAGAGATTTATAGACTCATTTGTCGCTTGAGTGGGGGCCACGAGGGCGATGAAGGCCAGTAAACCGATAGCGTATAAGCGATTCACTAAAATAATTATTATTCAATGTATATTATTATATTATTGTTATTATTTCTCTTTGGCAGGGCTAAAACTCACTTTCCTTTGCCGTTATAGTAGTTTAAGCAGTAGCAGCCGCTATTTTCGTCGTCAAGTTGTAGAACAAAATGTGTACTGTTTGTTGACATTCAGTCAGCTCGTTTTTATATGTATTTCTGGTAGCCAGCATTAACTAGCGACAACCTGAGTGCGGTAAAAGCAAAACTGCTAAAAAATGTTGGAAAAGATGCTATCAAAATTTCGATCTTATCAGAACATGCTTAGGTAGTATCGATTGAACACACATTGTCATATGTATACTCGTATACATATGTATGTGAGGCCGTGATTCCTGTGAACACATGTAACTGAAGACTTTACTCGTATAGTAACAAGTACTTCTCGTGGTTCTTACATTCATTTAACATTCATATATACCTACTTACATATAGATATAAAGCATTGAACTTCAATAACTTATCAGGTACATCGCTATATGTGTTCCCGAGTGTTTGATTCAATTGAAATTGAATTACAAAATTACATTTTTTCGATTGTTCTTGGAAACAGTTCTTTTTTTTTTGATTTTTTTTAATAAGGCAGGCCCTGGGTCAAGGAGTTCTACCTAACTATCAGTACCACATGATCGTTGAAAATAAAACAAAGCATGTCGCACTCAGGAATTTCGACATAAAATAAATAGCTCATAAGAAAGAGTTTTGAAGAGGAATCTGGTTAGGCCGAAGTTGACTGACAGGAAAAGCCTATGATAAAACCTAGCGATTTACGGAAGATCTCAAGATCATATCGCATTTTAAAAGGAACCCAAAAGTTTACGTCAGTTCTTCTTTATCTTAATTGGCTAACCCTATTAAAGCCGAAAATGATTAGTTAGCAGTACATGTCAAGCCCTTCGAGTGGATTTCTGGCAGTAAATAAAAACTTCTCATAAAAATTAATTAATCCTTAGAACGATTCCCTCTAATTGTTGAAAAAAACATCAAAACGTAAGTTGGAGGGCCAACTCGGCCCGAATCGGTTTCAGTGCTTACAAAGCACAATTATATATTTATACTAGAACCGAATCAAGAATAGTGAAATTCGGCGCAATTTGAAGACAGAAAGTGAAGTCAAGTAGCTGTTCTCATAATATTTCCAACGTAGCAAAAATCTTCCTCTCGCTTTGCTTCAAGAGTGAGCAGTACATCGTCAAATACTTTTACAGCTGTAGTTTTAATCTATACAAACGACATGACCTAACGAGCGTAGCCGTTGTCTATAGTATTTATTCGCTGATATTTTGAAACTCTTCTCACGTATAACTAAGATCAAGTTATTATACAACATGAGGATATGAAACATCCGAGGATATGATTTTAGGAGTCTTAAGAGAAAGTCTTGGCGAAGAATTCATAATTTTTTACGTTATAGCGGCGGCAAATATCGAAGAGGAGAAAAGTGAGAAACTATATGAGGTATACTCGTACACAGGCTAGATCATAATGTTTGAATGGTCCCCTAACTCTAACTTTGAAAATTTCTTATACAGATCCAGGTGATAATAGACGAGGAGTGTTTAAATGGAGTATGATTTGGCTTTAAGCGGTATGTTTTTTTTTTGCTCGCAGGGTACCTTTGGGTCCTAGAAATGATATGCAATTGGTTTTAAGGTGAAAAAAAAAAATTTCAAATAGCTGAATTTTTTATTTTGCTGCAGCCCCTCAGAACGTGCGCTGAGTACAATAAAAACTTGCACCGATTTATCTGAATGTTTGATGGTAGCTTCACAAATACATTTTTTTGGAAATACGAAGCCGTTTTCCGATTAAATGCAAACGTTTTTTTTTATAATTTAGTGCGTATTGTTTAGTCGAAAATTAATCTTTTTTTAAAGAAAAGTATGCTGCTTTCACAAAAATTAGTTAAAAAATAATTCCGTAGGTACTTCTAAAGACCATAGTTTGTAGATCATAAAACTTTTTACTTTCTGTTCTAGGTCTCATCCTTTAGAAGAAATCGGCCATCCCGTGGACGTCTTTCAAAAAAACATGGATTAAATAATGGACTTTATCACCGCCATTTGGTAATAAAATAATAATTAAAGAATATTTTTTTATACTTCAATATATGTTTAATGAAAGGATTAAATAGAAATTCTATTCCTTTTCCTATGCCTTTCCCATTTAAAAATATTAGTATATTTTTCAACCTCTAGTGTGGCTTTACCCCCTAACTGAGATAAAAAAAATATTGGAGTGGCTAGCTAAAATAGCTTAACTCCTGGATTAATTAAGTTAATAATTGCATAATTTTAATGTCTAATAGTATGAGTGTTCTTGGGAGGAAGATGTCTAATTACTCTTTTAGAAGTATCCCTACTACATAAATAGTATATGAAATGAACAAAAATGAATCAACAAAAAATAATAAACGCTAATAGTCCATTATTCTCGATTTTTATTTATTTTTGGTTGTTTTATCGATCTTAAGGAATAATACGTTCTCTTAGAAGTTCCGGAACAAAACCTGACAATTTCTTTCTCCCTCTCAATTTTGAGACTCAATCAATCCTCTAGAGCACACCTATGACTTGTGGTTAGCTGGTGAAAGATGTATCTTTCGGAAAACCCGCAAGCTAGTGAAATCATTCCATTGTATGTACCTATATGCCCACACATGTATGATGATGATATGTATGATGTATACGTATGCTCGTATGTTCTTGTATTTTCTTATATTAACAACTGTTAATTATAATAGCATTTGCCATGCCACTTATCAGCCTACCACTCGATAAAAAAATATTTTTAAATTCTTTGGCAAACAGCAAATAACACTTTTACTTTTTTTAATTTGCAGAAATTTTATTGAATGAACTCGTTAGTAATGTATTTATGTATGTGCATATGTCAATTACTTATAAAAATTGATTTTTCTTTGTATTACCGACAAATAGATTTTGAGTATTTCTGTATAAATTTCGCTATTTGACAGCGTAGAAAACGAAGTGTGTTTACTTATCTTTCCGGCGGAAATGTGTACTATACGAGTATATGTGATGAAACCAAATATTTGTAGTTAAATGAATTTAATTTCCGCCAAAGTTAAAATGAAGTTAAGTAAGTCCTCGGTCATCTATCGCTCCAGAACTTTATGATAACTTTGCATATGTTTCGCAAAAAGAGCGAGACTTCACACAAGATACTTGAGGTATTGTCCTTGTCCTTAGACTCAAACATCATGGTGGCCTGGTCCACAAATTCGAACTCCACATTATATTAACAAGCAGATTCGTGATAGATCTGGATGAGTTCGGTGTACTGCTTACCGTTCATCAAACGTTAGTAATATGATCGTCACGAACTACTTTCAGATTGATATCGATGTTTCCAGAAAGAAGTTTTAGTCGCTCCGTCGCCCTAAAACACTTTGTATGTATTAAGCGTCCTCCCATCATAGCCTACTCTTAAGAGACTTTTTACTTGCTTGTGATTAAAGAGTTGGAAAAAGCCGTGACCTTATACGATTTAATAGACACAAGCACCAATAATACGCTGGAGCTTGTGTGGATCTCAATCAATAGGAGCAATTCAAATTGAAGTTAGGTATCAGCTGCGCATCTACAATAGAGTTGTATTAGAGCAACAAAGTTGTAGTGTTTTATTGCAGCTGTTAAAGAGTAACTCGAACAAACCAAAGTACATTCTTAAGGAATAATTTCTCACTATGCACTAACAGCTCGAATGTGAAGGAAGTCTAATTGCTTGAAGATTTCATCACATCCTGTGTCTGTACCTTAGTTTACTCCATTATAACAATTAAAGAAAATGGGCTCTTTTCATTTCCTCAAATTAACTAAATATTTATAATGTTGGTTTTGCCGAAGACTTACAAACTCTTAGCTTTGTCAGGGTCAAATTAGGGCACCTTCCAAACTTTATAATAACTCACAATAATTATTCGTTTCTTTTTTTCGAGCTTATTCAAACACTAATAGAAATATCCATAATTGAAATTGATGCGAACCACCAGATAGATAGTAAATGAGACTACTGGGTAGATTAGAAAGTAAACGTTCTGCAGCGATTCTGCACTGCTAAAGGGCCTTTAAATATGCAATAAAATTACTTTTTACATTTTACTTTGTGCAGAGCTCCTCCTCCAATTTGTGGTGAGAGTTTTGATAAAAAAATGAAGGGGCATATAGATTATTCTAAGCAACCTCGGAATGACCACTGGACTTTTATGAGGAGATTTTTTTTTAAGTCAGAAATACACTCGGAGGGATTTCATTGCCGACGGATGGCGGCAATTATATATATATATAATTGGCGCTTTTTAACCGCTGAAGCGATATTCGGCCGAGCTCCTTCTCCAATTAGTAGCTTTGCGTCTTGATGTCTTTCCAACAAATGGAGGGACCTACAGTTTATGCTAAGCCGGCTCCGAACGGAGTGGTTTTTATTTCATGTCATAAATACACTCGGAAGTTTTGACATTCCCTGCCGAGGAACGACAGCAATTAGAAAATTTAACTTAATTTTTTATTTAAATTAATTTTCTATAACTTTTTGGATGTTAGCACGACACCAGGATTTGAACCCGAGCTTTCCGAATGGCAATACGCAATGCTAACCGTTCGGCTACCGTGGCCGCCGACGACGACAATTACAAAATTTAATTTTCTATAGCTTTGATTGGGCCAGGACATGAACCCTGAGCGCACTGCTAATCTCTCGGCTATTGCGGCCAACAAATTAGGACACAGCCGATATGCTGACCTGGATGGTTGAAAAATTCATCAGCATGGAGAGTTTTCAATAATCTATATACCGGTGGACGCAGAAGAAAAGAAAGACCTTTACTCCAATAAATTTTCTTGAATATCTCGTGCTTTATTCAAGAAGAAGAGGATTTCATTTTAAATTTTAACGTAAATAAAGTAAAGCTTAATACGAATTATTATAATGGCGCATGCGTTTGATGTATAACTGTTAAATGCACTCAAATAGCATAGAAAACATTAACGCAAGCATCAACCAACCAAAACAGCATCCCCGCAATAGCCAAGCCAACATCAATACAGCGCGCAAAACAATGCAACGCAAATCAAGAGGCAAGATGTCAAAATCTTTCAAAGAGCTTTTAAGCTTTTCTCCTGTGCAGGAGAGATATGAAATTACAGAAGAGCAACACAAGCATAATGCGACCGAACCTTTTGCATATGCTTTAGTCCTTTCGCAGACAGACGACCGAACGTAGCGCGAGCCAACCAGCAGAGAGTGAGACTCCAATAGTGTAAAAAAATTGACTCGCGTAAAAAAAAAATCACATAGCTATCTAAATACATAAATTTTATAAAGAAAAATCTTAAGTTTAGAAAGTATCGTTAGGCTGCCATCTAAGGTTAAATATTCAAGTAAATTTGTGTAACACAGCAAACATCATAAATTTAACATAGTATATATTTAAGTAAAACGCGAAAACGTGACAATCGAACAGCAAGAAAACGTTGAAAATGTTGAAAATGTTGCATTTCACAGTGATAAATGTGTGCGAAATGTATAGCGAAGTTGATGAGAATTGAGTGCAAGTAGGTAAAAGCCGAGGGAAATTTTCAAGGACTCGTCGGGACAATCCACATATACACGCACACATGCATTCAATTTAAAAATAAAGTAAATATAAAGCAAACAAATAAACAAACAAATAAAAAAAATCATACATACAAAAAGTGACAAACGACAAAACAGCAGCACCCTATGTGTTCAAGAAAGTGTTAAAAACAAAACATATTAACACACATACAAGCACATTTATTTGTGTACATTTTTTTTTTGTTTTTTGTCTACTTGCGTCCACCAGACCCAGACGGCAGAGTCGGAGGTAATGTGAAAGTTGTCAAAACAAAGAAAAGTGGAAGACAAGAAGCAACGAGCAAACTACTAATTGGCAACGTGCTGTAGGCGAAAGTAGAAGCCGTGAGTGCAATTGAAATAAAAGTGAGTATTTGAAAGAAACAAAAAATGCATTTGGCGTTAAAAAAATTTAATGTTTTGAGATTAATGAAATTAAATCAGTGAGTATTATTATTTCATAAGCTGTACGGTGATTCTAAGAGAGTTACAATGATATTTGTGATATGAAGGTAGGAAATATTTTAGTCGTTAGGCAAACTGCACAAATATCATCATCGATCGCTGGGGCGTATGAGTGATTTAATTCACTTTTTTTAACCCTACAAAAAAAAAGGCTGTGTTCGGCCATACCGAAGTCTTTATATCTTTATTTTGGGGTTAAATATTAATTCTCACATTTGTGGAACACCAAATTTCACGCTTTTAGATGCTTGTTTGACGGATTTTTGACACAAAATCTCACATCGGTTGTATGGGGGCTATACGTGTATGATATAGTCCTCCGATTTCTATGATTTTCAGTACCAATGTGAAATTCGTCATATATGGTAAGTGCAGAATACACAATTTTTGACCCAAAATCTCTAATCTGACATGTTATATTGGCCCGATATAGCCGATTCAGACAAATGATCGAAAATTTGATTGAAATATCTAAAAAACAGAGGGACTAGTTTGCGTACAAACGAACATGGCTAACTCAATCAACTGAACTTGCCATTCCGACCCGATCGGTATAAATTTCTACGGGTCTGTCTCTTTTGCCTCTGGAGCTTATATAGTTCGGACCAAAATTAGTATGCCATTTCATGTACTTGAGCACGAGTATAAGAGCAGCTCATTACTTTTATGATGCTTACAAATGTGTTGGCTGGTGTTGGCGGCTGCAGTAGTAGAGTAATTGGCGGTGCATACTACCAAGCGGAAGGTAATGAATTCACATCCAGGCTGACCAATATTCAAAATTATAGGTCCTTCAGAGAATGTACATCCCTCCGAGTGTATTTCGGAGTTTAAAATAAAAAACTCCATGCCTATGTACATCAACCAGCAGCTATAAAACGTCAATTATGTATAGTTATAATATAGTTGGCATAAGTGATTAGATTCTTTAGGGGTATCGGGATGGACATTAAACCCGATATATAGCAAAAAAAATGCTTGCTTTTTTATTCTAAGGACTTTAAGGTTCTTCGTATAAAGACCGGGTATACCGGGTTAAAATATTGTACATTTCTCTAGAAATTTTATTATATGTGTTTTTATTTCACTCAAATAAATATTTTCCCAATTTTCATGAAAACCATAAGGAGGGCCAACTTTTGAAAATCCATTGATGATTTTGTTACAGGATTTATACATTATACTTTCAGAAAATGAATAAAAAATCAGAACGGACTATTTCGGATTTTTTTATTTTTCCTTAAATTATTTGATCTAGTGTGTAAACTGGATAGTATTTCAATCACGAGCTAAAAATTCTGATGCACAAAGTGATGATCGCCGATGTCATAAAAAGATATGAACACACTTCGAGTTCGATTCTATTATTAAACCAATCTGGCTCCCAAAAATGTTCTCACAATACGAGTATTCGATTCACATTATTTTTATCTACATCTTTCAATAGTTCAGTAAATGAACGTTAGACAACGTGGCAGAAGGTTTCGATTGATGATGAGAAGAATTCGTCCACACAAATCATTTTCATAATTTTAACTTGTTAGTTACATTCGGACAGACAGGGTTAAATTATATTTACATATGTTCGTATATTAAAGGCTTTGTCCTGAATGACTGACGAACCTACGGCTTAAACCACTGCTTGTAGTGACCTGCAACTTGGAGGATGTGTATGCGTCCGATAAAAAAGGACTTTCCGAGAAGTGGACCTACGAAAAAATCGCATTTATTTTTAAACGGTTTGATTTATATAAAATTTGGCGCAGAGGTAGCTCTTTGCTTAAATGAACGGAAGTGGATTTAGGACCGATTTAGTTGAATTGTTTTTATATTATATATTTTTTGATTTTCATAAAATTTGATCAGAGGTAGCTTTTGTTTAAATTAACACGAATAACACATTCTCTTGCGGGAAATAGACTTGGGATCGATCTATTTGAAAAAATCATATTTATGGTTCGATTTTGTTTGATATGTTATCCATATGTATGTATGTCTGTTGTCTAAGCTAGTATGTGGAAAACTTTTCTTCCTGCACCAGGGACCTATCTCTTAGGAAAATTCATATTTATGATTTGATTTACATAACAACTCGAATACAAATAGCCCTGGGCTCAGATTAACACATGCATAAGATTCGTTGTGTCTGATATTTGAAACAAAAAAAGCTTTACGTCTACGGTAATATGTAGAAAACTTTATTCCAGAGAAGTGGGACAAAGGTCAATCTATTCAAAATAATCCTATTTCGAATTTAATTTGGCTTGTTATATGCATAAAAAATTGTTATATTTTATAAATATTCAAACATTTCAACATAGTAATTCATACTAGCAATTTAAAATTTTAATTGGAATTCTTATTAGAACCATTCCAAAATTTCATGCTATCAAAGTCGCTTGCAAAATCTAGTTTGAATTAAACTTCTACAAGCATCGTGCGGTCATCGTAATATCTGCATTTATGAGCGCCTAAAAACATGCAATGTAGAGCAAACTTTTTAAAGCGTTAATAACTCATTGAGAACTTGTTATTATTTTTTCTTCACAAATATTAAAATTTGCGTCTTTAAATGTTTTGAAAATTTCCATATCCCTTTTTTTATTATTTACAAGCAACGCTTGTTCACTTTGTTGTTCATAATTAAAGGTGTGCACCTCACATACCTAAACCCACACAGCACAGCACGTCATAAGCTGATTTGAGTAAAAACCGATATTAAAGATAATCATTTAATGCTGAATCAACTCAGTATTTGACATAATTTCAATGCAAGTATTGCCTTAATAATCAAATTGTCAAATACTACATATGTAAATACATACTTGTGTACATGCATATATGCAACAACATGTCATCAACATCATCACCATCTCATCATCGTCATCCTCAACAACACTGACAAGGGCAATAAGAGCAACGTGTGTGTAGGCAGGTGAGAGTTGCAAGAGAACAACAGCGGCAAGTAGTAATATAAATACCTACACACATATGTATACCTATATGTATATGTATGCTAGAACGATGCGAGCTTCCTTGCAAAGTCAGTGCCAACAAACCAACATATTTTAATTACAACTACAACTATACTAGTAGTTAACCTTATTGCACTAAATGCATATTTGTTTATGAACATACGAGTATATACATATGTATATGTATTTATGCTATTACATATTTCCATATGCTTTTTTGTATTCATGTAAAATTTGTTTCAAAGTATGAACATAAGTATGTATGGCTTTATGAATATCTAGTTTGTGGGTTCTTGTCATTGTGCGGCATTGTGAGGCATTCTGAGGTTCAGGTCGCAGATAACTATAAATGAGTACTTGCACTTGAGCCACATGCACGACCTATAAAACCACTTGAAGTGCCACACGACCACTGCCACCACCCAAGCCACATACTTACTATGTATGTGAGGCATACATATGTACGTACATAGGTTATCAACTGGTTACCTTTGTAAGGAGTCATGTGTATACTTCTGTATGTATGTGATAAACCACAGCATTCTAACTACAAGCTACAACACACAACAAACAAAAGCTTTGTATAAAAGTTGCGCACTCGAATGCATTTTAATTATTGACTTTTGTGCCGTTAACTACATGCTTACATAGATATGTGTGTATGTGAGTTAAACTTTTTTTTTTTTGCTAAAAATTTGGTTTACAAAAAAGACTTAATTATGGATGGGTATAAAATTATATGTATGTATATGTACGTGTATGTACATTAGAAATTTTAAAATTACTTTTAGATAAATTTAATCGTAGTTTTATTTTAATTATTTTTTAAATTCAAATTTTTTTGTAGAAAGATCTAGAATTTTTCGCAGTATTTTTCTTTCTAAGAAATTCGATTGATCATTCATATGCACTGCCTACAGATATTATATGTACACACAAAGAGCGGGTTATTTAATATCATGATTGATAGAAATATCATTTATACATACCATATATGTATATATAATTGGCACTGAAGCAATTTTCGGCCGTTGTTCTTTTTCCAACAAATGTAGAAGACAAAGGTTTTTCTAAGCCACTTCCGAACGGTTGATGCATTTTTTATAAGGAGACTTTGCTTTATTTCAGAAATATACTCGAAGAGCTTCACATTTTGGATCTTTGTCTGGTCAGTGTTCGATGCTATGAGCCTCCGCAGGGTAGTACGCTCTGCTAACTATGCAGCTAATGCGGCCACAGAAGGATGGTAAAATGTGTGGGGGTTAGAGCTTTCTGCTCCATTATTTCACTTTGTTTAACTCGGAAAATTAATTACATTTTTCTGTTCCCCTTTGTACTCTTACTAAAGAGACTGGCACGCACTATAAAAAGTACATTAAGTAAGCATACACTGGGCTGATTGACAATGAAAGCAAAAAAACATCATACTGTATAGAGCTGAAACATCGAAATAGCCGCAGCTAAAGAGTCTTCGATGTTTTCAGACCAAGCATCTGCAACGAAAATCACTCACGACCCTCCATCAGTAGCCTATAATCATATGTTGTCAATGTTGTCATACATCTTAGTATGATATGGTACTTTCTTTTTTTAGCTCTACGGATGGTATTATTTTCTCCAGCATTAAAGTAAAGATGTCACATGATATAGAGTCACCTTATCTGATGCCTTTTTTGGGAGCTTTCAGTGTTGTTCAGCATCAGTTAACATAGTATACAGTAATGTTACCTGTTAACATAAACGAGGTTAGGTCACCGAAAGGGTGACAGCCTTTGGCCGAATAAAATACGGGTCAACTCCGGTGCGTAGAACCGGCTGTCTTGAGAGTAGCCAGGATATTGATGACCTTTGTTCGAAACTGAACTACTATACCACCTGTCCCACTTCTTCACTGCAAGACAGCTTAAAATTCAACCAACCAAATCCTTAGCTACCCTCTTCACCAGCTGGACGAAGGAATACAGACTCGAATTAGATGTGTAGGTCGATGTTGTAAAAATTCCGACCATAAATAACCCAAAGATATCGGGAGTCACACTTGACAGCCTGCACTCCTTCACTCCGCATACGACCGCAATTTCCTCAAAACTCCAGAGCCGCAACAAAATACTCAAAGCGCTAGCCCGCAGCACCTGGGGTAAACATAAAGAAACCTTGCTGGCAACCTACAAAGCAATTGGTTGCCCAACCGTTCACTATGCTGCACCGATCTGGGCGCCGGGGACGAATGAGACGCATATAAAGAAGCTACAGGCTTGTCAGAACACTGCCCTTAGGACCGCGACAGGAAACCTCGTGATGTCGCCGGAGTATCACTTGCACAGCGAACCATCTTTGCTACGAGCTGTCTCGAGCTCTGGATATTGTAGCAGATTAAACTTCTACCTATCCAGACTCGGCCCCAACATACCCAGCGTATGCCTTGCATGTGGAGAGCTTCCGCACGACACTAACCTCCTCTTCACATGCCCCTTAAACCGACACATCTAATTCCTCTCTCCCACAAGTCCGATCCCGTCGAAACAGCACGTTTCCTGTACCTCCCGTTAGATCAGCTCGATGACTTAGATTAATTAACCTGTCCCTAAGAGGCTTTAACGAAGCCGCTACAACAACAAGAACAACATAGTATACAGTAGAACTCTTAACATAGAACCTGACTCAGTTCAAATTGTAATTCAAAATTTAATTAGTTGCTATATGGGTAGTAAATGTCAAAGAAAAATCACTTTATTAAGCAGGAGTGACTGACCTTTCTGTTACTCCTACGCGAACAACAAATTACACGCATTTTCCTTTCTTTTTCTTTTTCTGCATCAAAATGCACAATTCTGGAAATAAAATACAAAAATAATACATAAAACGCAAAATGGTGGCCAATGCAGTTAAAATAGCCTTTCACATAAAGGTATGTATCCAAACATGATTTTTATATGCGGCCGCGGTAGCCGAGTGGTTAGCATTGCGTACTGCCATTCGGAAGGCTCGGGTTCAAATCCCGGTGCCACCAACATCCAAAAGTTATGGAAAATTAATTTAAATAAAAAATAGTTAAATTTTCGAATTGCGGTTGCCCCTCGGCAAGAGAATGTCCACCCCTCCGAGTGTATTTCGGACATGAAATAAAGGCTCCTCGTAAAAAACCATCAGTCGTTTGGAGGCGGCTTAGTATAAACTGTAGGTCCCTCCATTTGTTGGAAAAACATCAAGACGCAAAACCACAAATTGGAAGAGGAGCTTGGCCGAAAATCGCTTCAGCGGTTACAAAGCGCCAATTATATTTATATATATTTATATTTATTTACTTTTAATTTTTTTTTTGTTTAAAGAAAATTTTTCTGGTGAAAAGGCACATTGCAACACTTAAACGCCTCCAAACACAAATATTTATACGTACCATACACATACGCGCACACACACACACGCAAAAACACAGTGGAAACATTGCACAGCAGTTGGTGCTGCACCACCGCGTGCCCAAACACCAAAAATATTAATTGCTTTGACTCTTGACACATGCTTACACGTATATGGTACACATAGTATGTACTCGTATGTAGATTCATACACTCTCTCCCACATGCGCCAACCAACGCATAAATCGCGACAGGATCTCAAACCCACAGAGTCTAGTTACTGTACTAACGGATGCTGACTGATACTTCCACTGATACTGATACTGTGCTGAGCAGTTGTTAATGTTGTTGTATTTTTTTATTGTTTTTTTTTTTGGTTGCCGTTGGTTTTGTCTTTACATAAACCATTGCACATGCCAGACGCCGATGACGACTTTGACTACGTACATATGTATATACACGTATGCACGTATGTATGGTACAATTAAAATGCTACCCACTTGGTGCATCTTTTGTAGCTTCAATTGTTGGTTGCATGAATTGCTTCATGCTTTGTTTATATGTTTCCAGCTCATAAATGTACATAGAACACCATAAAGATGCTTATATGTACATATATATGTAAATACATACATATGTATGTAAGCTTCTGCAATGAATATGCAACTGCTACAATTTTTCCCTTGAACATGCTTTCATGTGTACGAGTATGTATGTACACGTATATATATGTACATATGTATATATGTCTGCACTTGGAGACAGTCATATAAAATATTTGTTTGAATTTACTTTTCTTATATTTGCACATACTTGCATTTACATCTACATCACATTTGTATGTGTGTGTTTTTTTTTTTTTTTGCTGTCAAAGCTTTTATAATGCTTTTTATTTATGTTTCTCGCATAGCCTCAAGCACTTACTCACACTTTTTATTCATCTCTGTTGTTGTTTTATGCCATTGGCGAAAGTTATTTGATACGTTTACTTACATATATATGCACATAGTATTTGTAAGTGATTCCTCCACACATTGCGGCAATGTTTCTGTCTACATTCGTGGGTTCGTGGTATGGCGGAGAGTTGGTGCACATTGAAAATAACAGAAAAAAAAAAACAAATTGGTGTGAGAAAAAATGTGTGAAAATATTCTCACTAAATATCAGATGATTCATACTGCTTTTCCCGAAAAATTTTTTATTGTGCTTACCACGCTAAAAACAGAAACAAAAATATCGAACATAATAACTGTTGAACAATATTAATATTAGACACTTCATGCATATGTAGATATATATAGATATACATATAAAATTGTATTTATTGAAAAGTTACAAGAAGCAAGGCTCCGAACTCAAGTTATTGTTTTATGTGCTCGCTGCACCCGCCAAGTTTCGTAACTCTACGATTAAAATTCATTCAGGACAAAGCATTTTATATGCATACTAGCAGACCCAGCGCACTTCCACTCTCCTTAATTACATGCCTTTATATTACATTAAGAGTGATAATAATATACTATATATGTAGATAGTTCAAATCTGAATGTGAATTATTTAAATGAGCCCGATTAGCCGAAAGCAATATGGTAGTAGTACCGAGTGGTTAGCATTGTATCCTGTTATTCGAAAGGCTCGGGCTTAAATCCCGGTGCGATCAACATCCAAAATTAATTTAAATAAAAAAAAATAAGTTAAATTTTCTAACTGCGGTCGCCTCTCGGCACGAAATGTCAAACCCTCCGAGTGTATTTCTGACAAGAAATAAAGGCTTCTCATAAAAAACCAAAAGCCGTTCGGAAACTACTATAAACTGTAGGTCCCTCCATTCGTTGGAAAAACATCTAGACGCAAAACCATAAATTGGAGGAGGAGCTCGGTCGAAACTCGTTTCAGCGGTTACAAAGCGCCAATTATATATTTATAATATGGTAGTAGGCAATCAATTACTAAAATTAAACTTATCGATTTCAGATAAGAAAAGTTCAAGCAGCCGATACAAACGAAAAAAAAAAAATTCAAGCAAATTGAACCATTAATAATATTATTAAGAACCAGTTTCTGCATGTAATCTAAACGATAAGCTAACAACAAATTAAATTTCAAGTGAATCGAATCGTAAGTAAGATTATCTCACATGAATCGGTCCCCGAGATTTTCTTAATAACGTTGAATTTTATTTAGATCCAGCCGTTATCAATTCAGGAAAAACTATAAATTGTTTTCAATATAAGGGTCTCTTATTGAGCGAAATCGCATATGTACTAAAAATTAAACACATATCTCGATCTGAGGTTATTTTTTCTCTCACTTGGATACAATATATCTATTCTGCATACATAATTCATTGACAGCGAACGCTATGGAATTGCCCGGCTTTTACGCACGTAAACACAAGAAAAAGGATCCCGTATACGCACGGGCGTGTCTTCCAACAAAGCTTCAACTTAAGTCAATGAATGATGCCATTTATCGGGTTACGGAGTGAACCAAGCCAATCAAATATCTGCTCGGCTCCGAGAATTTGTATATATTAATCCAAACCATAGAAACAATTTTTTCGAATAGATCGGCCCTAGATACTATTCCTGGAAACAAAAGTAATGTTTCTGCTAAACTAAGCAAAATGCTGCCTATGTATCAAATTTCAAGTTAATCAAATTATAAACTCAAATTTTTCGAATAGATCAGTCCTGTTCCCGGTGTGGAAAATAGATGTTATCCACATAAAATTTCATTAAAATCGGTCAAATCGTTTCGGAGGAGTATCGTGTCTAACACTGTGACACGAGAATATTATATATAATTGTTGTAGATATAAATACAGCGCGTAAGAGTCACCGAGTTCATCTAAGAGAAGGTCTAAAGAAACTGCTTTCTAGACAGTTTCGAACCAGAGGTAGGGTATGTAAGTTTCGCATCGGGATTAGTATCTAAAAGCGCATGCTGTTTGTCTACAATAGCTATCCAAGGAATCTATTTACTGGAAGAGAGTTGAGGAAAATATTAAGTGGCAAGGAGCATTTGCATATCACTAAAGACTAACGTCCAGATGGATGCCCGTTCGATTTCCTTTCGATTTGACAAAAAAAAAACTGTCCCGTTATTGCTAGAAATGCTGTCGGCTAGCAACATGTGATCTTTTTACGATTCTTTACCTTATAAAAAAGCGCGTTCCTATACGAATCCATGTATTATACGAATTTCGAAAAGAATGTCAAATAAGTTTCGAAAAACAATTTACTGGATCCGGTGTTACACTATTAAGACGTCTTAAAACTTAAGGTTACTCCACTATAGAAATAAACACAAAGCGAACCTGCCAATTTACATTTTGCTATCAAACTATCGTATTCCCAAACTATTGTATTAGTGCAGTAGTTTTAAAAATATGACTGCATATGACCAATAACTTCGACTACCAAGTCAACAGGTCCCCTAGCTCTTAGCTTCTTTATTTCAATTGAGAAAGGATTCTTGGATCGATTACTGCTTAAGCATGTTTTTATTCACCTACCTAAAGCATAGCATAGCATAACTTTATATTCACTTAGAATATACACAACTTATACAAATCCAAATGTCATGTAAAAATGCGGTTTGATTTCTTATGAAATCGTCCAATATTACACATTTGATTTTTATACAGAAATCTGTTATGAGTTTATGAGTTGGTTGCTGAAATTAATAGTAAGTGATACGTAGTGCAAATAGTCGAGTTGAGAGAACTTTCCTCGATGAAAGGCTTTACTAGGCATGTATGAGTAAATTCGCTAGAAGTAATTGGCGACATTTAAATAGCTTCTTAATAAAATAGATGATTTCCTTCTTCTATTCTTCTAGCATGAACACTGCTTACTCAATTATAGTCGAGTCGTTTCTTCTGTTCGTCATTTGGCATCAATTGGAGTCACAAATTGAAGCCAGGTCTACCAGACCTTTGCAACGAAGTGCTGGTGTACCTCTTTTTCTGTTTCCACCGACGGGTACTGCATCGAATACTTTCAAAGTTGAATGCTCTAATCCATTCGGATAACATTACCTAGCCAGCGCATCACCCATCTTTTGATTTGCTGAACTTGGTCAATGTCGCCGCATATCTCATACACCTTATTTTTCCATTTTATTTTACCATTTACTATTTAAATATTCCAGTATGAAGAACATGGACTTGCACGTCGGAAAAATTTCAATACTCCAAGCGTATGACGTTTGCAATTTACAACTCACTAAACTTTTATGCAAATTTTCATATTTTATACGTATTAAAATGTAATCTTTAAATAGACTCCAGCTGTTGCCCATTCAAACTGAAAGTAAATATTTGCAATTCTGAAATGTTAATCTCTTTAATTGTTTATTACTGCATAATATGACAATTAAAGTCAACACAACAGCTATCCAAACTTAAACCAGAATCAACAAAATCCTGCAAAAATCACAATTCTTGAAGTTCGCAGATACAGACGCATCCACACGTGCGAACTTAAGACTAATGTACTCGTATATAAAACCGCAAACTTAACAACAAAAACATATTGCATTGCACATCACTCATACAGCACTTAACCCCCATAGACTTCTATGTTGACTAGCAACTGTCAATATATTTCGTTTTACCTTTATATTGCGCTCGTATATTTATTTGGTTGAATGAACGTCTTGCAGTTAATCCTTAAAATCAAACACACACACATACATACGTGTATTTATATTGCAGTTGTTTTTCCACATTACGCATAAGAGCAATTTTGGTGCTTTAACCAACTGTGGTCGCAGCGCATTGGTTCATTGAACATTAGGTTCAATACCTTTGCGCTTTCCTCTGTTGTTGCCACATTGCGGAAAGCTTCCTTTGTGCGCCGAAAAGTAAACGCATAAACTTTGAATACAGATGAAGGCACGCCTAACTGAAAATGCGTGAGTGCATTGAGATTTATTCGATGAAGACACAATGTGTAGGTGTAGGAGCAGCGATAGCTTCAGCCGAATACATATGTATGAGTATTTGTATGTATATAGTCTGCCGCTTAAACTCTCACGAACAATCCGTAATTCCTGTAATTTTGATTTTGCAGCATTTACTGCCAACATCCATCAACCGACAGCACACAACATCTAATCATGTTGAGCCAAAGGGGCAATTGCTGCTGAGCTGCTGAGCTGCTCGTTGACCTTGTGTTGCGGTTGACAGTTGACAATTGGTCTGGTGTTGGGCGAATGTACGCGTTTGTATTGGCTTTTAGCTAACAATTGCCAGTTGGTTTTTGTTGTTGGTTTTTTATTTAACCGTACGATAACCTTTAAAAATGAATCCACTGCCTGTGTGTGGTTGGCATTAGTGTGGGAGTTAAGTTACCAGTTAATGACTTCCTATCTACTTCGTGTTGAACTTTCCCTTTGTGTACGGTCATTGTCGGCACATTGGCAGAACTTTAATAATGTTGTAGACGAAGGATTCTGGCTGTTAGAAAGCTTTGCTAGTCCAGTTGAATGCTATGCATTGGTCTTCTGTATGGCAATTGTAGTTGTAACCAAATCACGATTTGATTTAAGATTCCTTTGTGCTTTGTTGAAACTTAAAACTCCTCAACCGGTGGCGATGGCATAGTAGATGTTCACGTACATCTTTGTATTCCTTAACACCGTTTTACATTTTTCAAGCGGGTAGGGAATACTTCGAGAACTGCTTGTTCTGTGTTGTCATCGCTCAACCTTCTATGGAAATTAATAGAACAGACTACTAGGAATTAAAGCCTACTAAGCCTACAATACTAAATGCCAATTGGCTTGCAGAGTGAAATCTCCACCTTCCTCTGAATAGCTTCAGGTGCTTTCTATTTAAGAGCTCCAGTGAAGAATTGTGCATTTTTTGTTGACTCTTAGACTACACGTCAACATGTGCGCTGTTGGACGAGCAATTTCAAGGTCAAACCACTAGCTTACGACCAGTCAAACACCATGCTCCAAGTCTTGATACACCACCCTTTTAATGTGACTTTGAAGAACCTGCAACTCGCTTACGCTGATGATATTGATATCATCCCTCTTTAATTATTAAATATCCATTTTTATGTATGTAGGTATATCGATATTACATTGTTATTAACTTTTGTTTGTCCCCAGGGTTTGTGTTCGGAAAATTGAGTCGCTGAAATGCATTTCTGGATAGACAAACGCTCACAGCAGTGCGGCTTTGGGCGATCTCGTGTGGCTGCCTCACTTTCAGGTGCCGGCGGATCTGGAGTAGGTCTCAGTTTCGGACATCCGCCACGTCGTATAGGTGGCGGTAGTGGCAGTAAAGCGGCCAGCAGAAGCAATGCATTACCAGACTGTCATCACAGTAATGCGCCCAGCAGCAGTGGCAGCCGTAGTCACCAATACTACCATCAGCAACATCAGCAGCTTCCGCATCAACAGCAACACCAACAGCTGCAGCCACAGCTCACCAATAACAATAATAATTTCAATGGTGGCAGCAACAATTATCAGCAATCTCAAGCGCACAGCAGCAACAATAGCAATTATGCAGGAAACAGCAACACCGCCAACATCACCGCCAATTCAGCTGCCACCTCCGGCGCTACAATACAATCAACCACCACCTCGGTGACGCTCAACAACAATCCCCACCAATATGCTTATCAACAGCAGGCGCATCATCAGGGCACTAGCTCGGTGCCGGGCCATCATTATGCGCCTGGCAATAGCAATCTCATGAACAACAACAATGCCAACACTTCTACGTCCACGGCTGCAACGGCCGAAGTACGCGGCTCAACGCCTGCAACACATAATTTCAATCAACGCGGCGCTGCAATGCTGCTGGGCTCAACCAATGCGCCACTCTATCAGCAACAACACACCAATCAATGCTACGATATGCGCAGCTATCATCATCCTCAATTCGGTAATATGTCTGTGCGGCACTATCAATATGCCGGCCGGAATTGCAATGGTCCAACGCATGTGAATGCAAACCCCGCAGCGCACGCATATCGTAGTGGTAACAGCAGTGGTACAAGGACAATTGTTGGCGCCATGAGCGCTATGCCCTCACAACACATCGACCAAATGTCATATCGACAACAACACGGTTACAGGTACTTATAATCATTAAATGCACTTGTTTGATTACTGCTTAATTGAGGAATATTTTTCAGTCACTCGGCATCTGCACAATCTAACGAGTCCATAATGGGCGGATCAGCACCCATTTTTACCAATACCACAAACACGGCAAGTTACGCCGTGGCTAATACAGCGCATCGCTACAGCTCCGCCGTAAATATGCGCACCAGCAATATGACAGTGGATACGGGCGGTGGTGACGCTCAGTTGCTACCGTCACATCTCAAGTGTGGCATGTGTGCTTCGCTGGTGCTGGCTTCGGTATTTGTGGCAGGCGCAAAATTTTATTTCGATCATCAAGGCACCGGCTTGGAGGTGTTGATCTTTTGCGCTTTCTCAGCTACATTCTTTTTGGCTGCCTGCACAGTTTCTCTGTGTCGCGTGCCAAAAGGTCTACTACCAAGTGGACGTAATTCTGTGTTGGGCGCCCAACATCATGCTGATGTCGAGGGTGGTATGCATTGTTCACGAGCACCATACGGTAGACGTGATATAATGAGCGCCGACAGTGGTGGCGGGGGTGGTGGCGACTTGGTTGGTTCGGATGATATACACGGCGCACCATTATGTGGCCAACTACAGTTAATTGAAGATTCAGCTAGCGCTGGACCACCACCATATCATATAGCAATCTATTTTCCGGAGAGTGAACACAGTGGAAAAGCAAAAGACGCACCGATCGATGATGAATCACCGCCGCCGTCCTACGATAAAATAGTTATCTAAACTTATTAAATGTATGGTGATAGTTACACATAAAATTACGAGAATGTGGTAGAGAGGTGCACATGTAGTATCATACTCACTTTCCATCTATTTTATAAACATAATTAAGTAATAACATCTAATATTACGTCTTCCTCCAAAGGTTTTCGGTTAACAAAAATAAAATTATTGTCTTAACAGAATTTCATTACAACTCCGAAATAGTTTAGGACAGCTTACAGAATTATATCTCAATTTTTCACTTGTCCTTTTATACGGCAAAATTTTAAAATATACTCAAACCAAATTTGGCTCAATTAGTCTGAACACGGAATTAGTTAGCATAGAAGGGTGTACCTACGACGTTATTATTACACTATCGATTTTTATCGATATATAATTATCATGTATTAAAAAATAACTTCCGACGGAAAATATTAAAATGCGAAATGCAATCTACATGACGTTACAGATATCTGCCAATTATTCATTCTTATTAGACCTTGCATGAACAGGAAACAGTAATACAACAATAAAAAGGTGCCGGAAGGGTAAGCGGTAGACCCTTTAAGTGTATATGCAAAATGATATGATTAGGAATGTCAGAATGACATATGTATATGTATGTAGCTCCCATTGTTAACAATTGTGATTGCGCGACTTCGATCGAACACATAGACTTGTTTGGATTTACTACGCTTTTTATTGAAACTTAACATTCGTAATTTAATTTAAGTGCGATATTAGTTTTAACTCATTCACTCTCTCTATCTGTCTCTCTATCTACAAACTCTCTAATATCTAATGTATGTATGGTATGTACGCTCAATATTTTTATACACACTTTTTTATTGGAAACAAACTTCTACATAATATAATATATACATATAAGAAAACACATGTTGTATACATATTAAATAAGTTCATATTTATCAATTTAACCGAAAAAAAATCCAATAAATATATACATATGTACTATGTATAAGCTTTAGTAATGTAAAGAGTTTGTGAAAATATTACTTACACAAAAGTAATAATACGGATAAGTTTAATTTAAATTACAGAAAAAAATAAGCGACTTACATACACACACTTTTTTAACAATTGCAATATCTATGTAGGTATTTAAGTACATATAAATATTATATAATGACATTGTGTATTTTTGAAATACGCGAAAAAATATATAACTTCATCTAATTGATATTTGCCAAATTTATTTAAAAAGAAAACGGAAATTAAGGCACTATACAGTGCAAAATTAACTACTACCTTTATCTCTTACAACAAATTCAAATTTGTAAACATAGCTTTAAGTAAGGTAGCGTTGAAAAATTATACATACATATATGAAATGCATGCACACATACATACTACGATTGGAAATTTTCTATAGTTTGAAAAAGACCTGTCATTTGGTTCTGTGATACGATAATTACAAGAAAAAATAAAAATAAAAATAAAAATAAAAATAAAAGCAAGCAACTAGTTACAAACTATTAAAAATATGCCCAAATAATTGTAATAACAGAGACACACTCGCGGAGTATATTGTTCGAAATTAATAAAATTTAAGCATAATAATAAGCATAAGTTTAAAGAGCGCACAGTAAATAGCGTATATACATATGTATTATAATGGTAAATTAAATCGAAGTATGCATTTGGTTAATGTTTAAAGGAAGTGAGCAGAAAATGCGATGTACATATGTACATATATACAATACGCAATACACCTACATACGTATGTGTGTATGATTGTAAGCAAATGCGTATACATACATCATGAGGAGTGTGTGGAAGTGGAATTTGTTTTGGACGCGAGTTATCAATATGAATGGCATCTAAGCAGAGTCAGTAATCGAATATATAAATTATTAATTATACAATAAAAATTCTTAAACAACCTTTACGTGTATTTACTTATTAAAAACAAATTGCTATAAGCCAAGGTGAGTTTGCAAAAGAAGCATTTTTCATTTTACAGGTTTTTAATTATATATTTATATATCGTATATATAAATATAGATTCATATATATATATATATAGATTTTTAATTCTTAAAGATAATTATAGAATTTGCTTATCCAAATATTTAACTTCCCCAGAAAATATTGTGTATCTAAAAAAACAAGACGGTCTACATCCAGATATGGGATTTTGTCAATATGGTCCCTGTTTTTGTGATTATAATACATTTCGGATTTCGCTAAATAAATATTATTAACATATGCTACACAAATGGAAACATGTTTGCATACATACATATGTAAGAAAATGTGCACATACCTATATATTTTTAGTATAATACATACCTTTGCATAATGAATTCAACGATCTGCATCAAGCTGTGCAAACAAGAAATACTTTTTATTATCGTTTAGTACAATGCCCTTATAAAATGTGTACGACACGGGTTATCGACTCCTGATTGACAAAATAAATGTAAACAATTGGCGAAAACAATGCTATGCAAATCAAAGTGTATGTCAATACTTCTCTTTATTTTTCAATTAACTTTCTTTATTTATACAATTACCTTATCTATTAATGAAAAAACATCATTTCCGCTTCCGTGGTTCTACATCCGGTTTCATAAATGCTAATGCATTTACATTTATTGTTTATTCTACGCTATGTAATATTTACCAACACTGTAATGCTGGCCAACCAAAAGAAGAGACGTGTACATACCGGACATATGCAGGGTTGTAATCAAATCTGTGCAAATAAATTTTTGGAATTCATGTTTTTAAATCTTAAACAAATACTTATTCAAATCTTCAATAAACAGTGATAAATTCTTTTAATTTTTAAACAAAGAAACGCTGATTATTTACTTAAATGGAAACTTTTCCGTATATATATAGTACGGTAAATATAATAATTACTGTACATTCGGATTCTTGGCAACTCTGCTGCCACTTAGATACGGAAATACTGTGAGACGAAGTCTCCATTTTTCTTCCCATCGGCATAATCGTCATCAACATTTGCTTTTAGTGAAAATTTGCTCGTTCATTTCATTTAACATTTAACACTCGAAACGAAGTGTCTGATTTTGTTTAGGTAATTGGTTTCAATTTGGACGGGAACGTGAAATATTTCCAATTAAAAGGGAGCAGAGATCACAAAAACAGACAAAAACATGAAATTCTTAATTTGTTCGCTGCTACTAATAGCCGCCGCTGCAACGGGTGTTTTTGCCGATGCAGAAGTGAACGTTGAAGATGGAGTTCTTGTGCTAACCACAGATAATTTTGATGGAGTCATAAGTGACAATGAATTTGTGTTGGTGGAATTCTGTAAGTATTAATTTAAAAATATCGGTATGATTTAGATTTTGAATTTTTTTTTGTGTAAACACATATTGGACATTTTACTGTGTGTATGTGTAATTTTCACTCAATTTGTCTGGGAAATGATTTCAAATAGAAGCGGCTGTGGATTGGTTAGGGCAGAAACGTTATACAAAGTGCATCCAACGGAAATATAATTTCTACATTGCTGTGTGCACAAAGAAAAAAACAGGTGCAACAAGATTTATATACACTTTTAGTACGTCGAAAGTGTATGCGTGTCTAGTTTTTCCAATTGGCCGCTTTATCTCTGGAACGGTTTTTGCTTTCATGGATTTTACTTTATTCTTTGTAGTCTTATGCGTTCATACATTCTTTATCGTCTTTTATATCTCTACAGTTGTGTTCGTCGGGGCATACACATCTCTTTGTCGCGTCTTCTCTTTCACGCTTTCTACCGGCTTACCGGAGATTTCATATCCGCTGGCATGTTGCTAGTTCTCCAGACTGAAAGTAAATGAATACATACATATGAGCTATGATTTGGGGGAAAAAAATTCTGTTATACGAATAATTTCTTGTGACGTGTCACTTTATTAACCGCTTTAATGGTGCTTCTTAGCGTCTCCAATTATTAGATGATTATTAGTATGTTTGGAAATAACAACTGAACATAAACTTTAATATTTATTGACAAACATAGTTTAAATATAAATAGTAATAGTTATTTTCTCTGCTGGTGTTTCCGGTTCTTATTATTTTTTAATTCGCAGCAGTGCTGTAAAGCGTTAACTTTAACGTCATAATCATATTAATTTGTGATGCTGTTTTTAGTATATGAATTTTTAAATTATTAGCTATTAATATTTTCAAAATTATTTACATGCAACCATTTATTTGTCTAAAAGTAAATAAAACAATCCAATTGGAAAATATCTAACAGACGAAAGAATAAAATGCCGCTGTCTTTTGGATTAATGTTTACGGGAGCGTATTTTATTTTTGCGAAATTCATATGTATCTTATGCGAGCAACCAATCACAGCTTGACACTTTGCTGATACTCTTTGTTTTTTTTTTTTCACAATTCTCATATTTCTAGCTGGTATAAGTGGTCGTATATGTATCATCATTTCTTGTTTGCCTACTTATTTAAAAATAATGTTGAAAAAAACCTAGTTTGTTCCATTTTTATGAAATAGTTTCTAAAACTTCTTATGCAAACCATTGTTTAATCTTAATTTTAAATTACTCTTTAATCTGCCTTAAATATGGCAAATATAAGGCGTCAACAGGTATTTCATAGAAAATAACTAGCCCCTCACACAGTGCAGGTGACGTGTATTTATTGTCGATTACGACGCTTTGTAAAATCGTGTTTTAATTCCTTGATTTTCTAGATTTTTTTTTCGTGGCTAATATAAATTCTATTTTAGTACGGCTTATCTTATTCATTCCTTATTTTCCTTCTTTCACAGTCACATATGGCACTATCACGATGCTAATGTATTATTTTTGTGCATATAAATATATATGTATGTATGTGGTAAGGAAGCCATCCTCTATATACATATTTCCTATTGACGATTTTGAAAAGTGTACGTCGATTTGGAGATCATCTAGCTATTACAAATTATCTGATTTATGTGTATGGAAAAATTCATTCATTTGATAATTTTAAAATACTCGTATTGCAGTATGTCTTAATGCTTAGGATTGGTTTTAATTACTAAGTCAAACTTATCAGTGAGATTCTGACATTGTGACCTCAAATTCAGAAACAGGAGTCACATACATACATATGTATGTACATATGCATATATACACGTCATATAAATCAGGTCTATCTTCATACATATCTAAATTAATAGACTTAATTATGATAGTTTCAAAACATTTAATTACTAACCATGGTGAAAATTAAGTTGGCAGACAGCGGTAAGTGGCGGATATTAATTCTGCATTCTTTTGTATTTACTGGCCTATATTTTTGTTAAAAGTTCATTGACAAATAAGGTTCAAATAATTCCTCTTCACAGTTATATATGTATTTACATATTACTGCCCTTAACCCCTCAAGGGAGAACTTCTACTGCGAAATGTATTGTGACAATTTCAATAGAAATTAGGTTAACTTCTTCTTGCTCATGTCAGCAAATCACTTCTATCGGAAACCGGCTTTTTCATATTATTTAAGCCTCCAAAAAAATCTTAAAAGAGAGCTTAAAATATTTTTCCATATCTTTTTGACTGACGTTCGCTTAAATAGCCAAACTCAGTGCGTGTGATTTTATTTTCTCATTTATTATTCATACTCATTTTTCTGTGCTTGCGTAAGTTGGGCCTAAGCAACTGTTTTCAGTTAACTTTTTTCTAGTGTTATTTAGCTTATCTCACGCATATTATTTTTTAAGTTTATTGACCTCAACTGGAATTCACTGCGAAAGCGGAAAATGTAACAAGAAGTAATGACAGTTTGCTTTATTAGTCACAGTAGACGATTTTTTATAAGGTTCTATATAACTACTTAGTGTATATAATTATTATAAATAAAATAAAAATAAAAGACTTAATTTGTTACACTATAAATGAAATATAAAGAAGCTCGCCAAAGATTTTTATTACTTGTCACAAAATTTAATTTAATGTATACAAGCTGTATTTCATAGTTTTCCCATTTATTCTTGGTAATAAATACATTATTATCGTTGCGCATACTGTTGATTAAAGAAATTCTAGTTTATTCAACCACAAATGTGAAACCATCGCCCACGCGGAAAATAATTAGCCTACGCTATAAAATTAACCGTAACACGTGACGTCTTTTTGTCCTTATTTCAAGAAAACGAGATATTTACGAATGTGTGCATAGATGTAATGTTTTTATATATTACATTTTGTTATTGTAACCCCATTACCAATATGTTTTCTACTGGGTATTGTACACTGATGTCATCTTAAATTATTCATATTTCACTTATTTTCGAGAGAAATGCTATTAATAGACCAAGAAGGATAGAAAGGAAATTATTACAGTAGGTTAAAAAATGGATAACAATGCTTATACCTCTCTATTTACATAAAACTTGTAACTACTACTCTTCAAGCAATTAAAATCATTACATTTTTTCTTAAATATGCAAACTAGAATCTTAATTTACTGTAAATAATTTTCTGCGCAATCGGCAGATTCATAAAGATTTAATATTTATTCATTTATGAAAATCTGTGACTAGCAAATTGTACGAAATTTATATATATTATTAATTATTGTTTTATTTCTTTAATTTAGACGCCCCATGGTGCGGACACTGCAAAGCACTTGCTCCTGAATACGCTAAGGCTGCCCAAGCTCTAGCCGCACAAGAATCGCCAATTAAATTGGGTAAAGTCGATGCTACTGTAGAAAGCTCTCTTGCCGAGAAACACCAGGTGCGCGGTTATCCTACACTGAAGTTCTTCCGTAACGGTGTTCCCGTCGAATACAGCGGTGGCCGTCAGTCAGCTGATATCATTTCATGGGTCAACAAGAAGACTGGTCCACCAGCCAAGGAATTGAAGTCTGTCGAAGAAGCTGAAAAATTATTGAAGGATAATGAGGTAAGTCTAGTTACTTTTGCATATTCAACTGTTATCATATACATATGTATGATGTATGTACGTATATATCACAATCATGAATTTTATTTAATTTTTCATTTTACACTTTCATTTATTCAGATCGCTGTTATTGGTTTCTTCAAAAATCAAGAATCCGATGAAGCCAAGGCTTTCGTTTCGGTTGCCAATGCTTTAGACACATTCGTGTTCGGTGTTAGCAGTGATGATGATGTTTTATCTCACTACGAGGTTAAGGATGGTTCAGTTGTGCTCTTCAAGCCTTTCGATGAAAAGAAATCCGTATATGAAGGTGAAACCACAGTTGAGAATCTGAAGAAATTTGTACAAGTCCAATCTTTGCCCTTGATTGTTGAATTCAACCACGAATCGGCATCCAAGATTTTCGGTGGTTCAATCAAATCGCATTTGTTGTTCTTCGTTTCTAAGGAAGCTGGTCACATTGAAAAGCATGTTGAACCATTAAAGGATATTGCTAAACAATACCGTGAAGACATTTTATTCGTCACTATCTCATCAGATGAGGAGGAACATCAACGTATCTTTGAATTCTTTGGCATGTCCAAAGAAGAAGTACCAACTATTCGTTTAATCCGCTTGGAAGAGGATATGGCTAAATATAAGCCTGAAAGCAATGATTTATCTGCCGACACCATCAAGGAGTTCTTGCAAAAATTCATGGATGGCAAATTGAAACAGCACCTGTTGACACAAGATGTGCCCGAAGATTGGGACAAGAACCCTGTTAAAGTGCTGGTCGCCAAAAACTTTGACGATGTTGCATTTGATACAACCAAGGATGTGCTGGTTGAATTCTATGCACCATGGTGTGGTCACTGCAAGCAATTGGCTCCTATCTACGACCAATTGGGTGAGAAATTCAAGGACAATGAAAGTATTGTCATTGCCAAAATCGATGCTACTGCCAATGAGTTGGAGCACACTAAAATCTCGTCATTCCCCACCATCAAACTTTACCGCAAGGGTGATAACAAAGTAGTGGATTACAATTTGGACAGAACTTTGGATGAATTCGTGAAATTCATGGAAGCCGGTGGTGATGTTTCACAGGTAAATTTTCATTTTTTTTTTTATGTGCGTTTTAAACAAAAGACTAAACAATACAAACTATTTTTCCTTTCAGAACGGTGAATCAGAAGAAGAGGTTGAGGAGAAACCTGATGAGCATCAAAAGGATGAATTGTAAATTTTACATTAAATTAAATTTAAAATAAACTAAACAGCAGCAATCAGCAGCAACAGGATAACATTTACATTACCACCATGTTAATAAATATTTTACAAAAACAAATAACAAAAATGCAACGGAACATTCTTACTTTTTTGCAAATGCATTTTCTTCCCTTCTGCTGCGCCACTGTAATATTCCGATATACAAATTGAGAGATAATTACCAATAAACAAAAATCGAAAAAGAGGGAGGGCTACAACGTCAGCAGATCTTTATTTTTTTTTAGTAATTACAATAAATATTTGTTTGTATTACGTTTTAAGTAACTTAAACAACAAAAAAAGAAAAATCTAAATTACTGTATTTGCTATTATTTTTGTAATTACGGTTACCTTCTTTTGAATGAAGTTAGAATATTTTTTTACCTAAAATGAAGTGGCTCTGTAAGTACCTTATTATACGAATCGGACATGTCAGAGAGTTTACAAGGTGAGATATATTTTAAAGACTGTAATATCATGGATTTTGAAAAATCAATCAATACCAATTGATAAAAAATAAAACTTCACTTTACGAATACGGCTGGAAGAAATTCGTGCTTCCGTGGTTTTCCAATAAAATATACACATGTATTATATTGGAATAATTTAACTACAATATTCAGATTGAGAATCAAAGAAAATTATGTAAATTTTATTTCTCTTAAAAGTGTCACAAAAACTAAACTATGTCACATGTTAGAATAGAAAAGTAGATTCAAAAATATATTAATGGAAACTTAATAATTGTTGGTTAATAATGAATGGAATAATACAACAAAAGATTAAATAGATGAAGTTGGCTCAGTGGTTAGAGCACTCGTCTGTATCGTCAGAATTCGTTGGTTCGATCCCCGTCATAAGAAGTCTGCTTGTGAGATGTGGAGATCTGCGAAAAACAGCTGTGTCACTTGCACCATTTTCTTTGTTGTGTTACAAATATTCTATTCGTGCAAACAAATAGGAACTTCTAACGACAAAGAAGTGGTGCAGGCGTGTAAAATTTTCCAGTCATTTTTAGATTTACCTTTCAACACATGTGTAGAATGAAAAGAATATTTACTGAGAAAAAAAGATTTTATTGAAAAGTTAGAAACACGGTAAATACATACCAATATAAAATTTGTAACTAAAACAATAACAATGGCGTAAAGTAAATTAGGCTATAATTATGTCTGCCCCGCTTCCATCATCTTCTCCAACATACGAAAAAAGCAATATCGACTGTCGTACTCCATGTCATACCAAAAATTCACTGCTATACACTTGTGGCTTTGCTGTACATGATGAAACCAAAAATTTGGCAAAAATAATATATCACCAGCATTAACCCGCACTCGTAGTGGTTGTGCACGCGAGTATTGTGGATATTTACTGAAATCTGGTGCTAAGGGATCAACACTTATCCATTCTGTACGCATGGTATCTACTTTCTCCGAATTTTCATTCATCACTGGCTCAATATAAAACTGGCCAGTTTCATTCCGTTGGTACTTTCCAACAGGATAAAGTTGGCGAGGTATATTTACGACTTGATGCGGTGGGAGTAATATGAAGTCCTTATGACCCGATATAACGCAATATAAATTGTCAAAGGGATCTTTGTGCATCGACGTAACGGCGTGTTCATCACCCATCCAGAAATTTACCAGAGGTGGTGTATTTAAACAATGCTCTGCAAACCGTAAATCGTTTACATCAATGTCACCCGCTAACTCTGGAAAGTCGGTAGTGAAATTTGAATTTTGCTTTTGTATATAGTGTATAGCACCAGTAGGATCGTCTAGCCTATGTAAGAATTCACTTATACACATCTTTTCTTCCATAGGCAATACGAAATACTCCATATCACCTTGTTTCGCCAAACCATCGGCATATCCATTAGGTGTTGTAGTCACATCTAACATTTTCTGGCCCAGCATTTGCTCGAGATATGCTGGTTTCCATTTATGCACAGCAGGCCAATGTTTTATTGCACCGCGTATTACCACGGGTTGGCATTTCGCATAGAAATCACGAGCAAATGTCAATGGATCTGGTGTTTGGTCTAATTCCACCACTTCCGTGCCAATACATAGTTCATTTGCTTCTTTTAAAAGTTCATCTATAGCTGCTGCTATTTTGGCCATAGTTTTGCTCTAATGGAACACGTGCCAATGGTATACCCAATTTTGTTGTCTGGAACATGATTTTGAAGTTAGTAATTTTTGCTTGTTTATTCCCGAGAAAATACAATGTGGCACCTGTTTGGTAGTAGTAGTTATTGTAATTATATCTGTGATGATAATTAAATGAATGAAAGGTTCAAACTTTACGCAATTGCAAATCCTTTATTACATTGCTACTCAAACCGTAAAATAAAAATTGCAATGGTAATATTTAATAGAAATCTATTTGAAGGTCGCCGCACCCTTACTCAACACCTGTAACTTTGAAATCAGCTGATTTCATACGTCAGATAGCGCCGTAAGACTGGAGATTTTTTTCATTCTTTTAATTAAAGGAATATACATAAATGAAACGAAAGTAGGAATTACTTGAAAACGCTAAATTGTTTAACGGAGGTTAAAACTAACAAGGATGCTTGTTAGTTAATAACTATTATTTTGTGAATATAGAATTTTTCATAGTGATTGACTACACATAAAACGAAAATTGCTTTGAGCTCTCACTAAATTACTTTATTAGTTTTATATATACACTAGCTAAAAGTAAAATGAGTAAAGCATCTAATACGAACGCTTCCACCACATCTGAAGTTCAAAATGACGACGATGAAATTATCAACTGGGAGGAGGAGGCGGCTGCGATTATAAAAGATGTCAGCCCACATGTAGCATCAATAGATATATCCCGACAATTGGCCAACAATGAAAGCAAAGTGTACCTTAATGTTCGCACCATCGAAGGCCAAGACTTCTCTGTACAAGTATCAAGCATTGGTTTCCGTGTGGTAGGCAATGCTTTTGACACTATAGATGCTGATAAAGAAGAAATAAATGAGGACGAAGAGGAAGTGGTATATGAAACGCCATATGCGTTATTAGATAAAATCAGTCCAAGATATGTAGAATCATTTGGCAACCAACTTTGCAAACAATTATTATCTGTACAACAAATGCGAACACAATTCAACGAAGAAGATGAAGAGGGTGTTGAAGACGAAGATGATTGCAACTGATTGTTCAAAAGTGGGTGTGTGAAATTAATTTTAACATTAGAGTAAAAAACCCAAAAGATAAATGAGAAATAAACTAAATAATTGTAAGATAGTTTTTAATTTTATTATCTATGCATTTCAAAAGAGTATGTATGTATGTATGATGTCTTGCTGTCATGATAACGTCTGCATTGCTTCCAAGCTTTCAGTTAAGGGATTAATTATTAATATTAATATATGTATGTATGTTTGTATCTTTTTGGGTTGTATACTTACTACATTACTACAAATGCGCATAATTGATGTATACTTAAAATTTTAAACGTTTTAAGAATAAAGATTGTGCCTTTAGTTCAAGATCAGTAAGTTTTTGAACAACTGGTCCTAACTGTTGCACATGATCTTTATAGCCAGTTCCGGTATTTAAATTTTTCTGACCATAAACAACTTTACCATCGAAATCATTTACTGGTACATCCAAAGATTTATCAACTTGTTGAATAGTAATGTTGAGATGATCCTCTATATCGGCCAATAACTGCAGAATAAAATTGAAAATGTATTTGTATTTGATTAGCGTTCATTTGTATAATATGTACTTACATTCATTTCATTATACCAAATACAACATCCACGCACGTCAGTCAAATTTGTATTTTGGCAATTTCGCCCTCTTGTTGCACACCATTCACCATGGTACCAAACCTATAAAGCGAATGTAATAAAATATAAACAGAAAAATCCTAAAATGTGTTACTTTTTCTGGCACCGTAGACACCAAACTTATAGCCAAGCCCATACGCTCTGCACGTCCAACACGACCAATACGGTGTACGTAATTAGACTTTTCATCCGGCAAAGTAACATTAATCACTAAGAAGAAACAATTAATATTTTAAAATTCAAATATTTTACATGTAACGTCCTTACTGAAAGGTAGACCAGTTATATCTAATCCTCTTGCCGCCACATCAGTACATATTAGAAATTTCACTTGCTCACGTTTAAAAGTTTCCAAATTCTGTTTGCGTTCTTGTGGTCTACGATCACCATGGAGGCAAACGCATGAATATCGTTGTCCACCACGGGATTTGAAATAATTTTCCAAATTGTCGCAATCCAATTTGGTGCGACAAAATATTATTGCTCGATCCATTTTATGCTGCTCAATTGCCGCAATACAATATTCGCCCTTAAGACGCTTAACGGCCTCCGAAAATGTTTCGGGTGTATGATTTTGGGGATTTATATTATCACGGCTGTGTACGCCATCCGTTCGTATATGTTGTCGCAGATTATTCCAGGTTGTATCCTTTTGTGGATCTACCATACAAACAACATGATGTACTGTTTCGGGAACAGCATCTTCACCCTTAAGATCTACCCAAGTGGGAAAATGCATTAAACGATCAGCCATCTTTTTCACCTCAAACGCATGCAGTGTTGCGGAGCAAACTACCATTTGTAAACGACGACCATCAGAGGTCATTTTTGGAATTTGCTTATGCAGACGATCAATTAAATCAGTGTAACCTTGTTTAAGTAGAGCGTCAGCTTCGTCTAATACAAAAAATCTGAAAATATTCAAAATACATACATATATCATATTCATTCATTAATATTATTAAATAAAAACTAATTTTAATATTTATCACTAACCTGCAATGAGTTAACTGCACAAATCCACTGCTAATCATTTCTTCGAGCCGACCAGGTGTACCCACTACAATATGTACACCTTGTTGTAGGGCACTTTTCTGTTGCTCTAGTTTAACACCACCAATAAGTAAGAGGGAACGAACATCTGGGTTGCTTAAATGCACTCGAAACTTCTCGATTTGATTATAGGTTTGCTCTGCCAATTCACGACTTGGTTCAATAATAATTGCCTGTGGTGCGTTTGGAGCAGGTTTACTCGCCGCGGAGTTAGTTGCAGGACTTGCAAGCGGATTCGATTTAGAACGTTCTGGTCCAGCTAAAGAAACAGCTATGAAGCCATCTTTTGGGGGATTTTTGAATTCGGTCTTCCCAAAATTAAACAACATTTCAGCATTTTTTAATACCACTGCTGGATAAAAAGTTTCTTTGCGCTGATTTTCTGGTATTCGGAAAGCTATTCCTAGATTTTTGCCATTCTTAGCAAAAGATATTTCAAAGCGTTGCAAATCGAGGAAACAGCCAATAACATCGTTTTTCCCGAATGATTCGCCATAGTCGTCAAATTGACGATTATTGGACTTTTTCCCTGTACCACCAAATCCGTACCCATAACGACAAGTTCCAAGATCTAAATTCGCTTGTTGCGTAGACCAACCAACCCGACAAAGACCTTCGTCTGTAACGGTCGCTTCAAAATAAAATTGACCTTTTCCATGAACACCGGTAGTTGCTCGGCAACCGTGCCATTCTTTAAATTCACGTGATTGACAACGCATGCCATCTGGTGTCACAGCAAGTGCCGAACCACGATCAAAGAATGACATCGTCCACGGTGCAATACTTCCTCCTGCTCCCGCAGACTTACTCACTTTACCCTCTTCAAGATCACGTAATGTTTCCCACACTATTTGTAAAATTGGTAAGCAGAAAGCACCGGTTTTACCTGAACCAGTTTCGGCTGCCATTAGAACATCACCACCACCAAGAATAAGTGGTATTGCTTCGGCTTGAACGTCCGTGGGCAGAGTCCATTCCATGTCGTCAATGGCCTTGGCTATTTCTGGCAAAACACCAAATTCTGCACAAAAATAAATAATTGTTTCTGTAATTTACACTCAAAGCATTTATTTTATTTATTTGTTACCTTCAAAAGCAGTCATATTTTTAATTTCGAATTTTTTAATAAATACAATCAAAAATACAATTCTTCGTAAGCCGGCTGATAGAAGCGGTCAATTTTCTGCACGGTGTGTTCAACAGATGTTATGCTTTGTAATTTTTTTTCCAACTACAAAATAAACAAAGTAACTGCATAAAATATATAATGTTCTAGTAGTATTGTTTAATGCAAAAGCAATAATCTGCAAGTTTAATCTTCAATTTGTAAAAAATCCTTACAATGATTATTTAATTTATAAAGTTATTTAATTTGTTTTTTATTTTTAGTTATTAGATTGATACTGCAGGTGTCGCCACATGAGTCGCTGAGTAGCTGAAAGAACAATTGTCAAAAAACTATCGATCTGCGTATGACAGAAAACGGATTTCTATTTCGGCCAGCTACTCATCAGTCATCAAATCTTTAGAGAATAAAAAACGAATATGTTCCAAAACAGCGCTGCTCGTCTCTTGGTACCAGCCATCCGAAAAGGATTGCAACAACGTTGCCAATCTGTGATTGCAGGACCACCGGTCAACAAAGTTTCCACAGCGGTAAGTACAAAGACAGCGTGATTTTGATTCCTAGCGATGTCATTGTGATAGATTACGTAAACTATCCCTATCGAAATTTGAATCGCTTTTCCTAATGAAGTATTATTCAACAATATTTTTCTCTTATATTTTAGGAAAGAGTAATTCTAGGCGGTGGAATGTGCGTATCTATGTTGGTTGTGCCAGCCTGGGTGTTGCTCCACTTGAAGGAATACAAAGGTGGAAACTAAATTCAACAGCCAATTAGATTAATTGCTTTCAGTAATAAAACGTAGAAATTTCGTGAAGTTCTAAAGTGAATATCTGAATTACAAATATACCATTATAAATTTATGCAACTGTGTTGTTAATTGTTTTTTCCTTGTATGATGAAAAAATAGTCGCTAAATCGAACTCCTCAACCTACATATATACATAATTACAATTTTGTCTCCAACACATCAATCTTCAAGCAAATTTTCTTATTAATGAGGCAATAAAACATTTATTTTTAGACAATGAATATGCAGGTTTATTATAAAATAATTGTTTGGAAACACCAGCATAAATGTATTTATAAATTTTAATAGTTTAGTACTGAAGCGGGCTGAAATCGAACATCTTGGAAACTAGCTTCATATTTACTGAGGTTGATCTCCATCGTCGCTCTTCTTATCCTTTTCTTTCTCTTTTTCTTTACTAAGTGAACCTACCGCATCTCGTACGGCTTCTGACTGAGGGTCAACGCCAGGCAAATTTTCGAGTACACTCTGCAAAGGATAATATATTTAAATGGTGGTCAAAATATATTTTACGACAAACACAAGTACCTGCAAAAATGCCGGGTCCCCAATTACTTCAGAGTAATCCTCATCCACATCCATTGGTTGGTTCTCTTCCGTTTTAGGACGCTTAGCTTGTTGTGTTACAGTCTCGTCAGCTGTTAGAAATTACAAGCTAAATCAGTTGTTATTTTTTCAAAAATAATTTATGTAACAAACCCGCGTCTTGCATAGACATTTGCATTGCAAATGCTATCTGTTCCTCTTCAGTCATATTAGCAAAGTCAGGCAAGTTGTCCTCAGGCTGTTTAAACAAAGTTGATTAAAAAATGTATGATGATTAGTTTATATATAAATGTAGTAACCGTTTCTGTTGATAGAGCTAGTGCACGCTGCAACATAGCCTCCTCGGAGTTAGGTTCTTCAATAACAGCACCAGTGCTGCTTGGAGTAGTTTTATCGCCACCAGTGTTAGCACCTCCAGTATTAGGCTCTGTGTTACCAGTTGCATTTGATTCAGTAAGAGCACGACGTTGCTCTTCTTCTTGACGTTGTCGCTGTTCTTCCATTGAGACACGTAAAGCAAGCGCCAATTCCGGATCCTCATTAGGATCAACTCCAAATTCAAAACCAGCTCCACTAAGACCTGCACCTCCCATACCGTCCTCACCTTGTATAATAGGTGAAGAGAGCAAGGCATCAGATAACCCAGAGCCTCGTGGTACGCTCACTAAATGCGAACCAGTACCATCTTTTCCATTTAGAGCATTAATAAAAGCAGTTAATATTTCGTTATTGTTACCATGATCGCCAAAGCTGACAATATCAACATTTACTTTTTCTTTCTTCAAACGTTTTGCTTGTTTGACCAAGTCACCTTCTTCGTTATTGATTGGTGATCCAACAAATACGACTATACGCATTTTATGGTTTTTACCTTGGCGATGTTTCAAAACTAACTAGAAGTTGAAAATGGCTATTTAAGAGTATAATCGTATTTTAAAGTGTATTAAAACTTACATGTGCAATGCGTATACCAGTGAGTAAATTAATTTCACCTTTAGGTTGTATTAAATGCATTTTAGAGAATATGCGGCCCACATCGCTTGTTAATGTTGCAAGCACTTCGACCGTACTGAAAAAACATAATTATGTTTATTAACACGCACATATTAACATTAGCAGATTCGCTTGCAAATATGCATATACATACATATGTATATACATGTATACATGAATGTGTACATACTTGGATATTGTCATTAGCCCAACATTATTCTCTGGATTTGAACGCACTTTGGTGAGACATACCAGATTAATGCCGTCTTTTTGTACATTCAGTCGGGTAGGAAAGTAATCACCATTTCTCTGGTAATCACTATTGTCGAAACTGCAGGAAAGGAGAACAATGTTTTTAATTTAAATATAAATACACTTGCACAGTTACACAAAGACGCCGGATATAGAGCACAATTTTCAGACTAAGTTGTGACTGCTCTTCAAAAATTTATATTACATTTATTTTTACAGATTCCTTTACTTAATTTTCACTCGAATATTGAGTAAAAGAATATATTTTTCTAATAAATTTAGTAATTTTTACTTACCATATCATAGTACTTTCCAAAACCATTTTTAATAATTTTGCTTGTCACTATTCCACTGAACTGTAATTGAAACTCATCCAGCTGACACTTGGTGAGTGGTATGTTCAGTGTAGTCAATACATTTATTTACATTGCTACTGAGAACTACTGCTGTCAACACTTAGGCCACGATGGCACGACAAGCATTAAAACTACGAGAAGAACGTTCTAAATGAGCGAAATCTGAGCCAAAGAACGTATATGAATAAGAAGCGGCAAGACTCATACGGTCTCTGTGCAAATGCGGTAGAGTCGGCAAAGAACGTATATGAATAAGAAGCGGCATGACGGTCTCGTAAATTGGATTTTTCAGAAAGATCGTAAATAGAAGGTCCATTTTCAGGAATTCGCGTCCTCTTCACACAATTTTTCGTCGACGAATATTAATAGTTGGGGCAAAGAACGTATATGAATTCATATACGTTATTTGGTTGGGGATATATAAGTCAATTCGCTTTAAATTTTTGCTTTTGACGTCGATGAAAACAAATTGCAAATTATGAAGGGGTAGAAATGTAGCTACAATTCTTATCATTTTATGTAAATGTTTTATTAAATTACTTTTTATCAATTGATAATCTCTCAATTTAAAGTTAATTGTTAAATAAATGATATAATGTATACACGTATTTTAACATATGTACAATTAGGCAAAGAACGTATACGAATAAACATTCTTTGAATTAGGTCTTCTGATCATGCACCTCAAAATTAGCAAAACTGCCGTCGGCAATTTGCATTTCACATTTCGATCAGGCAAAGAACGTATATGAACGTATATTCATATACGTTCTTTGATCTGGTGTCAAAGATGTTTTGGGGTTTTGTAACAGAAAAACTTTTTTTTATGCATCCTAACACCCTGTTGTCATGTTTTATGAGCGAGCTGAATTGAGCAGCTGAGAATATATAGTCCCATGGCTGATCATGTGACATTTGCGTAGTTGAAAAGTCATTTGCAGCTTTCGTTTATCTTACCTTGTTTTTTTTCGACGACATAGTTCACCAATTATTTTAAATTCCAAATAACGTTGCAACAATTGGCTTATACTCTTTAAAGTAACAGTATTACGGCATAAAGCGATAAAATGGTTTCACCTTGGCTAGCACCCATCATAATCACAGCCATTTGGGGATTCATTGGTATTATATGCCCATTTTTCGCTCGTGGACCCAACAAAGGGTGAGGCTCTATTTATTATAAGATTCAGGGTTTTTCAAAAGTCGATATATTAACTTAATAATTGGTTATATTTCCTCATAGTGTTACCCAATGTTGCCTGATGTTGGTAGCGTCCACTTGCTGGCTGTTGTAAGTATACAAAAATATAAAAACAAGGAACAAAAAGTGCTAAAGTTTTTTTATATTTTAGCTGGCTATGTTGTTACATGACCCAAATGAACCCACTTATCGGACCAAAACTAACCAGGAATGAAATCCTGATAGTTGCTCGTGAATGGGGAAATCCCATCAAGGATCAAATTGATATTACATACTATTAGTATTTCCAACATTCATCACAATTAATTAGGTCTGCATTTTTTGCTGAAGGCCTTTCGTTATACTGTTGCTCTTTGTTTTCTTTATTTGTTCAATTAACTATTTATGTAAAACAAACTAATGTGCCTATTATATTCTGATATTGTTGCTACTTTTTAAGCACAAAGGACATATCTACAAACTTTGTTCACGTTTGTTTTGTCGGCTGTAATTAAGTCATATTCATATGAAGATAGCGATTAATCGCTTTTTAACGATTGCAAAACTGTAAAAAAGTGTCCTTACATATTTACAATCATTTTTGTCGAAATATACATGTATATAACGAAAGTCAAATCAAGTCTTTGAATTTAAATCTTTTGGTTCATATTGTGATTAACGTATGAAGATGTAGTTAGTTGTCTATTAAGGTCTTTTGTTTGCAAGAATTTACATTTTTTTTGATAGTTTTTTCTTAACATTATATGAAAATAACTATGATTCATTGCATTAAAATCTGCAATACAATTTCCTTCCATAATGTAAATGTTGTTGCGGAAAGGTAGTTCTTTCTTTCAACTTCACTCTAGATATATCCAAGTTTTTTTCACAAAAATTTAAATAAATAAAAATCGTTTCCATTTTTTTTAAATTACAACTTTATTATGTTGTATAAATTCAGATTTTACTACGAAGTAAAGATTCTAAAACGTACTTTTGCAACGACAACTTGTCATTGGGTGTGTCAGACCTCGACAATAATTTGCCAAATACAAATTAGTACATCATAAAATCACAGCGTACTGTAAAATAAACTCTTCTATAGAATAATCCACAAGGCTTTGTAAAATCCGAATAACAATAGTTTAGCATATTTCGAAGACTTCTTAATCGAAGAGACCGAAACCCATATCATCATCTTCTTCGGACTCTGATTCCTCTTTCTTGGCTTCTTCCTTCTTCTCGGCAGCAGCACCAGCACCAGCAGCTGGAGCAGAAGCAGCGGCAGCTGCAACAAACTTGCTCGGATCTTTGATGAACTCCTTGATGGTGGCGGCTTGCTTGAATTCCACTTCGGTGGAAGCTGCGATGGCCAAAAGATTCTTGAAACCATTGGCAATGCTGTGTGGTGCGGAAGCAATGGTTGGGTAACCAATCTGCAAAGATACAGCAGCCAAATTGGCAACACCAGCTTGGAATTTCGCACGCAAGTCCTCGGGTTTGATATCCAAAATCTCAGGGGAGAAAATGGAACCGGAATCGTAAACTTGAGTAATGGCCAAACCGTACGAGAAAGGCGAAATGTTCAACATATTCAGAAGTGTTGCCTCAGAAGCACCGACTTTGTCACCAGGCTTCAAAATGGGAACATCATTGATGATTTCAATAGTACCCTTGGAAATCTTGGTTGGGATGGAGAGAGCCTGGAAGAAAGAAGTTTTCTCGGGGCCCAAGCCAGTGTTCTGTGCTGGAATGATGACTGGCAATGGGGCAATAGCACCAGGACGGGCTGGAGCACGTACTTTCGACTCGAGTAATTTGTCACGGATTTCAGCCAAATCACCTTTGGTAAAAACAAAACCAACATTGCCTTTGATGTGAGGCAATAGTTTTTCCAATTGAGCGTTGTTTTCCAAATGGCCGCGAATAGCTTTGCGCATCATGGTATTTTTACCCATAAGCACAACACCAAGGCCACGCAGGCTGGTACGGATGTTTTGCATTTGCTTAGAGCCGACATTGTCAGCGCCAACAATGAAACACTTGGGATATTCGTCGAAGAGTTCCTGCAAGTTAAAAATCAATTATAAATAGTTTGATCTTCAAAAGAGAAAAACTATGGCTTTAATATTTTGAATCAGACGCTAATTTTATCAAACCTAACGTGTATCAGGTCGCCTGGGTTCAGCTTTTTCAAGCAAGGCAACCGGACGATACACATTCAGACGTAGATAATTTATCATCATACATATGTATTAAAATAAAAGTTTAATATTGTTCTCGAGTACTTACGACAACTTTTAGGAAATATTGAGCTTTCCAGGCGGCCTTGTTCTCCCTAACCATCTTGAATCAAGTTGTGTAATTAGGGACTCGTGAATAGAATTTAAGAACTGAAAGATACATGAAATACATATTAGACATATAGGATTAAGTAAACACTTTGTATTTGAAAAATTATGTTATGATAAAAGTCAATGATGGTAATTATTTTCTCAGCTGAAGAACTTACCAAAGCACAAAACGTATGCAAACGACGGTGACTGCGACCAAAATGGCCGAATTTAGAGAACTTTTCCAATAGTTGGCATCGCAAAGTAGGCAAAATCAGGGTTGCACAGGAAACATTAAGTGCGTCATCTTCAGGCGCTAGAATGTAACTAATGTAACAAGCCAAATTTATTTATAACATGTCCAAGAAATTGGTCTCTATTGAATATATTGTACAGATTCCTATTATTGAAGATAGTATTGGTTAGTTCATATCAATGTTCAAATGTTGAATAATGCAATCTTTATTTACTTACTTAAAAATGGTTTCTATTTCCAAGTAATTATTTATGTATGGCATCATTTTATGTTTGTCTGTTGTAAACGTCAGTCTGTTGGTGTCAGGAGATTTGTTCAGATTCAGTGTTTGTAGAAAAGACGCAAATTGTGAGATTTTGTGAAAACTTTTCAAGAATATTGGCTTTTATTGGTTGAGAAAGGTGAATTTTCTAGTTTTATTTCATATTGTGTAGAAAAATCTATAACAATAGTCTTTAGGCAAGAATTGCGAAATCGAGGCTGTCATCATTTGTGTAATTTGGTTGTACCTATGTGTGTGTTTGTTTTCTGATGGCTTTGTGGATGTGATGGCTTTCTGGATATGACCATGGAAGTTCCACTACATATACATATAATATACAACATTTAATCATTTGTGCTTCGAATTAATTTTCGGCCAATCTGTCTTATGCGAAATATCAAAGCAAATATTTTGTGAAAACCGTACTGATTTAATTGGGAAATCTAGTAGTGAAAATACGAGTGGTGCCAATTTAGTTTGTGAAAAAAACTTGTACATTATATTATTTATTACTAAACAATTATGTGTGATTGTGTATTAATGAATTTTTTGGCAGTATTTTTGTTTATGATTAAGATAAGATTTTCACGGCCAAATGTGTATTCTCTTTAGGCTTGCAATGTTGTATTCCTTATTATTATTTTTTAATTAATTTGGCAGCACTGATTTCAATGACAGCTGCATCAATTTTTCAAAGGACCGCTTTCAACATTCCTGACTTGTATTCGTTTCGTTTGTTGATGTAGTTTTCTTGGAATAACATGTGTGATAGTTTACATATTTGGTAAATAAATTTATTTATAGTAATTCTTATTTGTTCACATAAGTTGAAAAAACCTTCTTTTAAAGATAATTTAGAAGAGTGGAAAAAAATATGCAAATCATCAGAACCACTTTTTAGATGCTGACCGTTACACCACTAAACTCCGCTTTGTCTTTTTTAGGTAGAAGGAGAAACATCACCAGCAAAGGCATACGCTATTGTAGTCTGTAAATCTCACAGACGTGAAAGAACAAAGGAAAGGATATAGATCAGCGAAAACTGCATACCATCAATTACAACAGAAAAACCGCGAAAGGAGAGCCAAAAACAAAAACAATAATTCAGAGTTCATTGCCTCTGTCATATAAGTGAATTGCAGTTTCCGCCATTGTAAAGTGAGACCACGTTTTGTAGCAGGATAGTGCCGAATTGTAGTTCCCTAAAGGTTTATACGGTGTAAAATTAAAATGAGTGCGTCTGCTACTTTGGCAACAATAGGCGCAGGTGGTGGTGTTCCTGCCGCTGAAATGTCGAATCTATCCGTCGATGACAATGCAACGGCGGTGTCTAGAGCACAAACTGGTATGCCAGTAAATACTGCTATTTGTCGTTACTTTCAACGAGGTCTATGCCGTTTTGGAGATATGTGCCGTTTTTCGCACGATCTCACCGGTGGTGATGTAATTCATATTAGCGGGAACGAGGGAGACACTATCAAACCCAGCACCTCTTCAAAAAGTAATGCAAGATCAGAGTATTTAAACTCTAGACCCAGCACTAGCCGACAAAACTGGATAAATGCTCCTATATTTGTACCGAAGAGTCATAGATCGAAATATCCTATGGATGAAGTTGCCGATGCCTCTGCGTGTGAAGGTGCAGCTGGCTTGTTCCCAATCAATGCTGAAGTTCAAAAATCATGGGCAGACGTTGTTGGCGGTGATAATGTCGCACAACGTATGAATGCCGCAGAAGGTGCAGATGCTGAGGCTTTGCTAGCAATGGTTTGCCCATTCGAGGGTCCTTGCCCGTATGGCGCTTTTTGTGCTTATGGCATACATATGGAACTTTGTAAAATGTGTGATCAATTTTGCCTACATCCAAGTGATCAAACGCAACGACGCAAACATAATCAAGAATGTCTACAACAACATGAGCAGGCCATGGAGTGGTCATTTGCTATTGCACGTTCTAAGGACAAAACCTGTGGTATTTGCTTCGATACGATAATGGAAAAAGCTGGCAGAGAGAAACGTTTTGGTATTTTGCCTAATTGCAATCACATTTTCTGCTTGGAATGCATTCGCAAGTGGCGACAGGCAAAACAATTCGAGCACAAGATCACACGGTTTGTTATCTAGTTTATTTTATTTTTTTTTTTAATTAATTTGATATTAATTAATATATTAAAAATATGTAATATTTTCTATGTGCAGCTCGTGTCCAGAATGCCGCGTTTCTTCAGATTTTGTCTGCCCCAGTGCCTTTTGGGTGGAAACTAAGGAAGAAAAAGACAAGCTGCTTAGTGACTATCGATTAGCGCTTGGTGTGAAAGATTGCAAATACTTTAAAAAGGTATATTTTTTGCCAAAATTCCTAAATTGTGTTTTAATATATTTTCTTTAAAAAAGGGTGATGGAAAGTGTCCATTTGGCAACAAATGTTTTTACAAGCATGCTTTACCTAATGGTGAATTGGTCGATGTGGGTTGTCCAAAGCGTGCCCGCAAACTACACCGTGGCTCCAATGATTTCATCGACTTGTTAGACGTATGTTTTAATTTGTGGCAATATTGATGGATTACCTAAAAATTTTTAATTTTTTTTTGCAGATCTACTTATGGGAGTTTGTCGAACAACGAGACTACCATTGGCTTGACTTTCTCTCTGGCACAAGTGATGACAGTGATGATAGTGATTTTTCGGAGGATTAAAAAAAAACAACACCAAACAGCAACAGTAAAGTACTGCATTACTGCAAAGTTAAACATTAATTACTACATGCTTCTTTATTTGAATTTGTGTGCTACCCCAACAGTAAATTTCGTATGGAAAAGAAAACCTATATAAAAGTTAGCAGGCAAAAAGTAATCAAACTTTAATATTATATTAGCTGATGCAGAATCGTCTAAAGTCTACAAATATTGGATTTAAAGGAAAGTCATAATATCAACAAATTGCACATCCATACATTAAAAATGAAACAAATTGAAATCTAATATCAAATAAAAAATGAAAATTAACTGATGCAATATCTAAATACAAAATTAGGATTATCCGGCAAAGCGACTATGTATCTAGCTTGTATCAATATACCTATGTATAGAAACCGAAGCGAATATATAGGAACACCATGCAACGAACTTTTTCGAGTAGTAAATAAAAAATAAATAAAGTATATAATATATAGAAATCAAAATGCTTTCTACCGACTCGATCGCATAGTAAATGATAATTGCTAAAAAGTGAATATTGCAGCAAAAGGAATAAAAATGAAATACTTGCGGAATACTTAAATTTAATTATATAGATATATGTATGTATGTCGGAATAATCATTAATGTGGCCCAACATTCTATGGTAAAGAAAACATTTAATGTATTCAAAATATATACACAATGTATCAAAGAATAAGCACAGGCCAATATACATAGAACACACAATACTTGGGTAATGAAATCTGCTCTTCGAAGTGCGCCATACTATAGAAATGGCACAAAATGAAATTCATATACATAAATAAACACATAAATCCTCACATATACATTATATAAAAATTTTGATTGTGATTTATACTCGTATTCACCGCGCTGACCCCAATGGTAGCAGCTACAATTGTATTTAAATATAATAAAAAAGAAAATAAAAAAATTAAGAAAAACTTACATACATCTCAGTAAAGCGCCGTGAGCGTGTTTGGGCGTGTGCCTGCCTTAAATGCCCCCGCCATCAATGTCCGTGCGGTGAACGTGCAAAGGATGTAATTTTTGATTAATAGTATTTTTAATTTCATCTATTATTAGTGATATATTAACATTTTTATGTTGTAATAGTAGTAAAGTTGGCAAAACGAAAGTAAGTTATTTGGGGTTTGGCATTAGACACATACATATGTAAGAGACAGAGAAAAAGGGGAAAAAATGCTCCAAATTCAATAAATAGGCTTAAATATCTATGCTATGCTTTCATTAACTTCTGCTTATGATGCCGCAACAAATAGCTTACTTTATTAGTCCAAAAGACCGCCTTTTATGAGTTCGTTGAAATATGTGAAAACTAGGAAACACAGTAAATATATACATATATGCTTAAGGTGTTATTTGCTTACATGCAATATATTATATTATATAACGGTGCAGCGTAAAAAGTTTAAGTTTATTAGTTTCGTTTATTTTTTTGTTGGCTGCAGATTTTTCTTTCATTTCCAAAATCTGCACGCATACACATGTCAAAAAGAAAATTTTAGTTTTTTTTTCTAAAAAAAATTGAATATTTTCGTTTGATTTGTTTGAAATATTGAATATTAAATTTTATTGTTAAATTTAATCTATTTACTATATTCGGTTTTCCCTATTTCACCTGTTGTTTGTTAAATGTAATTACAGAAAAAAATATATATATATATAAAAATTTGATTGCAAAGTATAAAATCAAAATCCGTTATCTAAGCGTTTGTTACACATAAGCGTTAGAATTAACATTATTTTTATAAAAGAACTAAAGCCCTCATATGATAGTTTATATAGTGTTAACCAATTAGCTACTATGAGTTACAAAAAAAAAAAAAAAAAAAAAATCAAAAAGAAAATCGTCGTAAAAATGCTATAAATGCGCAAATAATGTATTAAAGTGTCACCCATCTACTTGTATGTATGTACCATGTAAGCGCAAGTTTGCTTTAACACCTACTAAAAAAATTATAAAAAAAAAGTAAACTCAAAAGTAAAAATGAATTTGTATTTAATGTAACTAATTCTTCAATTATATATACATAAACCTATATACATACATAACAAAAACAAGCATATACATACTATATACTTACATACAATATATATACATTTATAAATGCATCTTTAAATACCTTAAATATTAAATTTAGTTATTAATTACACACACAAAAGGCCCAAGAAAAAAGATGAAAAAATATATATATTGTATTAAATTGAAAATACCTCCAAAACTTTATCTATAAAGCGCATACTGCTATCAAAATGAGCAAACTAAAGAGAAACTCAACAAAACTAATACAAAAATCGAAAAAAGAGCTGTAACTTAAATGTAACCACGTAGACATTGTTCTTATGTCCACGAAATCTTCTCCTCGTACACATAGTACTCATAAATAACTATAATTGCCGAAACTAAGCTACTATCAAAAAAATGAAAGAAAAAAAGATAAAAATAAAGAAAAAATTAAATAAAACTACAACAAAAACTGCATTCAAAGTCTAAACAAAAAGTCTAAATTAAAAATGAAATCTAAATAAAGCATAAATTTGTAGGCAATTAGAAACTAACTGCAACTAAATACAGATATATTTATTTCTTATGTTACTTGCTGAGATAGGTGGGTATTTGTTACGATTATATTTAAGGGGTTCTTGAAAAGATCGAAGAGGGATAACAAATTTTGGAGAAATTAACGAATTTGTAAGAACGTCTCCGGGCGTTTGAAAGTGGATCCTGACACTTTAAACGCGTTTTTCACGAGTTTCTCTTAGATACTTTTTTTAGGAAACGATCAAGGGAGCAAAGTTTCTTGGTAATTACTTTGATTTTGAAGCCACTTTAAAGTGTAAAATTTCTCGAAAAAAAACTGATGTTGTTTTCAATTGGAAGTCATAATTTTTTCAAAATACAATTTTTTACTATTCATCGATCGTTAGCTGTATTCTTCTATTCTAAAATAATTTTTTTTATTTCAGTTAACTACGATCAGAGATATATTTCTCACCGCCATAATACTTTTTGATGATGTTCTCTAGGGGAACAACGGAATCCAATATTTTTGTAAATACGTGTACATCGCAAGTTATTAAAACACATTAAATTCGCTATATGCACATTTATTTCATGTATATATATAATAAAAAACTTATTCACGAAAAATTCAAGAGAAATTTTGTTTAAATAATTAGTTACGTCCAGCAGAGTAGCACCCTGCTCTAGGTGCGCTGCTCAAAACCAAACAAACCTTTTATTTTGAGCAAGCACTGCGGAATGTTTGAAACTCCTTCCTGTACCCATTTTGGTTGGGGCTCGGAGCTGGCGGAATAGACGAGTCGAAATTTTGAATTCTTTTTTACGATTTGTAAAAGCTTACTACAAGTCAGAGCTAGCGCCGGGCTGATAAGCAGCATAACTGTGTGATCTAAGTTAGATCTTATTTCAGTCCGACAGAGGGAGTTTTTGGAAGAAACACTTGCCCAGTTTTTTAATTGGAGTGCTAATGAAAGGCCCGGTAATGACGACGAAAACGTTCCATCACGCAAGCATCATATGTGCCAGCAGAGCTACGAGGTGTGACAATTTAGTAATGAGACTGATTACATAAAAACCGTATATTTCAAAATTATTCTACCCTGCCATCTCCTTCAAAGTAGTCCCCTTTTTCGTAACATTTCTGAAATGCTTCGACTGGAAAGTCCGCTAGTACCCTCGCCACGGCCGCCTGGATGTCCTCAGTCGACTCAAAATGGGTTCCTTTGAAGACCGATTTTGTTCTAGGGAACAAAAAAGTCACAGGGTGACATATCGGGCGAATAAGACGGTTGAGCAACACGCCGATCCCTTTGGAGGCCAAATACTGGGACACGCTGAGGCCGGTGTGGCACGGCGCGTTGTCGTGATGAAGGATCCAGTTACGAGCGATGTCTGGGCGCACCCTGTTGGCTCATTTTCGCAATCTTTCGAGTACTTGGCGATAGTAGATTTGATTTACGGTTTGCCCCGGTAAAAGAAATTCTTTGTGGACGATCCCACGGCTATCAAAAAAGGCAATAATCATCGTTTTCACTTTCGACTTGCTCATGCGATCTTTTTTCGGGCGGGGGCGTGCGGAGACAACCATTGTGAGCTTTGGCGTTTGGTTCTCGGGTCGTATTGAAAAATCAGATATCATCGCCTATAATAACTCGATCAAGCAGCGTGGGATTGGCGCAAAATTTTATGGCGACGCGTTGCTTTTGATTTCGTTGCGTTTACTCAACACGACACAGCAGACACTAAACAAGCTAGAGCGATGGCAAATATATCAATGGAGACGAGAAGGGTGCCGGTAGAAGGGAAAGGGAATTTCAAGGGGTCGCAGGATTACCACAATTGCGGCAATATACTCAGTATCATGACTTTATTATTACGCCTCGTATTCAAACACGATGGCGAGGAAAGAGGTACGTGCCTAAGCGTGTATTCAAACACGATGGCGAGGAAAGAGGTACGTGACTATAATCCCTGTGCCTAAGCGAATAGGGGAGAATGCAAAATTTATTGTTGAGTACTAAGCTTGTATGAAATTGGAGCAGAATCCATTGGTATTTTTTCGATTCCCAGAAAGTATCTGTATGTGCAGTCGTCTATCGCACCAGCTAAACAACTGGTTTTCATCGAAAGTAGATAAATTCCTTTACAAACAATAAGCAATTTAGCCGTATCACTTTACTGACAACTTAAAAAACTCCACTCTGATTTGTAGCACACACCGATTTAAACATCACCAAATGCCCCAACACGCTTGATGCTAATCACTTCTTTATAATTACTTCCTATTAGAAAATGGACCTTTTTAGCTTATAGCTTAGCTCACTACCAACGATACATCGGTTCGCAAGATGCCGCGTCGATTCCTCGTTTGATCTCGTGGTCAAAGCCGAAGTCTAGTGATTCCAATATCTTAAAATAATAAAAGGGCAAAACTATCCAAAATAAGAGCAGACACCAGCCAATACAGAGCGAGAGAGAGAGAGAGAGTATTTAATGTCTGAGTGGAGCGTCAGCGATAAATTGTTTTGTAAAGAAGTATCTTTCGATTAACAAGAAGCCCTAATATATAATTTTTTTGATATTCGCAACGTAGTCTGGAAACCTTGAGTATACCTTAGCAATATCGATAAAGCTTCGGGGAAAGGGAAAAGCTTCGTTATAGTTTCCTTCATCGTGGTCCTTCACCGCCAAGGAGGTATTCTTGAATGAAAGCTGTTCAGTTTTCGTTTACTTCCTAAATTTTGTGCCGCTAACGCAGTTTTTTAAGTTTTTCTAAATACAAATCCATTTGAAATAAAAACACAAATTCGTTTTTTTTTTTGTTAAAAGTTTTATTTGCAACTTTATTTATTTTTGCGTTTATTCCTCTTTGTTTTTGTTGGATTCTTCGGTTTTCATTTAGGTTTTTGTTAAATGTCTATAAAGTATATATAATATATATTCTGTGTTTTTTGTTTATTTTTGTTTTTAATAATTTTTTTTTGTAGTTTTTATATTTTTATAGTTTTTTTTCAAATTTTTCTTTTGTTTTTACGTTTTTGTTAATAATTTCTTTTCCGGGGATTTTTATTATGCTTATTTTATTTTTCTTCGACTGGCAATCAGCATAATCAGCATCGAGATATTAATTATTTTATATTATTATTATTTTTTTTTTTTAATCTCTTTATAGTACTTATGTAATATATCCTTGTAATATATTTATTTGTTATTGTATAATAATATATTTGTTTTATTATTTATAATTATGCAATAATTTATAATAATTTATTTTAATAATAATTCATAATAATAATATTAATAATAATAATGATAATAATGAATATTATATTATTTGTTTTACTTGCTTTATTGTTATAATAATTAATAATTCAATATGTGTGTGTATGTGTGTGTGTAAGTTTAATAAGTTAGCTGCATTTTATTTATTTTTATTAATATATTATTTTAATGAAATATGTAGTTTCCCTTCTTCTTTTATTCAAGTGTATGCCTGATTATTTATTAAATTTATTTTTATTATCAGTAAGTACATACATATATATGTATGTCTGTATGTAATTATATGAATGTTTGGATAAAGGGGGCGTGAGTTGTGGGAGGAGGGGGTGTTGTCAGTGTAGGAATTTGGTTGAGTGCTGCTCAGGAGCGTAAATGCAAACATTTCGCTATTTGTATGCATGTGGGTAAGTACACATACTCACTACATACATATGTATGTATGTGAGCATAATATAGATTTCCAGTGCAACCGTGCCTGTGTTTAATAATTTGTTGATTTTTTTTCTAAATTTTCCTCATATTTTTTTAACATATATTTCATATGATATAACTTATGTATGTATGTCTGCATGTAATCAACATATTTGCAATATAAATTTGTAAATTCTCAACATTGCACATATTTCTTTCCTACATTTTTTCTTGGCGCATTCCATTGTTAAATTTCTTTTGGTATGATATTTTTTTTGTATGTTTGCATGTCAGTATATATATATTTTTTGCTTATATTAAATAATTAATTTCATTTTATTTTTTGCAGTTTAACTACACTCCAAGCGATACTAATATGAATTCAAGTATGTATGTATGTGTCATGTGGTATGTTTACTTATGCTCACCATCTGTTTATTTAATTAAGAAAAAAATATGATTTTATTTATAATAATCATACTTGTAGAATAATTTTTATTCGATAATAATAATGATAATAATGGTAATCGCAACCATATAATAATGTTTAATCAAAATATATTAATAATACATATGTATATATGTATGTGTGTATTTAATAAATCTTCACTGCACTAAGCGTATTACACGCTGAAATTTTGCTATTAATTTAGCAAACAAAAAAATCGTTTGCTAATTGAAATTATGCAACTACATACATATTTCTTTTTGCTACTATTTTTAAATATATATACTTTTTTGTATATGCACGTATGTATGCATGCATTTTAGTATTTATAATTGTATAATACTCATACTAATAATTTACGCTTTAAATGTAATATAATTTAATTATTTATGATAATTTATAATTTTATATTTAATTACTTATTTTTGTTTGTTTGTTTCTTTACAACTCACTTTTTATTTGTAAATTTTCTTTTACATTTCGGTGTATGCTTTCATCCTTTTTGGCTTGTCGCACTTTTCAATGGCGAACGAAGCGCTTTCATTACTTAAATATAGATAATAATTATAATAATTATAATATAGTAATAATTATGTATCGTATGTATGTACGAGTAAATGGTATATGCATATATATGTATATGTATATTTTATAGTTTTCTTCAATATATATAGGTATATACATACATATATTATATATGTATATATTTATAGTTAGTTTTTTGTATGCCTTCTGTATTTCATGTTTCTTTATTTACTCAAATTTTCTTATAATTTTGCTTTTCCCTTGCTATTTTCTTTACGAATGTATGTATTTACGGGTTCTGTATTTATTTTGAATTAATTTATAATTATTTTGCAAAATTTTTAGTTTTTATAATTTTTTTCTATCCTGTTTTCACTACTATTACATTCCCTATGAAAGTATGTATGTATGTATGTATATAACGATGTTCTGCACTTTTGAGTTTAAAAATCAGTTAACTTAATGTTAATTATATGTATGTAAAATATATTGAATGCAACCTTTTTCTTTTATATATTTCAATGCATGTATAGTATGTATCTAATTTAGAGTGTTTGAAGAATGCATGATTCTTTATAAATTATAAAATTAAAATTTATCAAAATATGTATACGTATATAAGTGACATTACATATATTCGTACATATTAAATGTCACCTAGGCTTAATACATAAAATCTAAATTCAACAGACTTCCAAATTTTGCCGAGTCATTTGCACACGATGTATATATGCATGTACATTGAAGGGAATAGCTAAAGTTTAAGTAAGTTTTCGAAGCCTACATAATTCAGCCATAATTCTTAAGATATTCATTCATCATTTCTAGCACATGGTATTAGAACCTATGTGTATGAGCAATTACTACATCATCTTTAATTGCACAGAATTTTTAGCTCAGTGTAACGAATTGTGAATAATCTGCTAAGAACGTTTCGTTTATTCTTTATTTTCTTAAGTAACACCAATTTTCAATAACTCAATGCGTTCCAAGTTACGTCTGACCGATAGAAAAAGTTCTCAAGGAATTGAAATCGTGGCCCAATGATTTCGTTAAAAGGTTAGAGCGGGAAAAATAGTGAATAGTCTTGCTGATAATTTTTAAAATTAATATTTTAACTCCTCTTCTTTTTTAATTTAATTTAATTGCATAAATTTTTAAAAAACTACATTTAATTTCAATTTTTAGTCGGTACTATACTCCTTGCATTATTTTCATTTACGCAATTTATAAACAAACCTATTACCTAAACTGACATTGTGAACAGTCCAAGCGAGCAATATGCACAACAGTGTTATGCAGCTCATAATTAATAATGAGAATGTTAGGAAATTTTGCTCTTTAATTCGGATATTACTTCATAGTTATGCATAATTTAGTATTAAAACTTTTGCAAGGAGTCTAGATTTCGTTCAAATTTTGGTTAAACGATAAGAAATTCATTAAAAATAAGTATCCGAAGAAAGAAATGAACTGATTTCAAAAATTTATTTTTTATATTGAACTAAAAAAAGCAGTATTGTAATAAAAGAATAAAAATATGCATATTTATATTGACAGTGTTTATAAAATTGTATGTTGCATTTTAAGTTGCTTATTTCGAAAATTTGATTAAATGCTTTTTTATACTATACTTGTTTGTGGTCTTTAACGGTATTCACTGTATATTTAGTATCTGTATCACTGCCTATTTCTAGCAACTTTCATTTTGTTCTTTCAACTGATCACTATGTAGATACCATTGTATTCAGCTTGCTTATACCATTATTAAATTATTTCGCAAAGTTTTCATTAAAATTTTGTTTGTTTGTTTTTTTACGCACTAAACTATAATAATGGGTAATAATATAATATTTTTGTATGTTTATTAATTTTTCTTTTTTAACAAATAAAATCCCTTGCTTGCATTTTATTAAGATTAGTAATTTATTGGTAATAATTTCTAAAATATTTTTTTCTTCTAAATTTTTATTTTTAATTTGCTCTAATTATCGTTAAATGATATAAGTTTAAGTAGTTTTGTTTTCTTGTTTTTAGTATGTAATATTCTTCAAATATGTATGTATGTATGTACGTTTTTAAGTATAATATATCTATTTTTTTGCTCTTCTAAATATTAAAAACCTAGCGCTGCTAATATTATAGTGTTATTAATTTTTTTGTGTATGAATTTTGTAATAATAAAACCTTGCACACGTGTTTGCATTTTTATTAACAAACTCATGGTGACAAGAAAACAGAAAAAAAAATTTATATAAATTTACGCTTTGCAATAACTATACAGCATCATTTATAATCTAATATAAAAATCGATTAATAAAGCATTAAAATATTTTTTATATTCTTCTTTCAAAAAAATTTATATATTTTCTAAACTATAATCCTTTGGCTAGCATAAATTTAATTTTTAACTCCCTTAAAACCGATAAAAAGTGTTGTTCTTTATTTTATTTGATATTTAATAGATTCATAAATATTTTGCATACTAACTTTTTCTTTTAAATTTGATATGGTTAGAAATAGCCGCTGTTTTCGTTTTTTAATCTTTCAAAAAAAAAAAAATAATAATAATAATTAATAAAAAGAAAATGAAAAAGTATATAAATAAGTAGTGCTTAGATATTCGAGGCTTTCGTAAAATAAGAAGAATTTTTGTGTTTTTAATTTATTCTGAGTTGCATAATGATGCTATTTCGTATGAGTTGTTCTTTCTAGCAAAGCGCATATTGAATGGATATTGAAATTAAAATGTTGTAAAAATATTTTTCAAATCACAATAATGCAAATTTATAATTACCACTATATTTCAAACTCTTTACAACGACAACATTCGAAAAATTTCTGAGTTTGGAAACCTATGCTAAACAGCCAGCCGGCACATTTATTTAGGCAACACTGTATGCTAAAAGTATGCAAATTAATTTAACAAAGAGACGCTCAAAAAATATGCTGCGAAAAATGATTTTTAAATTATTCATAAAAATCCTATTGAATTATTTATGATGACCTTAGGTCTTACTGAGATTTCTGTAAAATAGTAATTAAAAATTAAAAAGTAAAGAAATGTTGAACATTAATTAAAAACTAATTTTTTTTCTGTGATTTCAGCGAAAAAGGTGGAAACCAATTTTCATGCCTTGACACCAAGCTTTTACTCTTCATTCGGTAAATACACGACGAGTTTCAGTCACTTTGAGATCAAAAGCTTACTTAATTTCAAATCTTTTAGCTTAATTTAAAACGTTATAGAAGCAAATGGCTTGCAAAAAAAAAATTAAATTTGTCAATAAGATATTCTACGAATAAAAAAATCGACGCAATCGTTAATAAATGTATTTTATGTATGTTTAACGTTTTTTTTTAGCTCTAATGCTAAATGCATCCCTGTGTCGGTTTTTCTTCTTGGTTGATTAGTTTGCAATACTAGTTTATAAAGTTGTTTTCTTATTTTGTTTGCTTATTAGTATTATTTATTATATTAGATTTAAACTTATTTTTTATTTTTTTTTTTATTATTTGTTCTATAATTTTTAAACACTACATGCGTTTATTTTTTTAATGATTTGGTTTGTAACTACGCTTTCTAGTATATTTTTATTAGTTTTTTGAAACCATTTTACAATAAAAAATGTGTTTTGCAAACTTTATGTTTTTTGTTTACTAATTTCACGCACTTCACAAACCCATCTACATATGTATGCATTATATATGGCATAGTTTTAGAATTTCCATTAAATTTCTTTTAATTTTTAATATTTTTTTAATATCATTGTAGTGTATCGGCTTTGTGCATGTAATAAAAGCAAAATAACTATCAACTAAACTTTTATTTAAGGAAATTTGAAAAAATTAGAGTTCTTCAATTGCCGGTATTAATTACATTTTGCTGTTGTTAAATTAATTAGTTTTTTTTTCTCCTCATTATTTATGCTTTTATTGCATTTAAGGTGCTTTATTGTTTCTTTCATATATAGTATTATATCATTATTTGCTATTTTCTGCTGATTTGCTTTCTAAAATTTTTATTGTTCATTTAAAGGTGCTCTTTAAATCTAAAACTTTTTGTTTTTTTTTGTTTCTAATTTAAATAGTTAACAATTTGTTTTTTTGGGTGTGGTTGCTTGCATGTATGCATTTGTAAGTTTTGACATTTTGCAAATATATTTAATACTTTGTGAAAGCATAGAAATAAAGTGTAAGCTTCATGAAAAGGCTTTAAATGCAATGAAGTATATGTGAGTAAATAAAAACTGAATGCTTTGAAAGAAAAAAAAAGAAAAAAAAAGAGTCGCATAAATAATGATGAACTTAGAGGACTAAGCGTTTTTTTAAGCTCAATGGGGAAATGGATATGTGACTGAAAATCTCTGAGATACCGAGTACCGCCTCGGAAATGTTCTTGAAACCTTCTATTGCTCGGTATAGGAAGAAGAAAAACTATCATACATATAGTAAAAGTAAAAGCGTAAGAGAGCTTTTAAAAACTAGTGACAAAAAGTGCTGACGATAACAGTTTTATTGACATTTTATTGAATTTTAGTTGGAAAAAAGCAAAAAACGCATGAAAAATTAAATATTGATACTAAATCTTGTCTGAAATGGCAAGCTTTTGGCAAGCTTTTTTTTTAAGTATGAAATTTTGGAACTTTCCTCAAAATGAAAATGTGATCAATATATAATATAGGTATAATAAAAAAGAAAGTCAAAGATGAAAAACTGAATGCATAATATGATAAATTTTGTTTTTATTCATATGCGTATATAAATTTGTGTATTTGTGTATTTACTAACATGCGGACGGAATATTCTGAATCGAACAATATGTAACTAAAATATACATACACAAACAAACTTAAACGAAAAAGCATAAAGAAAATATATTATTTGTTTCTACACATTTGAGCTAAAAATGTAGGGTGAGTCGAAAGTGCATAAAAAATGTGTTAAGCTTTTAGTAATGCATTTTTTTATTTATTTAATAATTATGCAAACTATTCCTATAGCAATTTTTAACATTTTATCTTAGCCTCTATTTATGCAATTATTATCTTCAAAAAATTACATACTTTTTACACTTTGCTTCTTTAGCTTTAATAAGCGGCACTCAATTTTGCTAAGCTTTTGAAAAATGCAACTCTGTTTTTATACTTACCTTTTAAAGTATGTCTTTTTTTATATATAATATTATGTATTTGAATATATGTATGTATATGCATTTGTGTATTTAAGGATGTCCTAAGTGACTTATGGATGCACTTGCTGTACTTAAAAGTTAATATATGTATGTATATGTTTTATTTTAATTTATCAGCAATTTATTTTACCACTAATATCTTCTTTAACTATTGTAATTTATTTGTTTATTTAAATTTTTAGTTGTGTATAATAATGTTTAATATTCTTTATTTAATGTTTAAACTTATTTACAATATAAATTCGCTTTATGTTTGTCTTGCATAGATTTTTTTGCTCCTCTAAAATGGTCGGTAGGGTGTTTAGGTTAAGTGTGTTGTTTTATGCGCCCCATAAGTGTAGTAAAATATAATTAACTTCTGCCTAAAAAACTGTGCAGTATTTTTTTAATAATTAGTTTATTTTAGTTTAATTTTTGTATATTTTTGGCACAAAATACTTTATTTTTTTTGCATATTCTTTTATTTTTCAATGTTTTTAAACATGGGAAAGAAGAAATGGCTTTTAAGCTTTCATGTGTATGAAGCTCTTGCCTTAAGCGAAAGCTCTGTAGTGAAAGCCAAAAATAAGGAGTTTCAAAATATTTTTTTTTTATTAGTTTGATAAAGTTAACTTCCGCATTATTTTCCAAAAAACTGTGTGTATGTGTTGACATGGTGTGGGGGCTTTTATGTTTTGATTTGTATGCTTTACATAATATGCTCTAATACTAGAAGTTACTTATGTAAGTTTCAAACAATGCTTTATTTTTAATTTTTTTATATTTAATAAGCTTTGTTTGCTTAATTTAAAATTTTTTGTAGCATCTAATATAAGTTGTTTTGTATACTAGTAATAATTTTTAATAATAATTGCATGAAGTACCCTGTATCCTATGTTTTTCTTTTATTTATTTTCAACTATTTCTCCTACTGCATGCACTCATATGTTTATCGATTAATAAGAAAAGCTTTCATTGGGTCATTATACGAGCACTAGCATGCTTTTTTGGTTTGATTAAAAAGCTTGTATGAATAAAATTTAATATTACTTTTAAATACATATACATATTTGCTTTTTATAATAATATTCATATTTTGCAGGTGAAAAGGCATTTCTAAAGTTTTTTGTTTACTTTTTCATAACTTTTTTATACGCTTCGGTCTTATTCAAAGGTTTAAAATATTGACAGTTTAAAAAACGGAAGAGCCAAAATTGTTAAATATTGAATGTGAAGAGCGCAAAAAAAAGATTTATAATTGAAAGGAAATTATTGCATTCAATTTTAATATTGTTCAAATTATTTTGCCTCCGGGAGCTTTCATATTAAAGTACAAACTATCGCACATGCTTTCGCCGCACGCAACAAGGTGAGCTTATCGAATTACATAATTGATATTTTTCCAAGCCCAATAACAATTTTCTTACTTTCATTTATGTAAAACATTAAACTTTTCAAACACATTTTTCATTTAGTTTGTGGTTTTCATAAACTGACCATAACATTCTATAAGAATGCTTTCACAAGCTTTATTTTAGCACAATAAATCAGCACCTTATTACTACACTTTATGCATTTCACTACTAAATTCTACAAATTTAAACATGTTTTTGATATATGTACTTATAATGTTATATTATTTTTTATAGGTATATCATATTCACTTAGTTTAACGCTTAAGATCAGTTCTATTTTATCTACTAAATTACGAATGACTATAAATTTGACTTTCAATTTCTGTTTTAGTTTAAATATATGTAATTTCCTTGCTATGTACATTGTATTAAGGAACGTTTTTCGATAAGAGATACAATATCTGTATTTACTTTATTAGTAATTAGTAAAATTTACAGCACAAGTGTTCTTCAAAAGTTATTGTATGCATTTAAAACTTATTCCACTAACAAGGCTACAGCTTAATTTTTATCAAAATTTTTAATAATATAAATTAAATGAGTTTATATTAAATGTAAGCTAAAAAATTTTTGTCTGCACTCAAATTACTGATATTAATATTAACTCATATCAAAATAAAATCATAGTTTTTGAAATTTTTGTAAAGCTACTAGAATTTACGGAAAAGAGTTAATTTTCGCCATTGAAATCTTAGAATTGAATTCACAAGTTTACGGCAAAAAAAAAGTTAAGAGGAGTGTTAACAGGGCTGATAGTTTTATGCCGATTTGAGTGGAGTTAATTATGAAAATATCAAACTTTGTAATACAAATTAAATGCGTATACCAAATTTTGCATAAAATAGCAAACTTTGCGACTTTTAAAAAATTAAAGCGATGGGAAACTGTGTAAAACTGTTGCATAAAAAGCTCATTTGCACAGTGGAAACGATAAAATCGAAGTCACGCGAAATCTCTTTTCGAATATTTGAAGCGAAAACTTAGAACAATTTGGTGTTCTAACTTTGTAAGTTTCAAACAACACTTGCATACAATACAAAATTTATCCTTAAGCTATTTTGTGAAATGTTCACGAAAGCTCTTTTGAATAGCACAAAAATTTATCGTTCGTAAAACTGCTTATTGAAATTAAATATTCAGCAAATTTTCGAAATTCAATTGAAGCTTGGCTTCAAAGCCATGGAGAAAAATGTTAAGGCTCACTATAATTGATTATTTGGAGCACAAGTTCTTTCTTAAAAGCTTACTCAGCTTAAAAGCTATAAAGAAACAATTAAAATAGAACTCAAGTTACTTCGCAAATTTTATTTGGGCACTCAATTAAGTGAATATTGTAAGAAATGTTATTTAATAGTAATTTGTAAGCTTAAAGTTCTATGCAATCATTTGCAAATATTGTAAGCTTTCGAATAAAAAAATGTATGCTATCATATGTGTATATATGTAAGTATACCAGCCTGAGATAATACATATAGTTTAAAGTAGTGAGCAAACTTTTTATTGAAAAGCTCATTTAAGAATTTCGAATCCATTTAGAAATCTTAATGCAGAGCGAAAGACATGAATAACAATTAATTAATAGCAGTTAAAAAATAAATATTAAAAAAAATGAAATGAAAGCAAGTAAAATAAAAAAGTTAAAGAATTAAAAGTTACTTAAGAACTATTTACACTTTTTATATAACTGAAATGCTGCAGTTGAATAAATTTTATGCTAATTATTTTTAATAACGGTACTAAGATTAAACTTTATTCCCACTAACTGGGATATTTTCGGACGCATTTCACTTTGTGTTTTTTGTTTTTTTTTGTTTTAATATTAATGGTTGTGGGAGTGTTTGTATTAATAATATCTTTTCAAATTTGTGTGCTCTATCTTTTTTGATAATTTTGTTGCGCATTTATAATATTATAACTGTATATTTGGTATATATATATATGCCATGTATATATATATTTTTTATGATATGATTTAAAAGAATTTCGAGCTTATCGTAATTTTTAATTTATTTAATATTTTTTATTATTTTTTATTTATTGTTATCTTAATTTTTGAATACATGTATATTAATATATTTATATATGTATATATATTTTTTTAACTATTTTGTATTTCCGAACAACTGAGTTTGGCGAAATTCTATACAAAAATCCATATATGTATATTTATTCATATGTACTTATATACGAGTATATGCATTTTTTAACGCGTGTGTTTGCTTCTCTGGTATGTGGTGGTTCTGTGTATTTCGGGCAGCTCCGTAAATGAATTTGAAAAATAGCGAAACCTTGTGTAAATTAGTTTATGTTTGTTATTTAATTTTTATTCTTTTTTTAAGTTTTTAGACTGATTTGTTTTAGTGTTGCTTTAAATTTTAATTTCATTGGTTTTTTGTAAATTGATTTCAATCAATGATGATTTTAAATGTTTTTGTGAGTGTGTGTATCAAGGTACATATTCAAGTGTTGTCTTTCATATTTTGTATTTAAATCTTTACGATTTGTTATTATACATACATATATACGCAACAATCACATCACTTTCAATTATTAATTATTCATAAATAATTTTATAATTTTTATTTTAATTTTTTACTGCTTAAATTTCCTTCCATATTAATTTTTATTAATTTATTTCTTTGCTTTTTTTTGCTTATTTTTTAGTCGCTGAAATTTTGATTTTTGGCTTGGCTTTATATTGTGTTAATTTTCCATTTATCACCATTATAATGAGTTTCGCTTGAGTGTTTAACATTAATTTAAAGAATTATTTTGTTTTTTTTTTTTAGTTGAGATACTCTAAAAATCAAGTGAGAGTTGCCGCTGATTTGTATTTTGTAAATTTATAGCATATAAATTGGACAAAGTGTGCGCGCTAAAATTCCGAAATTTGATTTTGTGGTACGATTTTTTGTTTTTGTTGCTTTTATTATTACTTTTATTATTTAAATACTTAGTGTTTATATTTTATTTCTCAATTCACAGCCCATTTGTGTGCTTATTTGTGTGTTTGTTCGCGTGTGTAGAAAAAATTAAATTATTTAAATTAAAGTCAAAAAAGACTATGAAAGACTTCCCGCCAACCAATTTTCCAAAAAAAAAAAAAATTAAATAAAAATGTTCCCTCAAAATTTTGTGAAAGAAAAAACGCAAATTTCAATTGTTTTGTATGTAATAAACTTTTTATTATTTTTATTATTTTTTGCTGATATTTTCCTTTGCTCTTTCCATAATAATGGTGCTAATAATAATGGTAATAATAATATTCCACAATTAATAAGGATTTTTATTTTGTTAATAATGACTAAATTCATAATTAATATTTGTTTATAATTATTATAATAATTTTATATTTAAAAATAATTAAATTCTTAATGCATCTCATTTGTGAATGCATGTAAAAGCGCTTCAATACTTTAATTTTAAATATTATTATTAGTAAATTTTATTATTTATCATTTTTAATTTATTTATTTAATTCAAATTACACTCTTAAGAATTTCGCCATTATCAGTTGTTCAAATATACTTAACAATAGTTAATTTGAAATAAAAATAAAAATAACAGTGTAAATAAAATTGTTCAAAAGCATTAATTAAAACAATTTTTCTTTTGCTAATTTGACTAGATTTTTTTTAAGTTATATATATTGTAAGAGAATAATAAAAAAATGTTCAAGCTTTTCATCAAGCCAATTAAATTTTACAAACATGACTAGTTAAATCTTATGACTGTGGGCAAAGCTTACCCTCGAGCTTCTAAGCTTACACTTGCGTTTGCTGCTGACTTTAGTAATTTTGCTTACTTTTTCCCTTGATAAGGTATAACCGTTAAGTAGCCTAGCATACGAATTGAAAATCTACAAACCCTATGTTAGCTTTTATGTGATTTTCGCTAGCTTTAAAGCTCATCTGCCTACTTTTGTGACTATAGCATTGAAAAGCCTGTAAATAATATTTTTCCTTTCAAATCAAATTTCAATTGAAACTACATTCCATAATAAGTATGCGTGTTTGTTATAAGTATATAATAGTATAAGCTTTTCTATGTATTATTTATGTAGTTCTTATTTAGTATGTATGTATATTATTAGCAGCTGCTTTGATTTGGTTTCCATTTTTGTTTTTTTTTTTTTGTTTTTTATTAATCAAATATAATAATTATATTTTTCTTTTGGTATGTATGCATGTATGAAGAGATTTTGCGTAACTTAATATTTTTAATTTAATTCTTTAAATATATATGTATATATATTTTTTTTTATAATTACAGTAAATTTACAATATATTTTATTTTAATGCCGTTTTATTTTAATTTTACTTACTTTAGTATGGGTGGTTCTTACTGTTTCAGCTTTACATTTGTATATATGTAAGTATGTATTAAGTAAGTATCTATTTTTCTCTGCTTGTGGGGGGACTTTCATCCGCCTTTGACGTTTCACCTATATTTACAATGTGATTATGACTATAGTAATTTTATTATTAAATAAGTTTGTTGCTAGAGCTTTTACTACTCATACATATGTATGTGTATACAATCGCTCACATAAATAGCTAGATATTAATGAAATATATTGCAATGTTGCATAATAAAGGTTATATAAAATTAATTTAAATATTTTAAGTGTGAAAAAAATAAAAAAAGTGTAGAAAATAGTTTGGACTTGAAAATTCTTTGGCATATTTAATAAAAAATTATTACAGAAACGACAACTCAACTTCTACTGAACAGGTTTATATAAAGATATTTTCACATTTGTGTTAAAATATAGTAAACGTTTGACTAGAACTTGTATACCAGCATATATGTACTCATCAAATTATATGGTAAGTTTTGAACAGAGCTCTTAAGAACATAATACTCCTATGTACATATGTACATACATATATAATTTGAAATTTCTTAAATACTGAATAGCTTCCCCATTTTTTTCCCAAACATTTAACAGAAGTTAATATTAAGTTCGAAATGGAGAGTTGAGCAAGCGCTGAATTGGTATAAAACAAAATAATTCAAACTTTCAAGCCATTATTCGTTCAAGTTCATATTTAGCAGACGATAAGTACTTATTTTTCATTCATTTATGTGCTCAAATGCATATTCAGCAAGCGCTGAATTGCTTTCAAATAATAATTAATTATTTTTTTAAGCATTTATGTACTCTTTTAAAGTGCTATTATATCTTCAAAATTCCATTCAACCCGAGCTGAAAAGCTATTGACGAACTTCTTTTTGAAAGTTTTCGAAAGTACATGTTAAAACTATTATCATTCATACACATAACTGTAATTATATTAAAATTTAACTGCATTTCTAATACTGGAAAATTGTTTTTGAGATGCCTATGAGTACTTAAAATAGTTTAATTATTTAAAAATCGGCAATGATTTATATGGATATAAATAATTACTTAAAATTAAACACAAAAAATAAATCACAATGAAAAACAATACAAAGTTAAAAAAAAATTAAAAATATTTTTTTAACACTTAAAACAAATAGTTATTTGCAAAAAGATTTTAAAATTTTATTTCTATTGCACTTCTAGTAATTTTAATAAATTAAAGTATATATTTTTATACATAATTTTCTTCAACAACATTTTTGTTATTCAAATCATGTTTTTTCTTCCCTAACAACAGCTTACTTATTTTTAAGTCTAAAATTAACTTTTTCGAATATACAATACAATTTATTTAATTAACTTAAACTAGGCTGCAAGTAGTATGTAAGTATGTGCAAGTAATTAATTAATACAATGCAGTAGAAATGAATTTTAATTTTCTAAAAAATTCAAATTCTCTATACATTTTTTTAAATTTAGTTTAATATAAATAAAATAATGTTTGTTTTTTGGCTTATTTAGCTGTAGATTTGTTGCATATATTTTCAATAGTATGTTTTCAATTTTTTTTATAGAAATTTATATATTTCTTAATTTATTTTGTTAATTATGCAATAATTGTGAAACTACTTTATTGTTGCTTTTTCATATATTCTGGTTACATCCTCTGAATTCTCTTTTACTGTTCAAGCTTGCACAAATATTATTATTGTACGTTTTGTATGTTTTGCATGCATGTATCTATGTATGTATGTATATTTGAAGTAAGGAGTAATTTATAATTAATTTATAATTATTGTTTGCATTCTTCCATTGCAATTGATGCATGTTTTTGTACATTTTTTATTTTTTATTTTTTTTTTTTAATATTGGTTTTTTGTTTTCTACTTTAAATGCTATAATATTTTTATGCTGCAATTTATGTATTTCAAGTGTGAGGCTGTAGCAAATGGCATGTTGCATCTATGTATGTATGTGTGGGGTTTGAGGAGTTGCTATGGTTAATTTTGGTAGTGGTGGAAAAGAGTTAAACTTCAAGTTATATTTTTAAATTTTATTTTATTTTTGCTAATATATATTTTTAGTAAGTAAGTTATCATCAATTATCAAATTATTATTTAAATACACTTTTGTTTTTAATTTCCAACGTAATTTCGCCGTTGAGTGTCTTATATGTGAATAATAATTTTTTTACTACTCAGTTGATAATTTATTAATTTGGTTAATTAATTTGTTTAACTGGTGCCCTACAGGAGCGGGAGTATCTTTTAGTATTTATTTTTTTAGTTATCAAATTTTTTAAATTTTTTTTCTCAACTTTAAACATACTAATTATACTTTTTGAGATTATAAAAAATACTAAAGTTTAATTTTAGTTATTTTCTATATTTTTCCATCTCATTTGGTATAATTATTTTTCATAGTTTAATTTATATTTATACTCTTTTAATAGTTATAATAATAATAATAATATTATATAATAGATTTGTATATAATATGTGTATATATGTGTGTATATAAATTTTTTTGGGGGGATTTTAAGTGTAGTTGTATTTTTTAATATTAATTTTCTATGCATTGTTTATAAAACTTTTAGTTATTTATATTATTAATATATGTGTGTTTATTTATTTTTAAGAAATTCGCAAAAAAATCTAACAAATATGAAAAACTAATTGATTTTTAGCTAAATAAAAATTTTGAAGGGTTTCCTCTTTCTAATACTATATATGTGTATGTATATATTTGTAATAAGCTTATTTTAATATAGAAATTACCTGTATTTGTGTTTTTACAAAATAGTTTAAATAGTTTAACGCTGTCATTTGCGTTTTCATTTTCATTTTTAATTTAATTTTATTGTTCTTCAGAAAACAAATGATTTGCTATTTTTTTATGCAGTTAAATAGTCTTCACTTATTGTGTTGATAATAAGATAATTGATTTCGCTAAAATTTGCAAAATTATCATTTGCATTGTGTGGCTACTTGTTGATTAAGTTTGTTAGTTGAAAGCCTCGGTTGGAAAGTTAAGCTGAGTAAAATCAACGAATAAAAATTGCAACATTTTTTTAAATCAAATAGAACAAAATAAAATAGAATTTTATGAAATAAAAGACAATAAATTAAAATAAAATAAAATAAAATAGTATTATATAAAAAAAAAAATAAAAAAATGAAAGGAAATGAAATGAAAAGAAATGAAAAGAAAATAAAGGAAATGAAATGAAATTAAAAAATAAAAATAAAGATAAAAATAAAATAAAATAAAATAATATACAATAAAATCGAATAAAATAAAATAATATACAATACAATCAAATACAATAAAATAAAATAAAATAAATAAAGTAAGACAAAATAAATAAAAATAAAATAAAATAAAATAAAATAAAATCAAATAAAATAAAATAATATAAAATAAAATAAAATAATATAAAACAAAATAAAATAAAATAAAAAATTAGTTAACCATAAAGCAACAATTTAATTTAAAATAGCATAGAAATAATAAAACTAACATGATTGCGTATATACTTTTTAAGCAATTAATTAATTATTTTTCTATATATTTATTAATATAATTACGCTATTTAATAAGAATATTATTAATATAATAATAAAATAATAATAATAACAATAATAATTATAATAATAATAACCATAATAATAATAATAATAATAATAATAATAATAATAATAATAGGAATAATAATAATAAAAATAATAATATTAATTATAAAAATAATTATAATAATAATAATAATAACTAATATAAAAGTATAATAATAATATTATAAATTATAAAAATAATAATAATAATAATAATAATAATAATAATAATAATAATAACAATAATAATAATAATAATAATAATAATAATATTAATTATAAAAATAATAATAATAATTATAAAAATAAAAATATGATAAAAACAACCGTAATGAAAATAATATTTGCTTCATAATATATGTACATACATATGTATATATGTATATATACAGTATATATATATTTAAATTAGTTTATTTATTGATTTGTTTATTTACTTTTCTTTTACGTTTTTTCACTTAAAAATTATTTAAATTCGAATTTTTGTGTTAGATTTTCAATTATTCTTCGCTTTTTCTCTCTTTTGGTTTTGTTGTTGTTGCTTAAAAGCTAAAGTGCTAAAAAGTCCACTGCTTCTACTCCTCAAATATTTAGTACTTTTTCCCCAATAAACTACTACTATTTCCTTTACTTCTTTCACTAAATTCTAAGCGCTTCTACGTCTCATTACTACTAAATACCGTTACTAGTACCGTTTGCACGCTAAACTCATGTTTTGTCAGCTCTCTGTCATTTTCAGCGGCATACTCGCACTCCGAAAAGCTTTCGTTCAGTATCTCTTTTATATGTTTGTATGTTGCAAAAGTTCAACATTAGCTTCAACAAGTTTAATTAATTCTTTTTATTTATTAATATTTTTATTTATTTATTTTTTGTAATATCTTTTTTTTCTACGGTCTTGCGGACTGACTGGTTTTCTGACCCACCCTAATGTATATTCTTCTTTTTTGTAGTGTCTATATATGATACATGTGTATGTATGTATTTGAGAATTGTTTGGTATATATGTATGTGTATGCTGCAATTAGTCAAACTATGTTCCAATGTGTTATGCAATTTAAGTGTCTGTATGTATCAAAAAGCGTTTGTTTTATGTCTACAGAATTCAGCTTTCAATTTGTAGAATATCATACATACTCGTATGTGTGTATTCATGTACCAAATATTGTTACAGGGCCTACAAATCGCGCGTTATCAAATCATCAAGAGAACTTCCTTGTGTAAAAGTGAACGAGTTGTTTTAGTGAAAGAAGAGGGAAAGAGGGAGTGGGAGAAGAGATAGCAAGAGAATATAAATAATTTTAAGCAATTTTAGTGAGCGGTGTAGGAGTCTCAGTTTCAATGAAAATCTTACGCTTTCAAAGCCGTATTAATCATAATACCGTTGAAACGTTAACTCAAGCTGTCATTGTCCAATTCAATGAGCAAAAAGTAACTAATGAATAAACAAGAAGAAATTTGTGTTTTTTTTTAAATATTTTGTACGAAACCGCTACTAAATGCTACTTACGCCAATTTGCCGAATCAAAGAGATTTCATTTAATCAAGGCGTTCCTAATAATTCTTACAAAATGGCTGTATAAAGTACAGCTAACATAAATGTTTCTAATTTACCTAGAAATTTTTCTACTCAATCAGTTGATGTTTCCATTTGCTTTTTCTTTCTAGGGAATGATTACTTCTCTCTCCATCTCTCTTTCCACATATTTTCATCAATATTCTGGTATAAATTCGTCTTCTAACCATCATTTTCCTCCCTCTTTCCTCCATCAAGCACTTTCTTAAGAGTCATAATTCTCTCTCTCACTGCTGCTGCTGAAAAAATATTCACTCTCCTCTCTAACGATCAACAGCCCTGTATTTTATTCATGTACACAACTTTCAAATTTTTTATCTTCTTTGTTTTTTATCTTTCTTGTCGTCTCTTCTTCTACTGTATTTCGTTTAATTGATATTGTGGAACTTTAAGGCTTGTAATCTCAACGTTTTTGTGGAACTTTGTTTTTGTTTTTTATTACAAACTGTGGAAAAAATATTTTCCAACTTACTTTTTTTAACCATCATTCTCTACTACTTCTTTAATATGTACTTGTATGTATGTATGCTTCGTCGACTTGCTACAAATTCGCGCTTGTTAATAAGTATGTACATATGTACTTGTATGTACATACATATATAATATTGTTTTTCACTACTTGCGTCGCATTATTTTCAAAACTGTTTTTGTATTTTGTAATAAATTTTAAATAATTATTATTGATTTAGTTTTCTTGTGCACGCTGGCGGCACTATTTTAAATTTATTTAATATTTTGTTGTTTATTTTTTTAGGCTGCTTTACTAAATTTTTCTTGTTCTCTAATTTTAATAAATTCCCATTATGATTCTTTCTGGTTGTTTTTGTTTTACTTTAATTTTTTTTGTTTTTATTTTTTTGTTAATAATGTACGCATTTTAACGCATTTATTTGTTTTTGTTTGCGTCAATGAAGTATATAATAATATTTTTTTTTAATTTTTCAATTTTAAATTTTGTATAAAAATTATTTTTTTTTTGGGTTTTTAAATTTTTATGTTTAATTACTTTATTTGTAATTCAGTATTTGGTTTTGTCTAAATTTTTTGTTGTTTTATTTTTGAAAACCCAGAACAGTTCAGTTTTCACGGTATTTGGTTTGCATATTTACCAGTCAGCTTTTGTTGTATGTAGTTGTTGTTGCTGTTCAATGAATTTGTGTGTGTGTGATAATATTAATTGTAGTGGTATGTAGTTAATTCATTGATTAGTTAATTTATTCAACTATTGTTGTAGTATGCTGTAAGTATGTTTGTATGTACGCATTGATATATCTATGTATGTCTCAAAAGTGTTTTTTTTTTGCTTTTGCAGTAATATAATTATCAATTTTAAATTTATGTGTTCGTCATGTGCACTTAAAAAATGTTTATTAACAAACTTTCAAATGTATGACTTTGAAATTTTAAAAAAGGAAATTCTCGTTTATAAAGAGACAAATTTACTTAGTTTTTTACATACGGTTTGTTTGTTTGTTTTTTGTATTAAACTTTTTGCATTGCGTTAAAGTTAATTAATAAATATATTTATCATATATAAGTATATAGATATATGTGTGTATAAGGTATATGCATGTGTTTGTATATATATCTACGATATTATTTGTTATTTTACTTTTTTGTTTGTTTTTGTTGTATGCTAAATTTTGTTTTTGTTTTGGCAAAAATTGTTCAACTCCTTCTTTGTTGACATCCATTGTGTTTTTTTTCTACACGTACACGCATATTCGTTAGCGGTATTGTTTTTCAGTTCTAAATTTTTGTGTTAATATAATATATGTATGTATGTATATATATATTTTTTTTGGAATTTTGCATATACTTAAATGTATATATAATATTCATTTTTTTTAATTTTTTATAACAATATTTTGTTGCTCATCGACGTCTCGAAAGAATAAATAAATTAATTCCACTTTACACTTATTTGCTTGTGTGTATGTATGTGGCTGTGTTGAAATCAATTGATTACAGGAGCTTTGCTTTGGTAAAAGCTAATGTTCGGTTTCGGATCGGTTTGCCTGGTTAGTTGATAGGAAGCTGGATTTACATCATCGGGTAAGACTTTTTATTTCTTTAACTGCTCCGTAGTTGTTCCGCTGTTGTTTGTATGTAGTCTGTTAGCTGACCTAAAAATGTGTAAGACTAAAATATTATTAATATATTTTTGAATAGGTTAATATTTAGATAAATTAAGGTAAAGACAATTTATATAATTGAAAAAAAAGAACACGTATTAGCTGAGAAGGCTTTCACTGTTTTTCATTATTTCAATAAAAAATCTATAAGCTTAGACTACATAATGCCGAAACCCATTTTAAAATCACTTTCTAGATGAGACTTTTATTAAACATGAAAGCTCTTTAAAACAACGTGAAAGCTCTTTGAGAGGAATGAAAGCTCTTTAAAAATATGAAAGATCTTCAAAAAATAGGAAAGCTCCTTAAAAATATCAAAGTTTACTAAAAAATATGAAAGATATTTTAAAAAGGTATGAAAACTCTTTGAAAAATATTAAAGTTTCAGTTGAAACCTCTTTTTGCTTTACAGCTTTACTAAGGGTATATTTTGTTATGTAAGCTTTCTCAATATGTAGTAAAAAATATATGTATATATACATATATTGCATATAAAAATTATACGAAAACTCTCTTAATAACTAATGAAAGCTCTGCTCTTATTAATAATAATAAGATTAGCTCATGAAATAAGATAGTTTCTATTCATTAATACAATACAAAATGAAATAAAATAAAAATTATATAAAAGCTCTTAAATAATGAATGAAAGATCTGTTGTTATTAAAAATAGGTTCTTTAGATCTTTGTTTTATAATTAAGATATTTTAAATAATCAAAATAAAATATAAAATTACATGGAAATCCTCTTAATAATAAGAGAAAGCCCTTCTCGTATTCAAAAACTGCGGCTTTTATATTTCTCTAAGTTTTATTGCTTGCTTTTTGAATCAATAAGATATGAGATAATAAAAGTTTTGACATAATTTTCTCTATTATTTCAACTCACCTCATTAAATTTGTTTGTTGTCCATTGCGGCTGCAGGATTTCACTAGGATATTTATTTATTGTAAACTTGCACATATGTTATATTCAGTGGATTTATGGTACGGTATAATAATTTGTAGATATTATTTAATTTATTTTAATTGGAATCTGTTGACTACACTACTACTGCTGCTGCTGCTCCGTTTTTTCCTTCGCTTGCTGCTGGGTGTTTCTGCTGCTGACAGTTTTCTGCATGCAAAAAACTTTGCTTGCTGCACATTCGTTTTGAATTTAGCTTTGTTTAAATTTTTTTTTTTAATTTTGTTCTATTTTGTATAGGGATTTTTTTGGTTATATATTTTTTAAATATATATTTTTATGTTTTTTTTTTTTTGTTGCTCATGATTTTTCTGTTTTACTGTTTCATCATTATTTTCGCAAGAAGTAATCGTTTGTAATTGTTAATGTTGTGTAACGCTTTAAGGAACTCCGATTGTTAATAGGGTCGGCTGGCATCCTTTGGCCGCTTCAGTTGAACTTTCAGTCTTTTCATGCCAATCTGGAAGCCATTCATTGCCTGAATGGCCGCTTGAGCGCTGGCAGGATTATCGAATGAAACAAAACCTGAAAGATAAGTAAAAAAAAAAAATTGTTTAATTAAAAAACTAGCAACGTATGACAGAGTATTGCACTTACCAAAACATTTACTCTGATTTGTAGCACGATCAATGAAGACCTTTGAACTGATCACATTACCGAACGGCAGGAACATCTGCATCAATTCCGCATCGCCGAACTCTTGCGGCAAATGGTATATGAATAGATTACAACCCTCCGGTCCGGAAATCGAACATCCTGGGAACATCAGAAAATCTTAAAGAAGACATTACAAGAAAAGAAAAGAAAGAAAGAAATAAACGATGAGAAAATCAAAAGTGAATAATTTATGAATTTGTGATTTGTGATGCTGAGACTTAAGTAAATTGAATTGAATTGAATTGAATTAACTCGAAAACGGATCAGTCATAAGGAATTAAAGATAGTAAAATAAATAATAATTAATTAAAAATTTAAAAATAATTGAATAGTGGTAATATTACATATGTATGCATATATGTGTGTATTGTTTAAATATATTATATTAAACGATATACTCGTATATAGAAATATTTGAATTGAAGCTCATAAAATTTTTTGAAAATATATAATTATTATAATCATAAGAAATATATAAAAAATATAATCTAGTTGTGAATAAAAATTGTATATTTTTAAAGTTAGTCGTGGTAGAAAAAAAGAAGAAATTACCAAAAGATTTCGAGTAGGCCAACTTTCATCAAACACCTGCAACTAATATTCAATGTTACAACAAAAAAACTTTTGTTGGCGTAATGTGAAAAATAAGCAGAAAATGGAAAGCTTTGAAAATTTCAATAAAATCCTTAAAACATGCATTAAAGCTATTTCTTGTGTACTATGACAGCTATTGCATGAAAGCATTTTCTGCGCCGTTTGAAAGGTTTTTGAAAGCTTGCAAATAATTTATTGACAATTAGAATAAGTCTTTGAGTATACAAGTTTTTTGAATACAGAATTAAATCAAATAATTTTCCTTAATTGTTAAAGGAAAGTATATGCATTAAAATTTCCATTCGTCAGCCTCTCTTTTATGAGAAAATTTATTTGAGAAAACCTCGCGTGTAAAAAAATGCTATTAATTAAATGGAAACGACCTTTATAATGAAAAGATTTCGGCAAAAAACTTAACTTATAACACGAAATTACATTAAGCAGAAATCTTTGAAATACAAGGTTTGAAAGTATAAAAATATATCTAAAAACCTTAAGTAGTTATAAAAGCTTTTATAGGCCCAATATCCAAGTCTCAGAAATATTAATAAATTCTTAACTTATAAAAAGCTTTCACGGCTATGAGATTTTTGCTTATTTTCTATATACTCGTACTAAAGTTTTCTTATATCTTCATTACTGTCCGAAATGCTAGGCAACTACAATATTATTTTTATTTTAAACCAGTTTTTTTTAGAATAATTCGTATTAAAAATAAAATGAAATAAAAATAATAAATAAATAGAACGTGTGAGCACTTGCTTAAAAGCTTCTTCTACATGTGCATTGTTTGTGTACGTCTCCAAAGCTGACAAACAAATCTTAAGCTTTCTTTTAAATACACAAATCGTGCATTGTTATTAAAAAATCATGCTGAAATAAATAAATAATTCAAAAGTACTAATATAAAGTGCTATAAAATATTTACAAAACATTTTTGGTGACTAGTATGTATAAAAGTATGTATCTACATGAAGTGCTTTTAAGAGAAACACTAACATTAAACTTAAGGATATCTTATGTGCAACTTCCAACCATTTACCATACATTCTTTTACAAATTCAATATTTTAGTATTAAATCCATTTTGTATGTATGTATGTATGTATATAGATATACACTCATATGCATACTTTTGTAACTTTTAAGCTATGCTATATACATACAGACACACATACTACGGGGAATTAAATGGAATAACTCCAAATAAGAGGTATTACATTTATTGTTGTAGAAGCAAGCAAAAGGTTGTTATACACACATAAACATCAATTTATTTACATACATATCTGCAGTTTATTTATTTTTATTTATTAAAGAAAAAAAAAGTAAAATATAAAACCGGACAAAAGATTTGTACACCAGAAAAAATATGCCAAAGCAATAAATATCTATACCTACATATATTTGTATATGTATTTGTATGGTAAAAGTAAATAACGAATAAGATGCAAGTACATTGATAGTAGTAGAACCACAGACAGCAGTCTTTAAATTCACCTATGTACATACATACATATAAACATACACACATATACATAGATAATTAAATATTTATACAAAGATTTTCCATGTTTTTACATATATGTAAGCAGTTCTAATTGTATGTTATTAAAACTTAAAACTTTAGTTTTATAAAATTAATATAGGGAGATATGCATTTAGCGAATATTTAGAGTGGGAGTGTTTGAGAAATTTTTTGATATTATTTTAACTTCATGAAAGTTGAACGTTATATGCTTAAAAATCTATTTTTTTTACAAAATTTTATTTAGATATATTGTAGAACGTAAAAATACTTTTAAGAAAGATGCACATGCTTGGTGACGAGTTAGTCGTGGTGTCAAATAATCTTTACCATAATTTTCATAAATTCTTACATCAGGGTACAGAAAAGAGGCTCTAGCGATGTAGAGGCTAATGTTGGTATTGAAAGTCGAGCACTGCCGTTAAATGAAAAAAGGTAATATATCTGTGCTGGCGTTTAGCAGACAGTTAATAGTTCTACTTGATGATGGATCTTCGACCATCAATTTGCTAAGCACTGTTTACTTTAAACTGGAGATGCAATAGTGTATCGTATTTGACTTCTTACTGAGACTTGCCAGTTCAATGTAACTGAACCTAACCTCACTCCTAGCCCTAACGGCTAAATAATGATGCAATACCAAAATTTTAGGCGGAGCTTCATCCCAAAATGTTTCAACGTTTATAAAGTGCTGGCTTATACATATTTATTTTGCTTTAGATATTCTCCCACTTTTTTATAATTTTAATTTTGTTATGTAAAAATTAAAAAAAAAACGAAAAAAAAATATTTATGTACATATGTATATTTGAGTATGCAACATATATGTATGTAATAGTGTATTTTCCGATAAAAAAAACTATTAACATAAAACAGCTTTTATACTTAATTAAATAATCACATGTAAGTACATCTTTTTAATAAATATTTACAATTCATTACGTAAATGTATAATCCTCGGAACAGCAAAGCTCACAAATCACAAAAAATACACGCTGATTATATAAGAAAAAATTGAAAAAATAAAGCAAATAAAATAAAAATTAAATGAGCTGAAAGCAATTTCCTATAAAAAAATTAAAATTAAAATGAGCAATGATTTCTTTTTTGCGATATTTCATAATTTATTGTATAACACTATTATTATTTTAATACCAATTTTTATTATAACCAATAACATTGCACAGCACCCAAATCGGCATATATTAAAAATTACCGTAAAAGTGATTTAAGAAAATAATTCAAAATAACAAAATTACCGAAGAAGAAAAAAATACTATAAAAACAGAGCATCAATAAAAAACAAAATTAATAATAGTAAAAACAAAACAATGACATAATAAAAATAAAAACAAACAACATTTACTTGTACATTTAAAAAATGCTTACCTTCACGTTGAGTGGGTGCAACCGCCGCTAGAGGTGGTGGTAAAGCTTGTGGAAATTGTCCATAAACGGCGGGAAAGGCTGCATTATATAAATAATTTTTGTTGTTGGTTGGTTGTTGTAGTTTTGTTTTTTGATTTTGTGTTTTGTACACATACATATATTTAGATGAATATATATATATATGTATATATATAACAATATAGAGTAATCGAAACATTTATGAGACAACACAACGTTTATATGTATGAAGTATATATGTATATAAGTATTTAAATTTGAAAAGAAACAACAGAAAAAACAAAACAAAACAGAACAAAACGGTAGTGGAGAAAACACATTAAAATCACATAATATTAAATCAAAGTTAATTATTTCCAACAATATTTATATACGTCTTCGTAAATACATAAATAAATATTAATAAATATTGATGTATAGTACATAATGTAACGAAAAAACAAAAATAAATTAATTAAACTTTATTTTCATAACTTTTTTTATATTATTAATAAGCTTTTTTTCATACATGTAGAATTAGTTACGTTAATACATAAATAGGAAATAAAAACAACGGTCATAACTGATGCGAGACATATGCTATATGCTAGAGGAAACTGCTAGCTATAATTCACAGTTTGAAATTTATTTGATTTTTTGCAAAAAATTATGTGCAAATTTGGCTCATAATTTTTTCCAAGAACTTCCAAGCTTCAAAGCAACACAAATTCAATTGTAGGGTTGCTAAGGATACTAAGGTTTCTATTGTCAGATTTAAAATTTTTTTTTTGCGAAACTTATATTGGCTTTTAGGATTTTTTGGATATTTGTTCCCAAGTGTATTTTTTTACAATATAAAGTCCACTAAAAGCTTAAAGCTGAAAATTTGAAGTTTTGCACTCGATATAAAGTTATATATGTAAGTATACAGAAACCAATTAATAATAAATACTTTTTAATTTTGGCCAGGTTGCGAACGCAAGTTTGACTCTCCGCATGGCAGCATGCAGTCCTATGCACTTATATGTAGCTTCTTAAGGAATGTAAGCTCATATGGGCTTACACTAAAGTTAAAATATAATCCGTTTTTGACCGAGCTTTTGAAAAGCTTCAACAAAGGTGAGCTTTTTTTAGAAATGATATTAAAGTCCACTTTAATTTATTTCTTATTTATAATTTTTAATTTTATGTTTTTCTTCGCAACATGACTGTTATTTTTATTTCACGAAATATGTTTCGTAACTTATTTAAATAAATATTATTGTTAAACCATTTAAACATTTAACAGCAATACTGAATTATTCTTTACATTAGTTAAAACAAAAAAATATCAATAAGAAAACAATTATTTGAATCACAAATAGTTGGCAATAATTAACATAGAAAATATTTACTCTGTGTCTAAAAAAAATAAAAAAAATAAATAAACAAATTCATGCGTTATTATATGCGGAGAAACGGTTTTATGGGAGCGAATATCTTATGATTTTGAAAAAGTGATATTTTATCATAACATTTTAGCACAATTTTCTGCCTTTTCTTCTCCCTTTCATATATTATTATAATAACGCATTAAAAAACCATGAAAAACAGAAATAATCAACATTAAAACGGAAAACGCGTAAATTTAAATTTTATAACAACAATATATGATTTTTAGTAAATATTACGTAGGAGCTAACAATAAATATATTTATCATATTTATTACGTTTATATAAATTTTGTATGGCATGACACAACAATTGAGTAACAATGAATTAGAGAACGAGAAATGAGTGTGACTGACACAATTAAGTATAATATATAAGAAAATTAAACCATTTATAAATTCTTCATAATAACAACAAGAATTACATTTTATATAACTTGAAATAAAAAAAAAATAAAAAAAAGATTATATGAGTAAATAACAAAGTAGTTTAAAATTAAAACTAAAAAAGCTACGAGCGGTAAGAAAAAAAGAAAATAAAAAATAAGAAAATAAAAGGCTCAAAGCAAGAAAAAATTGTATTTGCAGAAAAATTTAATCATGGAGTGATGGACGAAAACTTAAATTAACTATGATATTTCAAATGTTTAACTTAAAAAACTTTTGTTTCACAAAAATAAGCTAAAAATAATATCACTTATTCACTATTTTTTTACTATATAAGTAAATAACAATAACGCCATTTGATTTTTTTTACTGCCTTGAAACTAAAAGTTTTTTATTGTGAATAAAAAAAATTGTTTCCTAACTAAATAAATGGTAATAAAATATATTTTTTTTATTTTTGTGCTTTAATTATTTATATATGAAATAAAACTAATAATAATATTTTTACGATTTTCAATTATAATTTCAAAATTGTTATTATTATATTGAACTTACCAACTCCTGGAAATGGTGGCATTCCAGTAAAGGCATGCTGTAAGGCAGCAGCATCACCATTTGGCAGACCTTGTGGTGGAATCGTTAAATGGAGTGGATCTAAGGAGAAAAAGTATATTTTATTGATGAGAAAAGTTCTAAATATAATAAACAAATCAGATGTCCAGGGAAAGAAGAAGAAAAGTGATCGATGAAAAAGAGATTCTCCGTAATAAGGTTGACATTAAATGCATTGTGCATAGAGAACTAAATCGGTATTAACGAATTTTGTTTTTTTTTTGGATATTAAGCTAAAAAATGTTGTATTTCTTACAACAAGTTTACTTAAAATAGATGAGTGTAAATATTTAAAATAAAAATTCTTTCAGTTGTAACAAACCAAGTTCTTCAAAATTGTCAGAGCACACCGATTGATTTTGGCTTGAAAAGGAATAAAATGAGCTTTTTTATCAATGATTTTATTCAATTGACTTTCAAAAATCTACCAGCTACCAGTTCAATTCGACGAAAGCGTTTTTTGAACATTTTCGGAGACTTCCCTAGAAATTTCCTTAATAAACCGCATAAGCTTTAAAAGTATTTGACAGGGAATAAGAGAGGTGCGTATATGTATATGTCCTTAGATTGTTTACTAACGGCCCTCAAACATCTTTTAGTTAATTTGAAGTATTTATATGACGGGGAGCTTTCACAAAGCTTTTTCAATATTTACAGAGAAATTTATATTGAAAAATTATTTCCTCAGAAACAGTTTAGAATTTGTGAAAGTATTAAAATCAATAGTTGTCAGCCACAAACTTCACTTACTCAAGTAAAAGAATGCTGGAAAGGGTATTGAAAAGAGCTTTTGGAAACTTCATGCAAGAAATTTCCTTAGTTTCAAACGAATCCTAATAGTTCTTCAGTTAAATTGAAATGCATAAGAAAATTCCGCAAAGTTTTTCAATACTTTCAGAAAACCATAAAAAAATTAGAATATTGGTTGGATAGAAATGAGATACAATTAATAATTGTTGTTGGCCTCTATGTTGCATTAATAAATCACAAAAGTTACTTGAAAGTAAATAAGAGAGAAATGAAATGCAACAATATATTTGCGACAAAAAAGTTAACTGTAAATTCTACCAGTTTTGGAATTTCGTTATTAATTTCGTAAAATTGTTCCCTTTCTTAAATTCTTGCCACTTTTTACGCGATACAAGAGCTTTCTCTTCATCATTAACCTGCAACTTTCGAAAACTTATTTACTTTCCCCGGATCTTTATGCAATTATTTGTTGACATGATGCGTTAATATTTATATCTCAGCTGAGTATACCTATATGTATGTATGTACGAGTATGCATATACTTACGTCCCGGGAATGCCGTCTGCGGTATGCCATTCGTGAAGACACCATCAGCGGCGGCGGCAGCTGCTGCGGCCGCTGCAGCAGCGGGTTGTCCATTTGGCGTTTGAGCGCCCATATTAAAATTGGGCATGGTCGGTGATGGTAACGATGGCTGACCGGTGCCATTTAAGCCATGAGGTATTTGCGTTGCCAACGCGGCCATCGGATTCATATATGAGCCGGGTGCAGTGGCAGCGGCGGCCATTAAAGCGGCTTGCTGTTGCTATTTAATAGTTGTAAGACAAAAAAGGAGAGATAAGAAAAACTCAGTTTAAAATAAAATAAAAGAAATAACAATGCAAGGGTATACTATATACATATGTATGTACGTATGGTATAAGCTTTTGTAATGGCTGAATAACGGAAATGCTAAAGTATGCAGATGATGAAGTTGTGCGCATAAATAAGGCGAGCAATTGGCGGTTGCCGGAACGCGCACAATTGAGGGCGAGCATCATCAGCAGACGGGTCAACACGACAGTGGTGGTGTTGGTGATGGTGGTATTGCTGAGCGCGACGGAAGTGGTTAACGGCATGTGAGAAGCGGCAAGTGCTAGAGTTGTTGGTTTCGGTGTTGTTGATGTTGGCCAGGACTCGCGTAGAGTGACGTAACGAGGCTGTGTGTTGAAATGATGGTTGAGTAGTTGCAGTTGAAATTGGTTTTACAACAAAAGCAGCAATAAAAAGTTACAATTTACGATGCGAACCCTGTTGTTGTGAAAAGTGAGCGGCGGAGGGGCGGTGGCAGTCAAAGGCTAAAAGCTCGGACACACATCAACGCAAATGTCGTCGTTATTTAATGCATTTTACGTGACGCTGATTTTTACTAAAGCTGTTGTGCGTTTATTGTATTTGTTGTTGTTGTTGTTTTTGTTGTTGTTGCAACCATTATTGCGCGTTGTTGGCTTTTTGTATTGTTTCCATTTGCACTCCCACTGATCGCGCGCTGTTGTTGTATTGTTGCAGACGCAATAAAATGGAGCGCAGTCTTTTGTTTTGATATTTTATGTGCATGAACAACAAAAACAACAAACAAACAGCAACGAGGCCGTAAGTAGTTAAAAACAGACGAAAATGAAACAACAAAACAACAAATAACATTAACAATAAAAGTAAGTGGAAAACAATGCACACAAAAACAACAACTGCCACAACAACTACAACAAAAATCGAAATCAATTACGCTGCATTGTTTTATGTAAAGATTTTTTATTGCCTTTTTAACGTTTTTTTTTGCGTAATAATCTCCTTCTTTTGCCTGCTTTTGTCTCCTTTTTTTTGTAAATACTTTTTTGTTGTTTTTTTTTCGTATACGAAGCGCTTATTTTCCATTATGCTTGTGTAATATCGTTATTTAACCATCATTGCGATGCGCACTTATTACTTTGCTTATACCTTACATACATATGTACATATATTTGTTTGTTGATTTTACGTTGCCTACTTACCTGCGCATAAGCTCCATATGGTCCAAATTGATTAAAGACAAAGGGATTAAGTAAATTCATATGACCCGCCATTTGTTGCATACGTCGTATCTGTCGTTCCTTCTCAGTATCGGCAAATTTCACAACAAGACTGGAGGAAGCACCCTGTGTATGTGCATTGGCGGTGGTGGTGATGGATGGTGGACATGTAAATAAATAAAGAAAGAGCAAAGATTAAAAATGTGTTCCATTACATATATTATATAGTGAAATTTTAATATACGTATATAATAAATTATTATATATATTTGAACGTTTGTTTCTGGAAGCTGAAAATAATATAATATCAAGATATATTGCGTCAAAAGCTTAATGCAAATTAATAAAAAGCATGCGCTTAAGTTCAACTGAGTCGATTTGATAGCAAACTGAGTGCCATCAATAGTTTTTGCTTGCCGGCTTTGAGATTTTAATATATTTTCATTTAAGATGTAGGGATTTCGTCGTAATTATTTTTCTTTGGTAGTGCTTACGAAATGATAAAAATCTTACTTGCAATTCTTATTTAAAATACTTCTTTTTGTCATTATTATACATATTGATACGTTCTACTTGAATTAATGAGCTTCAAAATGCTTGGATTTTAAAAGTCTTGTGCAAACTTAAGACCTAGAAAGTTTTTTATTTGCTCATTTCAAAGCTTTAATTTTGAGCTTTAATAAGCTTTTAAACACTTTAATCACAAAAAAGTTTCAGTGAAGTACTTTTTGAAAGTAAAGGTGTAAATAAAGAACAATTTTCTTTTTTTAATGTTTTACTTCAAAACTTTCAATTTAAAGTCATTTTACAGTTTCGTATAAAGTAACATATTTCTATTTAAAACCTCTTTTTAAAGTTTCTTAAGATTAATAGTAACACCGTCAAAAGCTGAATTCGTCAAATTAAAGGTTTGCTACGTGAAAGTTTGTGTTTCCTCGTACTTTTATTTTAAAAAGATAGCTTTTAGTACATCAATAAAATCATTGGAGTCTTAAAAAAAACAAATTGTTCTAACATATTTTGAAATTTTATTTTGAATGGGATTTTCAGAGCGCTTTGATTTTACTGCTTCTTACATTTGTATTTCTAATAAGAGACTCTCACTATATGGTAGATTTACAACAACACTTAGGGCTCCAAAATATTTTGAAAATCTGTACGTAAGACACCTTCTGAAAATTTGAAAGCTTTTACGATTTTCACTCAATGAATTTTTTCAAGAAAATAAATATATATTATATTTTCGAAACTCGTTTACACACAATAAATAATCACTAAGCACTTTCTGGTGCTTTCACTAAATTTTATAAGCTTTCAGAATTTTTTCTTTACGTAATAATAATTAAAATTCTTTTTGGAATTTTCGCGCAGGCATGAACGTCCTTACAGAAGCTTTGAGCTTTTCGAGTCGTTTCAAGGGCCTTCACAAAATTTTAAAGTATAATTCTAAAAATTTTTAATACCTTTTAATTAAAAAGATGTTACCTCTCAGTTCAGCTTTACTCTCCCATAGCTTTCCAATGGAGTTCCTCAAGCTTTCAAAATATATTAAATATTTCTCCTTTAATACTCAAAGCTCATTTCTTAATAAATTTAATTAGAGAACAAATTCTTGGAATTCATTACCATATATATGTATTTACATACTTGCATCTGTATAAATACATGCATATAGAGAGTGAGAGCACTGTGGGAGACTTACAAATAACAAATTAAATGAAAAAAATAAACAACAAGAAATCATAGCAACTTAATATCCTTGTCATATGTACATTGATTAATGTGTATTGTGAAAATCCTCCTTTGGCAATACAATAGCCGCTTTTAATTACAACGGAACAACAACAATAACAATAGATACAACTGAGGCATGTGTGACAGTAATGACAGTAAATTCAATCGCATAATTATAACTGAAATGCGAACAAACACACGCATTAATTACGAGAATGAGTGTTCAATAATATACATATATGCGAAGTGAATATACATATGTATGTATATATGTACGCACGTATGTAAAAAGGCGCTGTTGCAAATTTTGTCATTGATTTGTACAAAAATGTCTATAGATTGGCGGAGAGAGAGAGAGCGGGAGTGTAAGAGAGAATGAGTTTGCAATTACGACGCACAATTTCGCCGTAGAGTTTAAATGTAGACATGTGTGTGTTAGGCTGTGCATGTGCTTTAGTGGGTGTGAGTGTCAAGTTGCAACACTGTGCGCCGTGTGCTATGCTATTATTATGCTAATTAATAGACAAAATGTCATATAGTACATATGAGGAGCAAGGGAAGGCATCTGAAAATTTACATTTCCACAAACTTGCATATGTATATACATACATACTTGTATGTATGAGTGATGAGAGTAAGAGTGTGTGAAGAATATTCATTTGGATTTGCTTGTAAGCGTTTACACTACTAACAAATGAAAACTGAAGACAGTCATTTTGTAATCATTTATTTCTATTCGATTTCAAAAGCGAAGCGGTGAGGCAGGATGGTGGGGGGGAAGAGTTTTGGCGGCTCTGCAGGGGTTCAAGTATGCTTGCGCAACAATACTTACACTTACATACAATTATACACATGGTACATGTGCTCAGCCTCACTTTCAGTTATAAATATGTACATACACACATACAAATGCATATGCATAGTACATAAGCCGCTTACGAAAATGAAATACAAAAGCACTCACTATGCAATTATTTTGATATTTACTTAAAAATAAATAATAATAATAATAATATTTCATGCTGCCACACCCAGCTGTAGTATGTCGACATGTGTATGTATGTATGTATGCTTAAAGATACTCGTCTATATACCATAATATTCACGTTACAAAAGCATTGCTGTATTTATTTGTATACGGAAAAAATAAATATATGTATGCTATTGTATGTAGACTAAGCATATGTGTGCTTTTTCCCATTTATTTGTGTGTTTGTCAGTCTCCTACACACACACACATACACACACATGCACACACATGCATATGTACATATATTTAAGTATTTATTTTGTATTGCATACTTCAAGGCGCACCCATGCAGTGACAAAACATTTATTTGCAAGGAAATACTATATATATAATATAACAAATATTTTTATAAGCACAAATATGTACAATATTTTATACATCTCCTTTTCAAATGCATATGTTCACCATTTCACTTGTCATTCAACTATTATTTATTTTATGCTCCTCTTCGTTGTAGGTAAAAGAAAATTATAAGCGGATTTAATACTTACTTGCCTTTCAAATAACAATAAAGTATTTGTTCAGTGAGAAAAAATATATCTGTATATATCTACCTAAATTCATATATATGTATGAGGAGGTATAGATATTATATTATTATGTGTTTGTGCAGCTTACTATATTTTATAGAAAAGAAAAAATATTTCTTTTGAAGTTATGCTAGCGTGAAAGCTTATGCTCACATGATTTTCGCTTTTCAAAGTACATTTGAAGGATTTATTTATTTTTTTTTTAAATTTAAAAGTGTAATTTTTTAATTTTTTTTATTGTGTTTCAAGAAAAAAAATGAATAAACTTTTAAATATTCATCATCTGTAAAAAAAATACAGAAATAATATGGGATTGAAAAAAATAAAAATTTAAAAATAAAGTAAATATCAATAATTCATATTCCAAGTACATACATATGTATCTACGTGTATTAATTAGTTAACTTTTTTATTTTCTTAGCTTAATTTTATTTATTGATCTAGTTTTGTCCATCATAGTTTTTTTTTTTATAAAATGAAAAAAAAATATGAAAAATGAACTTGAAAATCAATGTAAATTTTGTTATATAAATTTTATTATAGTCTCAGATATACAAAAATAAATAGAAAAAATAAAGGCCTTGACATTTTTCTAATACATTTTTTGAAAATTATTATAAATGGAAAAATTTAAAGAAAGAAATAAAAAATAAAGAATTAAATAAACACGAAAAAATATAAATAATAATTGATAAACAAAAATATAAATAAATAATAAATTGATAAATAAGTAAATAAATAAATAAGTAAATAAAATAAAAAAAAATATATAAATGCATCAGTTCAAAATAAATAAATAAACGTACAAAAAATAGGTAAACAAATAAATAAATAAATATAAATATTAATAAATAAACAAATAAATAAATAAATAAATAAATAAATAAATAAATAAACAAATAGATAAATAAATAAATAAATAAATAAATAAATAAATAAATAAATAAATAAATAAATAAATAAATAAATAAATAAATAAATAAATAAATAATTAAATAAATAAATAAATAAATAAATAAATATATAACAAGTAGAATAAGCATATAAATGACTAAATAAATAATTAAATAAACAAAAAAATAAATAATTAAATATGAAGAAAGGAAATGAAACAAATATTATAATATTTAATAATTTAATTTTACTCTATATTATAATGAATGACTGACGAATCAACCCACAACCCAAACCACTGATTGTATAGACCTCAAGCTTCAAGAGCGTCTTTTGCTTAAGAAGTTGGTATCTAATAAGAATTGTCCCAGATGGGGACCTGGGACCGATCTATTCGAAAAAATCTAATTTATTGTTAAATTTTTCGATTTAGATGAAATTTTGTACATGACTAGATTTTTGCCTCAATCGACATGAGAAGCACTCTTTGCCTCCGGAATCTGAGATCGATCTGTTCCAAAAAGTTTCATTTATTGTTTGTGGGCTTGGGATCGATTCGATGGTTCGGTTTTGCTTAATATGTAGATTAATAAATGTATGTAGGTGGCTCTAATGTGATTTAATTTTAATAATTACTTTAATCATTATTATTAGGTTTTTTCACTGATCGAAGTTTCCTTCCTCACATTCAATTTCATTTTATTTTCAACTTAAATCATGCGCATTTTACGTTGTTATAAATAAAGTTCGTTATTGCTTGATTTTAGGCGCATTAAAAACTGTACGTAGTATCGTTGGTGGTAAAACACAATTTTCTACTTACAAAACGTTTTAATCACTATGAAAAGTTGTATTTTTACACCTCGCATGTCAACTTAAAAATAAACGAATCAACAAAGTAACAACAAAAACAATAGCGATAATAACAATTACAAGTGCACGTCATCATGAAAAAAGGTGATAAATCACACTTTCGAACATTTACGCCTATTTCCAGGCGTACACTGATTGCATGCTGCACACAATGATCGGCCGTACAGCCGAACATGCTATTTGCACATTTTCACATACATATTGTGACGCCTGACTTTATGCTCCAATTTTTTTCCTCCACGAAGAGTCAACAATTATTTGCTTTGCATGTGTAACTTTATATAGTGAAGGCGGCAAAGTTTCCGGGAATCAGGCAGAGTTGTGCTTGTACCAGCAACACTTCAACTAGTTTTAATTATGCCAAAATAGTTGCAATGCTAGCCAAAGATGTGTGTGTGTGTGTGTGTGTTTCCTTGGACGTTTTCGGTTCGGTTGTTTATCGCAAATGCACGTCACACGCTTTGTGTGACAAAGCGCGCCAGTCACGAAATTCACACCAAACACTCACTCACGATTTGACATCACTTTATACTATATGCATGCAGCAACCAAATGTGAAAGGCGTCAGCCATCAAATAAACCGGTCAACTGCCAGCTTGTTGCCTGTTGGCTTGCTGCCTGCCTAGTTTGTGTGTACATTTGTTGGCTTTCGTTGACGTGTGCATGCCGTTTTGTATGCTTTAAATTAGCAAAAGTGTGAAAGTGTCATGTTACGAAATATGATATTAACACCCATATGAGCTTGGCATATTTTGCTGCCTACATATAGGCGCCACTCTCATTACGTATTTTTGTGCTGTAAAATTTGCTATTTGACGTCGTCGTTCACGTTGATGAATGTGTTACTGCATTTATAAAGTGTAGTATAAGCTTCTGGTGAAATTTCATTGCGTTTTGGCGGGAGAGGCTTAGTTTAAAACTTTGTGAATAGTTTTTAAGGTTAATTTCGTGTAAATTTAATGAAATTATTTTGAGGTCGAGATTTAACAACTCTAATCGAATACTTCTGAAACCCATCATAGGATTTGATCATGAAACTTAGATTTTTTAACAGTCGGATTACATATGTTTGCATACTTTTCGGCTGTAAATTGTAATTATAGTATTTATCTTTACAAATAGTAGCTACTTTAGAGTATATTTTAGTTATACTTTTGCTCACCGTATCAGATATAAAGAGTACGTAACAGGACTCGATTGGAATTTTTTTAGTTTTGTTTTGATTTGGTTAAATTATTTAAATAAGAGCTTCTGATTTTGGCTTTCAAAATCAACAAAAATTCAAATTCAAATTCTAATTCTTAATAAGGTAATCCAATAAAATGATTAGTTTGAAAATCTAAAAGAATAAAATGAGACGAAAGCTCTAAAGGGAACAAATATGTATCTATTTTTAATTTATTGTATTTCATAAAATACCGAGTTATTATTCCTCCTGCAGTAAGCTTTTCGATTTTGTTTTTCGAATAATTTCGTCAAGCACAAATAATTGCTAAGTGATGTTAATTTTTAAAGCACATATAATTCTAAGATACATTCAACGAAAGCTTACAGCTTCGTTTAAAAAAAAATCACGCCATTAGCGCCTAAAAGCAGCAATTAGCCGCGTGTTTTTTAACTCAAAAATTCATTACGACCATTTTCACCACGTACACATGGACACAGACACATTTTAAACACTTAACTATGCATTATTGAGTACAAGCGCCTAAAAGTATGCAATTTTTATGCGTTACAACAGTTTTTCATACGTTTTTAACTGCCAATTTATTTACAGTAAAAATTATTTATTTCACAATTACAACAATATGTCACACAAACAAAGTAAGCAAGTGAGAGAGTGTAAGTGTGTGAATGCGTATGTAAGTGCTTGCTCGTATACTTTTTTCGATGTGCACAAACATTAAAGCATTAAATAAAAATCACTGCCACAAGCCAACGAGTTTGCTCTAGTCCTTTTGCTGCATTTTTCAAACTTTTTTTTTTATCTTTTTTACACGTTTGTGCGCAGGAAAAAACTTGAAAATTATAACAAAAAAATAAAATAGGTATATATATTTTTATACATATATAGTTACGGCACCCAAATGCATTTTGCATGTCGGCAAATTTGTCGTTACAAATTTGTGAAACCATAACGATAAGCGGCCAGTGTTGGCTACATGGTTCACTTGTACACGAAACATATTGCCAATGCAAAATTGTGCGCAAAAAAAAAAAATACGGTCAAAATAATTGTATGAATAAAAAGCAAAACAGAAAAAAAAAGAAGAAATGCTTTTGTGCCTTTTAGGCGCTGACAAATCACACACAATAAAGTCGTCGTACGCATAGCAAATTTAAGCACTTGCACTTGCACAAATTTATTTGCATATTTTTACGGGAACAACAACAAAATAGCAAAAATATGCTTGCAAACGATTTTGCCTTGTTTCCGAGTGGCACTGTTGCGCGCCACCGCTGCCACTCTCTCACTCGCCTCACACGCGCCTGAGTGAATTATAGCATTTTGTAAGGGCACCTAAAAGTATGCAACAGTCATTGCTGCCAAGCAAAATGCTCAATATAGCTAGCTTAATACTACTATATACATATACACATGTGCGTGTGTAAATAGTTTATATAGATGTGTGTGTATATATAAAATAATTCGTGGCACGAAAGTCATGTTAACATGTCCCCAGCGATGTGTGCACTCCACTAACGACTATTCGCATGCGGTTGGTCTATGGTTGATACTGTAGGTTTACCCACGTGCCTGCCGCACGACGAGCACGCTGGGGCAAATGAGCTGGCAACGATGAAGACGATAACGACGGCAAAGCTACCATGCAACCTACAGCCCGCCTCAATACATACAAACAATAACATGCCCAACAAAAACATGTAGTACCACAGAGATTGTATACGCACATACTTATGTATGCATCTGAGTCTAAAAAACATCACCGAAAACAAGTATGCTTTGGTTGTTACACACACACACACATACATCCACATATTTTTCATATGAACCAAAGAAGCGGAATTCGTACAGTCTCACTCTCTCAGATATTATTGTTGATTGTATGCATACGCGGCGGTGTCGCCTGTCTGCCGACTACTGGCGCCTGTTGCAGTCATGATTTTACGTGCCTTTTTTTTGTGCTTATTGCACTTGTTTTTGTTGTTGTTTGCTATGTTAGTACCCATGTTGCAGCTGCCAGTTTTTGGTGTGCAATCAGTTTATTATATTCACAAGCGAGTAGACAGCGAGGCCAGCAAGTTTGGTTGATAGTGTGGGATTCAGAAGGGGTGAGGTCGCAATGGAGTGCCCGTATCAGTGCGCCTTTACATATGCAATGCATTTTGGAGAGTGTTTAACGAGAGCTGGGTGTCTTTTTTTTGGGTTGGTGTGGACAAAACCGTGGGTAGGAGAATAGAAAAAATGGAACAAAAGCTGCACCACATTTTTAAAAATAAAATTATAAATCTGCTTTGAGAGTAAAAAGTAATTAGATTTTGCTATTTGCTGTCTTTTCTTTATTATAGCTTTAAGACTTATCTGAAAGCTTAATAGATGATAAGATTTTTATTTCGTGTTAGAACCATACTCACAGGAGTTCACATTCTCTGCTAATTTGACTTTTATAATATTGAATGTGAATGTTGGTCTTAGAAAAGCGTTTTTCGTTCGCGACACTTTTTGAAGAGGCTTTATTGGCTATCTTATTAAGCAGTTTTGACAATTTTTGGATTAGTTTCTTGTCATCTGCGATTGAGATTTTATTAAATCTCTTTCGGAGCCTAAAACTGTTAAAGTAGCGGATAACTTAAGTGCCTGAAGCTATCAACTTAGTTAGCGGATGACTCAAAAGCTCTGAAAAGAAATTAAAAAGCTACTGGGCGCCCAGCTTTTATAAGAAACAAATACTGAAATCTAGCTTTAGTTGATAAATAAAATAATTAGTTATAATAATAAATTAGTATAACTCTAATTTTTTTCGGTACATTTTTTTTCTGGGCGAACCACCAAAGACGGCGGTGGTAATGTAGTGGTCTGGGGTTGTATCTCTGGGCAAGGTATCGAATCAATTTATCAAATAAGATGAATAATGGATCGTTACATGCATACCGACATTTTACAAAATGTGATGCTGCCATATGCTGAAGAGGATATGCCTTTGAAATAGAGTTTCCAGCAGGACAACGAAACTAAGCATACCTCGAAGCATTGTAAAACTTGGTTGAGACGTAAAACCATGAACCAATTGACCTGCTCAGTCCACTGATCTCAACCCTATTGAGAACTTATGAGAGATCGTAGATATGCAAATTAATAGAGAACACTGTAGAACCAAGGACGAATTTTTTAAAGGTGTAAAATTGGCATAGGAGAGCATATCTCAGGATGCTATCGATAATTTGAAACCTTAAATGGCTAAAAGATGCGCCTCAGTCATCCAAAGTAAGAGGTTTTCAACAAAATATTAGCCTAGACACTTTTTTACACCAATGAAGGGGTGCTGTCCATCGAATTTTGGACAACTGTAAATTTTTTTATGTTAAACTTTTCAAATTAAAAAAAAAAAAAACAAGCAAACAAGTATATTGCTGTATTAAAAATTAATATATTAATATATAAACATAAATAAAATGTAAAAAAAAAATTAATTTCCTAAAAAAACAGCAATACCAAAAATTAGTATTAGTTTTGGCCAATACTGTATCTAGTAATCATTTTTGGCATCTACCATGAACAAGTTCGATATTATCAATTCAAGTAGCGGGTGACTCAAGTGCACAAAAAAAAATTAATTAGAAATAACACTCAAGAAAATTACAAAAAAATATATATATATATTAAAAAAATATCCACTGTACAACCATACCTGCTGCTCAAACGCAAAATATCACAAATATAGGTATATGCATTTGTAATATGAATTGTTATCGAATGCTTTAACAATAGTCAACGAAGCAGTTATAAGACACATACACACAGACATACAAATAAAGAGAAATGTCGGTAGAGCGCACAGGATGTGCCTGTGGCTTTTGTACAGCCATTAGTAAGGCACAAATCAGACGCATATGCGCGGCTACAGATAAATGCATATTTAAAGAGGTGCATAATAAAAGAAAATACATACATAAATATACTTACAAATTTGTATAGATAGGCAGGCAGATATGACATATGTATACACGTATATACACGTGTATGTATATAAATAGTGTAAAAGTGCTTAAAAATATTCGAAATCCGAGCGACTGAGCAACGAGACTAAAAACAAAATCACAGCCAACCGGCCGCCTAAGAGAGCTTTCGATGTGGCTTTGTTGTGCGCATTTAAGTACTCGTAAGCACACACACACATGCACAGCTAAATAAATACACATCTACGTATACATATATTTACTTGAACGCTTGCACGTACCAGCAACTGTCACCAGTTTACAGGCAAATATTCCCAGCTCGATTGGTTATTGTGCGCTGCTCGCCTTCGCCATTATCCGTTTTGGGAACAACCAACAGGTTTACAAGGCCGAGATTGTTGCAAGCCAGGCAACTTTTATTCTAGATATATATGTATATATATATTTTTTTTTTGTAGGTGCACTTGTAGTTTTGCATATCGGTGATCCTGTTGGGATATAACGCGCGTACACAGAAAATCATGCTCCTGTGGCGGTGTTTAAACTCGCATGTGCTCACCAGTATGTGTGTGTGCTTATGTAGTGGTGCGGTTAACTTTTTTCGTGTACCCCAAAATTTATTTAGTTTTTTTTTTTTTTTTCTTATATAAATGCATGCGGATTTTATTACACACCACAATAGTGTTGGTGGCATTTACAACAATTATTTTTGTTATTGTTATTGTTGTGGCTGTTTGTGATTTTTATTCTATGTTGGCAGCAGACAAATTACATTTTAAATGCACTTTTACACTGCCTTCACAAAAATACACTTTGCTGTATAAAAACATATGTATATGTAAATATATAGTATATACCATACATGTGAATGTATGTATGTGTGGGCGGCTGTGTATGGTATTTCGTTTGCTCGATTCTTATATGTATGTCTGCGAATTTATATTTGGCGTTGGTTTTTAATGGCTGTAAAATTAATTGTGGCGATAATTTTTAAAGGTGTTTGGGTTAGGTTAGCTTGTAGTGGGTACTAATGAGTATATATCAATTCATGTGGGTTATATTGAAACCAACTAACTACTAGGCCTCACTATATACGTACTTCGTTCTTTGATATAGGTATTTCATTAGATTAAATCGTGGAGATTAGCTTTGTCAGAAAGACTTCCAAGATATGTAGCACAAAAATTTCGAAAGCAGAAACACTACCAAGAGCAGAGCAGTGCAGCAGGAGATGAATGATCATTTTCTTCTACTAATACTTTTCATAGCTTTTTAAACATCCTCTATCCTTTCCGCATTTTGTTCTACTAGAGTATGTTCTGTCAAAATTTCTATTACCTTTGAGATGTCCTCTCTTTTGAAGGAGAACATTTTACGTGACCTCTCACTATCATATTTCGGTTAGCTTTCCTTAGATTTACGCTAGTTGTCAAATGATTCAGCTTAAGGTGGCTTAATCATAGTTCAATCCTTTGAGTACAGTTTGCAGTCTACAAAAGGCTTAACAATGCGATATCTGTTTTCGAAAAGTCTGTTTTGTAGTTCCTTATAATTCTCTGTGATCCCCGATTGATCCATATGAGAGTTAGTCTGCTCTGTTTGGTAATTTTCTGCAGAAATCAACGACTGCCCAACACAATTTCGAAGTCTATTGCAAGCAATAAAGCTAGGTAAATATGTAGATATTCTTACATTTAGAGCTAGTTTCAACTTGTTTTGCTGCCACCATTATTGTAGAGGTGCTTGGCTGAAAACCACTGAATTGATCCGGTAGCTTAAATGTGAGTTTCAGGAGAATATTTTGAGAAAGGACAACACTATCCACACTTCTCTAAAGCTTCCATCCAATAATCCAATATACGAACATGAGGGTTGTAGTTATTGGTCACTTCTTCCCTGCTGGGAATTTTTGTACTGAAGTTGTTGCAAAGAGATGATATTGACCCATAAGGATCGGTGTAACTTGTTATGTTAAGCATATGTTTAAAATATTTATGAATGTACCCATGGTTGATTACTCGATCTCAATTTGACCCCACAATTTGATTGATTGCGACTAATATGTAGTTAAGTTCATTGGCAGGATATTGTAAATAATATTTCCAGCCTCATTTAGATAAAGGTTGACACTTTGGATCACCAGAAAACCTCACCATAAAAAGCATTTCTCATATCACTATTCATTCTATATTAGTCAAAATTTTGTATTTTCTTCTAAACGGAGCAACATGAGTTGACGCAGAGTCCACAATCGACAGACCAGCTTGATACTCTTCGAAAAATTCCTCATTGGAATTGTGGGGATTTCCTCTATTTGCTACACAAGCCTAGATGTAGACTCAGCCACTTCCATAATCTTTTACTGTTAAGAGCGAGTTCACCGTGGGGTTCAAGAGGAAGAGGAGAGAGAAATCTGATTTGACGGGTGTCCCTGCTTATGTAACTGAAAAACTAAAACTCTTCAACTAGACCATATCTGGTATTGTTCAACTTAACTGTTGATACTTTTTTTAGGCTCTACAAGAAATTTTTATTATATTTGGTACAATAAAGAACCTCTATATGTCTAGGAAGACAACCATATGGGATTTCATTTTATTAATCGTCCTGTTTGGCGATCAAAGGGCCGGAAAAATGGATAGATTTTTAATCAACAATGAAGGCGTTGTTGTATTAATTTGCTAAGAGAACACCAAAGTTCCTGGAGATTCTACATGAGATGTAGCGGTACTGAATTTTGTTAACAATATACGCGTAGTATGCTCTATGTGAAACTTTTCAAGGAATTAACCAGTTCAACCTAAACTAGCTTAAGCTAAGAGACTTCATAATTAAAGTTATCAGTATGTGAGAGTAATTTCCTTTGAGCAGGCTCTTTTGTTGGCCTGTTGATCATTTAAAGCGAACTTGTTTTCAACACTATCTACCGCATCTTGCTGCCACATGCAACAGCCGCTGAAATGTAGTCCCTCATTATTGACTTCCTGATTGCTTGAAACTAAAGTGAACGCCTCTCGAGTGAATAATAAACGCCCATATTTCGACACTTACAATATTATGTATATTAAAGTCAATTGAAACTTTGCCAACAACAGTGGAAGCGCTAACAACAACAACAGAGCAGCTAACGAAAAAAATTGACTGCAACAAAGAGCAATTGAAAAACATTGAAGTGGAAAAATTACGCCCCTCAAAAAATAAAATCGGTAAATAAAAGGAGTAAAGCGCCACACCAAGCACATTAAAAAACAATAAAATTATTAGGTAGTTGAGAGGGGAATAAAACAAATAAAAAATGAGGGAAAAAAATAAAAAATGTATCCAAAAAAATTTGAAAAAACACAATTGCAAGTTAAAAACGTGTTGAACTTGGCACTTTGGCACACTCAAAGAAGAAACAATTTTTTTTAGAAGCTTTGCTTGCCAGCAATGTCGGCGGCAGGCCGAACTAATAGCGTCACGTTTGCCAGTCAACCAGCCAGCTTGCTGCTTGCGGCAAAGGCCAAAAGTAAAGTGGCATGCAACATGCGATTGCTGCCAAACGTATGCCACTTGCCGACTGTGCCTTTGTGGCCTGTTGCATGCAACAAACGTTCGCCCGTTCGTTCGTTCGTTCGTTTGCATGTTTGTTAGCGCGTTTACTTGCTTGCTCGCTCGCCTGCTCGCCTGCCTGCTGGTATGAACTACGTGTTGAATTTTTCATTTCATTTGCGGATATTTCAACTTCAATGGGATTTTCGTGTTTTGGCAACACTTGCCACTTTGTGTGTCGTTCGGTGTGGTAGTCGGTAGCTGGTAATGGGAAGTTTTGGGGCCTCATAGTTATTGTTGGCTGTCGGCTGTCGGCTGGTGGCTGGTGGCTTGGCATTCGCTATTTGCCATTTGCCATTTGCTAGCGACTTGCCATCAACTTACAATGAGGTAATGGCCTGCTGCTACTACTTGCCATTTTACCACATTGCCACATTGCCACATGTTGCATGTATGCAACTAAGTAGCTGAGTAAGTTCTCCTTTGGCAGTCATTTAGGTATGTGCCTCAACGGACGGATGGTGGAACGGAAGCGGAAGTTAGAACTTCCTAAGCATATATTGCGGTTGTTTGTATTTTATTGTATATTCTTTACAACAAAAACAATGGATGATTTCAAACAACAAACACAGACATAGTGCATACTTGCAACTAAGTGGCAAGTTGAGTGATGATGCGCTTTAACGTTTGAGGTTAAAGTGGTATAATTTAATAATAATGTACATATATATACATATTTACTAGCAGAGGAGGCATACGAAGTGGAAAGAGTGAGAGGGAGAGCAGAGAGTTAGAGGTTATCGGCATACGCCTGCAATTATGCAATGAAATTCGTTATGCATTAAATTAAATTTTGCGGTTTTAAGCTTTATTAATTCATCATTAGCGTTTAGCGGTTATTAGCAGCGTCAGTCGGCAGTGTTGCATTTGTGGTTAATTTTCGTTTTGTTGCAAGTCATTCAAAAAATGCATAAATTATTCGTTGGAATGAAATTGAACTGTTGCTACTACATGCATGTAGCAAATCTTTTGAATAATTGATAAACTAATGTCTAAAGTTTGAAGTGATTTGAAATGGGAAAGGTAGTCAAATGCGGTAAAAGGTGAAATTGTAGAGCTTAATCATGTATAAATATATTGTATAATAAATGTATGTATTATTAATATATAATTAAACTCATTAACTGTTTGAGAAGTACAGCAGACGAATGAAAAATGTAAGATTTTTCAACGATAAAAAATATTTCTTGTTGTTTACAGTTTTTAAAAGCGTTAAAACGGCAGTTTAAGGTTAATAAGTCTTCGGTATGTTTTCTCACTCATTTGAGAATTACTAACGAATGCGCTAAGTAAGTGAAATACTGAAATAGAGAGCACGGAATATACTTGTTATAAAGAACTAAAGAAACCTTCGGTTCAGGCATTACAAAGCTTTCACCATTAATAAAAAGCTTAAGAAAGCTTCTTATATTATAGTTAGGTTTTTAAAAGCTTTCAATATGTTCATAAAAATTGTATGGTCCTTATACAGTGTATAGTCTAGGAGAACAAAATTTGTTCAAAACACTCTCTTCTAATTACAATAAGAAAAGTTTACGTAAGAACTTAAAAGTTAACTTCAGCTTTTGTATAAATCTACCACTTTTTTTTAATGAAATAGCTGTCAGAAAGGAAACTAGGATTAAAGCTCTAAAAAAGGAAGCCCTCATAAAAAAGTTAGCAAAAGCTAAGATAAATAAAATTCGTAATAGATTTTGATAAAACTCTATTTAATAAGTTCTCAAACTTTGAAGCTATAACTTATATTTTAATTAATTTTTTTGTGTAAACAAAGCAATATTTTACCAGAATGTTTGCCTAAGGAGAGTTAAATGAAATGATTTGGTGCTTAGTATGAGAAAAAAGTGAAAGCTCTGATACAAGAGTAATCAATAAACGATTCACGAATTACTGTCTTATATATAAGTTATTAAAAAAAGCTTATACAATTCAAAGAAATGTAACAAAAACATTGAAAGTAGCAAAAACCCCTACCTTTAAAAGGTGGATAATTACTTAATAAAAAAAAAGCTTTCAACATGGAAATAAATCTAATTTAAAATTGCGGCTGTGAGTTTCAATGAATAATGTGATTGCATTAAAGTTAATTAAGTTTTTTATGCGGTCTTTTGAAATTCTTATGCAAAAATTCAAAGAGTTGAAAATGTAAAAATGGTTTAAAGCGTTATTCAATATTTTGCCATTTAAAGGCAGGTGACACAGTTGTCTCTTCACAAAATAATGCTATCTATTAAAAGCAGTTGTTATAACAAACTTTTGTAACAAAAAAAAAACAACACAAGAAGCCATTAAGTATACAATAAAGTAATTTTGTCTATTCTAGATACATATTTTAGGCGCCCAGCTGTTCTACAGACACATTAATTATTTAAATATTTCGTAACTGAAATAAATTTGCGTAACTTATAGGCGTTGAGTTGAATTGAAATTAATTTGCAAAACAGAAAGTACAAAGAAAAAGTGTCTGGACTAAATTTTTCGTACTATGCGCCTGAAGGTATGCAATATTAAAAGATTATTGCGGCAAATGGTTTAGTTAAAGTGGAGATCAGTCTGCTGGATGTATAAATTGAGATCTTAGAGGATTTCAAAGCATTGATTATTTTCAATAATTTTCTCTTTGTCTTAAATTTTATTTTATTTGAAGATTAAAAAAAAAAGAAAATTACGTTGAGCATTCCTAATGCAATTGCACTCTTTCATTTAATACTTTCATTTAATTTTCGCAAATTTTCACTTTCAAACAATTTCAATTTGAATTCGAAGCTCCACAAAATGCACACTTTTGCATTTGTCAGAGCTTTTTTTCTTAATTTACGCTTGGTCACAATAAAATTAATTTTAGTGATTTTAACAACTAACCAAGCACTTTTATAATTTTTGCCATTTTTTCACATTTTTTTTTACAGATTTTTCGACTTGTCACACTCGCTTGCCAAAAACTTGCAAATTTCTGTTTCTGAATTAATTACAAATTCATTGGCGCATTTTAAATTTTTTCGCTTGTCAACAACGATTGAGATGAATTTGATTTTTTTTCGTAATACATATATATATGGTATATGAACCTTTTCGATTTTCTGCCACTGAAATACATTATAATGGCAATAAAAGTACTACAAGTGCAGCTGGTAATACTTCATTCCTTCACTACTTTTTTGATTTAGTCGCGCTTAATCTTTTCCGCCAAATAAATCACTCAATTGAAGTGAAAAAATAGTCAAATTAGTGTAATTCCCGCAGCGATATGGTTACAAGCGTGCCCGCACATACCATATACACACCAACATGTGCGCTTGCCAAAAAAGTTAAGTTTCAGTTCGGTAGTAAAGTAGTAAAAAATTTAGTAAGTAGTAGAAAAGTAGTAACTGCCAAAAGTTGCAAGTATACGTATAACAGTGTGTGTGTGTTTGTTTGTAAGTACTAGTAGTAGTAGACTAGAGTCGCTTAACTTTCTGCTAAGCAGAAAAGTTCATTTTAAAATAAAATAAAAAAGATCGCAAAAAAGTTCTGAAAACGAAAAATGAGTTGGAAAAAATGTTAGAACGCCAAGAAAAATACAGCTATTACGCGGCATGCAACATAATATGGTGACGGTTGGCGACTGTGGCGGCAACTTTTCCTCCTCATTGCGCGCAGCACAGACTGCCATTGGTTGTGGATCTCGTATATTTCACATCTTGCCACTTGTAAAACCGCATCAAAAGACAAAAACCCCTTTCCCTTCCTTTTCTCTGGACTGCACAGACATTTCTTTTTGACTAAATCCTTGCCTTTTACCATCTACTAAAAGGCTTTATGCAAAATCCATGACGGAGAAAATTGTAGCGTACGCCTCTTTGTTGTTGCTGTTATTGTTCTTTTTGTTTTTGTTTTTGTTCTTGTTTTTGTCGCTGTTGTTGCTCGGTACAGTCAGTCGTTTGCTGCACTCAGTGGCATTCAGCTTAAACGCTGTCGTCATTGTACTGCCATTGCTTTTGCTATTGCCATTGAGTCAGCCAGGAAGCTTTTACAAGTCTATGCCAAGAGATGGCGGGGGCAAGAGTAAGGGGTAATGGTTTTGACTTGCGCGCGCAAACTTATTTAATTCACTACGTTTTTCGCAATTTAATTCAATTACATTAAAAAAGTTTTGTCAGCTTTGTGTGTTATTCGTCGCGTTTGCATTGCATACTCTTAGGCGTTTAGGGTTGTAGTCTGTGGCATTTAAGTGCGTTAATAGTAGAGCATATATTTCAAATATTTTATTTGAATGAAAAGTTCTGTCCAATGTCTTGTGTTTTGAGTGATCTGTGGCTCGGGACCTAGGATGAAACTTTGATTTAGATTAGCAAAATTGAAATGTATTTGATTAAAAAAAAGTCTCACATAGTAACATAGAATTTCACAAAAACAAACTTGATCCAGACTTTCTCCTTTTAATTAAAGTGAAAGCTTAGAAAAGTCTACGAAAGATTCCATCAGAGCTTTGTATCACTTTTCGAAATGAAATGTTCGAAATGTATTTTAAAAGTTTACGTTAAAAGCTCTAAAACGAAAAACTTTTTAAAAAAGGTTCCAAAAGATTTACAAAAGCTTTTTACATATACACAGATGGCGCGGTGTGCTTCTGGATAATGTTTCAACAAATGAGAGATCCAATAGATTCATATGAGCCGCGTGCCACACAATTTCCATGCTTTATTTAATTAAGCCGCTTGGACAAGTGGAAGTAATTTTATTTTACAAACCTCAATGTTTTAATTACATTTCAAGGGATTTAATATACAAAAAAAATTTGATTTCAATGCAATGAGCGTGTCAAGCTTTAGTTTTTAATCAAGTGAGAACTCACTTAGGATAGATGTAGGAAGACATGGTTACATATTTATATATACGTATATACTAAGGAAATATCTAAGCAAACAATATACGCTTTTTGAGCAATTTTATGCTACAACAAACATAACAACAACAGTGTACCTTTACAAACACACACATTTTCCATTATAACTAACACATGCTCACCTACACCCCAGCCTCAGGCCAACTAACTAACGAACTCTTACCTTAATTGAATTGCAGCTGCGTCACCTTTTAAACGAATTCAATCAATAAAATTCAATGTTGTTTGCAGTTGGATGAGGGGACAGCGTGTGGCTGATGGGTGTATGTTGTTGAAGCTAAAGCAGCAGAACCACAATGTATAAAGTAAACAAAGGTCCTTACGACTTTTGTAGCTCCTCCCTTTTCTCATACAACTATTTCTACTACGATTCCCACTTTTAAGTCATTTTGCCTCTAGCTTTTACACATTACTCACTAACACACACACATATACACACACACATGTGCGTCTTACGCGCTTCGTTGTAACTTCAGTCAATGCTTTCCATCGCATTTGTTTTCATTTTTAAAGTGTTCTCGTCGATGTTCTTGCCAGCACTTCAATCTCTCAATCACATTAAATTACTCGTCGTCGCACTCAAGCGATAACACAAGCACATATGTATACTCGTATGCCCACATAAGCAACTAATATTTTGTGTGTGTGTGTGTGTGATTGCTTTTATTTATTTACTAACACAGCTGGGGCATCGCTTGCTGTTGCTAAGTGTGTGCCACATTGTTTATTGCATACTTTTAGGTGTACTGTTACTTACATATATACATATATGCTGTACTTTAAATATACTTTGTATTTTATGTATGCTTTTTGGTCGCATATAACACCGATATGTGCAAATATAGGTGTATGTTTTTTTTGCACATAAGAGCTGTGGAAGTCTGTGTTTGGTCCAATGGATTTTGCGTAAAAATCTTTGTAGGTTTGAAGTCTACTACAATAAAGTTAGACTAGTCCTCTAAGTATTAGAATTTTTTCGGCTTTTATCTATAGAAAAATAGCATTTTTATACCATCTACAATTTTTTTCCATTACCTTAAACATGTTATCCTGCAATTTTTTGCTCAAAAATGAGTTTGAGTGTTAACACTAACAATGTAGAAGGTAAGAATTAGAAATTTCACATATTAGTTACACGTTTTGACAAAATGTTTGAACAATAGAAATTTTCATTATCAGACGATTCCCTGATGCAGCTGCCGTACAAATTAATTTTCGAAAATAAGTTTTTGTGTATTAACTCTTACATAGTAAAAGTTAAGAACTCGAAACTTCGACAAGTTGTTACTCGTCAAGTAAAACGTGTGCATTATGAATATTTTTAAAATCGGTCTATTATTTCATGTAGCTGTCATACGAATAATTTTTCGAAAATGAGTTTTTGAAGCGTATCTTCTTCAATTAGGCAGTTAAAAAATCCAAATTTCGTCTACTCATTAACCGTCAGGTAAAATATAATGAGCAATGAATATTTTCAGAATCGGTCGGTTACTTCATGTAGCTGTCATACAAGGTAATTTTCAACACCGCCTTTAAAAAACAGCTAAGCAAAGTCGGACATTAATTAACTAAGTTGAATACATATTAGACATTAAAAATCACAAAAATTTTATGACTTTCTTATACAAAAATGCTTCAAAAACTAGATTTTTCGTTATATTTTTATAAATAAAGTAGCTAGAGAATTGAAACTTGCTGTTTCGCACACATACTATTAATAAATTACTGAAACCAAAATTCGTTGAAATGGAAAAACTGTAAAGCATAGCTACCATACAAAATAATTTTCAAAAATGAGTTGTTGGAGTTTTAATCCTTATACTTAAATAGTTAAAAACTTGCAAGTTAGTACACTGTTTGGGTCTAATGTGTAGTATGTATATAGTAAAAATTACAATAATCGTACTATTCTGTAACATAGCTCTCATACAAATAATGATTAAAAAACAAGATTTTATGCTTTACCTTTTTTATTGTGTAACCAGAAAATTTAAATTTATTGTCTAGTACACATAATACTTGTTAAATGTTGAGCATAAAAATCAACGAAATCGTAGAGTTATAAAACATAGCTACCATACAAATTATTTTTCGAAAATGAGTTTTAGAGCCATATCTGCGAGAAAAAAATATATACGAACATTAAACTGCTACATATTGTAAATGAATAGTCCAAAGTCAGTATAATTTCGATCAAGCTCGAATTTTATTGACAGTCACACAGCTTAATTATGTAAAAATAAAATTATATTAACGAGTACCACTGTAAAATTGAAAAGCATGGAAATGCAATAATACATTTCATAAAGCTGTACATTTTTCTATATACAAGTGTGTATTAAAAATAACTAGCAAAACAAAGTGTGCAAAGAAAGCAGTCAACTTTTCAAAACTTTTATCAGTGAATTGAGGAAAAATACATTTTTCGATACTCAATCAATTTTTGTTAGCGTCTGAAAAAGATAGAGAGAGAGAGCATCCACGCTGAAGTAATATAACAAGCTGGGTTTCATATTTTCACACATCTATAGATTTATACACACATCAGTTTTGTGCCTGTCATGATGATAATGCTGATGATGAACACAACAAAAACAGAATTGTGATGTTGTCGATTGGTTTGATGATATGTTGCAGCTACTTGTCTATATAGTGACTAACTCATATAATAACCACTGTTCACGTTCTTCATTCTCCAGTGCTCGAAAACATGCCGTAACAGTGTTCTTCCTTTTGTTTTTTTTTGTTATTGTTATTGTATTGCAATTTTGCTAAAATTCTCATTTGCTTGAGTAAACATATAGACTCTTCTAATAAAAGCACCAGCACACACATAAACACGCACACACACTGTGAAATATCTCGAAATGATAGGAAATGTACCAACTCAAGCGCATCGTCCTTGCCACAGGATATCTACTACGTGTATTGTCTTGTCTTACCAACTACTCTATGCATATTATTGTTTACATTGCCTTATACTGCAATGTGGCATGAAAGCCCATTTGTAGTACATACAAAACATTACGACAACAACAGCAAGGACCGCAAAAGCTTCAAAACAAAAATGTACAACAAAACCGCTAAAAACAAGCCGACAAAACTCAACCACAACAGATGCAACAAGCAACAGTCAGTTGTTGTTTGCTTGTTTGTTGTCATTGTTGTTGCTGCTGTTGCTCTAAAGGCAAGTCAAGCCAAGTGGAGCATAGAGCCGAAAGGACTCATCGAAAATATTTGTTATGCGAACTTCGACATTCTTAAGCCGTAAATGTTTAGGCGGAGCACGTAACGTAGGCATGAAGTGGTAAGCCAAGGACTGAATGCCTCAAAGACTGCCACTTCTTCTATGCCTTAACAACCCACTCGCCTGCCTGTCTGCCTGTCTGTATGCAAGTCTGTCTGTTTTCGAAGTTAAGTACCCTTCTACACTCAAGGAAAACGGTGCTGCTTCACTGACTTGCTTGACTTGGCTGGCTGTCTGCCAGCTCTTACTAGCAGCAAGTAGTAACAGAGGTTAGGCCTTCCTTACAATGTGAGTGAGTGAGTCCTTAGTCCTTATAACCTTGCCCGCATAACAAAATTTCCCTTCTTATTATTGTTATGACTGTTGTTATTACATATTATTGTGATTATTATTTTTGTTGTTGTTTCTGTTGCTTTTACACACTTCTCTGGTTTGCCTGTGTTGTTGACCACCAACTAGCAGTTGTAAGGACGAAAAAAGATTTCGTTCCTATTGTCGTTGACTTTTGTGACTGCCTGCATTTTGCGCCCTTACAATTCATTGCATTTATGTCATTCCGAATATTTTGCCAACAGCAGTAGCTATTAGAAGCAGGTAGGCAGCTTACATAAAAATAAACTTATTTTTAGCTACCAAAACGTAATAGATATATGGAATCAATGGTTGCGTCAACTGTTAACTGAGTTCGTCTGCAAATTCTTTTGCTGGCATTGGCAATATTTTCTACAAATGCCTGTTGCTCTCAGATCCTGGGTCTGTTTGTATGTGTCTTCAGTCCACCTTTAGAATGAGTTATTTATTTATTATATAGGCGTTGGCCCAAGTAGTGTAGTTTATCATTGCTGAAGTGGAAATAGTTGAAACTGGCTCTCAAATACCCTAATACAAACATATTGGATGAGTGCATAAGTTCGTGCCCGATTCCGCTGGATGCCGTACGAATCGTTTGAGAGTGGCCTCGTGAAAGAAATATATACATATTATATATGGTTGGAAAGGTGACAGTTCGAACTGTAAATCAAGCATAAAATAACTTCATTTTGATTTGAGTTACTTAGTGAAAAGACGCATCGAAACGAAAAAGATCATATGCGTCATATTATGTTATACGAATTCCGCAAAGAAAAACAGTGGGCGCTGCAACTAAAGATATTCGCGAAGTTTATTTGGACCGTGCTCCAGCACTCCGCACAGTAAAGAAATGGTTCGCGAAATTTCGTTCTGGAGATTTTAACCTCGAAGATCAACCTCGCAGTGGACGGCCTTCTGAGCTTGATGACGATGTTCTAAGGACTTTAGTTGCGAATAACTCACGTATTTCGACGGAAGAGGTTGCCAGTGAATTGAACGTCAACAAATCAACTGCGTTTCGTCGTTTACAAAAGGTTGGGTACACTTTGAAGCTCGATACATGGGTGCCACATCAGTTGAGTGAAAAGAACAAAGTGGACCGTATGTCAACAGCAATTTCTTTGCTTCGACGGATCAAAAACGAACCTTTTTTGGATCGGCTCGTGACTGGTGATAAAAAATGGGTCCTGTACAACAATGTTCAACGCAAAATAACATGGAAACAGGCACACGAAGGGGCGGAACCGATGCCGAAAGGTGGATTGCATCCGATGAAGGTACTGCTGTGCATTTGGTGGGATATCCGAGGCGTGATCTATTTTGAGCTCTTGCCAGCTGGAGAAACGATCACTGCCAACAAGTATTGTCAGCAATTGGTCGAATTGAAGAAAGCAATTGATGAAAAACGTCCGATTTTGGCCAATCGCAAAGGAGTTCTTTTCCATCATGACAACGCCAGGCGACATGTTGCAAAACCGACCCTGGCCAAACTGAAGGAGATGAATTGGGAAATCATGCCGATCCCCCATATTCACCCGACATTGCACCTTGAATGGAAAAAAATTTAAAAATGTGGAAGACGTCAAAAACCACCTTGACACCTTTTTCAACGAGAAACCGCGCGATTTCTATGAATCAGGCATCCGTAAATTGGTTGAACGTTGGAAGTGGATTGCCGAACATGATGGCGAATACATAATTGATTAATAAAAGAGCTTTCTTCAAAAAATTTCAATTTTAGTTTGCACTTGAAATCGGGCACGAACTTATGCACTCATCCAATATGTATATACAACAAAATTGCATATGTAAGTTACCTAATATGTTTTGTATTTTGCCTTTTTGTCATTTGGTATTGGTGAAAGATTAGTATTTTATTCAAATAAATTGAGAGTTTTTATTTAAGATTTAGGTTGAGAGTTGAAATTTTGAGTTTCTGGTTGCTGAAGATAATTTTAAAAATTTTATTATTGTAAAAAATATTGTCATAACATTTCTAAAGCTCTCATAATCATAATATATCTTAATATATATGAGAGTGTAACTATAGAAAACAATTAATAAATATACCTATATATAAATATATTAAGCAAATTTGTGCTATATATAGAACACGGAATTCTGAATCGGTGTTTTTTTAGCCTCAGACTATATTCTAGTAACTATAAGGTTTGGGGTTTTTATGAAAATATTTTTAAAAATTTTAGAGGTGAAAATTTCTAAGAAGTACTAAGGCAACAATAGGTTACACCCTAGAGATCGCTTACTACTAAATTGTATAATATTGAAATTATTTTAAGAAAGATCAAATATCAATCTCACCAATCAATGGTACACGCAGATTACATTACTGACTCTTGTTGTAATAATTCTGCCAGCAGTCTGGAGTTTCGCATATAATTCTGTAATTTTGCAGCATTTTGCCTCGTTTCCCTGACGAATTAATAGCTTTTCTCTTATATGTATTTTTTCCCTAAAATGTACTGGTGAGTCTATAGCTATATACTGAAAGGACTCAATCTGAAGCTATTTAATCCACAACTATTTCATTGCCAACGATGGCCAATTTGCCCAGATACTCAGCAAATGAGAATTTCCCATTTCTCAGCAAGTTTTTTCGCTTCTCTTGCCATAGTGAAACCACCGCGCAACTTCCAGATGTATAAAAAAAGGTAACGCCTTAAAGATTACCATTGATAATGGCGCTGAAAGGAACAATACTAGATTTCAGTGGACGACGTTCCCGTGTTGGAGACTAACTTTTCATAATCTGAGCTGACAAATAAAATGAAAATACCTTCACTCTGTGAACCACGCTTTCCCTGTCTGCTGGTTGTTATTAATACCAAACTGAACTAGAAGGTGAACTTTGAAAAACGAGTAAAGTCGTATGTGTGATATTGGCATCTGAAACCGGGCTATATTTGGTGGATGCAATATACACCTAAGGTTGCACCCCGATAGTTGCATTCAGATGATGATTTATACGTGAAAATGAGGAGGGCAGTCATAGGGCGAAATGAAATCAACTCAAATTAAACCGAGGAGTGTATATGGGAGCTATGCTTCGAAAAATTTAATAACCATCTCAAAAGGTCTGTTAGACATTTATGAATAACTAAAGGTATATGCGATAGCAACTAACTTTATTTTATTATTTTAGTTTCATAAAACATGGTACAAATCTCGCTGGCAGGTTAACTCGAGACTTCTATTATCCATATGAGTTTTCTGCCATAGTAATATTTTCGGAATCAAATAGACTTCAGGTACCAAACCATGAACAACTATTGAAGAGCTAGCGTATTGGTCGTAAGAAGTAGTAGTGGAAAATACTAGGAATGCAACGGAAATATGATGGCAGTACAACTAAGGTTTATTACGTAAGGATCAGTGATGCACTACCTACCACTTATCACAAAAAATATAAGCTTGACATCGAGTTTTTTTGTTGCTTGTAGTCTAAGTTAATAAAATAACCGATAGGTGGAACCGAGATCGTATTGTTGAATAATCTTTAGTTAAAAAATAGAAATTATGTTAGCGAATAGTTAACAAAACGGACTACCACGGGAAAGGTGAAGGATTCCAATCTTGACCAAACCAACTACCAAATTACGGAAATCATTTTAGAAAGTAAAAAATAAGTATATTTTCTAATTGCAGGGAGTGTCAATCCCTTCTTCTATTTCCCACACAAAATCCAAAATTTTTAATAACTCAGTACAGTGAAATTTAGTACGAAATATTGTACCTTAAGCCATAAAAAATGATATTAAATTAAATTTAATAATCAAAGAGAGCCGTAGAAAACGACATTAAAGGAAATGAAAAACCCAATAGACTTTACAACTGTTCCATCACATTACAATCACAGACCAATTGAAATTTACTACACTTCTACTACTATTACTATCACTAATGCACTTGTAACAAAATTTAATTTCAACATGATGAACTTTTCAACAACGACTCAACAAACGTTTTTGAGCCAAGTCAAACAAAGTAAACGATGAAGAAGAGTATAAATGCTAGGATAGTTGCCAAGCTTTGCGTTGGACCAACGTAAGTGCACAAGAGGTACTCGTGAGTGGAGTGAGCGATACTAAAATACAAGCAACTAGTTTTTCAGGCAGACAGATGAGTACTACTACAGAGTATGTTGCAAGACAAAAAGACAAAGAAAACTGAGAAATATGTAGACATTTAGTAAAGAGGACAAAGGTTGAAGGCTGTTGAATGCATTTATACGTAAGAGCGTACGTTTAAAGAAAAAAAAAAACATTCCAAAATGATGAGCGAAAGCAATGAAGAGTAGCAGAGAAGCAAAGCAGAAGAGCAGAGTTTGAAGTAGTGTATTTGAAGTATGACCATTTTAGGCGATTGCTTGCTTGCTTGTTGGCAATAGCCAAAGCGATGCCCGAGACCTTTGTGTAGTGGTAGAAGAACACGGATGGACATAGCAAAAGTACAAATCTCCTAAACGAGTTACAAATGCCTCTAATGTAGTTAAATCAACGCAAGTTTGTATGTGTGCGCAAAGGGGCAGTAGAAAACAGGATGTAGTGTGTAGAGTAGCTGAAGGAAGATTGAAGTTAGCTTTGCTTGTTTTTTTGGTAATACAATGTGAGATTTTGTAAAGATTATTATACCCTTTAGGCATATAAAATGTTTTGTATACCCTTCGAGAATTATATTAAAAAATGATTTTGCCTCGTTAACCTTCAAGCACCAACGCATCAACCAGTCGGAAAATTGATAATTTGCTAGTGAAAGTTTTGAAGATGCAGACATGCAGATGAAGATCAAAGGCCTGAGATGTGTCCGATCGCCCCAGCTGGATTATTTTATAATTTTTTAGAAGCATTTGTTCTAAAACTCCACATCACATCCTGGCTACCATTTTGATTTAGGCTACATACCTTTTACTGGCCGGGAAAACACTTTTTGTTAAACACACGTTAAGGGGCACACCCAGTGTGAAATTTCAAAAAAATCGATTTTTTTTTCATATTTTGGTAGATTACACCTTTAAAAATAATATATTAAAATTTCAAATCGATATCTCAAATATTTTTTGAGTTATAGCAATTTAAAGAGCAGCCGCTCGGCAGCTAGAGAGTCTAATCAGCTACGAGACGTACCTGAGGTGCGTTTTTTCCAAGTTTTATATATAGTTCTCCGTACAATGACCTATCGATTTTTCATTTGATCAAAAAATCGAATTTTGGCGGGCCAAAATCGACCAAAATTTTGGGTAAAATTCGACAATTTTTTTTAAAACGCCGCCATATTGTCAATTTTTTATTATTTTTTTTTATCTTAGGTCATTGTACAGACAATATTATCTAGTTTAACGAGAATTTTTTTTTTAGATTCCATCCACGGAGAAGGCCGGAATCACTGCAGCAGTGAAGGACCTTTTTTTTTCGCGACGTTGGAGATCGACTATAACTTAAAAATATTTAATTTTTTTCTTCAAAAATTTTACTGTATATTCTTGAAACATGTATAAATATATTCTTAAAATTTTGAAATATTGATAAAGTATTTTTTTAAATAAAAATTCCCAAAAATCACCTTTTTTCTAGGCTATTACACTGGGTGTGCCCCTTAAACAAGTGAGTGATAAAGTTTAAGCTAGCTTTTTGAGCTTCAGCTTCAGCTGTAATGAGATCGTACCCGTTTTTATACAAACTCAGTACTAGTGAATTTCTCAATCAGCAGTTCTAAGTAATGATGTTCTTCTAGAATGGTATAGACAAAGTCATTTACAGAGTATTCACTTATAGCGAGATGGGGGAGAAGACGTTCTTTAGGTGATCTGCAAAAGTTTTTCAGATTTTTTATGCGTGAAGATTATAAGTTCGAATGTTAAAGCTGGAAGGAGCGATATGCTTTCTATATATACATATATAAGCATTTTTGTATTTGTTAGTGCGTCTGCACAGAAACGGTTTTTAAGCAAGATAGCATTAAAACTGGTCGGTCACCCTAATGCCTAAGTTGCATTTAGGACTGGCTTTTTTTTGCAGCAATATTTGTTCTTTGTATTTTGTTGCTGTTTTTTATACTTGTTGATAGCTAGCAGTTTTGCGCTCCATTGCAGTTACAAGCGATTGAAATGCTTCACCAGGCTTTTTTTTATTTTGCCAAATCTACCTATAACTTATTTCCCCCTTTCTCCCTCTCTGTCTGCTGCCTCTCTCCCTCTCTGCTCCCCCAAAGTAAAACTTACAACTTTTGCCTTTAGCTGTGGCTTAGTCGAGTTTTTGCTAGCCACAGGCTGCCTAAATGTGTTAGTGGTGGCAAGTAAGTGCACTTAAAAGTATTTATTTGCGTTTGCATGTATATAACAACAAAAAATGTATGTTGCTTTTACTTAAATGACATTTTGGCGTAAAATTTAATTTGCTATGAAGTTTTTGTGCGCACACAAAAAGGCTTTTTATGCATTAAACTTTGTATTTATATGTATGCGTACTTACAAATGTGTGAATTTATGTTTGCGTGTATGCATGTACCTATATGGCCTAAAAACCGGCCACAAGGCTTTGCTGCAACGAGTTATCTAAGATTTATTAGTTTATATTATGAATATTTTAGAAGATTTTCGCAGAAACATACATATATATATATACATATATATGCATATGCAAATTAAATTTTTTTTGGTAATATTTGTGCACAATATAAAATATTTACGTGACTAAAAGCGCAAAAGTGCCACTCAACACCGCCTAGTTTTATGCAATGGAAAATATTTGTAGGAAAACGGTAGTTGTTTTTTTGTTGTTTTTGTCACACTTGACTGTTTGTAAACATGAAATTGTTAATAAAATTATCAATATTTCATTATGGTTTTTGCCAATGCGCATACACACAATGTGCGTGTGTTTTGGAAAGCTCTAAAGCTTATTGCACTGTTGACCACACTTTTCAGCGTGTTTTGGCCTTTGGAAGTGTGCAATTTTTGATTGCGTCGCTTGTTTTTCGGTTGTGCACATACACGCACACACTCACATAGTGTAGTAAATGTTTTTCGGTATAAATTCATATTTATATATACATATATTGAAAGGATTAAATTGCATTTATGAGCATTTCGTTTGCCATACATAAAATAAATTAAATTTACTCGCACTTGTGTAGGCCAAATAATACATATATATATGTATATATGAACACATTTACAAACTCATAAGCATAAGTATAGAATTTTAAGTGCATATATTTGTATGTACAAATGCAATATAAGCGTTTAACGAGCATGTATTTTGATTTAAATGAAATTGGTATACTTTCATATCTATATTTGTATGTGTGAGTAAACGTGTATGTATGTATGTTTTTCTATTTGAAGCGTAGTAAATGCTTTGCAATCGCAATTGAATTGGCATATTTTATATAAAATATTTTCCAGCAAAACTTAATGTATTTATTTATTTGTATATTTATTTGTTTGTTTGCTTATTTGCAAACACTTTCAAATGAAAATATGCATGTTAGCAAATACTAAGTTTACGGTACATATGTATTTGTGTGTGTGTGCTCATAGTTTGACTTTGGCAAACATGACACTTCAGTATTTGCGTTTGGTTATGAATTTTTGATTCAAAATATCGTTTGTATTAACACATACTTGCATACACTTTAAATACATATACGCATTTACATATATGGTATATAAATATATATTTACTTAAAATTTTATATGTACTTGTATACATATTTCTTTAACAATAAAAAAAAAACAAAATATGTTATTACTTGGCCTTTGTGGCTGCATAACTCAAATAATTGAATTTGTCCGCAAAAATTTTGCAGCCTTTCAATACACAAACTTTGTTATGCAGAAGTTTATTTAGTTTATTACTTATTTACTTTATGTTAGCTGAAAACAGCATATGTAATTTTGCATTCGTAATTATGAATATTGTATATTGTTCGTGTTTACTAATTGCGTAAATGGAGTTTTAATAGTAGAAGCATACTTTTAGGCAAAATATTGCTTAATTGTAGAACACTTTATAGTGAGTTTTATGAAGAGATATTTAATTTAATTAAACGTTAGCACATTTTTTAGCTACAAGAAACGTATTTTTAATTTTCTTTTAAACAGTTTTCGTTTGCAGAATTTTTTTTTGATAAAATGCTTGCTGTTAAAATATTTTTCTTACGAAAAAAGCCCTTTTTGTATTGCAGCTGTTTTTTTTGGGATTTTCTTTCCGATAAACAGAAAAATATCTGTTGTGTACATATTTCTATGATTTACTTTATTTAATGTTTGTCATTAAAATATTTTGTTTTTACAAAAAAATTAATTTGCTTAAATTTTTGCTCCAAAATAATGAAATGGCATACTTTTCCAATTTTGAAAAAAAGAAAGATTTAAAATTATTTAATATTCCTTTTCTAGCTAGAGAGGTTATTTTATGGTATCAATTATATTTGAGGCTGAAAGAAAGAGAGTACAGTTGACCGAGAATATTGAAATCATAGAATTTTTATCAAGTGCTATTGATTATAAAATATAATAAAAATAATGGTTGTGTTATATTTTTTATAATAATAAAATTCAATCTATATATGGCGTAACCGATGTTACTGCATTAAAAAAATATCTTGCTTTTTAAACTTCAAAAATCATAAGTATTTTTGAATAAATAAATACATTTCAGTTTCTTTTATTTTGTTGTTGTCGAAAAGTAAAAAATCTGAGGCATCATGACTTCAAAATGTACGAGTGAATCGGATGCAATCGTAGTACACATTAACTCCATGGCTGAACGGAAAAGTGGAATATATTACATTAGGAGAAAATATCCACTAGGTGCCGCTGTGGTCGGAATATTCCCAAAAATGCATTTACTTAGCGATCTCGGTAGTTTTTAAAACATGAGTATTAGGCATTAGAAATATTTGAACTGAGAACTGGACTGAACATTATAAAATATTTGGAGAACATTCTTCTTCTTCCTTTCCATTGCCATGAGTCCTGCTTACGCGAGATAATTTTAATATTAAAATGTAACTTAAATATTTTAGGAAGTTTAATAGAGCTAACACAGCTTAGAGGGAAAAATACTTTTCAGAAGCATTGCCCTATTTTCCGTATTTCTACTTTAATACAGAAGAAGAAAATATTACAATATTGACATCAACCTGAAGAAAATAAAGTACATGTCTTATATCCTTTAAAGAAGTAGTACTCCAATATGTAGCATTTACTCTCCTATCTGACTCATTTTCAGAAGATATCTTAGCCAACAGACAAACAGGTTGATCTGAAAATTAACACAACAGAAGGTGCTGTTGCTGACATATTCAAAATTTTTTTCTACACAGATGGCAAAAATGTCAATATATATAAAAAAAATTGGATATCAAGAGCTTTTCAAACTTTAAACTACATTATATTGTTGAGATAAAAAACAAGGCAAAAAGCTAAAAACCACGTAATAATTTTTTTCCAAGGTTTTCTGTGAAAAAGTTAAAATGCCATAAATTATTTGCCATAATTCAAGTTGTTAAAGCTTCAAGTACACTTTTAAAGCCTGCAATTGCGAGACATCCTTATGTGAACACCCACTAACACACCCACAACCTCATATTATAACAAACATACACTCCTTCCACCAACACCATTCGCGCGCCTTAACAATCAAACAACGTTTTCGTACATTTTTTCACACATACCAACCGCAATGGCAAATGGCATTGCCAAGTAATGCAAATAATGCAAAATTTCCGCCGACACCATTACCACCACAAATGAATGAGCTGCCAAAGCAAACGCCTTTGCAATTTCCGCGCGACAATGCAATGAAGGCATACTTTAAATGTACCCACGGACAAGCAAACGTTTATATGAATGTACAAATGTTTGTGTACGCTATATGTTTTGCACATTTGTGCATGCATGCGAGCATATGAATAAAGAAAAGGAAAGGCATACAAAAAGGAAAAGTATAGAAAAAAAACAAGAAGTGAGCAAATATGCCGCATCGCCAAGGAAGTCGCACACAAATCGACGCAACCACTTCCGTCTATCATTTCCGTTTGCAATTTAATACACTTCAAAGCAAATAAGAGGCGCGGTAAAAAAGTAGTGAAGTACGTCCTGCAGGAGGAGAGGCAGTGGGTAGTGTACACGTATAGTAGGAGAATAAATGATTGAGAGCTGTGAGGCCGCGAAGGTGGTATTAAGGAAAAATATGTTGCCTAAGCAAATATCTGCTACTCAGTATATTTGAGTACATAATACATACTACTAATATGTGTATATTTACTCTTTCATTGCATGGTGTGGGCGTGCAGTGCGAGGCAGTCTTAGTAGAAGAGACAATTCTATAAGTTTTGTTGTAGTGGGAAATGGCGTGTGGGTTTTCACATATGCATATAAAGGGTGTTCAGACTATGTTTGGGTATAACTTTTTACAGAGCTCTAAAATTATTTTTAAATTTTTTTCTAATTATTTTCTATGATGTTGTAATGCAACGTGTATGTGCCCCAATTAAATTAACTGTGATTCTATAAATAAATAATTTTTTCTCCAATACATCGAACGAAGCAAATTTAGTCAAAAGCTCATAAGACCTACATTCCGAGGATATTAAATATTTTAGAAGAAATCTAGCTGTTTTTTTTATTTTTTTATGACGGGGCGTATACGTAATCTAATTAATTTTACTTTTAAAATTATAAAAATTTATTTTTTCTCCAAAAACAAGAACAGAGCAAATATAATATTGTATAAAAAGCATACGAACAACTTTCGAAAAATATTTGATTCCTTATAAAAAAGGTTTTATCTAATACTAGATTTTTATAACAAAAAGACAGTTAATAATTTCATAACAGATATATACATTTTATAAATTTGCTTAAAAAAGCAAGAATCAAGTCTGTCAAGCAAGCAAGTCTGAAAAAAACATCTACAATAAATAAAATCAAATATTTTTAAATGAAATTTTTCATATTTAGATTGTCGCTATTATGATGACGCTGCGTATACGTAACCTAATAAGTTTTACTTGAAACACCAGAAATAGTTTTTTCTCTCAAGAACTACATAGAATACCAAAAAAAAAAACAATATTTTACCGAAAGAGTATGATAATCAGAGTAATGTATGTAAAATTGTAGTCGATCTGCATAAATAAAGCAAAATATATTAAATAAAGTAAACACCCTAATTAGGCTAACATCGAGGCATTTCAATACTAGTGCCCCAAACTTGCATCTAACTGCATTTTAGTAAGTATGTGAGTTTGGTGAAAACTCCATTCACGCTTTCTCATTGAGCAAGCAAATATTTCTTACACTATATGCATACATACCACATTCATAAGCCATCCGCACGACCATACGCCTGCAAGTATGCAATGTTAGGTATGCATAAATCGACGTAGCGCAGGCAAATAGAAGGGACCATCAAAAAAATTAAAAGCAAAAAGGAAAGCGCACAATGTGGTAAGGCAGTGCATGCCATCTGAGGCACATATGCTAAGGAATGCCTGCTCTATACACCACTGTTGCTCACACTTCGACTATATTCTTTTTTTCTTATAGCGCACCACTCAAAAGGCAAATATATTCATTGCAACATTTGTCCTTGCAAACCGAACACATGATACATACGTAGACACACTCCGAAACGACATTTATTTGCATGCAAACTTATGCGCTTATGCTTGAATTGCAAATACTTAGTTACGAAAGATTTGCCAGGCAAAATATGTATGAACGCTTGTACAAAAGAAAAAGAAATGGAAGCAATTTTTATTGATAGTGGCATTTTTGGAGTAAAATTTCTGTAACGATGCTATTTTTTTTTGCCTCTGTGCATTTGAACATTTTTTTAGGAGAGACTTTGGATTTTTTATTTAAAAAATCCGGTTTTTCTTACCACAGATTAGATTGAATGTAAGTACTTTAGAAAAAAAAAAGCTACAGTAAAGAAGTGCTATTTAAAATGCAAGCAGCAACTACAGTCTATCACTTACTCATGTATGCCTTCAAGTTAACAGATTTCTTTCGTTTATTAAATTGACTAGTGAACACAAGCATCGGATGGCTGCTATGAAGCTCCGACTATGCCTTATATGGGAAATACCTATATGTTAAGAGGTTTTTTTTTGAAGAATGTATAGAGAACTTACAAGGATATGGAATTTGTATGCTGAAATTTTATATTTATAATCGAACGCCAGAAATTAATACTAAAAGCTTGGAGTTTTTGCATAGAAATTACTACTATAATTATAAATAAAGTAGTTTTAGTTATTGCTAAAAGCGAGAAAAGCTGCAGACCGAAAAATGAGATAAAAACAGGAACATTTTATTTACTAACCTTTTGTCACTAAAACTGGCGAAAAATTAATTCTAATTTCCTAACTTTAATTATCTCTTAATTAAGATTAGTTAATTAATGTCGTATATTACCAATTATGAATCAATTAAATGAGAGCTTTTGCTAGCAGTTACCGCCAGATAATGTTTGTTCTATACAGGTTTACCATTGCGTATACGTAACTTTTTGTTAGATATTTTTTGGTGTTTTTTTATTTCGTTTATTTATGTAAATTTAGTTGTCAACATACGATAAGTCTATATAAAAAAAATTACTTTCATTTGAAAATCTGAAAGTTTCATTAAAATTTTCTTACTAAAAGGTAATATTAAACTACATATATTTCAGTGGAAAATTAAAATTCTTTAAAAAATTACAAATAAAAAAATATGTATTTAAAAATAATTTTTTATAAAAATTTATAAATAATTTTTTTCCACGAAGAAAAATTTAATATTAATTTTTAATGAAAAATTCGACTTACAGCAATTTTTCATCATTGAAGCTAGTCTCAATAATCAATGTTGAATGAGCACATTTCCATCGCGAAACTTTTGAAATGATTAATTTGATATCAATTTACTGATTTCCCTTGTATATATGTATGTCTACTCGCCTGTATGTACAAAATATTATATGAATAAGCCTGCCATGTATAACATGTGGAGCGACGTGCAATACTTTCCAAGCCGCTTCCCCCCTTTTTTGCCTAATATGTGGCTATCAAAGATTTGCGTAGTCGATTATATGGAAGTTCTCCGAAAAAAAATTATATAAATGGTGTACCACAAAAGAGAGAAAAATCTCATACATATGTATATGCAAGCTAACAGCACCTTCACTGCCTTCTCGAGTCTATTTTTTGTACTTTTCAAAACCAAATTTCAACAAGAATTTCTGTGGTAAAAACGTTTATTTGCCTGACGCTCTGCATAAAGGCAAACCTCAAGCTTCAGCTGGCTTACCGAAATAAGTATAAAATGTATAAGTAAAGTAGTGTGGCAGCAAGCGTAGGCTGCACTTGCTACATGCAACAATTTGAAGCAATCTATTTGCCTGCCAAAAGAAAAGTAAATACATATCCTGTAATATGTATGTGCACACATACAATCATATATCAATATGTCTGCTTGCATGTCTGTTTTATTTTATTTTTTTTTGCACTTTCGTCGATTGAATTGAATTGAAATATTGTTGCAGTTGTAGAAATTAAGTGTTGCCTGTCATGTGGGCGTTCTATTATATATGTATGCAAGAGTATGCATACATTTACTCGTATATACAAAACGAAGTATGTGTATACACTGCTGTTTGACGCATCTAATTCGTTGACTGTCTGACAAATAAATTGCTTGTGGCATGTCGATAGAAGATGCAACACACATACAGACACGCACACCCAAGCTCATGCATATATATAAATATGTTTGATTGCATGTATGCTCCGCTGGAAATTGCAGTGTAGGTGCCGCGTATGATTTGTTTGCCTGCGCATATGGGGCGTATGAGTGATATTCAATTGATATAATAGTTTGTATGTAAGCAAATAAAGGCGTTACATGCCATGGCGGCTTGGTGGCGGTAATATTGATTTAAAGTGCATGCCGATTTGATCACTTACAGAAATTAATGGCGGACTTAATGGCGTATATTAAACATAATTTTATTGAGTGCTTAGCAGTGATTTTTAATTAAAAAATTATTAATAATGGTGGTGGCTTTAAAGATGGGCTGCATACACTCAAATTCACTGAATTTGGAAATTTAAAATTGCTTTTATCATTTTAAAAATCTAAATAAATAGAAATCAACGCACATACACGTAACTTATGCAGATCTCTTCAAGGAATTAATATATCAAGTGAAGCTACAATTTGGAAGCCTTAAGTAAAATAAATTTGCATAAAATAATAACAATAATTATTTTATGCTTTTAACACTGTGTATACGTAGTTTCAATTTAAATAAAGAAAATTCACTCTCCGATTTTTCCTCAAAGATAAATAACTAGAATTTAATTGAAGCTTCAATATTATTCATGTAGCAAAAAGCAGACACTGAACAGTTTTCTCAAAATGTTAAACCAATTTATATGGCAAATTTGAATATGAGTTCAACACGTTGTATACGTAAGCAAAACTGAAAATTTCCGGAAACATTTAGAAACTGTAATGCACAACATATGTAGTTATTTATGAGCAAAAATATTTCCGTTGTCCCAAAAGAGGAATTTAAATTTTAAGTGGTATCCCTGGTTGCCGAAAGAGATATTTTGTATAAATAGGTGAAAATTTTACGAAAATGTGGCACGCAGCACAATCAGATATTGTTTAATTTTTTCTTTTTTTCTTTTTGAAGCTGGTGTTATTCCTGTTGGCGCTATTCGAATGTTGAACCTGGTATAGGGCGCGGCAGAGCGCATGATTTTAGTCACCAGAAGCATGGAACGATATTTAGCGATAGTGTTGAAGAAATTGGCTCCTTTAAAATATTTAAAATAATATGGAATATTGAAAAAAATAACAGAATTCATATAATTAATAAATAGGAGAATAATATAGAAAAATTTAACATTAACAAAAAAAGAAAAATAATTAATAAACAAAAAAAGAAAACTTTAAAAAAAATAATAAAGTAAGAGAAAAATGTAAAAGAAAAATAAGAATAAAAATCAAAAATGGATTTAAATTATAAAAAGGAAAGAAAAAAAATAAACAAAACAAAATATTTATTTATTGAAAAAACTAAATTTATTTTAATCGTAAAAATATAGGAGTATTAATAAAAATCTTAGTAATTTTTTTTGACATTAAACGACTGGACTCTGATACATAAATATATTTTTATTATCACTATAAAAAAATTAAATACGTAAAAAATAAAAGCAAGGAAAAGTAAAAAAATTTAAAAAATTTTTATAAGAACATTGGCTTCAAAATACATTTTTCACAACAACAGCATGCCATTTATTATTGCTGGTCAATTTCACAGCCAGAGACACAAATATACTAATTTTGTAAATCAATGCCTTTCACCCAGAAATATTTTGGCAATTGAATTCAATATTTTTATTTGCCATTTGTTGTTGTTTTTATGCACCGACATGTTGTTGTTTCGCAGCATTTTAGAAACGTCATTTGCTGTTGCTGCTTTTATGGCTCATCAACCGCATCGGCAACACCGACATCACCAACATTGCGCCATGACAGGCGTCCCTGCGGACAGGCGTGGCTTGTAAAACTGATGTTAACGCCAATGTGGCCACTTGTTCATATGCGTATACATATGCATGGCAGTAGCTGCTGATTGCCGAAATTTCAGAGCATTGACTAAATATATATACATATATATATATAGATATTTTTCAATTGAATTTGCTATTATTGCTGTTACATTTGTTGCTATTCGCCACTGATTGCTTGCACATGCACAATGGCATATGTGTATTTCTATGCACATATGTATTTGTTGGACATTTTGAGCATTTGCTCACATAATTGGACAATTTTGTGGAGACATCTGACAATACTGCGGTTGGACACGATTTCATTTTGTTGCCAATTGTGGCGGCATTACATTTGATTGCGCGCATGTGGCTTATTGTATGCATGCCACGTGTGTCGCACTCCACCAGCAACATAAATTGGTGAAGGCACAAGAATCATAATGATGTGTTCGTGTGCAGTATATGTGTGTGTGTGTGTGTGTATGTATACTTTGTATTGATAAGAATTTTGTGTAAAATTGGTTTTTAATGGCAGTCTAATTTGAGCCTGCGTAAGCTTTGATTTTAAGCCTCAATGAAAATATAATTTCCAATACGCTTTTGATAGGAAAGAGTGCAATTCGACATTAATTAGTAAGCGTGTGCCGGTTGATGTAAAAATAATTATTTTTATTACTAAGTGTTTGGGTGTGGATGTGATTTTAGAATAGAGGTTTTTCGGGTAAAGCTTTTATCTAGCGAAATTTGGTTTTAATAGCAGTGTGGCTAAGTTTGCAACAAAGAAAGATATATAAATAAATTATACAAATCATATATTATAAAATATAAAATGAATTACATAAAAAATGAAACAATAATATGTATTGGAAATTAAAAAAAAAAAATATTTTTGTTGAAGTAGCAATTTTCAGAGCATATTTTTTAATGGATTTAGACCAATAAGGTAAAAAATCCGTAAAAAATATATCAAACTAAGCAAAACTACACGTATTTTATTACTTTATGACATGGATAGACGAAATCTTTGTGTAAAATTTTATTTAATAGTGGGTCGAGTTTTTTATACAATGAAGGCGTAAAGTAGTAGGTCTTCTTTGCTACCAATTTAATGGTAAGAGACAAACCATTTCCTTAATATGGATGGATTTACTCGTACTCTTATATTTAAAAAGTGGAAATAAATTGTAAAAACATCTACTTTAATAATTTTATATGAAAAGTACTGGAATCAAAGAAATTCGGCGCAATTTCCCAGTAAAACTGCTCTGATTCTCTTTATTTTACTGACACTGCGTATACGTAACTTTTGCCACTAAAGGATTTAATATTGACTTGAAACATTTTGGTTAATCAAGTAATAATGAAAAATTGTTGAAACATAAATATCTTTAACAAATAATAGAATTTTTTGAAATTATTCAAAATAGATTTTCTTCAATTACTAATAAATTTAAATTAATTTTACCATATTATTAATTTTTCTATTGTTCTTAAATGATGCATTTTATTTAAAAAACAAGTTATTTTTTTTTTTTTAAATTTCCCTCATTTAAGTTTAAAGTCTACAAGTTAAAGTGCTTCGAATGCCTCATACCCCAACGGATGCCATGGAAATTCAAAAATCCGAAAAAAAATCCTTGTAAAAATAAACACTTAACGCTTAAATGAGCTTTGAGTGCTTTTATGCTGCATTAACATATTTTAGAACTCAATTTTACTGATTTTTAATATTTTTTCACCCAAACCATTGTTATTTCAAATTTCTTTTTTCAACTGAAGTTCAACCATAAATGGAGTGCAGTCAGTTAGATAGCTGGCAAGCAGGAATTGAAGGACAACAATAAAATAACAAAAAGGACATTGCGCAGAAAGAAAAGGAAATGAAATGAGAACAAATTGCGTGGAGGAAAGGAAATAATGTAAAATAGAATAACATAAAAAATTCCAAGAAAGCAAAAATAAATGATTTTATAAAAGAAAAAAAAGAAAAATATTATTGAGTGGAAAGAAGATGAAGAAAATATGGAGAATCAAGTGTGTATAAATTGTGCAGTACAAAAGCAGATAAAATATTTAAAAAGCTCGCACATCATGCAAATCATAATAAAAATTCCTTGCAGTAACCTTTTCTCAATGTCCATGTGCGAGCATTTATGTGTCCATAGCATCTATGTAAAAATTTTCTTCAGCACAATACCACTTTGAAGTGTGCACTTACAAATAAGTATATTTAAGCATCTGCACACACACACATACACACACTCACACTCCCACACTCCCATGCATCTAAAAGCACTTCCCATCCTTTGGGAGTGAACACAAATCAATTTCTTCTACTACTCAGCTTCCTTTTATGCCATTTTTTTCTTTTTGCATATTTCTTAAATTCAATATTTTTGAATTCTACTACTACTACTGCTCGCACTTTAGGTCACATTTTTTTCTGTCGCTATCTATGCTTTTTATCAATTTCCGTTGTGAGATCAATTTTTGAAAAATATTTGCAAATTTCATTCACTTTGCCTTTCGTCCATTCAAATTTCCTGCGAATTGATGGTGGTGGTGGTATTATGAGAGCGTGGGTCGGTACGAATTGAAAAGGTTCAGGAATAACGGAAAAAAATTGAAGAAAATGACTTTGAAAAAATATTATTGAGCATATTTTAACCATTATTGCTTATCAGAAAAATATCTTTTGATACTATTTGTAGAAATTTTCATAAGAATGACATTATCATGATCACTAGAGTGTCAAAGTAATAATTAAATTTTCTTATTTCAAATTTACATTTTTTTTTTCAAAGAGCTTAAAATAAACAAAACTATTATTGGTCGTACGTGCTTAGCAAGGATATGTCATAGATTGCATAGATTCAATGCATATTAATTCAAATGGCATTTAAGTTTTATGCACTTAAAGTAGTGTTACACATATTTTGTGTGTGTTTCTTTTTTTTGATTTTACCCTATTTTCTTGGTATTTACCCATCTCCTTTGGGGGGTTCAATATTTATGGCATTTTCATGTTTATCATTTTGCAAGTCTTTATTTGATTTTAACCACATTCCCACATATCATGTTCCTTCTTTTCAACCTTTTTTGCATATTTTTCTATGAATAGCAGCATTTAGTTTGCCTTCAAGTACCTTTTGTTATAGCCAACCAGCCAGTGAACTAGCTGAAGTATTCGTCAATATTTCTCGGGCTCACACTCTTTCCTATGCCCTTATTCAGACTCTTTCCTATACTCTTGCTTACAGCATCATATATTTTATATCCCTTTTAACTACCCTCCACTACCACTATCATCATCATCTTCAAAAAATTTTTAATATCCTGCCGTGCTGCTTAAACAGCTGTAAAGCTCAAGTGTCTTAACTTCACTCGACGCTGAATTTTTGTTTTGACCATTTTTGCTATTCAAAAACCATAAGACATCGGAAAATAGCCATAGTATAATAAGAAAAAGAGTAAGAAGCGTTGGCCAGCATATAATGGACGAGTAGTTGTTAAAAAAATAAGACGAGAGATTGAAGACGAGAAAAAGAATACAGAGGAGATTATGCAAGAAGAGGACAAGAGGCATAACAAAGCACACCCAGCTATTATTATTTTATTACTCTTATTTGCTTTTAATATGCATACCCTTAAAGTGGGTGGCAAATATTCTGGCGATGGCTGGGGCAATATTGATTATATACAAATAGTAGTATGTAGATAAAATGCACTTGTGGGAAGAAAAGCAATCTTAAGTCCTCTAACCAATGGCAAAACTCCGTATAGAAGCCGCTGCGAAGCTCTCAGGGTGAAAGCTGAGCCGGATGTGCGCGTCTGATTTGCATTTTTTAATGCAGCGTGTCAAGTGAGCAGCAGGGGGCAAGGAATTCGACCGGCGAATTATGCTGCAATATTTTTTTTTGTTTAAACATAAGATTGGGAGAAAATGTGGAACTATAAGGTAAGATGGAAATGTACAAAATAAATACACAAAACTTTATATACGTATATATACATACCAGTATATAAATGGAGAAAAAGTCGAAGCAAGTCACGCAAAATATCGAAAACAATATAAAAAAATATATAAGGAAAAAATAAAAGATTTAAAAAAAGTGAAAAAAACTAAAGATTTACAAAAACGAAATCCAACCCAAAAAACTCTTCCTTCAAAAAAGTGCACGCACAAAGTAGTCACATTTTACGACAGTCGAAGCATAAAGATGATTTTCATATTGCACGCTGTCTAGCCACAGCCACAGCAGGCACGGTGTCTGAGCAAATATTTTGTCTTTTACCCCGGTTTGACTGGTTGGTGTGCTTGTTTTAAGTAAGCAGCAATTGCCAATGCCACTAGCAGTTGCAGCTTAAGAAAATATAATAAGCAACTTGAGCGCTTAAACATTTGCATATAAATACATACATACAACTACTCGCTCATTCCCCTCACTCAATGGCCGGCTAGTTGACTGGTTGACTGGTTAGCTAGAGCAGTGATTTGTGCGCTATTGTCCTGCTTGGCACTGTCTTAACCAGCTAATGGGGGTTAAGTCTTAAGTAAGCAAGCGCAGACAAAACAAATGAAAAATTATAAAAAGAAATATAAAAAGAATTAAGAAAAATGTAAAGAAATTGAAAAAAAAGAAAAATAAAATAAATAATATACGAGTATGTACAAAGAAGCTACAAGACAAATGAGTAGTATAAGACCGGGGAAAATAACAAAAAAAAAAAAAAACAAAAACAAAAAAAAATCAAAAATAATGCAAACTCTGCAATTGAAAAATCATCATTGTTTTGCTACTTATTGAAATCTAGAGTTGCACAGTTAAACTACTTTTTATTTTTTTGTAATTTCTTTGCAGTCAATTTTTCACAAAATTCACTTGTACTCGCTGACTACTATGCTATGCCTTAAATTATGCGTTGCCTGCTAAACTCAGTTTGACTTGTCTGCCTAGTATGCTTCTCTGCTGTCCGCTACTAGGAATTTTTATATTAAATATTTTTATTTTTTATTTTTTCTTATTTTTATGTTGATTTTCTTAGCTTGCATTTTTTTCAGCTGACTGTCATTACTCTTATGACATTATTTTGCAATGGGTAATTGCTTTTATAATAAATATTGCTATTTTAGAGACATCTTTTGCCTTTACTTCGTTTCGCTGTGATTTATAAATTTTTTCCGTTTGCCATACTTTTTCAAGCTCTTTGACTTTTTTTCTTGACTAGTTTTACGTAATTTGGTTATTCCTACTTTTGAGTTTTTGTAAAACAAAAGTCTTGAACACTACTTACAGTAATTGCTGGTTAATTTTGTTTGATAAGACAATTTCCATAAGTTTTTGTTACGTACCTGTAAAGAGAATGAGAGAAAGATAAATTATTAGCATTTCACATTGTATACGTTTTAGTGGTACCTTTAGGAATTTTTTATAGAATTTTATTAGCGAAATAATTTGTATTATTTGATGTAAATTTAGCAGAAAAAGAGTCATGAAAATTCTAAGTAATCAAAAAGTAAAAGTAATTTCATTGGATACTTTTGTGCTGTACAACTTGTGATTTAGATCGCCACTATTTGGCTTTTTTGCGTAGAAGGTATTTTTTTTATTTATCAAAGATGTTTTATTTACGCTATTAAAAATAAAAAATGGGAACAATATTTTAAGAAGGCGAGAATTATGCTAAGAGGATTGCAATTAGCAATGTTTTAAATTAATGCTTGTCTTTTATTTTTTATAATGGGTTATTATAGAAAATATGTAGACAGCTCCTGAGCGCGTTTGAAACTTAAAATTTTTGGTGGTACTCATCTTTCTTTGGAAAGCTTATCTGTAGCGATTAGAAAGCTAATAAAACCAGCTCCGAAAATCTTCTTTAGGGATTCTACCATAAAATATTATATGTGCCGGACCTTAGTCTTTTAGTATTTTATACAATATGTCAGAGTTGTAAGAGAATCATATTTACGCCTAAATATATGCAACAAAAAAATATATAATTTTTTTTTGTTAAATTTTATTTTATGGTTAAATTAAGCTAAGTCTGCCTTTGTCTACAAATTTAAGTTTATAATTTTTTTTTTAATTTTACAAGTTGAAGTGAGCAATAAAATAGCTCGGGTTTCTTGAATGGCTGTCAGGCAAGGTTTGGAAGTTTTTTTAAAAAGATATTGAAGAATTAGAAGTCACAAAATTTTATTTTTTATAAAAAAATTATGACTCCGAAATGAAAGCCTACTTTTAGGCACATTTATTTACATTTAACTTCTTCTAAAGGCTTTTCGTAATAACGTTAATAGTTTTTTCTCTCGAAATCATATAATTTGTTACCAATTAATATATGTATTCGAAAATCTTTACGAAGATATCCTTATAATTGTGAAACCACTTCCACTTGACTAGATACCTATAACAATGTAAAACGAAGGCTTCTTTTGTTCTTTACACTTTACCACTTTCTGCTGCTTTTGGCATTTCAATAAATTTCAACTATCATTGGACTTTCGAAACGAATGATTTTCGAAATGCTTATTAAAAATTCTGTAAATGTTTTTGGCAGTCAAAGCCAAAATTTGGTATGCGAAATGGCAGTGAAGGGCAAACGCACGCACACGCAAACATATGTAGACGTGTTTGTGCAGAGCTGGAGCGTGAGAAAAATCGTTTGAAGAAAGAAGAAGAAAGGCATGCATTTGCCACTGACTACTTCCCACTGCTCCTTACTCTCGCTCTTTTAGCACGCTTCACAAGAATTACATTGCCCGTCATCGTCTTAAGCTGGGCAATAAATGATGCTTGTCGGCTAGCTGGTTGGCTGGCGAGAGCTTTCAAAATGCTTACCAGTGCACTCGGCACGTAAGTTGTTGGCGTAAAATTCGTGCGAAATGAATTGGAACGAAATGAAATGTGCCAAAACGGAACGTACGAAACTGTGTTGTGAACACAAAGTAACTAATGAAGCATGAACAATACGATGTGCACATATAAATGGCATTGCATACTTTTAGGTGCTATTTTTTATACTTTTTATTCTTCAACTTTGTTGTAACTTTTCGTCGTAATAGCGTGCTAAACTAGAAGAGTGAAAATGAAAAATGGTGAAAAATTTGTGAACAAGGAATTTAAACATGGTAGAGGGATGTGAAAGGAAACCGGTTTAGTTGAAATAAATAAATTAAAGTTTTCACAAATTTCCTCTGAAAAAATTTAAATACTTGTTTCTTGGTGTGTGAGCATACGCTTCCCTAATATTTATGTCACCATAAATCAACACATACACACATAATCATTCATTCAGTCGTTTATCATTTATTTTCGCTTTGTGTAAAGCGCCTAAAATTACGCTAACAATCAGCACATTAATTTTATCTGCCCTATGTGCGCATCAACAAGCCGCTAAAGGGCTAGCAAATTTTTGGAGGCGCCAAAAATCACAGTCATACGTACATACAGCAAAAATTCGAAATATATATAAATAAATATAATAAATTTACAATACATAAAATGGGAACTTTTTTGTTATTTGAATTTCTAATAGACATATGTAAATAAATGAGACATAATATATACATACATATTTATATAAAATATGCAAAATTAGTTATTACATGTATTTTATCGCTACTCTATCCAAAATAGCCAAACGCTTCACTTGCTTTGATATCTAATTTACACATAATGCGCTTGTGAGTATGTAATTATGTGTATTATTTAGTATTGATTGTTGTTGTTAGTAATGACGCTTACGTTTTATTTTGTGTTTTTGTTTTATGTAAATCGCATGGTTTATTATTAATTTTCCCCTCTTATTTGTTGTCATTGATAATAAAATAAATTTTACAAAATATTATTTTATATTGTAAATAATTATTTTATATTGGCACATATATGTGTATATATGTGTGTGTTTGTGTGAGTCCAATGCATGATTTATTTATGTATAGCATATTTTTAAGCGTTATTTAATTAATTATTGCCGTCACCCATGGGGGGTTTTATGGTTGGCTATAACTAATAGAGTTTCAAATCTATTTATATGGGCATTAGGGTATGTGTGGATTACAAAATTTTTAAATTTTAATTTTACTTAAAAATGCATAATAATAAATAATTATTTTTAATATATATTTCATAATAATATGGCAATTTGATTCATCGAATTTGTATCTTTTAAAAATTATTATTATTATTATTATCATTATTTTTATATTAAATATTGATAGTTTTTTTTTTATTCGGAATTTCAGGATTCTACAAAGGTATTCTCTACTGTTGCTTTTAAACAAGTTTGTTGTACTTAACTTTTTTCGTAGTTAAACGTGCACTTAAATTTTCATGGAATATTTTTTATGTTACGTATACGCAATTTTGCTTCTTAGCAATTCTTTCTATTTGTAATGCATTTAATTGAATTTGATTTTCGCTCCGTTCAGGTGTAAATTGTGTCTTTAAAACTTGTTTTAATAAATATTGATAGCGTTTTCCATAATAAATAGACAGCCAGTATATGTATCTTAACAAATTTTAATTGGAAATTGTTTTCCTTAATATGAAATTTTTATTTTACAATTTTTGAGTAGATTTAGCTTAAATATTATGCAATAATTTGCTTGAAAACATACCCTAATGCATCTTTAGAATTTTTTAATCGACCTAAAATAACTCATAACTGGCAATGTTTTGCTATGCTGTAGCATGCCCACTCTGAGCATTAACCGGAAATCACACATTTCGTGGTTAGCACGTACATTTGTCATTTACATACATTCAGCCCTAAGTGGCAAAAAATAACTCAAACACCACACATTCAATCACACTATAAGGGAATATTGCAACATTTTCGAACACGTGTTTACTGCATGTTGCAAGTTGCATATTGTACGACGTAGCTCACTCGTATTATTATCTGTTTTCCACTGCTTTTTTTGTTTGCAAATATTTGTGTTTCTGTTGTTTTGTTGCTCTGCCGTGTTTTTGCGCTTTATTAAATATTAATAACATTACAAAATACAATTGTGATTAAAATGTCCCTGCGGCGTTATTTGCACGGATACAATTTTAATGCATTAAATATGGCTGCAAAATGTAAAATATTATGCACACGTGTGCTTTTCGTGAGTACGTACATATATAAGCAGATATATTTGTTTATAACTATTACTTAAATATCTGTATTTAAGCGTAAATGAATATGCATTTTTCACTCGCTTCTCACTGCTGATTCAGTGCTGTAAATTATTGTTTTGAGTTTGAGTTTTTTGTAATAAATTTTATATTGCATAATAGTTGTAGCCATATTTATGGGAGTCACATATTTATCACAGGCACTGGAGATGTATGGCTTATAAATCAAGCGTTAAATGACAGCAGGTGAGTAAAGGGTGATCATGTGAGGGGCAAGGGGATTGTGATTTAAAGAGCGGCATATTTTAAAATCAATGGATATTTTAAATTAATTTACCAAAAAGAAGCAAGAAATATTAAGTCAACTTAATATTACAATTAAGTTTAATTTGGAATTGTTTTAAATTAAATAAAAAATACCTGTACATATATGTTTTCTAATTAACTCGAGCCATTATAATCTTAAAAAGATATTTTAAAATTGAACTAAGCAACTGTTAATAATTTATTTTTATTTAAAATTTCTTTGTAAATAGTTTTTTCTTTTTAAATCATAAATTTCAAATTTTATTTGTGGTGAAAAAGTACTCTGCCGAGGTTTAACTGCTATTAGAAAAATTGGTTTGCTATAAATTTAGATGTTGGTAGAACCAGGACTCGAACCCTGATCTTCAGGGTTGCAGTATGCAAGGCTAACCACTCGACTTCTGTGGTCGCCATAAATACCAAGAGATAAAAACCTACAACTCATATAACGAAAGTCAAATAAAAGTCAAAAATAAAATCTCACACAACTAAAGGTAAAATTGTGCCATAGATAAGAAGTATGCGCCATGCATAGTATAGCGCCCGATAATAATATTTGATTTTGTGAGCATAAAATTCCATTCAAAAACGCAGAAAGGTGCACAAAAAATACACTAAAAATATAAAAGTGCACTAAAGTGTGCATACTCCAATAAAAATATGATGCTGATAACAAGAAATGCAATTTCATATACGAGTATGTATGTGTATGCAAGCATAAATGTAGTTGATTGCAAGCGCATTGTGTTCGCATGCATAAAAGTGTCTGGCACGCCTTGGCGTATGAGTTACATGTTTGAGTATCAACTTTCAGCATACTTGAAGCAGCAGTTCAAACGACTTGAGCTGCTGAGAAATCATCATTAAATTGAAAAGTACAGTGGCAAGTAGTGGGTGTCAGCTAGTGTGAGAAAGAGAGAGAGAAAGAGTCAAGGAGATGGAGACTTGCTAACAAAGGCAAGTTGAATGCACCGCTTCGTAGCCTTCTTGATAAGTAGCAAAAATACGAACCACCCACAATGCATTTATGCCCTCATTTTTTTTTAGAAAACTTAACTATCAAATACTCAGTCAGAAGAGTAGAGGACACTTGTATAGTTTCATATATTCAGGAGCAAAGATTTTTTTTAGCATTATCATTTGCTTTTTGGATTGCTCTTAAACTTTCTTTTTTTTACAAAAATTTCTGCTTTTACGATTTTTGTTATATCTAAAGATGCTATTGCTTGTGGGGTTGTTTGCCTGCGCTGCTGTTGCCATCGCTCCAGCTATCGACAATGCTGGTTAAGTCAAGTAGAGGTCGTCATGACATACTCACAATACTCACGAACCCTGCTGTTTGAGTTAGGCTCGCCTACTGTTGACTATCTTTGAAGAGCACGTGAGAGGTTAAGCTTTTTATTTTACAGCAATTGTTGTAATTTTTAGTGGATTATTTGGCAAAGCAACTTTTTTATTGCGAGCAAAAAAATTTAATTCCATTTTTTTATTCAGAAAAGCTCGCATGAAAAATTCAAAACAAAAAAAAATATTTGTGATAATTATAATTAATATCTAAATATCAATTAAAATATTACTGTTTTATCTGAGTAAAAAATGCTCTTGATACCTAATTCATATGTAAGAAAAAAAATATAAATTTTAGGAATTCACTTTCAGTAAAAAAAAGACAAACACGTTCGAATTGAATTAAATAGATTTCTTTAGATACAAAAAGAAATATTTATTTTTTTCCAATATATAATTAATTAAAAACTAATTTAAACTATCCCACTTTGAGTATTCATAACTATTATTTCCCTTTTTTTGGACAGAAATGTCTGTATCCAAAACTCCTTATGCCTCAAAACATAATTAATTTGAATTTAAAATTTTACGCGGCAAAAAGTTATGCAAAAATTTTGCGATAAATTATTATAAGCACACATGCATAAAAACATATACAGTATATAACAAATCCGCCCAATTAAAACTCATTTATGCATGGCAAAGCAATTTCAATTAAAATTAAGCTTATTAATAAAATACTGTAATAATGTGAGAATTAAAAAGAACACATTAAAAAATATACACGAAAGGAAGGCAATAAGAACAAGCATAAATTTATGAACATTCCACATATACACGCATATTTATGCGTAGCTATGGTTGGTAATAATAAAAAGCAGAAGTGTTAACAATTTTTTTGCCATAAAAAAATGTATGCGAGAAATATAATTACCTTAAACGCGATGTGTAGATGTGTGCGAAAATAATCCGCAGGGTTATACAAAAAAAGAAAGAAATAAAAATTAAATATTTATAAGAAAAATTACAATAAAAAAAGAACTGAAATGAAAATTACGAAAAAAATAAAATAAATAATTATTAGTACTTCAATAAACTGAAAAACTTTTAAAAAGGATCACAAAATATAATAATAATAAAAAAACATTTGTGAAATACCAAAAAAAAAAGTAAATATATAATTATTGTAATAAAATACAAAAAAAAAGAAAAAAACTCATAACTTATTATTGAAACGACAAAAAAAAGAAAGGAAAAGAAAAGAACTAAATCATATTAGTTATAGAAAATTTTAAAATTTGGAAACAAATTTACAAAAACATGAGATAAAAGATTAAAAGAATTTTTGATTCACCATCAAAAAATAATAAACAAAAAGTAACTTAATAACTATAATTGATTGAAAAATTTTCGATAAAAATTGTGCACAAAAAAATTCAGTAAAAAAATAAAAAAATGCGCTACGTCGTAAAAGTGCAATAAAGTTATGCAGATATTACAACAACAAAGCAGTGCGCCATAAATTGGTTTGAATTTCAGCCTGCTATTTTTCGCATTCAATTTTATTTCCTACATTTGCGCATATCACTGACTTAATAAAGTCCCCTAAAGTTGGTATATTTATATATGTATATTTAATGTATACTTATACGAATAGATATGTATACATATAAGTGCCTTCCGACCACTACGCTGCACTGTGCTATAAAAATGCCATAATATAATTGGCATTTTCTCTGCAACGTAACAATTTGGAATTTTTCGCACAGCACAACATTTCGCTGTAGTATGCAAAAATGACCAACCTATAATGATTGCAAGCATTTTACACGTGCTTCGTACTTTTAGCATAGTTATTGCGATATTACTTGCACACAAACTCTCTATCAATAAAAAAAAACATTAAAAAATTAACATATAACAATATTAACGCTACAATACTTATTTTCCTAGTTGTAGTTGTTGTTTTTGTTGCTTTTGTATCCGTTATAGTTTGCTGTTTGTTATTTATACGGTTCCATTATTGTGGCCGGTGCTGTATGGCATATAAATAGTATATTTGCAACGCGTGACAGCGCATACATAATTTTTGGCTGGGCGTTGAAAATGAAAACAAAAAAAAAAAAAACAAACAGCAACATCAAATATTCACTTAAATTCTTTAAATATTTGCACTCGTTTTGCACTGGCATATCGCATATCACATTTTACTTTTCGTCTTTGCACAAACACAACACTTTTGACTATGTGTGAGTGTGTTGCCACACGTCATTTACTCACACTTTTCAGTTCACTCTTCCCTCTTTTTTTTGTGTAGTCTATTTGTTTGAGTGTGAGCAGAGTTCAATTTCAATATTGCTCGCTACTCACCGACTCTCTGTTGTCCATATTGAGCATGGTTCTTCACACTCCTCTGAAGAGCTTTCAAGCCCCTTCTACTATACTTTTTTAATACACTTCAGTTTTGTTTTTTTCATTTCTTTAGACAACCAACATTGCGTTTGCCTCGCACACTGTGCGGCTGTTTCTATCCATATGCCACTGCACTACACCAGCCAACCACCCAGTCAACTTTCCCGCCCATCCAAAGTCCATCAGTGGTATTGATGTCACTTACTTGCGCGACACTTCATCATCATCAGGCACAGCAGCTAGATATATCATTTTCTTAGCTTTAGCATCTACTTCAACCTCTTTATTTACCCACTCAAGTCCATTTCTTCAGACATTCATTCATTCATTCATTTATTCGTCGGCTGCTGACTGCCAACTGCACTCAGCGTAAAGAAAAGGCAACAGCGCGTTTCTATCATTTAAGGAGCATTGACTTTTGTGCACTTCTTGGATTTTTTTCTAACTGAAATTCGCCGTTGTTGCTTCAATTTCTTTTCATTTGTCTCCACTACATACTCCTCTGAAGTCAGTTTCTCATCCCTTGTAAGATGGATTTTCTAATGTGTTTGAAGCTCCATCTTTCCTGAAGCTCTGTCTTCATAAAAAATATAAGTTCAAATTGAGTGTGGTAAAGAAAATGCTTTAAGATGCATTTAAGCTTAAATATTTCCATGCGAGAAAGATAAAATGTCAGCTCTTCTCTCGAAAATTTTAGAAAAATTCTGATAATATTAACTACGAAAAAATTTTCGTCATTAACGCTCAGAAAAAAATAATATCTGAGATATGACTTCTTAATATAAAAAAACCAGGCTTGAAAAATTTGAAAAACAAGATTCAAAGTATTAAGGAGGTCCTTCTTATTTCTTTTATAATATATATTTTCTGTAATTTAATTTCTGTACAGAAATTCATTTAATAATTGTTGCCTACATTCAGGCTTATACGAAAACTCATTTTGAGAATTTATTTCTACGCAAAAATTTTAGGTTACTGGTTCGAAATTTTGAGAAAAAAAGGAATGTACCAAGAGAGTTGCCTCAGGTGAGGGTAGGAATTTGTTACAAAATTAATGCCTGGATTTAAGCGCAAGAGATTTTGAAATTTTGTTAATTAACACCTTACAATTAAATTGAGGTAATTAATTTACTGCGAAAACAGGTGAGAAAATAATAATAATAAACACAAATGTTGTCTACATATAGGCTGACTTGAGTAAGAAAAATTTGGATTTGAAAATAGATAATATTATAATAATAAATAAATAAATAATAAATAATATAATTAATTTATTTTTATTTTAAACCAAGGTTTTGTATCTTTAGGCTTAACATATATTTTATTTTTTATGATATTTGTTAGATTCTGCTCGAAAAAGCTAAAACATTGCCTACATTTAAGCGTCCAAAATTTATAATTTTCCTCTGAAATCCTTCTTTTTATAATATTTGTAAAAAATTGAAAAAGTGTTTATTAGCGACCTAATATAAAGCCATAGTCTCTACTCACAACTTTCTCTTTTCTATATCTATCAACTTTTATTATTTGCTCAATCTGTCAATACTTCCCTACCGTTTCTTTCTACTTCACTGACACTTTGATTACATGCCAACACAATGCTATGGATTCGATTTAGTTAAAGCATATCAGAGCATCTTCTGTTCAACCTGTAAGGACTGAAACCAGGTTGAGCCATTTCAGAAGACACCTGAACATATGTTGCTGTTGCTAAAAAATGAAGAACAAAGGGGAAAAATCCTCAGATCGCCAGACGTTGTGCATACAAAGTTGGTTGTAGGTTGTGGGCTACTTTGTGCAGCAGCTGTTTGTTTTTACACACCTCATTTAACGCTGAGTTGGTAAACAATTTACTCTAGTTCATTTATCTGCAAGACAACAACATGTGTTAAAGGATAATGATATCAGCGGACAAATGAAAAAAATGCAGAGGGAGTAGAGAAAAAATGACTTGCATTAAAAAGAAAGGTTGTAAGAATAAAGCAGGAAAATAAAAATTTTGATTTTAAAGATTTATGTAGAGGGTGCTACGAAAATGAGGGTCATAGGTTCAAAGGAAGTTGTTGAAATCTCATTTTAGCATATAAAGAAAATTCTTGAAAAATAACTTGCTAGAAATTTATTTTTTATTTCAAAGAGTAGTTAAGGGTAATGTTCACTTTTTTTTTGCTTTTTCTCTTACTCAAAATAGTTCACTTAATCCCTTTCAACACGTCATATCAACATTTTCAACACCTCAAGAAAGTGTAATGTCTACGAAAAATCATACATCATTAAAGGTAGAGCAATCTTAAGCCTACAAAATAACCCACTAACAACAGTAGTCTGCCGCACAAGGATTACTCAATTATTGTATAAACAAAATACATTTGTTTGCTGCTAAGAGCTAAAGAAAACATTTATTTATTAACTTTTTCTCACTTATGTATTTGAAACAACTATTTCTGTGTCCGTTTTCAGCAGTATTCCTGTCTAGCTATAACTAAAAACGTGCAGCTGATAATGACAATCCTGAAGCTCCTAAAACTATGCACCATTTTTTATTTTATAAGAAATCTTGATGGTAAATTACCTCAAGTGTTCTAGCAGTGCCAAACGCTTAAAGGGGAAGATAGTAAAAGAGAAATTTATTTATGCAAAACTTTCAACAACTTTTTTCCAGATCATTGCTCGGTAAAAGTGTGTTTGTTTGATAAAGACAAGGCGAGCAACTTGTCACAATCTACATATTTATGCGCATAAGCTTGAGTTTCGAGACACTTGATTATCATTTTCTATGTTTTATTAACCAAGCATATGTAAGTGTGTTGGTGTGTACGTGTGTGTGTGTGTTTCAAAATGATTGATGACTTGCTGTCTGACACTAATGGCCAATGTTGTTGTAGAAAATACACTTTAACACTAGAAAATTGTCTACAAATAACGCTCCGCATACATGTTTGTACATCCAACATATATATATGTATATGTATATGTATATAATAAGTTGGAAGTTAGTTGACAACGCCTACGGATATGCAATGATTTACCTGAAGAAATACATTAATCAGGTCCGGGCAAACAATTCTAGAAGAGGCAAAGGAATACAGCGCTGATGGTGGTGTTGTGGCAAAAATTTATTTCATGTAAGCTGTCAATGTAATTTGTTTAGTACTTTTTGACAGCTTGCAAAATATTCTTCTTACTAACGTCCGAATATTCTTAACTCAAGTGAAATCTTCTACACCAGCTGGAGGCTTATCCTACTGTATTTATTTTGCTTTGTTGGCATGTAATAAAATATTACTTTGTCTTTCGGTTTAATTTTACATTTTAATAGGGTTTTATATGCTTACGCCAAAAAAAACTATGCAACATTCAAGCGTTTCAACACCTCAAAAGGTTGCTGTAATATGCCTGGGAAAGTTAGAATGATTTACGATGTGCGCCTGCTGTTGTCTGACACCTAAAACAATTACTCAATTTTGTCTTTTACATTTTACTTGCAACTTTAGTAGTTACAGATTTGTTGCTAGCCTACATTTGAGCGTAGGCGTAGACATGGCAAGTATTGCTGTACCAAAAAGTGTTTGCATATTTCTAATATTTATATATTTGTTCGTAAGTTAGTGTTATAGGCGTTAAATGCCGGAATTTCATTACACATTCTATAACTGTTTAAAATATGCATGCGCCGAAAATTATGCAAAAATTTGCATATTAAATATGAATTAAGCTAAAATAATTATAAACAGTGTCATTGCATAGGGGTTTCAACATCAATTAAAACTAGCTAGCGGTAAATACAAATAGCTATATATAAGCACACACACACATTTTCAAAACTATCGTCAGCACTGCTGCCTATAATTTTTTAATTCTTTGCTTTCATCCAGTTTCTTCCCTGCATAAATTACCAAACAAAGCGTGAATTGAGCAATTCGTATGCAAATATTATTTCGATATTTATTATTTTATTAAAAAATAAATAAAATAAAATAAATAAATTATGAAAATTAGCTAAATTTTTTTATGCACCCAAAAAAGTGCACTTTAGTTTGTATCACTAAAATATAATAAACAAACAACGAGATAATAAAATATTATTGCACAAACAAATAATGCAACTAAGTGTAGATAAGTATTTCGTGTTTATTAGCATATAATTTTGTAGTAGCATATTAGTTTGAGTATGTGTGTATCGGTGTGCGCTTGCGTTATGAAATTTTTAGTTAAACAAATAAATAAATAAACATAATTTTAATTAACTAAAAATGCATGAAAGCTTACATTAAACAAATATAAACTACTTTTCAAACACACGTACATAAATATGCATGTAATATCTATTTTTTCACGCACACACACACACGCTTATTAGCACGCAAATAATCACCTTAGCAACGGATTGCATTTAAATGGTCATTTATTAAATGCAAGCAAGAAAAAAGGCACAAATTATCGAAAATATCTACGTATTATTTTCCGAATGTGTGTATACAATATTTGGCTGCATGCAATAGTCGCATATAACTGTACATTCGCAGAGTGCTAGAAAAAAATTAAGTGATTATACGTGCTTATTGAAGTATACTTTTGTGCATTAAATGCATTTTTCGCACACACACGCACACGTACATACATACATATATACTCGTGTCTGTGTAGATATACAAATTTATGATTGCTATCAAACAATTATTAGTGTTATGCAAATACAATGTTATTTGATATATCAAAAGAGCTCATTGAACTCAAAAGTGTTTATTAAATGTGTAGCAAAAAGCTTACAAATATTTAAAAAAATTTAAATTTAGTTTTTTAAATGTTCTTTTTAAATTAGAAACAGTAATTTACATTATCGAGCAATCTTTTATTGCATATCAAATTAAAAAAAGTGGGAAAAGAGTACAAATAATTTTATTTAATGTTAAAGCTAACGCCTTTTGGGCTGAGTCAACATCGTATGGAACCAGTTTTAAGGCAAAAAGTTCTGTTTCATTCGGTGACCAGTTTAGAAGTAGTTCAAAATTTTTTAAAGGATTGTTTTCCATTTTGCTACTAGTTAGAATCACTTCACTGTATATCACTTAATGAAATCAGTTTAATAAAAGTTAGCCACTTAAGGGATCATCCAAGACCATATTGAAAGCAGTACTCGACTTTTTAAAAACCTCGCATTTGCGTACTAGTACTAAACATTTTTGTAGGCCGTTTAGACTTAAACAGTTCTACTGGAGTGGCTCTGGGAAAAGTTTTAGAAGATTTCAGTCTAGTGAATTTTTTTTTATATATATTAATGAAAATGAGCAAACAATCACTTAAAGAAAAAACTTCATAAAATCATTCAATTTACTAAAGCGCATGAAATGCTCTGAAGGTAGTTTTAGTAGCAAAAATGTCTAGAAAAAATGTCTATGGTTCTAAAGCAGGTGTAATTTGAATTTAATTTTGAGTTTAATGATTAATGTATACAAATTTGTCTGATATATAAATTACGGAAATTTATTACGAATGTGAAAGCATGTTTAAAAATTTCAGACATTTTTACAAATATTTTTATTTGTATCAATACTTTGCAATTACCAAATATTTAAAATGAACTTATTAAGAACATTACTATTTACAATTATATGCATAATACTCAAATTATTTTTGCAACAATTAATAACAACAAATAATTCAAAGTGCAGGTATTTGCTAGTTTGTAGCATTTTTTTTGAAATATATTTCCACATCATCCTAATGGTATGCAACAGAGCATATTTAAGCTTAAGTGCCATTAAATATTATAGTATTTATTTAAGTATACATTTGATTACTAATACTTATGTAATTTTTAGGGTGCATTTATGGAATTCGAAGTGTGTTTGTACAGGTATGCCGGAGCATAGGTATGTAAGTGTGTGCGTTTAAAGTGCACTCAAAAGCACTCAAAAGTATTTAACAGCAAGCATAAAATGCTATATTATAAGTAACTTATGCTTGAGTGCCTAGTTTATAAGCAAAAAGAAAAACAAATAATATTTATATAAACATAATTATCCTTGAAATATTTGCGTTATGCATTATTTTCGATTACTTCAATAATTATGAATTTTAAGTGGTTATTAATAGATTTATAATTACGCTGCAAGTGGAAATTTTTTTTTATATAAAATAAGCCTTTAATGGGGAGAGTAAATGATGTGTAAAAATATTAAAAAGCCATTAGTATATACATACTTATATATATATAATTGGCGCTTTATAATCGCTGTAGCGATTTTCGGCCAAGCTTCTCCTCTAATTTGTGGTTTTGCGTCTTGATGTTTTTTCAACAAATGGAGGGACCTACAGTTCTCGTATAGATACATAATATAATGTATTATATATTTACAGGAACTGTCTGTGTATGCGATAATAATAATAATTAAAAAAAAATGTTTTTTAATAGAGCATTTTCTGTATTAAAAACAACTTATTTTATCTCAAGTACAGAAGTAATAATATAAATTTGTTTATAATCTCAGTTTTTAGTTCCTAACCTTAATTTTTTTTTAGTTTTGTAATATAACAATATTTTTTGTAATATAACAATATTTTTAATTTATTTACAACCAAAACATTTTTTTTTATCTATATCGCGCTTATTTCACATTTTTTCCCAAGCAACTGTCACGCATAAAAATAAAATTGAGTTTAGAAAAACAAAAATGCAAAGGATACAAGCATTTTTTGCTCACAACTCAAAAAAAAATTTTTGGATATCAATTTTTAATTTCACCAATACCCATTTTGACACATTTGCATTTTTGCTTATTTGCATTTTTTCCACAACAATGTCAATAATAACAATAATAGATATCTGTAAATGCCAAATAGTGTTGCCTGATTTATGCGCATACAAATTGAATAATAATAGTAAATGGAAAACTAATAAATTTGCAAATTAAATCACACCTCAACTAGCAGCTCTAATGCAAATATAATTTTTATGCAATTTTACATTGTTTCTTTCGATTCATTTGTGTTAAATTTTTTTTCTGTGGATTTTTTTCAACAAATTTATTATTTTTAATATGTAAATGCATTACAATTTTTTTTGCACTTACTTTGTTGAGTATAAATTTAATTAAAAATCACAAATGCATGCAAAAATTTTTGTTTGCTTCAGGCAAATATCGAGTTTTTAATTTTAATTAAAAATATATTTTCATACTCCTACATACTCGTAGATATACATTTGGTACGATGATTTTCTAAACTAAAGTTAAATTTTATTATTTGTATTAAAGTAATTGAATTTATTCATTTGTAGGCCTAAAGGTATGATATAATGGAAAGGACGAGCTGATAAAAAATATTTGTTTATGAAAATTAATGAAAAAGAAGAATTTAAAGTTTAAACAGACTATGAAATAGATTTTTTTCCTTTAATATTTTTTTTTTCATTTTAAATGTACATATATAATTAATATTTATATTTTATATTTAAATTTTATATTTTATATTTTATATTTTATATTTTATATTTTATATTTTATATTTTATATTTTATATTTTATATTTTATATTTTATATTTTATATTTTATATTTTATATTTTATATTTTATATTTTATATTTTATATTTTATATTTTATATTTTATATTTTATATTTTATATTTTATATTTTATATTTTATATTTTATATTTTATATTTTATATTTTATATTTTATATTTTATATTTTATATTTTATATTTTATATTTTATATTTTATATTTTATATTTTATATTTTATATTTTATATTTTATATTTTATATTTTATATTTTATATTTTATATTTTATATTTTATATTTTATATTTTATATTTTATATTTTATATTTTATATTTTATATTTTATATTTTATATTTTATATTTTATATTTTATATTTTATATTTTATATTTTATATTTTATATTTTATATTTTATATTTTATATTTTATATTTTATATTTTATATTTTATATTTTATATTTTATATTTTATATTTTATATTTTATATTTTATATTTTATATTTTATATTTTATATTTTATATTTTATATTTTATATTTTATATTTTATATTTTATATTTTATATTTTATATTTTATATTTTATATTTTATATTTTATATTTTATATTTTATATTTTATATTTTATATTTTATATTTTATATTTTATATTTTATATTTTATATTTTATATTTTATATTTTATATTTTATATTTTATATTTTATATTTTATATTTTATATTTTATATTTTATATTTTATATTTTATATTTTATATTTTATATTTTATATTTTATATTTTATATTTTATATTTTATATTTTATATTTTATATTTTATATTTTATATTTTATATTTTATATTTTATATTTTATATTTTATATTTTATATTTTATATTTTATATTTTATATTTTATATTTTATATTTTATATTTTATATTTTATATTTTATATTTTATATTTTATATTTTATATTTTATATTTTATATTTTATATTTTATATTTTATATTTTATATTTTATATTTTATATTTTATATTTTATATTTTATATTTTATATTTTATATTTTATATTTTATATTTTATATTTTATATTTTATATTTTATATTTTATATTTTATATTTTATATTTTATATTTTATATTTTATATTTTATATTTTATATTTTATATTTTATATTTTATATTTTATATTTTATATTTTATATTTTATATTTTATATTTTATATTTTATATTTTATATTTTATATTTTATATTTTATATTTTATATTTTATATTTTATATTTTATATTTTATATTTTATATTTTATATTTTATATTTTACATTTTATATTTTATATTTTATATTTTATATTTTATATTTTATATTTTATATTTTATATTTTATATTTTATATTTTATATTTTATATTTTATATTTTATATTTTATATTTTATATTTTATATTTTATATTTTATATTTTATATTTTATATTTTATATTTTATATTTTATATTTTATATTTTATATTTTATATTTTATATTTTATATTTTATATTTTATATTTTATATTTTATATTTTATATTTTATATTTTATATTTTATATTTTATATTTTATATTTTATATTTTATATTTTATATTTAAAATATATGTTTTAAATATTTTTATCTTGAATGTTATATAGTTTTAGTTTTATTTTTAATTATAACAAATTTTTAATTACTAGAAAGAAAGTATTACGTAAACATTTAAATGAAAAGCAAAAAATTTTGTTAGAAATTATCGCACACAGTAATTGAAAGCCTCACGTATAGTACAGACAGAAAAACTTACGTGCAAAAACGCAATAAGTTGTTAATTTGTTGTTGTACTTGAAGTTTATTGCACGAAAAGATCAAAAGTGGAGCACATCTCCCAAGCTCCCTGCTGCCACGCACCAATTAGACAGCTTTCGGGACAATTTTTTTTATCATTCACTCCCTATCTTTCTCTTTCTCTTTGAAAGAAACTTTACTGCTTATGCGAAGAAGTATCGAAAACTTGAAATTTCTTCAAACAAATAAATAAAATGTTAAAAATTAACACCTCGTGTGCATAGAGAATATTGCGCTAAGGATATCATGCAATGACCGCTAAAACAACAAAATACTTACCGGTCGAGCAGAAGATGCAAACTTGCAAGTTTCAAGCAGTAAATGAGAGATTAGGTGGGAGACAGGTAAGTACAAAAAATATTAATAAAATATTTTAAAGAAAATAAAATATCATGTAATAAAAAATTTAAAATAAAATAATAAAAAATAAATAATTTCTTTCACTAGTACACCAAGTGATGTAGTTTGCTGTTTTCAGAGCTACCACGTTTCATTTTTATATAATTTTCGTCAAAATACCTAAGACTTAACATAAGAAACTTGTAATAGTTTTCGGATGTGAGAAATTTTGGCAGCCAACCAAACCAAACTAGCGGTGAAAAATAAAAAAAAATATATATAAATAATAATAGTATGTATACAGTAAGAAGAAAAAACACAACACAAACTTTTCCAAAACAGCAAAAGCACTGAGGTAACACTTTCTTTGCAAACTTTATAGTCGCGTTGCTGTTTCTTGTTTCTTTTCTTGGCTTTCACCTTCGCCTTCTCCTATATTTTCCTTCTACAGTCTACTTCAAAACTCTATTTTTACACGAGTTGACTTTCTTGCCCTTGCTGCCAGAAAACTGCCTAAAAACTTTTCTCAACTACTTACTGTCTATACAACGCGCGTTTTTAAACTCTAACGTTGTTGCTGCTGTTATTGTTTCCATGTGGCTACAACTTTTTGAAAAATATAATTTATTACACCTGAGTTGAGATAAGAAATTTTCATTAATATTTTTCTGTACGTATTTGTGTATGTTGGTGTATTTGTTTCATTTTTGTTGCTGTTTTGTTTTTATTTGGCTTCACTTTTAGTTCACCCCTGTTCCAAGTTATTCAATTTTTTTTTGATTTTTAGAAGCATTTACGGTACGCTTATTTAAGTGGAAATAGTTATTTTAAAGGAATTTATTAAATTTTTAATTATAACTTCAAAATTTTTCACTTTTTCGTGTATTTTGGAGTAATTTATCGAACTGCAATCAGTGAAATTTTAGATATTTAATCATACAGAATTTTATTAAAAAACCAAAAAGGAAAAAAAAAATTAGGAAAATAATAAAAGAATAAATAAAAAATAAAAATTCAGTAAGTTGGTTTATCCTAAAATATAGCCTGAGATCCGAGGCATCGCAGCCAATGCATCTACCCTTTTTTCGAGTAGCCTGATAACTTTCATCCCAGACAAAGAGCAGAATTATGTAGTTTGTCTCTCTTTCCTTTGCATACTAAACTATACAACGAAAATTGGTATGAAATTCATCTGGAACTGTCAGTTTAAGGGCACACTCCAATACACCATTTGATAAGTCTCTTTAGTGCAACTTCCATTTCGTTCAGCCTGAGAGGTCTAGTGAAAAGTATCAGTCATCCATCAGTGTATTCATTTTAGAACTAAAGGTATCCCAGAACTTCTCCATCACAAGTTTGGTTACAAACCTGCAGATGCTATTTACTGAGGCTAGCTAAAAATTAGAAATTTTTTTTGGTTATATTGCTTCCAGATGGTGCTGGAAATCAATTTCGCGCAGGCAAGTTTTGAATCAAAGGAATAGCGCGCTTCAGCTTTAGACTTCTAAAAAAAGGGTTATGAACATTTTGAATTAAGAAAAACTATAAATTTTAATTACTTTAAGCTCCCACATCAACTCATAATTAAATCCATAAATTCTCAAATATATTTTGCACTCACTTAAAGTGCTTAATATGCCACCAAGGAGCTATATAATCTATCTCACTAATGACATGCATGGTTATACCAACAAACATTAATGAACATATATGCATGTAGGTATGTGTATATGAGTGTGTGTGTGGTTACGCATTAAGTTGGCTCATTTCTCTTACATGCAATTTAACCACTTAAAACTACATGCACACATACACATTCACACCGGCATACAGATTATGTTCGTTAAATGAGCGAACGAGACTGGTTAAGCGCCTTGAACATGAGTGTAAATTTGGTACAGCAGCAGCAGTAGCAAATGAAGTGAGTGAGATATACAAACATAGGAACTTGCTTGTAAAGTCACCTATACAGACATGTTTGTGTATATGTATGTATATAAGGAAGTGCTTATAAATATATGTGTGGGCATAAATAAACAGGTGCACAATTAAGTTCTACCTGCTGTTTGCTACTAAGTATACAACAATGTATAATATAAACGTACACACACATGCATATAAATATACAAATATGTATGTATATATGCATTTAAGCGCACGCAATTTACACACATGTTAATTTAAACTGTTAACACTTTTAATACGTACAATAATTACGCCACGACGCACAATGTATTTGTACTGTGCCGTTTGCAGCGAACAGCAGCAGCAACAACAACAGCAACAAACAACGACGATTTGTGTAATAATAACTACATGCAAATATTGTTGTTTGTGTCAAACGCTTGTTGTAGTTTGAGTGTGTTAGTAATACATACTTATTAGTGTGGCATGTGGAGGGTAAAAGTCAACTAATGTGACCAACAAAGCAACAACAATGAGTGGCACTCCACTAGTGGCGCAGGCAAATAGAGACAGAATACACATTTAGTTGTGTGATTTGTGCGTTTATTGGTGTTTATGCGGAGGTGGTGTAGATTTATGTGGGCCTACAAAAAGAAGCTAAAAAATTTTTACATTTAAGTATAGAATTAAAAAAACAGATTTGCGTAAAATATAAAAAAAGTATTTGGATAAAGTTTTAATTCAAATAAAAAAAATAATAAAATAAATAAATAAAAGAAGATGAAAAATAAAGTATATACATGCTACTGTTCCATTTAATATATCTATCAAGTTTTGGAAGTTCCAAAAATTGTCGAATGCAATATTACTTAAAAAAGATTTAAAATAAAAATGAAGCAAAAGAAAATAAAAAAAAAAATTAAATTAACTGCTGGCAAATCTCTAGGTTTTTAAAAAAACTTGTAGGTAAGTGTATTATTATTTTATTGCTTGAAACAGATTTATAAGAATTAAAAAAGTATTACATATTATTATTATTTTTTATTTATGTGGCAACTCTGACTTAAAAAAGTAGTTTAAATTACCTCTTCTTACTTTTTTAGTGCGCAAACATACTTAACATTAAAAATCAAAAATATTTTAACTCAATTTAAATTATTTTATTTCTTCTTCTTTTCAATTAATTAAATTCTAAATTATAGTTATGGTATTCTTTACTTATGTAGCAATACTATTAAAAAAAATACATATTTAAAATGGCCTTCTCCTTTTCATTCAATGAGATAGCACCCATGAATATATCCAGAAAGGCAGTTTATTTCTTTGAAATAGGCTGCAACTCCATGTGTAATTTTTTACTAAGCATTTAAATATTGAAGATCAAAAATTAGGTATATATTAAAAACTGTTTCATTGCTTATTTAAAAAAAAAAAAAATACAAAAGTAGTAAACAAATATTTTCAAAAGGTGGCAACTCAACGTTGTATAATTATTATTTCAATAAAAAAATTAAATCAATTATTTTCATGAATGTTAATGTTCTTTTCCAACGTTATTAATATAATTTCTTTAAAATTTTTTTTTTTTTCAATAAAATTCGAGATTTTTTTGACTTGCGTGGCCAATATACAATGAAAAACTATTGATTAAAGTAATTTTCTCTTATGTCTTTAGTTTGGTAGCATACAAATATGTGTGCAAAAATAAGCTGTAATACTTTGAATTAGATGAATTAAGTGGCAACTTCATTTATTAATTTTTTAATCAAATTTTGAAAGTCTAATAAAAATTGCCTACTATAAACTTAATTCGTTCTGAAAATGAAAAACATATTTTTATATGTGGCAATAAATAGTAACAAATTACTTATAATACGTGGCAACTTTACATCAAATTTGTTTATGTAATTTTAAAAATACATTTAATTGCATTTAATTTTTATTAATTATTTTTTTTTTTAATTTTATTGCTACTATAAACTTTTTTTTTCTGGATTACAACTTTGCTTCGATCCGTAAAATATTTTGGTACCAAAAATCAGTACCAATATACCACTATGCAGTTACTGATCTACCTACCTTACTTCAGCGATGCGTAATAAGCGCAAATTGTCATGCCTAATAACTATCACCCTTTACATACTTATACCACCTGTGCCCCTTTTCGCTTTGCAACTTCATATTCTAAATGATTTTAATTGTTGTGTCAACATGCAATCACAAATACGCACACAAAGAGTTGAGCAAATAAATGCAGTAACAAAAGCAACTGAAACAACAACAGCAACACTAACCATAAGTTACTGTAACAATATAAGTGTATTTATGTATCTATGTATGTGTATTTATACCATAAATATTGCTACGTGTCACTCGCAACACGCAAATGAATACCAAAATGACACATTTTATTGCAACAACAACAACAATAATAAGCAAAAGGAGAGCTACTAAGCCCAGCAAACAGTAATAGAAAATAATAGAATGTAACAAAAGCAACTTACCCATCCTATATAACATACATCGTATAATAACAAATGGCGTTAACTTAGCGGTTAAAAGTTGAGTTCGCTGTAGGCCTACTGCGGCAAAATTTACTTTAACAGAGTTTGGAGTGAGTGAGTGAATGTGCCATGCTGTCGCGCTTTTTCATTGCGAAACAGTGTGTGAAATGCTAATATGCGCACTCAAGCGCCGCGGCGCCTAAATGCATACTTCAAAACCTGCCGCATGCAAAGCTAATGAGCTTCGTGATTACTGTAAATGCGATGAGACGCGACTTGAGCTAAGCACCGCTGGCTGATGAGTATGAGGGTAGGTGAATGAATATACCATTCAAGCACACATAAATATGTATATATTTACTTTAAATGTTGAAATGTGTGTATTGTAGTTTTGTTTGAATTGCCATAAATTCGCTTTCAACTCTATAAACTTCCCTATTTACTTAGTAAATACTTAGACGCACACAAAATCACATATACCAAGGCCTATTTAAATATATGTATATATGTTTGTCTCCATAATTTCTCGACTCCTTGTTGTATTGTATTTGCGGTTTAGCTGTCATTAGCAGTAGCATTTGCAAAAGCGTGTGAAGTGTCATGTCAAAGTTGAAGTTATTATTATAATTATTATGCTACATACATAAAAACATAGGCACATAAGTGGCTTAAGGGTGTGCATGTGGGTGGCGTGTAATTGAAAGGCATAGTACAATAATAATAATAATAATAATAATATGAAGAAAATAATTCTGTAATATACGGAGTAACCGCAACAAAGCGCAAGTAGAATATTTATGAAAATTGTGGATGGAATTTAACTAATTTACTAAGGAGCTTTAACAATTAAAAAACAAAAAAACTTAAATATCTTTCATGTAAATTGCGTGAGTGCTCGATAAATTTGAACAAATAAGTTTTTCCAAAAAAAAAAAAAAACCAAAATAAAACAAAATAAAGAGCTTTTGTAATTAAAGCTTTCAGAGAGTTTTAAGTTTTTCTAAGTAAACTTTTGTATTTGTTTGGTAGTTTAAATTTTAAAGCACATATTTGTTTACAAAAAGTAAGTAAGTAAAGTAAGTAAATTGTCATGTGGTTGAAATTGTTAAATACGAACTTAAAAGCTGGTATTTTTGAGCTTTCAATTTTGAAAAAGTTTTGTTGAAGCTTTTAAAGCTCACTAATTGCATGGATTTAACGAAAAATGAAAACAACAACAACATAAATGTTTTCTTTTTGCACTTGAAGATTACTAGTGGAATACCATAATAGATATAATAAAATAAAAATTGTTAGAAATTTTAAGACCGCATATATGAAGCTTTCGGGTTATGAATGATTTTCATATTTCGCCGAATATTCTAAATTTTAAAGAAATTTTCCAATAAAAATTATTAAGTTTAATAAATTATAATAATAAATGGCGGCCGTGATGATTAGCATTGCGTACAGCCATTCGGAAGGCCAGGGCTCGTGTTCTGGTCCGATCAACATCCAAAAAAAGTTATATTTTCTAATTCCCGTAGCAGCTCCGCAAGGAATCTCAACCCCTCCGAGTGTATTTTCCACATGAAATAAAGGATTCTCATAGAAAATCATCAGCCGTTCGAAGGCGGCTTTCTTTGGAAAACAGCTAGGTGCAAAACAAAAAATTGGAGGAGGAGCTGGCTGAAAAATCGCTTCAGCAGTTACAAAGCGTAAATTATTTATTTTATTTATAATAATTGAAAGCTTTTAAGAGCTTTCAAAAAGTTACTATATTGAAATTATAACTATTTAAATGAATTAAAATAAAATATTTAATTTTTACAATCAAGAGAAAAAACCAGGCTTCAAAATATCATTGGTTTTACTTTAAATAAAATAATAAGTTAACATATATATATATGAAACAAAAAATTATTATACAATAACATTTTCTAGCATCCAGAAATACGATATTCGTAAGTTTTAGTTTTATAGAATTTTTTTGAAAGCGAATGAAGAGCTTTTTAATAGTAGAAAAGAAAAATTGAAGTAACTTGGAGCTTTTTGATTTTTTTTGTTAAATGAGTTTATAGTACAAAAAAGGGTTTGCTAGTATTTTTATTACTTTCGAAAGTAGAAATTTGTTTTCAATTAGAGGCTCTATAGTATTTAATATAATTTTTATTTTATATTGTGTCCTATGTATGCTTCAAAGTTTTTGGTCAAAAAAAACTTAGACTTTCAATATTTTTGGTAATAATATTTAAGCACATTTGGATGCACCTCCAGTACATAAAAGTAACAACATTTTCACAAAATTGAACTAATTTGAAGTTAAGAATGATTGCAGTTATTTAAAAGTTCATTTTATACACAAATTCATAATCCTTTAGAAAGCAGCAAGAACACTGCCATAGGAAATCGTCCTCTTATTTTTAGCATCATGTGCTTTTTTATACAAATATACCTTAGCGCGTGCATATTTTATGTTTTCAAGTTTACCAAAAAAAAAAAAAGTTGCAGTCATAAAGTTTGTAAAAGAAACACACACACACACACACATACAAACGCAGCAACCGACAAATGGGAATATACAAAAACTTTTTGAATGACATATCCAATACATTAAAGTAATTGAAAGAAAAATATGCAATATCATATCATAAAAACCCTTTTTCGCGAGGGTTCAAAGTAAGACGGCGGTGTGTGAGTAGTGTGAGTGTGTGAAAATGGGTGTATATCTGCAGACACAATACATGTTCATAGGTATGAGACAGCACAAGGTGATAGCGTTGACTTAAAAATTTATGCCATTAAATGTTTGTTGTTGTTGATGCAGTGGCGAGGCGGTGTGACAAAAGTTCATGCGTTTACTGTTTGCTTAAGTGAACAGAAAAAGAAAAAAAAAAAAACATGGAAAAGAAAACAAAAGAGGAGAAAAACAAATTTAAGACGAAATAAATTTCCATAAACAGAAAAATGCTCTTCCATTTATACATATATATTTTGCGCAGTCATATGTATAGCATAAACACAAAATAAAAATGGTAACGTACAAGTGTGGGAAAGAAAGAAGAGTATTTATGCTTATGAGTGAGTGTATGTGTGTGTAAGGGCATATATACAACCACTAAACTGGTGACGAATAAGACAAAAAATAATTATATGGTATAAATGTACATGTATGTATGTACACTAGTGTGTACATGTTTTCATTAAATTACGTATACGCAGCGGTGCACCCATTGCTACTAGTAAAAGTAAATAATAATAACAATAAATAATAAAACAAGCAAAAAAATACAAAACGCAAAAATAAATAACAAAAAACTGTAAAGTTAACGAAATTTTTCACTAAAATGAAACAAAAAAAAAAAACACAAAATAATAACAACAAGGTGTGGATTGCAGGTAGTTTGCTGAAGAGCTGGCGACAAGAGAGAAGAGGCTTAGAGGGAGGAAGACGAAGCACTAAAAACACAGAAAATTACTTTGTACTTTGTTATGCTACTAAGAAAGTGCAGGCGTATGAATAACGGTGCGTTCTTGGCTTGCTTAAACACTCAGTGGGTCATTAATAGGAAATAAATTGAAATTAAATATTTTAATATATTAATATTCTACCATATTTTTTATGACTTAATATTAGTAACTGATACCTTTGGCAATTCAAAAAAAAAAATTTAATAGAACATATTCTTTAATATTTTGAAATTATTTTAAAATATTTTTAATTAATTTGAATTAAACTTGTAGTTAAACTCAAACTGAGTATATTATTTGCGTTTAAATATTATTAAAAATATTGCCAAGAATTCTGCCCTATTTTAGATTTTTCTTTTAATTTTTTACTAATTTTATACCACTGTGCGCGCCCATAAACACCTCGCTGCCTTTACTAAGCGCCAAGAAGATAGCTATGCTGTTGCACGATGTGAAAATTTTCAACTTTGCATAATTTTGAGAGCAATACGAGATACCTGCAACGACAAACAATGTCAACCCAGGACAGTTTGCCAACCAGCCAAGGATCGCCCCCGCCCTCGCATAGACATAACAAGAAATTGCCGAGCACATTGAGGTGAGGTGTCAAGAAATTTTTCGTAGCTATGCGAAAACTTTACATGTTTTTCATATTTTGACATAAAGTAGATGACGTGCTCCTACATACATACAAACAAACAGCTATGCAAGGCTGAGTAGACATAAATATGCAAGTACAAAGCGTAAAATAAAAACAATGCAATACAAAGATATGTGAACACCTTAAAGGCAAGAATGTTGGCAGCTTGCAAGAAAATATATATTTTTTGTGTATGTGTATGTATGTGCATGTAATTGCAGGGCTGGTGTTAGTGAGTAGCGCATAGCTTAAAAGGTATGTATAGCATATTGTCGTAGCAGACGCATAGGTGCGCACATAATATATGCGAGTGCGACAGGTTGGACGCCACGCAACGCCACTCTCTGTCTCACTCCCTGTCTCTCGGTAATTTTTCCTTTCCGGCCACCAGCTGTTCTGGCTCTTGGCTGTTGTTGCCGCCTGCTGTTGGTCGCCTTAGAACGTGTAAGGAAATTATTTAGCAAAAGTGTCAGAATTTCTACAATACTTTGTGCAGTCTGCCAACATTTTTGCTGTCGACGTCCAATGCTGATGCTTACTGTTTCCCCGACCTCCATACGTAGGTGATATTCATACGGGGTAGGTGTGGGTATTTGTTTTGCACATAAGACATTCTCAACTTTATTTATGGCAAACGTGGTAAGCAAAGCGTAAAAGACATATCAGACGAGCTGGTGCTGGTGGCGAAGGTGAAATACCTATATGAAGGAGGGAGAGAGAAAAGAGCAAGCTGGGAGCAACACATGCACATACATACATATAGGAGGAGAGTTAAACTGCATTTGGGCACTTTTCGAAGGCACACAGTTGGAAAAAAAATATACAAAAAAAGAAAGCAGAAGAAAAAATAAAAATAATGGAAAAGTCTTACTGCTAATAGCAGCATGAAAACACCTTAGAAGTTGACTAAAACTATAACTATAACGAAAGTCAGTGGCGGCGCGTCTGACTGACTCAGGACGGATGGAAGGAAGGAAGCTATGAAAATACTTTGTAAATATTTTCTTGTTTCATGATGCAATATGCAGAAAATGCCACACTGAAAGATATCTGAATTTATATATTTACGTATACATATATATAAAAAAAAAGTTAGGGCATCTGTTAAGTAATAATTTGCACTTAACTTTTACATTCCAATTTTAATTAATTATTTTTTTCGTAAATAAAATAAAGCATAATATTTTATTTTTAAGATGTTAATTAATTTCTTTTTTAAATTTCGCATAACATTTTGAGCTTTATTTTAGCTTTTAAGTTAACACACACCCTAATGACTTTAATAATCAGGAAAAATGTAATATACATATATATAATATGTAAAATATGTACGAAACACACATCAAATACTCTGTAGCCACGCTGATAAACGCAGACTTTTGGTAAAGCAATGGAATCCTGTCTTTTTTTAGAGCTGTGACCGTTTGAATGCTTGAACGAACGCACATTTCTTTTTTCATATATTATTTTCTGGAGGGCACTCAGCCGTATGAACAGGTATTTCTGCTGTCAACTTGGTATCCAATCTCCATTTTCTTAACTCAGCTTGTGCTCAGTTCAGAATGGACAGTTAGTTTCGCTCAGATAAACGCAGACAATTGCGTGTCACAGTGAGTTGACAGCGGGAATGATGAGTGTTATTTTGGTGGGAATATGTAAATAAATATATATATACAAATATATGTCCACATATACTTATGCTTACGCATGGATGCTTATTTAAAAGAAATATCTTTGTACTTTAGCATTTTTAGCAATATTTCTTTAAAAATAAAATTAAAAAAATTTTTTTTTAAATAATATTGTATTTAATTCATCTTCAAATCAATAAAAAATAAAAGAAGATTAAAAATATAGTAATCTGAAGGTTGGACAAAATCCAATAAAACAATTTAAAATTTTCTGCTAGTTAAAAATATAAATAGAAATAATATTTTTTATTCTCTTCACTATATTCAAAGAGAATCATGAAAGATTTAAAGGTGTAGTATTCAATTAGTAAAATATTTTCCAATTAAAGAATTAATTAAATGCTACTGTTTAGCGCCAGATATTTGTGAATAAAAAGAAGGCGTTGCATATTTCTAGGGGTACTTGTCGTTTAATTTTTCTGTGGACTTTAAAGCACTTCATATAAAGATTTTATGTAGGGGAACAATTCTAAAATTTTAGTAAGAATAATCTCCTAGAGCAATCCAACTTTCAATGGTTTTTCGAACTCAAAGTAAAAGTTAAAACTTGTGCAGTTATTAATTTTTTTTACACTTAGAAATATGTTTTAAAGATTTATTTTTAAAACTCATATAAGCGAATTAATTTTTTTTTGCCCGCAAAATATTTTACTTACACTCAGAAACATAGTTTAAATGTTTTACTCAAACATTCAATTTCCCCAATAAAGAACATCTACATTTTGTTTCACTACTATTATTATTATTTTCTTTTTTGTTGGGCTTATTTATGTGCTGTAAATTTTTCTACCACAAATTGTTTCCGCTGAAATGTCAACAACAGCACACATAGAGTTTTTGGAGAGTTGTGCTGTTGCAAACACGATTTCATCACTAAGTTTTACGCAAACATGACGAGTAACAACAACAGTAGGGGGAGTGGAAAAAATAGAAAAATATATAGACAAAGTATAAAAATTTTGCAAACACTTTTTTCTTTGAAAAATATACATAGTTGGTGTTTGTGAAAAATATAAAAAAAAAATCGTTGTATAAATATACAAACATAGATGTTATGTGCAAAAAGCAGGAAAAAAAGCTGAAGTGTAAAGGGAGAAAGTAGTGGAGAATATGAAAAAAGTATGTGTAGCGGCTGCAGCTATATTTTTTCATGCTTACATGTATGTGGCAACAGACACAAGCTCATATGTATGTGTCTCTGCTTTTTTCCAAAACACCCAACAATAACTATGCGCCAAATGTTTAGTCGCCTAAAAGCATGCATAGAAAAATATTGTTAGCCATAAAAGCAGCTGGAAAAAAATGAATGTTGAAAAGAAAACTAAAAAGAAAAAAATGTATTCGAAAAGCAGAAAAGCATTGCAAACTTTTGAAACTGTCAGTTGGAAAAAGAAAAATGGGCAGCAGCAAAACAATGAAAATGTTACAAATCTCACGCTTGCAATATGTGTTGGTGGTGGCGGCAGCGGCTGCAAATGCCACATGTCACCAGCAACCGCATACGGCAGACAAGTGAAAATACAAACACACACACACACACACACAGTTGCATGTGCGCATACACATCTACATGCATATAAATATATGACATAACCGACAATCAGTGACCGGCTGAGGGTGTTACGCGGATCTAACTCTCACAGAACTCATATGTATGTATATCTGCATACATATACCTATGTATGTGTGCATCTATTTGCGTCAAACTAAGTTTGCATATGCTCCATGCGCTATTTGTAGATACACTTACTCGAACATGTATGCACATATATGTAAGTATGCGTTTGTTTGCATAACAAAGTGTTTGCGCATTTGTGAGTTTGTTTATGCTCTTGTGAAAATCCAACAGTGTACAAGTGTGTGTGTGTGTGTATAAAATATAATTTATGGCGCAAATAGCGTCATAAGAAAAAAAAAGTTGAAACGAAATTTTGAAATACTCTAAAGCTGTAATAGCAAGTCCTGCTGCCGCTGATTGCCGGAACAGTGCTACATGTGCCTGAAAATACACACAAACGCACATACATATTAACATAAATATATCTACATTCCATGCATGGAAATTTTGTGTCGGTGTAATTTTTCTTATTTTCATCAACGATTTGCCACACTCGCGCATCAACAGTTCTTTAGCCATCTAAGCCAACACTTACGCCATACTACAAGTACAGTTCACATTTTCTACTACATAGTAGTATTTTTTTTGCTACCTTTTGATTTTTTTCTTAAAAACTTATTACAAAATTTTTTGCATTTTTCCCCATTTACATTTTTCCACTTTGTTCATTGCTTGTTATTTCTAAGCTTTCGGGCATGCAATGACTTTCACAAGGACAAATGTGTGCAAAATTTTCGTTAGTCGCGAAATTCGCCCTTTTCTGGTGTTGTTCGCGGTTTTGTTGCCGGTCTTGATTGTGGTAGTAATTGCTGTTGCTATGCTTTGCACGAGGATTTTTTGCGAGAGAAGATCTTACTTACTTTTTTTGTAGTTTTGAATTTTTTGTATATATTCTACGTATTATTTGAGTAGTTTATAACAATGAAAGAATTATAAAACAAATAAACTAAATTAGAATACAACAAAATAAACTAAAATAATTTCAATTTAAGCAATTATTTGTGTGATTTATTAAATTTAATTTAATTTATTTTATTATTATTTTTATTATTAATTATGCCATTTTAGTTTACTTTGTTTTGTAAATAAAATATCAAATAAAAGTCTATCTTATTTTAACTTAATTAACTTTACTTTAACTTATCTCATATTTATCTATTATTTTATTTTCTTTTTGATTAATTTAATTTAGTTTAATTTTTGCATAATTTTTTATTTTATTTTTTCATTGTTTTTTATATTTTTATTAATTTTTTTTTGTATTCATTAATTTATTGGTTAAAATCTTAAGCGCAAACTCACATCCGTATTAGTAATGTAGTTGTCTGCAACAGGCACTTGTTGCATGAACGTACCATAATGTGCCACAATTCTGGCCACACGAAATTGGCAAACGCACAAAAAACTTGTAAACTAGCCAAATTTTTGCGGGTTAAAGAGTGACACTTAATTAACCATAAGATATTTCACTTAAAATTAAAAAAACCAAAAAAAAAATAGCAACAGTATATAGTATATTTGATATGAATTTAATTCTGAGCGTGTTGTATTAAAGTTTTTATAATTTGGAAAAAATTCTTTCTCTTCGAAATTCAAATATTTATGCACCTAGGTATAGATACGCCAAGTTTAAATCAACTTAATGACATTGCAAATACGACAAAAAAATCGAAAATGGAAAATTGAAAATTTCCAACGTACCACCTGTGTCAACCAAACGACACTCTTGTGTATTAGAAATTCAGCGCCTTAATATATGCAACCCCAAATAAGCAATACACACACGTACGCATTAGAAAAAAAGTGAAATGCAAAAATTAAAAAAAAAAAATGGCAGAAACAGCAACGCTCGCCATCACAGGCAATTGGCAGTAAATTTTCAGCCACACACTCACCCCGTCCACTTCACTACAGCTCGATGAGCAAGCAAAGCGTTTGACATGTGTCACACCAACCAAGCGAACGCGTGCAAAAGCGCAACACCTTTCGAAATATTTGTTTTTATATTTTTGAAGTTTGTGTGTGTGTTTACGTTTCATGTATGTCTCATATGTCTCGCTGCCACATTACTTGCACAGCGTCACAATTTGCCAGCGCTTTGTCGCGGCAGTTTGGAATTTTTGATTTATAGCCAATGGAGGAAAAGCGCGATACTTCATTTTCTGGTCTTTTCTTTAGGATATATTTTGAGATTGAGGTTGAAGGTGCAAGGAAATATGTCTTTGTATATTTGT